>CM076411.1:18323083-18923083 GCA_038363315.1 Mugilogobius chulae | reverse complement strand
TGGTTGGAAAAAACACAATAGGTCTCATTTAAAGAGAGGGGTTCACATTTGAGTATTTTGTGTATTATTATTATTACAGCTAAGTAAATAAATAAATAACAACATCAACATTATTTAAAAGTGTTGTTGGGCTTTAAGTAACCCTATTTTGTTTTGTGGCCAAAGGTTCAGGAAGTTTGGAGGTGAGTTACTTGACCAGTGCAGCAGGAGGCGCCCTCCACCACGCGCCCCAGACCAGCAGAAGAAGAGCGTTGCGTAGAAACGAGAAAAAGCATCACGTCATGTGTAGCTGTGTTTTTGCTTTTCATGCCGCTTCTGAGAATAACGCCCGATCTAACCTTTATGTCTCTGATGTAAGAACAGGACAAAGGCGAAAATTCGTTTAAGGATGCAAGAGAAATTGATTTTAATCTGTCCAGAGGATTAACATTTATTTTGCAGCAGCAGACAGTCGTTAGCTTTAGCCTTAATTAGCTTGTGGATTCATACATGGGAAATGAAACAAATCAAAATCTAACGTTAAGCACTAACGTTAGCTAGCTTGTCGCCTTTACAAACCTTGATCCGCGTCGACAAAAATGACTCGTTTTCATTCGGTTTACACCGCTAACTATCTTGTTAGCTAGCTGTTAATACCTATAATCCACGCCAGCGGCAAGGTTTAACGTTAGTCCACACTTTTCTCCGATACGAAGCCAACACAAACTAAGAGAAATGGCCCGAGAGGAGTGGACTCATCCCGATCTGGACCCGCACAAGTACGACGCGGCTGAGGCGGTGAAGATCATCTGTTTGGGAGACAGCGCCGTGGGGAAATCAAAGTAGCTAACAGTCAATATATTACTCTAAGGATTGTGCTATTAATATGTTATTTCTAAAGATTTAAGTGTTGTTTTCTTCTGTTTTCTTCCAGACTAATGGAGAGATTTCTGCTTGACGAGTAGTATCCTTTTTATCAAACAAATAAGATTAAAACAAGGTAGAAGGTAGCTTACGTTGCTGAATGTGGATGTAGATTTGGGCCATGTGCAAAATAGTAATTAATGCCAAATCGCATTTTCAGTTTTACCAATTTTTTTTTTTACATAACTATTGAAGAATGTACATGTAATGTACTTATTTATTTATCGCATATTCATGGTGACAAGCAGGAAAAATGTATGTTTTCCTAGTATTTCCCCAAACATTGTGCACACGTGTAATAGAATAAATGCCAAATGGTCTTAAGTGTTTAGTCCATCTCCATGGAGACACACTGTTTGTTGAAGTTGTCTTTGTGATGCTGATTTACATCTGTAAAGTTGCAAAATATGAAAAAAATGACAAATGAAAGTAAAATTACAAAGTTGTAAGGGAATCCACATTAATTAATTAAATTGATGCAAAATGCAAAGATAGTAGCTTCACAGTTTCCTGGGAGTTTAAGCACTCATTTAGCGAAAGAAAATGCTACGGATATATCATTTGTCAAATTGTAATGTCTGTGTCATTTATGTGGTTTTGGCCTATATTACAATGTAGTTGCTAGGTAACAGTTGTGGAATTACCTCTTCTTATGTCATATTTAGTATAATTCTAATCAAACTAGCCAAATTGGGTTAAAACAAGCAAAATCATATTCACTATGTTTTACTGAAAAATGTAATCTAACCTGTCATACACACTTTCAAGGCCAATGCAGACAGGGAGCGGGGATTGACAGGTAGTCTGAAATCTCATTCATGTATATGGTTGTCAGCACAGGAGCGGAGGGTGCCTCTGGAGACACCAGATGATTGACATCTTTGTGAGTTGATGCCACTTGTACTTTAAAGAGCCACTACAGCTCACCCAATCAAAGAGCCTGAAAGATCTGTGTCCTGAAAGCTTCTTTTGACAACATTTATGGGTCAGATCATGCTTACCCTGATCTTTAGAGCCACCTGCTTCTGAGAGTTCACTGTGATTGGTTGATTTCACTTGTTACTCACTTAGAGCATGACAGAGGCTGACCAATAACACTGTGTTATATTTGAGAGTGCACAGTCAATCATAATTAGAGTTGTGTCTAGAAACAGAGGAGATTCTTTTTGTTCTATCTACTTTTGAACAAATAAACATGCTTTTCCTTAACCCTGATGCAGCCGGCCACAGCAGATGTCCACCTACGCTCTGACTCTATACAAACACAAAGCTACTGTGGGAAACAAGACTGTAGCAGTGGGCAAGTATTCACTAGTTTATTATCTGCACCACTCACATTTGCCCGACAGTTACTTCTGGCTGCTACTTTAGAGAGTTCTGTTCATCTAGCTACTAACCTTGTAACTGTTTTTCCTCACGTTTATGCAGATTTCTGGGACACAGCAGGACAGGAGAGGTTTCAGAGCATGCACCCGTCCTACTACCATAAAGCACACGCCTGCATTATGGTGAGAGTGAGAATAAATCTACCACAATTGTGTCAAACCTATACAGTTATTTACCATGTCCATTTGTGCAGGTGTTTGACGTCCAAAGAAAGATCACTTACAAAAATCTGACCACGTGGTACAAAGAGCTGCGAGAGTACAGAGCGGAGATCCCCTGTTGTGTAGTGGCCAATAAGATCGATGGTGAGTCTGGAGTTGGAGTCGTGTCAAATTGTGGTGGTTGGAAATGGGTTCCAGGGGGTTCATATTTATTGGAGTTGGTTCATTATGAGTGAACTCTGGAGCGGTTGTCCTTTTAGCACAGTTAGCAGTTAAAGAAAAACAGATACTAGGTTGACCACTGCGTTGGTGTAAATTACAATAATTAAACTGTGTAAGGTGGAAGAAAATTAGCACCATTGCTTACTCATGAACATTGTCCACATTGTCCTGAGCACTGTGAACCAGAAACCAAGTCCAGTGAAATATATTACATCTTTCCAAGCTAAAAGAAGATAAAAGAGAGGTATAATTGTTAAGACTATCTTTTGGAAAATTCCTTCAAAAATATATGATAGTTTAGTCTGGCCCTTTAGGTCTGGACGCTACTATGTATTACAGTTTTTCATCGTTTGACACACTTGTTCATTCTAAAAGTGTATTTGCAGCTCAGAATCCTAAATAGAGTTTCAGCTTCCAAAACTAAATTTCGGCTCAGGCAAATTATTATTTTTTATTCAAAACAGTTAATTTTCCTCTCAGAAACGGTTTTACATCAAAAGTCTCACACATTCCTCAGGTGTGTTTTCTCTTTCATTTGACTTTAAGCTCACAGACTGTAGTTCTGATCTCAGACACAAAGTGACCAAAGGTTTAGTTCAAAATTTACACAAATCAATTTGTATTTGGATGAGTAGTTTTTTTACAAGAAAAAATAGATGTAAAATACACATTTACTGTATGTGTCGCTGTATTTTATATATTACAGTACATTCAGATTTTACACTTTGCTGAAGATAGTTGAGAGATGTCAGACAGAAACACATTGTCTGTGTGACAAGGCATTATAGCAAATTACATTGGAAATACATTTAGTTATTTTTTTCTGTTTTTCTGCTCAGACAATTGTCCTTTTTGATTCAGACGTTCATTCTTTTTTCTGCTCATGTGATTTTGGATTTTGCTGTGCTGTGTGAGTTCGTATCTAAAAATGTGTCAAAGCGATTGAGAAAAACTAATCTTGCCCCACTGAATGAATGTTTGCTGATGAGAGTGAGACTTTGCATTTACCACTGACATGTTTTCAAATAATATACAGTCCACTAACTGCATTTTTCTCTTTCAGCCGATATGAAAGCAACTCAGCGAAGTTTCAACTTTGCAAAGAAACACGATCTCCCTTTTTATTATGTTTCAGCTGCAGACGGGACTAATGTCGTCAAGGTTTGCTCATATAAGTCTTAAACTAATTATTACCTTGCATAGCTTTACATATTGTTTTTTTTCTAGATGTTTCGCGACACGATTCGAAGAGCGCTGGAGTACAAACAGAACCCGACAGATTTTATGGATGAAGTGTTGCAAGAACTGGAGGTAAAAAGCATTTAAATTAACTGTAAAATATTTGGTAACAGTTCTGAAGCTTAATTTGATCCTGTTTTGCAGAATTTTGAGCTGGATAAAACAGGAGATGATTCAGAAGCAGACGATTAAAATCCAATATCTGTGAATATGACATTTGTAGTTTATATAATTTTGTAAAAGCCTCGTACATCTCGTGAACATATATTTTTCATACAGTGCTGTGAATAGATTGCCTTCTTTGACATTGGCACAGTATAAACTAATTGATATGTTTTTATTTTAGTTTTTTTTAAACAAAATGTGAAGGGAATGTGTAATTATTATTTGCTGCTATCTTCGTGCGGTTGTGTAGGACTTATCGATATCAACAGGACGCCGCTATTTTTGTGTAGAATCTGTGAAGTTGGCTCACAGCACCATTAATCCCAATGTGTAAGCAGATTGTGTTCTCATGGCTCATAATAAACAAGTGCAATGACATAAGTGCATGTGTTGGACAGTAAAATACTTTACATTTGTAAGCTTTGTGTGGAGGTATTTTTGTCTTCAGGAGAACTTTTAAGAATGGTGGCATCTGGAGACAAAAGTGAAGTGCAAAATATTGTGATTTGTTTGTGAAAAATATAAAAAATACAAGTTAATAAGGAGCACTCATACATGTGAGTGATATCACGGCCTAGTTTAAAGACCTTTTAAAGTGGTATGACAGGTTAGACCAGACCAGATGTGCCTCTGCCTGTTTAATCAGCCTAGTTATGCTTTTGAGAATAACAGAGTGCCAAGTGTAGGGTCTTAAACCTTAGAATTCTACAAAAAAAGCTTAATTTCTAGAATTATCATCTTGAATGTCTTTCTTTGTTTAAACTGTAAGTTATGAAGACATTTGACAAAACTTGCAAAGGTCTGATAGACTGTTTAAGACTGTTGCATCAGCTTATCCAAACATTTAAATGAGCTAGTATTAGTGTCAAAAGATCCAACGTTTTGCTTTTTTGTAATAAATACATCTATTGCTGCAGTAAAAGAGATTTTGTCTTAAGTGACATTAAGTAGTCTTAAAACCTCTTAAATTTACTTCAGCAATGTGAACTACTTTGAAGAATGTTGCTGTGAAATAATTGATTGAATTGTCTATATTTTGCAGAAATGTGCTTGCAATAATAAGAATTTGTTGCAACAAAGATCATGTCCGGCCCTCTTTCCACTTTTCTGATTTAAATATGGCCTCAGAGAAAATAACTGCCCACCCCTGGTTAGACCATGTTTTCAGTAAAACACAGTGAACATGATTATATTTATAAAATAAACAATTTGCTCTGTTTTGTGGTATTTTATGAGTTTGTAGTTGTATTTTGTTCAGCAAATTATGAAGAGTGAACCCAACTGTTACCTAGCAACCGCATTGTAAATGTGAGCCAAAACCCACATAATGACACAAATGTTATGATTTTTGATGACATATGTGAAGGATTTGTTTTAGAACTCAAATACTTCTTGTAATTTTCCGCTTTTATATATCAATTTCTTTGTCATTTGCAATTTAACTGCTGTGAAACTATTATAATATTTACCAAGAACTACACACAAACTAAGTCAAAATAAGAAAAATGTGATAATGTCTTTGGGCTTTCCTCAACAAAATCCAACAACGAAACTTTATTTTGTCCACATTTTCTGCTTTACGATTATGTACACTGCACCAAAGTCTAAACAAATTGGGCTAACTACGCAGTACTGTCAAATACTCAATAGCCTTTTGTCTGAAGTACAATACATTATTATAATAATATATACATAATTAACCACAGCAAATCTGTGATCTCTGAAAAAAGCTCATATGGAATAATTTTAGAGTGAGTCATAGTCCAACCAATCTGTTAAACCAATTGTTTTTTACACTTATAACTTGGATTCAATATTTTATTGTATAATTAATGAATTTACGCAGAATCGCTTGTTTGGGTGAGTGAACAACAATGAATTTAATTAAAAAAAACTCACCATACTTTTCCTTATGCATACTTTTGAAAATTTCATAGTTATTAACATTAAGTTTATGTTGTTTCTTTTGTTGGACTTTGAAAACATCTTAACAGTGCAAAAGTAAAGTGGACTCTGGAGACTTGTCAGTTTTCATTATAAATTTATTACAGAATAAACATATCTCTGTGGTGGACAAATCGATGGAACATCTCGGCGTCTGCCCCAGCCTCCACCTCCTCGGTCAGGCTGCATGAGGAGCACTAGGTAGCATGTTCAAACTCTTATTTCCCCGTGGTTGGTTGGTTGGAGTTCAGTTGTTGAAGGATCTGGACCTGATTTAGCTCATGGTCTGAGGCAGAAGAGGACTCACAAGGAGGGCTGAGATGTGGCAGCGATACATCCACCAGTCTAAACTTCACAGTGCAAACAAGGAGAAAACCAACGAGAAATCCAAACAAAAGCTGTTCATGATAAGAGCCTTGGCTCCAGTGTGGATTAAAAAGGTTACACTGCTCCTTACACAATGTAGATTGTGCTTTGTTGATTAGAAAAGAACATGTTCCCACTGTATTTCACTGTTCATGCCGTCTGAGAGAGCAGACTCCATTTTGAATTGTGGTTTGGTTTCATCTAGGAACAGTAGTTAATAAGATTCCTCTTTATCACAGTACCAATCAAGCTTATGTGATTTAAATAGAAAGATCAATGCAAAGCTTCACAGGCTTTTATTAAGGTGCTCAAAAGAGTTCCATAAAAGTTTCATTCTCTTATGGCAATCTTTGTATAACACATGTAGCCTATGTTTTGTAAAATAAAATTGAATTGTATTTCCACCACGAGGAAATAGGAAAGTATCTAAGAAATGTCTGCAGTTATCAAGATTTCCAGGAGATGGCACCATATTATTGAGTCTAACAGCTTCAGAATGCTGTAACTAAGAGATAGTCCCAAAGCAAAGACAGATATACAGTTCAAAGTAAGGTCGTTTTTGGCACAATTTCCTCACCTCACATACCCCAAACTCCCGATGTGTGAATGTCTGAAAAAGGAAAGAGGAGTGCTGCCTGTGAGAGGTGGAGCGCAAATGCCATCTGGAACCCAGGACTAAACAGTGACTAAACACAAGCTGCTTCAACACGACATGCTTTAACAAGGTGATCCAAATCGGACAATAGAGGTATGCAGTCACGTCTCAACATTCGGTATTTACACTGTCAATAGAGAGAAAAGAAGGAATACATTATGTTGAACTGATCACACTTCTCTCCATAAGAGGTCTCTGAGTTTGTGTGATGAAGAAGTTTATTCATGTGAAACAATTTGAAGTGTTTGTCGTGTTTATTGGAATCCTCTGCTTTCTGAAGATACTATAATAACAACTTGGAAGAAACCTCTTATTTAAGATTTGTTCGATCAAAAATTCCTCTTGAATACAAAAATGTTTTCTGGGTTTTACTAAGTCAAAGTCAATTGGCTCTGTGCACATATCATCAGTTAGCTTGTTTATAGCTGCAATTAGAAGCCGTTAGTCTTAGTTACATCTACAGCCTGTCTGTCCATGGGAGTGGATCTCTTCTTCACTGTGGTTCTCCTCCAGGTTTCTCTTTTTCTCCTTAGGGTTTTTTTTTTTTATTTTACCTTGCCGAGTAGGAGGGTCTAAGGAAGACCTAAGCAAATGGCGGCCCAGTCCGGGCCATCTGGCACCCAAAGAGTAACACTTTTTCTTTTGAGAATAAGTGTTACTCTTTAATTTTCTTTTATTTGATTGATTTAGCTGTGAAGCATGCAATGACTTTGCTTGATGCCCTACTATTTATCATAATAAATTATTGTAATAATAGATTAAAAAGTAAATTTTACAAAAAAAAGTACATATGGTAATGATAATTTATCGCACCAATGACCGAATTTTAGCCCTCCCCACTTGTCCGGGTTCGAATCTGGCCCTCGGAAAAAATAAGTGCCCACCCCTGGTCTAAGGACAGTGGATACTTTGGACAATTATTAATTTGTTTGTTAACAATTAATCTGTTTAAACATTCTGATCAATCACTGTTTCTGAATGTTTATTGCTTTATTGAATGTGTATTGTTTCATTCCTATTTTCTACCATTCCTGTTTGCTGAAAAAACAATCTTGGGAATCCTCAGAGACGACTGTTGGTGATTTTGAGCTATACAAAAATAAACTGATTTGATTTTCAAAAATAGCCAACTTCTGTACTTATGAGCATTTCCTGTTCAGTTCATTTCTATGAGGTTTTCACTTCATCAGTCTAAAAGATGAGGGAAGAGTGAGTTGTGTGAATGTCGCTGAAAACAGTTAAAGACTTTATAGATCAGAAGAATATTCATCAAACCAAAGTTGTGTTTGTGTCTAAATGATAACGCTAACAGGAAATACTCATAAGTACAGAATTAGCAACTTTGAATATAGACAAGCCAACTGTTCACAGAGCCACATTTTTCCATTGAATGTTGAGGAGAACGTGCATAACCGCTACAGTTACCACTAAAGCTCTAGTGGCAATAGTACAACACAAGTAAGAATGAAAAAGAAACGTCTGTGTGCATTTTTTAAGTCAATGAATCCACAGCCACAGCCAGAAATCTCCGATAAGATGATAGTAAGGCTCTAGTGGACTAATAAAGAACAGGTCCATTCACAAAAAACACATGCGCTCTAACCATTCGGACGGGACACTCCAGATCACACCTGCGCTTCGATGATGGGTGGCTCTATGTTAGCACCTTGTCACCTTTTGTTTTGTTTTTTTGTGCAAATCATCCCCTAGTTCATAGTTCAGAGTTCGTAGAAAGAATAAAATCTGCTCACCCTTTTCCACAGGTGGTTAACTATGCATATATGCCAAACATTCATATTATATATAGATCTATATACTTTTTCTCCAAAATTTATATGAAATCTATTGTATCTACATTGCTTATGAAAAAAAGCATATATTTGTTCGTTTTACAAGTTAGAAAGGACCATTTGTTTTCAGTTCTTTTTTTGTGTCCTTTAGAAAATGAAAAAAGTTTTTATGTTTCACACGCTACAAATATACCCACAGTGCGAGGGCAGTAAATAAAAGTTGGATGTTTTAAAAGAGGTTGTGACACAAAAATTCATAATAATAATAAATAAAACAAACAGGCAGTGAGTGCTATTCTTACAACAGAAATCAACTGCTTTACAAAACAGTGTTGGGAAAAAAAGAGAAGAATATTTATTTTGCTGAGAAAAAGTGTCAGCGTCCGTAAAGCGACTAAACTGACAAAAAAAAAAAAACCAAACAGTGGTACGATTATTGAATAAAACTCACTGCCGACAGAAAAAAACAAGAGCAAACATTAGTCTTATAAAGGATTTTTTGTCTTCAGAACAACCTGGTGTAAAAGTCTCGTATAATGGCCGCCTCCGTCTGTGATATAAATGCAGAGGCGGGACACTGGAGACGGTCAGGTTGTGTTTGCAGACCCGGTGCTCCCGTCCCGGCGTGGTGCAGGGGTAGGTGCGCGGAGCAGTTACATAGAGGTCCACAGTGCTCTCTGAGGGGCGCACACATCCACACGGTACACTGCTTTTCATTTGGCACAAGTTTAAGATTTAAAGGAGACATATTGTGCCTATTTGACTTCATTTTTAATCTGCTACAATAGTCTTTCCTCAAATCTCATTTATTTCTTTATGTACTTAACTTATACATACACTTATACTTATTATACACACGAGTACATTTTAAATATATTGACAAATGTAGAGTTGCATTGCCACTTTTAAAAATAAAATCTGCTGCTTGTTACTGTAAAATGTGGTATAAAGAAGGGGTCACGGCCCCTTTCGTAGCTTTACTTCTTTAACATTGTTTTATTAGTATTGAAATTTTAATTAAACACAACAAACTAAACTGTTAAACACAAAATACCCTTACAGATTTCAACAAAGCAAATGATTGTAAAATGAGATTTTTACCGTTTAAAGCCTTAAATGCCTGATTAAAAACTATCTGTTAGTTTAAAATGGCGATAAATAAATGTGCCGTTTTTGGCTTTCTATTGGCAAACCTTTGCCAGATACATTCATAAATATAAATATAAAGAAATAATATTAACTGTACACTCACAAGTAATGTGTTTAAAAGACGTAATTTCGGACTGCGCATGCGTTGTTGGCCTAAAAAGGAACTTCCGGACGAATCTGGTCTTCCAGTACGAAAAGGGCCACGACAGGAGCTTTGCAGTTCAACAGTTTTGAAGACAATGAACCTGTTTCTGTTATTTAGACATTTTAGAGGACATTGTTAATAGGGTTTTGTAAGATGATTCTCTTACAACACTGGTATCTGAAAAAGCTTAATATGTCTCCAATAAAAGTGACTATTTGAAAAGTTTTTTGTCCATATTGACATTCTTACAGTTGTGTTGTGTTGCATAAAGCAGTGCCAGTGTGGATGGGGAAGGGAGCACCGGGGTTTAGCCTCACATTGCGGGATGCCCTTTAGTATGAAGGAAGACTGTAAGAAAAGAAATACATACAACACTCTCGGTCCAACACATGAATCAGCTCGTCATGCTACAGTAAAGAAAGGTGATCTTAAGGAACGCCATAGATCTATGAAAACATTATTCTCTAGATTTTTTTCTTTCAAATATATATATATATATATTTATATATGTATTATATAGTAATTAGTAGAAATGAGTAAACTATTGGTGGAATAAATTTTCTTTCACTTTCTATACTAAAACCTCAAAACAGGCGAAAGTTAATTTATTATATGTCCTCTTTGCAATATTGTTCTTCTTTTGAAAGCTATATTAACATACATATATCTTATATTATATCCCTATATATAATATTCCCTTTGGAAAACCAAAAAACTGATTATGAAAAAGCCACGAGTGTTGGTTAAACATTCTCCAGTTGATAGCACAGTCTGGGTCCAAGGCAGAGGGGCTCCACAGTCTGTCCACAGCCACTCTTCAACATGGCTCCTCTGTAGAACAATGGGAAAGGCAACTGGTCTGTCTGTGTGGACTGGCTCCTTCTTCACTCTGCAGAAGGCTTCAGAGAGGGCAGAGGTAGAGAGGAGGTGGGACAAACCCTGGAGGCTCAGCTGAACCCTGAGGCAGATTGGGATTAAACCTCTCCTCCCTGTGGGCCCAGTGCTTCAGAGAACGTGTGTAAACAGACAGGTACAGAGCCCCCTGCTGTCTGCTGTGTGCACCGCACTCTTAGGGCCGCTGTCAGCTCTCCAACAGCTGTTTCAGTGCACGCTCTATGTTCATGCGGTGTCCTACTCGAGTCACACCCAACTCGGCAAAATCCTCCTTGGTCAGAGCCGGGAGGTGCGAGCCCTCAATCTCGTGCTCCTGGAAACCTGCGCGGTGCTCTCCCAGATGGATGCTTTCCAGCCAGTCTCCCACATCATACTTGTTCCACAGGTGCAGGGGCTTCTGGTGGAAAGGGCGCAGAGACAGCAGGGGTGAACCCATGCGAGGGGAGTGAGAGGGAGAAGGGGACGGAGAGCGGGAGCGAGAGCGGGAACGGGCACTGGAGCTTCTCATCACAAAGCGCACCTCTTTAGGCTCCTGGGGCAGGCTGAGGCTGGAGGACTTCAGGATAGTCTGAGGTGTGGTAGGGGAGCCAGGCAGGCCGAAGCCACTGAAGCGTCCCAGAGGGTCTCTGTCTGGAGAACCAGGGCTGGGGGTGCGGCGGGTCATTGGGTATCGACTGCCAGGCCGAATGGTGTACGTGGTGCCATAACTCCTTTGAGAAATGGTGTGGAGCTCTCCTAGGCTGCTGAAAAGTCTGATGAACACAAAGGACACAACGTTTAGAGGGCTAAACAAAGCTCAAAGTCAAAACTAAATCAACAGAAAGGACTAGAGACAGCAGGGTCTACAAAGGCTCAAGTTTAGATTAGTTTCATCTCCAGGTTAATGCAAGTTAAGATACAAAGTAGTAAAGGTGAAGCTTTTATTGAAGCAAACAAATTAATTTTTGTGTATCCAGCAGATTTCCACACCTTCCACAACTACAGCATATTCCATTACCTCTCAATATTCCACTAAATAATAACTACCACCATCTGCAAAAGACACCCCGAAACACAATTTACCACACACATATAAAAGGAAAACGTTTTTTTTTTTTTGACCCTAGAAAAAGTTGTGTTGAATAAGATCCAACTCAACTATTTTCTACTTTTTAGGAAGCATCTGTACACATTCTTAATCAAAGAACGATGTCAGACCAGTGCTGAGGCTAGATGAGACAGAAGCCTTTAGGTTTACAACTAGAGGCCTGACTGTCTCACTCCACTCACCCATGTAAAGACAAGGATTACAAAGGAAGAGCACAATTAGAATCTACAGTTCTAAAGGCAGAAGGAGAAAAGGGGTGCTACAGGGCCTGGGGCATGCGTGTTAGGGGACCGTAAGCTGATCACATGTGAACAAAAAACTAAATGGGGGCAGAATTGCGGCTCTTGAGTGCAGACAGAGGAGACGAGCTCCATGCACACTTACACAGTGGTCCAGCCCTCCGGGGCGCACAGTCAGTTCTAGACCAATCAGATCAGAGCAGCGGGGCGGAGCATGCAAGGTGAGCAAAGAGAGAGCAATGGGAGAGAATGTTAGCATCACTCAATGAGACGCAGCCTCCAGCAGCCAGCCGCTCTGCTGCACACACCACAAGTCTGTACAGGAAGTTTGTGTAAGTACATGTGGGCAGGGTTTCCTTCACTATGTGGGGACCAAAAGTTGAGGACCTGCCTTTCTTATGGGACTGAAAAGAGGTCCCCATGATTATTAAATCAGCAACTATTTTAAGTTCAAATAGGGTTAGGACTGGATCAGGGTTGGTTAAGCTTAACAAGTAGTCACTGTGATTATAATCAATTTAAAATGTGTGTGTATGTGTGTTGTTGTCATGTGCAGCGCTGGCAGCAGAGCAGGCTTAAGCAGGAGTTCTGACAGTGAGCAACATGACACAGAAATGTTCACATGTCAAACACACAAGGGGGCACATTTATACACAAATTCTATGTTGGTTAATATGTAGCTCATATGTGATGACAGGGATCATAGTTTATGTCTGAAAAGGACTACATATGGTTGGTACGTACGATTTTGTTAAATTTCATCTTATGTTGTTTTATAGTATATTTCTGCACCACAAACATAGCAATGAGCATAAAACAGGGGTCACTAACCTTTTTCAACAAAGCAAAAAACATTTTTAAAACATTTTTTAGGTGCACAAAGTTACATTTGGCATTACATTTAAAATGGCAATATCTATGTAATTACTAAAAATTAAATAATGAAGCCTCATAAGTATGTTTCTAAAATCAGTAGAACTACTTGGAAGGAGATGGAGAAACACTGTTAGCTCATGAGCTGCAGATTAAAGAGCTCTGGTATAAAAACTAATCTAATCACTTAAACAACAAACCAAACAAAAAAGCAACAAATTATTCAAAGCCCCTAAAGCCAAGACACAGCGTGAGTGTGGACACAAGAGTGAGACGCAGCAGCAGCATGAGTGTTGTCACTGCAGGCAGCCATTGGGAAAAATGCTGGGGTACAATGCACTTTGAATTGGACAGGGATTGCTATAACTTTGTTCACACATTTTCATGTCATAAACACATAAACCTTGTATTGAACAGATGTCCTCTGCTGGCAACAATGAGAACTCAAAAGTAAAATGTGAGAAACATGCTCTTCAACAACAGGTGTACATTTCCCATTCACTTTTCCCTTAGATTTTTAGTTTAAAAGTGGCTTTGTTTCACTTTTTCAGTTGTGTGCAGACCAGTTTTTCAGTTGTTTCAATTTCAATTCAATTGTGTTTTTATTTAACTGAATTCATTTTAAAATATATGTGTGCTG
This sequence comes from Mugilogobius chulae, assembly GCA_038363315.1. Classification (NCBI taxonomy): domain Eukaryota; kingdom Metazoa; phylum Chordata; class Actinopteri; order Gobiiformes; family Gobiidae; genus Mugilogobius; species Mugilogobius chulae. Next base: position 18,909,225 of record CM076411.1, on the reverse strand, counting down.
TTGTCCTATAGACCCCAGTCTAACATTATTAAAATTATTTTCAATAACTACATTTTTTCCCCCCACTATGATTCTCTATTCAATCTGTGCTGTTTTTGATACAGTTACTATTTTCCCCAGTTTAGACTGAAACTGTAAAAATTGCTTGAATTTTTCCATTGAAATGAAAAGTTATGACGTTAATTTGAAGTATTCTCTTGGTAGGTTATGGGTCAGACTAGTTCCACAGTTCCAAAAACTCTTACGATTTGCAATAGCAGGACCCTACCTGGAGCCAGGCCTAGGATGGGTACGCGCCTGGTGGCCAGGCCTTGCTCACTGAACCTGACCTGGCACAAACATGGGTCCACCCTTCTATAGTTTCATGACCTGCAGAAGGTTGCACAGGGGTTGGGTGCACAGAGGACTAAGTGGCAGTCATAGGCAGGTGCCTCAACGTCCAAATGCACAGCTGTATCTCTTTCTGAAAGTTAAGAAGGGTATGCTTTTTCTCTGGCCTTGCCCATGATGAGAAGCGGCAAAATAGTGTGGGCTTGCTTACACAGGTCAGCCACCACGTGTTGGACTTTACACCAGTAGACAAGAGGGTCGCATCCCTGTGCCTCCGGGTCAGCGTCAGGTCTCTCACTGCTATACCTACATATAGACCAAACAGCAGGGCATTGTACCTGACGTTCTTGGAGTCTCTGGGAGGAGTAATGGCCCCTGTGAAACCCCGGCTGAGGTTTCAATGCCCCAGACACCTGGAGAGAGGTGATTGGCAGGAATGCACTTACCAATCTAAACCCGAGAGGTGTTTTGTTACTGAACCTATGTGCAAGTTAGTGGTTTCCCCCAAAAAAACACAATGTTGGAGTACAAGGGTTGACTTTGTTATCATGTCATATGACCTACTGATCACTTGGAAGTGCGAAGAGGCCATAGAGGGGGACTATCCCTTGGCCTCAAAGATATTCTGACTAACCATTTAAAACCTCAAGAAACTGAAGCAGTGCTTCACCAACACTGATTTTTTTCACCATGATCAATTGCTCTCTTCATTCTATGGTGCTTTTGATACTGTACTAAATAATTCAATGAACTCGAGAATGTGTTCCAATTACAGAGATCACACTCCGCAGCTTCCCTAGTAAGTTACTGGAAAAGAGATTCCATATTCCTGGAGGGGCTGTTTAATTCCTGTATAACCGAAACTAACCTGGCTCTACCAAATGCATTTTCACAAAAAAACAAACAAAACAAAAAAACATCTGGAGAGACTTCAATCGATCCAATCACAGCACAGTATTGTGGTTTGGTTGGAAGCTCATGTTCCAACCAAAACACTTTTGAAAATGTGGACACAGTGATAATATGTCAGTTTCTGGACTGGAAAGATTTATTTTCTCTCGACTGTATCTAGCAAAAACACGCCTTATCAGCTACTTCCGGGTTCAGATACTTTGCCCAATCAGATTCAAAGATTGTCTTTATTCACCAGTTCTGTATATTGTTTTATGGACAGATGTGCATCTCCTGGCGGGTGTGGAGATTCCTTGCCTACAGTGGAGGAGGAGTTCCAGTATCTTGAAGTCTGATTTATGAGTAAGAAAACAGTGATGTGGTCACTGTATCGGACTGTGATAAAAAAGGAGCTGAGTCGAAAGGCAAAGCTCTACCGGTCAATCTACGTTCCAATCCTCACCCGTAATCATTAGCGATGGCCAATGACCAAAAGGACAAGATTGTGGATACAAGCGATCAAAATTAGTTTGGCTCGGAGCTCTTTAGGAATGCGGTTCAGAGCTCAGTCACATGGGAGAAACTCTGAGTAGAGCCACTGCTCCTCCATGTCAACAAGAGTCAGCTGCAGTGGCTTGGACATCTGTTTCAGATGCCTGGTAAGGTGTTCCAGGCATGTTCCAATATGAGGAGTGAAGAGCAAGGACATGCAGTAAATATTGTGTTTCTCGGTTGGCCTGGGAATGCCTTGGGATCCCCCGGATGAGTAGTAGAAAATGTGTATATGGAAAGGGGAGTCTGGGCCTTCCTGCTAAGGTTGCTGCCTCTGCGATTTTGCCTCAGATAAGTGGAAGAAAATGGATGGATACATTAAATATTCTTCATGGAAATAGACATGTTTAATGTCATATCATTATAACTAAAAACAAGGAGAAGAACACTCTCTGGAGCACAATATCTGTTGTCAGTTGTAGGGAGATTCAAACACCGAGTTGAAACCATTTTTGGCTAAAGGTTACACAGATAGCCTTTAAGGAGGACAAAACTGACGTTTTAGCAAGGACATGAGAAGAAGTGATATACAAAGTGCATCATCACCCCCTGCTGGAGAGTGTGTATAACTAACACTGACCTGTGCATCTCCAACCCAGCACCCCTAAACCAAAGAGCTCTGGATTTTAGTCATTATTCCTAAGGCCAGAGAGAGAAACAAACGCAGTTCTGGAGTTGTTATTAATAAACTGTCAAGCACTTGTGTTGCATTTCTTTGCATGAAATCGCTTTATAAGTAAAGTTGGTTTATATGATTGCATAAGCTATGTAGTAACTAAAACCTGCAATTTACTGTAATAGGACTGAAAACAACTGCATCATGACATTGTGATTTAAGCCTTTAGAGTTCAAGTCTTTGGGAAATTGAAAGAGAAATGTACTTTCGGGAGTGCAAGATCGGTGAACTCCAAAGTGAAGATTTAAGGCTAATTGGTATCATCTGGTGCAAGTGTTTGGAACACGCCCTTTTTTCAAAGAGCAACCTTTGCCTTCTGTACAAAACAAATCCTTTTTTAAACATGCATGAATGCAATCACTTTCACTGGAGAGGGGATACACTAACACTGTTAAAAGAGTGCATTATTTGTCCCATTAAGTGAAAGCTGTAAACTGAGAGATGGACAGAGAAATTCCTGGTGTACATGATGATCAGAGTGTCAGCAGAGTGACAGTCTGTGTCCTGTATATAAGGCCACAGTGCACTGAAGAACTCAGCCTCTGCTGTCATCACAACACTTTCAATGACATGTCACACCATTCAATATCACTTACATGTGCACTAGTAACTTTTCTGGTGTACGGCCTGCCATTAATTTGTTATTACTTAGCAATTCTTTACTTTTAGCATTAACTATCAGTAAATGACTAAATGCAAAATAGTTTATTCCAAAAATGTGGAACATCCCAAAACATCTTCCATAGCCATGAAGAAAAGCAGACCATCTCCACATCCGAAAAGTTACATAATGCATTTTTAAGTTTGACAACTTTGATCATTTCTTAAAACTTCATGTCACACCATGATAATTCTGCTGCACAGCCTTATTCAAACACAGTGTTTGCAAAGCTGATTTTGAAGTAGTGACTGATATTTTTACAACTGTGATGAGAAGAAAAGAATGCTTTTACTTCTTATCATTCAATACCAGTGACAACCACAAATAAGAGAAAAGTTTTATCCTGAGTTATGCAAGGTTTCAACAAGCATTTGGGACAGAATCTGTAGGGCAAGCTGAAAGTAGAATCTGATGGAGTCAAAAGACAGAGTCCAGCAGGCAGACTGAGGATGACAGGAAAGTCAGGACAACACATGCTTTAAGAGCCTTCTACTGTGCTTGCATCTGCAGATACACATACACTGTTACATAGTGTGCAAACAAAACACTATGCAATTCAAGCATTTATAGTGTAATCCTTTATAGTGAATCCAGAGATGCAAACATAGACAGAAAAAACAATTTTATATTGAATCAAAATAGAGGAAAAGTTTGTGTTAAAGTGAATTGGATTAGTTTGTAGGTTTGAAAGGAAAAGAATGAAAAGAAAATAAAGCTGTTGTTTACCCTAGTGAAAATAACCTTAAGGTTTACTGTCTTCTGGCTCCTCACATCTGTAGAAATATAAAGACTTCATTGTAGAGTGTGAAAACAACAAGCCGCTGTGCTTACGACCTTCCATCCTCTGTTTCATATCAATGTATTCTTACAGTAGTGGTACATCCTCACAGAGATAGAGTTAGCACATACAAAGCACTCCCACTGCACACATTCTAACCCTCTAACCTCATTACCATTTCTGCTGCAGAGAACTCTCAGTGTTATTTAAAATAGTCATGAAAATGGACACATTTTACATAACAGTACATATTTTCATTCCCTGAAGAGCAAAAAAACTGCAAAATGCTTCAAAACCAAAACGTTGCAAAGATGTTTCTTTCCTATTCATAAATTTTTTTTCTTCTTAGAATCATTTGAAGAGAACTGAATTAGTCTTACCTGGCACCTGTTACTGGTGACTTCCTCCCAGGGTCCAGAGAAGCTCCCAGTGGTTCCTCCCCCAGGGAGCGGGTGTCCTTATTCAGTTGCTGCAGGCGTGAGCTCAGCTCGCCCATGACAGATGGTCTCCCCTCATCTACACCTAGGCCGAGCCCCAGCCCACCCAGATTACCCAAACTCCCAAGAGCGAGACCCACTCCAGGGCCTCGGGGCTCCACTGGGTCACCCAGAGTTTGGACCTCCGTTGGAAGAGGTAGCGCGGCTTAGTGGGGGCCAGTCCAGTCACTGACGCTGATCCACCAGGGGGCAGTCCAATCCCACCAGCAGCTGCGGCAGCCAGAGCAGCGGCCTGCTGCTGGGACAATAACTCGCTGTCAGAGCTCTGCTTCAGCAGAGGGTCCCTGAAGGTGACCGACCCTTTAGCTCCTCCTACCTGGGACTTGAGGCGGGGCTTGGGAGGCACTGGCGGCTTGTCCAGCACAAATGTCTGTCCGTCGGCATAGGAGGTGTGTGTGGTGTGTGTATCGGCCGGCTCTCCACTCTCTGAGGACAGCGTGGACATGCTGGAGACAGTGGAGACAGTGCTGGTGGTCTCCAGGTGGTGGTCCCGCTCTTTCTCACTGGAGCTGCGGGTATCTGCCTCCTCCACACCCGAGTCGGCTGCAGAGCCAGACTCAGCCACTGGAGGGGTTCTAAAGGGTCCGAGGGCTTCCCTGAGACAGCAGCTGCACTTGGGGGAGGTGGAGGCTGAGGCTGGCTGGCTGTTAGTGTAGAAGTGGTGGATGTTGTGGAGGTCAGAGATGCAGGGCTAATGGAAATGGTGGATATAGTGACCGCTTTAGCACCCTGTGCCTGTGCGAGCAGCCCATTGGCAAACTCATCTGGTGGAGGACAACGCCAATCTTTCGGAGTTCCTCTCTTGTTTCCTCATCGCTAGAGGTCAGCATGGCAGGAGGCAGAGTTACGGTGTAGGGGTCTGCATCTTCTTCAGAGCTTCCCAAAGGAAGGTTCTTTTCTTGTGCAGGGCTGCCTGGACGTGTGGCCTGAGCCTGGGCCTGGAGCTGGGACACAGTGGGGCTGGGGACTTTGCCCGTGTGGCTACAGATTTGATGGGTTCAGTGGGTGTGCTGACTCTAACCGGCTCTGTTTCTGAACCTCCTTCTATTTCCTGACCATTACTTGTAGCATGAACCATGACAAGCCCAGCGGTCTTCTGTTGTGATGTGTCCATAATACTGATCAACATACTCTTCTTATCGTCTAACCTCTTGTCCTCCTTCCTTTCTTCTACTCTGCTCTCCATATCTTGTCGGAATGATATGGGTGATGGTGATGTCACCCACTGTTTGGTGGGCTGGGGAAGCAGAACTGGACTGGGAGATGGTCCAACTCCGTACCCTGCTGCCTTGGTGCTTTTGGGAGAGAAAGGTGGAGATGCGGATGCCCCATCCCTAAGAGAAGACTCTTTGGTCTGGTATCAAACAACAGAAGGCCCTGGCTGGCCCGCTCCAATTTAGTCCTTGGCTCTGGGCTGCCAGTTGGGGACTGGCTCTGGGAGGTCAGGGCCCTCTCCCTTGCGGCCAGCGCAAGAGCCAGTGGTGAGTTAGGGTCTAGGGGCTTTCCTGTTAGCGGATGAATAAAGGTGGTCCCACTAGGTGAGGGGCTTAGAGCCAGGGCAGGGGGAGGCAGTTGGCCTAGCTCCCGCGAGAGCAGCCTTTCATCTATAGAGTGGGACTGAGTTAGGGAGGGGTTCTCTGGGCTGGTACTGGCTGCCCCCTCCATGGTCCCAACAGAAAGGAAGACAGTGGATTTCCTCCGCTCCTCTAAGCGTCGCTCTCGGTCCTTCACTGCTCCGGCTATAGCTGCGGCAAATGGTCCCTTCCCCTGAAACATCATCTCTCCCTGTGCACGCAGACTTTCTCTTTCAGCCATCAGCTGCTGCTGGTAGTAGTCCACTCGGCTGGTGTGTGAGTGCCCATGAGCAAGGGGAGGTCTTCCTGAGGGTGATGTGTCTCTAGAGTGGGCAGTTGCCAGAGCTAAACTAGCCTTTTCTTGTGCATCTTCAACCTGTGAGAAATTACACAGATTTCATGTTAATACCTGTGAAAATTTGTTACAATTACACTCATTACAAAACAGATGACAAAGAGGTACCTGCAGTTGCTTGACTAGGGGACTCTTCTTTCTTTGGGGCTTTGTGGGCGCATACAGGCCAATGCTGAACTGTCCAACGTTGGCGTAGGGGTTGTCAATAATGCGGCCTTTCCTCTTTATGCGCTCTGGTGGTGTGGAAGCAGAGGGTCGAGGGATCTCAGTGGGCTCAACAGGGAGATGAGACGAGTCCTGAAGGATGATCATGGAGCGAGCCTTCTTCTGCCTCTCCAGGTGCGTGGCTTGTCTCTGAGCCGCCTCATAAGGTAGGTCTAAACTGGAGGGCTTGAAGCTGGAGCGGCCCCCCGGCTCATGACCCTGGCTCTGAGTTCTGGAGGGAGGTGGTGGGGGCAGAAGGCCGGAGGAGGCCCAGTATCCAGGTAATAGGGTGGAGGAGGAGGGGCCGTCTGTGGCGGAGGGGGGATGCTGTGTGGATGGGAGTGGTCCCGGAGGCTGTCGGTCATGGAGGAGCTGCGGGGAAACCGATGTTCTCCCGCCAAAGCAGACAGACGGTCCTCTTCAGATGCACCTGGGAAACGAGACAACACAACTGACTGAATTTCAAAGTACAACTAAATGACAAATCGTCTTTATTTGCTAGCTGTCGCAAAAAACAAAACGAAACAAAAGCAATTAAAATAAATAATAATTAATAAAAAAATAAACAAACAATTGAAATTCTAAAATTACTAAATATAGATGGTGTTTTTTTTAATCAATTTACAGTTTTTTAACTTACCTATATTGTTTCTATGTATTGTACTCTTTTCAGTTTTTATTTATTTATTTTATTTTATTTTTTATAAGCACTGGTAGAGCAGTTGATGATCTGTTTTAAATCCTTTTCTGTGCAGCCATTTGGACACATTCCAATTTTACAATTATATATATTTTTTGTATGTTTTACAGCCAGTATGTTTTACAATGTAGTGGAAGCCCCAATCCAATTTTAATCACAGACAAGACAATAGCTTTAAAATGGCAAGCTTACCAAAAGATTTGGTCCTGGACATGCCCTTTGGTAATGGTATATGGCCTCGATCCATGCTGGGGTGAAGAGCTCCATGGAAGGTCATCCCTTGTCTCTCAAACAATGACTGAAACACACCAAAAATCAATCAAATACAAAGACGAAGACTGTTTTTCCACCTCCTGTCAGATGTGTCATTGCCGCCATCACCTGTAAATATTGGCTTGTCCCAGAACATGTAACGCTTCTCGTTCCTGTTGCCACTTCTACTATCTATGTCTACGATAGAGATTTTTCATTTCTCCTAAACAATTCATTGGTTCTATTTCTCTTTCTCTTTAAGTAAACTTTTCTTCACACAGAGTAAATGTCCAATATGTGTGTGGGAGCTGTGTAGGAGCGCTCACACTGATCTCGGCTGGGGTGATCCTCCTGCTGCTGGGCCTCTGTTTAACTGTGGCTGCTCTGTAGTCGGCCTCCAGGGGCTGAGAGTGCAGCATGGACTCCTGTGACGCCAGCATCTCATCCAGCCTCTCTGTGGAGGGGGAAATGAGCCACAACTAAATACTCAGGCACTGTGTCATCATTAATTACATTACCAACCAAGAAGAACAGTAATCACAGCTTCATCAAACACAAACACATCATTAGCAAAGTAGCATAACATTGTGATTTTGGAATACAGAAAAGAATAGACATGCATAGCAAAAAGACATTCTAATAGGATCCAGATAATTATTTTTACTTCAATTCCATCAATGCAACATACTAGAGCACTGAATTAAATTTTAATCAAGATGGAAACTCAGTCATTTCTGATATTTGATTAGCTTGGGGCTTTTAATGAAGTCTACAGTCAGTCCTCTCTCAGTAAGAGCTCAGGGTTTGGATGATACATTTTGATTACAAAATATGGATTAAATATGGATTGGAAGACTAAATAAAACTGAAAATAAAAACAGGTCCGTATAAGGAAAAAAGTAGTGCTGAATCTATGTACTTTTTAAGGCACCTATTGTGTGTTTTTTGTATTTAGAAATAAACTATAATGTATGTATATCAGCAATTTGCATTTTGTTAAAACACAGAACTGATGTAAAACAAGTAAATAGAAGTAGAAAAGAAATAGAAAGAGGCCCATTTACTTCCTGTGTAAAACTGCAGAACTGATAAACCTGCCTCTTTATAGTACCATTCTAATGCAACATGCAGCAGATTTTAAATTTGTAATTTGTATAGTGGTAAAGTGACTATTTTGAACGTGCTTTACTACGAATTGGAAGTTTTTGAATAATCACATTAAATGCAGAGAAGTGGGTGGGGATAGGTGGTAGGTGAGGACAGGGCTTTTCAGGACAATACAAGATTACTCAAACATGTATGAATAATCCTAATAAAACTTAGATTAAAACTTGGAAAAATTGTATTCTTTAAATACAGTATTGTAATAATAATAATAATAATAATAATAAAAATAATAAAATATATTTCAGCAGAGAATATGATTTTTTTTCTTCTTGGAATTGTAAACCATGTATTACAATTGTGAGGCAAACAGTGACTCCCAGCCTTAATACTAATGAATTATTGTCAATTTTAAAAGTGCTAATATCTTGCCTCAAACTCACCTCCTCTTCTCCTCCGAGCCGAAGCTTGACAGAAAAAAGATAAAGATAGAACAGATTTCAAAAAGACCAGAAAAAGGCAGAAATGTAAAAAGTAGAAAAGACTGAAGTGTAGAGACAGAGACAGCTCACACCACAGAGCAGAGTAGAACCACCTGAGTGCTTACCTAACTCCTCCAGCTCGGCCGTCATGGACTTGGAGCGCAGGGTCAGGGTGGTGCTGGGTGACCTCTTGGGCGGAGGCGGGGCTGTGGACACAAGGCAGGGGTTTGAGGTGGAGGTTGTGAATCCTTTGGTTTTGCGGCTCAGGGCCCTCTTAGCGTCCCCCAGGCGCCCGCTCCAACCCTGCTTAAGCGCTCTCAGGTGGACTGCCGCATCTGCCGGTTTGTGCGGCTCACGTTTAGCCAGCATTTTGTTAGCGCCGCGGTTAGAGCCCAACTTCTTCATGTTTATGCCGGATTAGCAGCTAGCAACAGCAACTTTTATTTGTAATCTTTGAGTCAAACCGATACACTTTGGCGGATAACCTATCTAGACTTTAATATAAAACATCTTCAAGATTATATTTTTTCATGTAATAAAGTAAAAATTGTCTTGCTGTTAGCATGCTAATGTTGGTTAGCTTCAGTGTAAAACTTCAAAACTCATTCCTGTGAATAATTAGGATAGTAGGAATGCATTAAGACTTGTTCACAGCTACAAAGCTTTGATACTCATAATTTTAGAAACTGCAAAAAAAATCAGGCACAGTCAAATTTCTACTATCTGAAGTCTTGAAACATTTTAAAGCCTTCTGCACACAAAAATCTATTTCCAAGAAAAGCGCAAAACAATCAACACTTCTTAGGTTGCAATCTCAAAAGTCACACCACATTGTCGTCAGCTTTTCCAATAGGATAGCAACAATATTATTCCCATTATCCAAAAGTTACACAAAAAGCAGCAGACAGTCAAAATGCAGCAAATACGAACGGCTAGCATGTCAAGTGTCCAACATTTTGAACCGCCCTGCACAGCTATAAACGGCAAAGGTCCAGCCTGGAAAAACTATCCCACAAAGCGCCACACTATCTCGTGGTGATGATGGTGGTGGTGGTCCTCAGAGCTTAGATAGATCCCAGTCAGGTAAAGTCCATGTGAAAGCTCCTCATTAGCTCCCATCCGCAGACAGAGTTACAGTAGGACAGAGGCGTGGAGAGGGAGAACAACAGAACAGAGAATCGGAGGGAGATGCAGTAATGTAATGCTTAATTCAAACATGGAGTGTAGTCGCCATGGCAACCGAGGCAGTAGTGAGGCCTGGCGTTGTGCAGGGACAGTGTGTGTGTGTGTGTTTTGTGCAAGTGTGTGCGTTTGAGAAAGGTGTGCCTCAATATGGAGATGAGCCAGCGCAGAGGAAGTTTAGAGCGGACTTTAAACACCCCTGGCCCATCGTCACAACAAAGACGACATGTTTCTGCAGTACTTTCATCTGGCTGCATCTTTTCTGTGCTACATAAAAGGAGATTCTAACTTCCCACTAGGAGAGTACTAGAGAGGAATGCAAATAAATCACGGAATAAGTCCAATTTTGCCACAAATGCAGTATATATCTCAAGGTGCGTGTGGTACTAGGGTTTGGAAGTCCCTCCTCCAACTATAAACATACACCAAAGAGTTTTCTCTTTGGTGTATGTTTATAGTTAGTATAGTCTTTCTCTTCTTCAGCTACAATCATCTTGACTAAATCTAGAAGCAGAAAGTATGTAGATGAGTCTACAAGACCTGCAGCAACTGCTCCTGAGAAAACTTTCAAGTGGCACTGAAGTTTGGGTCAAATGCAGAAGACAAATTCAGTGAGTGGATCTTAATTAGGTGTACCATTATTGACTTTTATTATTGAAAGACATTCTTGGTTGACTAATGCAATAATTGAATCGATTTAAAGCGGTATGTCATTGCATTGTCAATAACATTGTTTAAGAGGCATAACAGTGGTGACAGGCTGTTTGCTAGCTCAATATCTAATTATGCTTTGGTTAATAAAATAAGAATTGTGACTCTGAAAAACTTTGAGTAAGAATAAAAACTTATAACTGTGGTGTCCAAAGGTCGCAGAGCCAGAACAGTGTGGGGGTGGAGTAAAACTGTTGATATGGAAACATCATACATTGATTTACAGCAGAAGTGTAGCTAAATCTCCATGACAACAGAAAACATGTAGTATACAGATTGTGTGACATAGATTACTACATCTATTTTGTTACCTGCCTTCTTATGAAATAAACAACAAATACATATATAAGTAATTTGATACAGTTCCATTTTGGTTGACATTATAGTGAAAATTATAAAGTGCCAGGGTCTAATCTTGAAAAAGCATTGTACATGTGGTGTTTCTGCTACACTGCCGTCTACACAGACATCCTGGATGCTTGACCTGTTGGATTACTTGACCCAGCCATTTAAATGGTGATAGTTGTCATAATAATAAACAGATTTGGTCTGGTTGTATGAAAGTGAATCTCAATTGTATGTACAGTTTAGGTGGGGTAGCGGATTTGTACTTTGCAAACACAAATTAGGTCTTAAATCTGACTTCTTTTTATACATTTTTTGACATATGGTATTGACAACTTGTATTCATTTTCGGTTGCAATTATGGCTTAAAAAACACTTTTTACAAACAACAAAGTGAAACTGAAGAGGACCACCCAAGCACAGCCAATCAGAGCACTGCATTCGACTCCTGATGAGAACTACCGTAAATTCTTTATTATTTACCCTAGACTGTACACTGTGGTCTAATTTTTTTTTTTTTTTTTGACAAAGCGCTGCATTTATCATATACTTTTGAGTGGAAAGCACAAAGTTTACAATTTATCAACAAAAAAGTTAATTACCCTAATTTTAACACCAGTATTTCATTCCTGTGCACTAAACCCACATTATTTACAATCCGAAGCGAAAAACAAAGCTAGTTTATTTAAAGCTTTTTGCAGCAGTATTTTACTCACAAGAGGAGTACATACTGTACATACATTATGTGCATCTTGATTATTATTACAATCTTTTCATAACTCTCTGGCAGAGCAGTACGCTACAAGTAGTGACAGAACATGCAGCTTTATAACTAGATGCACTCAGAACTGTTTTTATAGTATTCAATAAAAAAAACTGAGTACAACTATCTAACCCCAACCCTTTAAATCATACCACACACTTTGCCACAAACATCTATACTCCTGGTCTAAAAATGTTGGCAGAATGCATTACCTTTCTTGCGCACCACTTCATCAGACTCGGGCTTGCGCGTGACCGAGACCACCTTCATCAGGAGTCTGTTGCCCCCTTGACGGATCAGAGACACCACCTGCTTATGGCCAACCTTCACAACATTCACCCCGTTAACCTGCAGCACAAATACACACACGTTAGAGCTTAATCGTGCAACAACAGACACCTCACCACCTTGTTTATACTAAATTGATTTTGTTAAGTGAAATTTTACCTCAATAAGGAAGTCTCCGGTTCGCAGACCAGCCCTCCAAGCCACTCCTTCCACGTCCACAGACTCCAGGTATTGCAAGGCAGGAAATGCTGGGGTTGGGCTAAATTCTTCAATTGGAGTTTCAGCTAAAATAGACAAATACACAAAGAAGATTCCTGTCACAAAATGCCATGTTGACATTAAGACGTAAGCTGGTATTTTGAAAGATTTGCAGCATATGCAGAAATGTCACAATACAATGCTATCGCAATATTTAATTCACATTCACAATACATTTTTTGTGATGTTTTGGTGAAGCTAAGAGAATAATAGAATATAGATGCTTTAAAGCGGAAATACACATTAAATCAAATTTTTTTGCTGTTGAGATGAGTTTTTTTTTTTTTTTTTTTTTTGCAAATTTAGTACAAACCAAGCAAATCAGCAAGTAATAGTAATTTCCGACACAAAAGCCCCTCTGAACTACTCTTCGTGAACGCCGGCGTCTTGGCAGGGGCAGCGGGGAGTTGAAGACACACAAGACAAGTCTAGGTAGCGATGGAGCAGTACAGCACGCTCAGACTATTGGCGTGGTGCCTGGGAGCGGTTGTTATGGTAACAGGCCCAGGCTCGAGGACAGGCTGGGATCTGGCACATGCACCGAGAAAATGTTTTAGCTGTGATGGAATGGGCGAGGAGGTGATTTGAGTTCAGTGTGGCGGCAGGAGGTAATTGGCTCAGTGCAGTGACTTGCGTACGTTCAAAATAGTACATCCTGTACACTCAACACTTCCTTTGCAATGTTTCAATGAGGTTTCATTACATCAGTTAAAACAAATAAATACTCTTAGATCAACAGTGTGGTGAATGTTAAAGAAAACATGTTAAAGACTTTACATATCAGAGAATATTCACCAGAGGACATTGTGTGTTTAAAAAGAGACGTGTTTGTGTCTAAATGCTAACGCTAACAGGAAGTGGTCGTAAGTACAGAAGTTAGCATTTTTGAACGTACGCAGCCAACTGAAATTCATGCACACAGCCAATTGACAGAGGCTGAGGTTAAGATGAAGGTAAAGACAAACCACCAACAAACAAGGGCTGGCTGGGGATGCCGTGAGGGAGGAGGGAGTGTGGGGATCAGACGGGACGCACATGCTGAGTGTTAACCAAAGCTGCCGGTGTTTACTCACACTCTAAACTATATAGATTAAGTGCGCACGTGTCACTCCAGTGTCAAGGAAACTAATTGTATTTCACACACAAGCAACCACTAGATTGTCTGGTTTGGGATGTTTGAATTTTAATTTTATGCTTAGTAATAATTAAGAAACAATTAGCAAGAGAAAAATGGCTTTGGCTTGATCTAATGTGATAATCCAAAAAAAGTGTGATTTTTAAGTTGGCAGTAGCAAAGTAACTTGTGTATTTGTTTTACTTAAAAACATGCCACTGTTAAAACTATGACTAACAGCAAAACCAAAAGCAGACTGACAAACTTATTGGAAGCTGAATGTATTTGATTTGAACTAAACAATTTACAAATGCTATAGTTGTATCTTAAACCAGATCAGTAAAATACAATTATACCACTAATGATAAAGTAAATTCAATGCTAATATTGTAAGACTTATGACACAACTGTAAATGCATCTAAGCTATATTTGAACGTTTGAGGACTGTTCACAGATCAGTATGTGTGAGTCTTACCTTTGGCTCCTCGTAGGACAAAGCCAAAGCCTTCGTTCTCTTTCTTCTGTAAAACTGCATTCTTCTCCTCGATGATATAGTCGCTGTGGGAGGCAAACAGAGGGACAGCAGGTTTGCTCACTGGCACAAGGGCACATCAAGTCATAGCACAGTCAGTGCAGTAACCACAAGACAAACAGTTGCATTTAAGCATTCACAGACATGACCTGCTAAGGCTGAACCAGCTGCCAGCATGTCTCAAAAAGATAACCCAGTTTTTATGTAGAATGTGAATGTCCTTATACTATTTTAAATCATCAATGAAGAGGAAATGTACATAATTCAAAAGTTAAGTAGCCTCGCCCTGCTTCGGAGAAATAAGAAATCAGCTCCAAAAATCAAGTTAGAAAGAGAAGAAGCAATAATAGATTTAGACATGAACCTAATCAAATCAATAACACAATAAGCTTTTTAACAAAATCAAAAGTACAGTGTCTAACCAAACTAAAGGAATCTTCTCTATACGTCTGTGGTCGTCTTCAGTTTAGGTGTTGGATGTGACACAGGTCAATTCTGACCAAGTTCAAATCCAAGCTCAAACCAATTTTACTCTTTTTTTCTATCCTACTAATCAAAATGATATGTATGCTTCTTTATTTGCCTGCACTGTGCTTTTCCTCTGTAGAGCACTTGGTGTATGAATAAACACAAACACACTTCCCTTGCCTAATTGATCCTGCTTTCCTCACTTGCTGCACACTGTGGTGGACATACCCAGAGCCCAGCGCTGCTTTTCCTGCTGCTGTAAAACATGGAACTAACCATTTGGTGAAGGCAGGTCAAATGTGTGTTTATTTCCTCTGTTCTGCTCTCATTTATATGCACAAGTACTAACAGGCTCACTACAGCCTTTTATTGACTTGAAAATACTGTATAGAATGCTTCCTGACACAAAACAGGCTGACCATTCAAGTGTAATGAATATGCTTTATCCTGTTTGCATTAGTGCTTTGTCCAGTTAAGTTTCTAAGATATGGACAGTAATTAAATCATGAGTATTATTTGATTACATTTCAATTTCAAAAGAAATAAGAAAATAATCAAAAAAAGATCTGGTCAGCATGCTCGGCCCACTGAAACTTGGAAGATGTGGCAGCTAGACGAGAGAGGGGTTGAATTAACCCTTTAGGCGCCAGAGTTTTTACTGAAAATATAATACAATACATTTAGAGACTGTTGCCCTGGAGAATCCAAACTGATATCTCTTGGTAAAGAGTTGAATGTGCAGTTTACGAAATACTGAAACTTATCTGGAGAGTCTACGCTGCAAAAAAAAATTCTAGATTTGCTAAAATGTCTTGAAATCTGGGTTTTCAGAATTTTTTTTTTTTAGTTAAGATGGTTTTACTTGATTCTTCTAAACTAATTGACTTATTTCAAGGTGTTGTTTTAATACATTTATTCTGATTTCAAGCCAAAATATTTACGTGTTTTTACTCAAAACGTTGGCAAATTTATTTCAAGCTAAAATCTCTAGTAAACAGTCAAACATGAACTTGAAACAAGTGAGATTAGCTACCAAATTCAATGCTAAACTGCCAAAAACGACTAACACTAAGCTGAATATTCCATATTTAAATAAATTGTTCTTTTATTTGCATACAAAGCCAGTATAGCATTTCCTTTTACTGATAGATATTGCATAAAGATACATTTTTTAGCAAGTTTACCTCAACTTGCTAATGAAGTGAAGATGAAAATGATCTTTACATATCTACAAGTAAAAATATGTGCTTTCCCTTTGCAAATGAATAAAATAAGAAACAACTAAGACAAATGACAAAAGTTACGTGGTGTCAATCTAAGAACTGTTTAAGCAAAAGACAAGACATCTCAACATGTCTATCAGCAAAGCTCTGGTGTGACATGATATAAAACATTTTGAATAATCTGCTGAAATGAAGAGGGTGCATTAATAGTGTGTTGCCTTTAGATGGCAGTATCTTAATAAGACAAATGACTGGTGTGAGGCTGCTGGTGGTCAGTGTTACCTGTATGAGTTGAAGTTGTCATAGGATCCCACAGTGTAGTGTCGAAACAGTCTCTTAGTCCGGTCCTCTCGACTTTCTGAAGACAAAAACAAAACAAAAAGTACAAGTAGTAAGTAAAACATAACATCAACTCTTGAATACTCACACGCTGTAAATTTTAAAACTACAAAAAAAAAACAACAACCACTAAAACAGATGAAGAATATGTAGAATGATAGAAATCACCAGTCAACAGATTCATAATGTTCTGACACTGTGCGATAAACACATAAAAACACGAATTTGACTTAAAACTACGACAAGAAAAAGTTATTTTAAATGGATCCTTGCAAAGCGGTATCATCAACTGAAACTGAAAATTAGTGTCAACATGTTTTCATACCAGCAGCAGCTCAATAAAGCATGTGCTGAAGCCTAATTGCAGCAACAGTGACAGAAATTAACCCACCACAGAGAAGCCATTTTTACTCCCCACTTCTGACAGCACAACCAGAACAACTGCACGACTAAAACGAGACGATGAGCCAGATGCTACTCACTGGTAACTGTGACTATTCATACTAGATTTAAGTGGTATTAAGATGCTTGAAACTGAACAATAACGATAGTAGATCATCATATTAGGTGTTCTTTGTAAAAAATAAAACTGATCTAAAAGTAGCTCAGGAACAGAAACAGGTCCACTGACTTCTTATTTAAAAATGCAGTATTGTGACAGCATTTACATGTTTTTGTTTCGCAAAGGTAGCTAGGTATATGATTTCAAATGATTAGAAGAGGCTAATGTTGTCCCAAATACTAGCCTGTTACTAGATATGTCCCTCTATTTTATTTAAACCAAGATTCACAAGTTTCCTCTGTAAAAAACATGCTTTATTTGTATTTTTAAAGCCCCCATAAAGCTTGGTTACACATTTTGAATGCTTATTTTATCTTCACAATCACCTTCTAGCATCGAACTGGAAAAAAGCCATGACATTTTAACCATTTCTGCTTCTGTTCCCACTATTATCAGCAGAGAGTTTGCTGAACTAAAATGCCAGACCACAGGATCACATCAATGTGGCTCTTTATTGTCCCCAAACCAAGACATACCCAGTGAAGTGTGTTGCTGACTGTCATTGTGTGATTGGACTTGTATGCTAGAGCTAATCAATGTGTAGCATATGCGTTATAGCTAAAAGTATTTTCACACCAATTAGTAATTAAGTAGAATTATCAATTAGGTGTAAATATTAATAAGCAATGCAATTTAGCTATCGCTGAGAATATATGACTAGGCTAGTTCAGAAGAACAGATTCGGCTCATGGAGAGAGGAGGCAAAAGACAGGAAGTTGCTTTTGGCGTTGCACCATATATTGAGGTATTTACAATTATTTACAAGTGATGACAGTCAATATTTACAGGACAGACTTGAATGGCCATTCATAGAATTGAAAAAAAAACATTGGGGAAAAAACCCATATGTACAAAGATAAACTGTAAGTATTCCACAACAACAATAAGATAGCAGTGTTGCAATTCAGTTGTTTGTTTGTAAGTATTCCACAACAATAATAAAAGAGCGTTGTCGCAATTTAAGTGCTTGTATTCCAGAATAATAAACAAACAGTTCGTTCATCCGTCGCAAGTGGGTTCAGTGTTGCGATAAAATGCAATGTCCATTTACACACACCAGGATAAGCGATCATATAGGGATTGAATTGTCCAACAAACAAATACTCCCTGTCTCCATACAAGCTCTCACATTAACATTGAAGTGTTTAGCCAGAGGAGTGAGACACCTCACAAAAATCTGCACAGTTATGTACACTCTTTCAGGTATATGTCAATGTAAGTAAGTAATCTTTATTTATATAGCACATTTACACAGACAGATGTCTTCCAAAGTGCTTCACACAGCATCCAAGGAGGCCCAACTTTGGCCCTTTGGTTAAGAATCACCACCAGCCAATAACCTGCATGTTATTGGTGGGGAAACCAGGGTGCCCGGAGGAAACCAACCAGACACAAGGAGAAACATGCAAACTGTGACAACATGCTAACCACTCTGCCACCGCCAATGAGTAGACTACTCCGCTGAGCAATTCAGGTTTATTGTTTCTGTAAGTAAAGTTTTGAGATTTCATAGCTATTTCAGAAATATATTTGAATAAGCGAATAACAATGCTATTACGTATTGGTTACACTTCCCAATCTGAAGAAAAGCCTATATGACAATACAAGATAAATATTCTCACGAAAAGCAGTCCTCAAACGTTCACTTTCACTTTTGTTTCCATTTAATCTTTTTGTAGTAATCTTATATGCTCAAACTAAATGGTATGAGATGGATGCGTGAGTGACAGAATATCAGTGATAAGTGGATTTGTTGAAGCCTGGACACAAAGCACCTCCACAACTGAGCAATCAATATCTCACTACATTAATAATACTCAGATTATGTTAAACACTTTCACAAATATAATAAGCACACGACCCCTCTTATGTGTCAAAGCTCTAGTGGACAAGGATAGTGTGAGAAAAGAGTCTTTCTCAATGTAAAGCGCTCAAATTTACACATGTTGAATCTTATCAGGTAGTAAAACGTAATATATTACTACAGAATCCAGATTTTCTGCATTCGTGTGAGGTATTCAGTGTGACTGAAGTGTCTGGTCCAGGGTAGTGTCCCACGCTGTCACACATTACTGGTTGACAGTGTATGACATGTCCCCGTCTGTCTCTAATCAGATTATACGGTCATAGAAATTAATGAGAGTATCAGATGGTGGCACAGAAAAATCAGATTAAATATGTTTTGATAAATGAGTGGATAAACTGGCAGCTTGTGTTGGTATGAGCCCAGCCATAATGCCAAATTTGAACATGATTGTTGTGAACGAGAAAACGAGGTGATTTTAGTTCTGCATCACATAACTTTCACCAGTCTGATAGGGATCCGCAATATTACTAGTAATCAGCCTGGGCGAAATGGACCAGAATACAATTTAGATTTTGTCACAATTCTTATAGACTGTTTTCTAATTGCCTTTGAGTTAAATACAATTATCTGCTTTTTCAGTTCACTGTCAATGGCTAAATACAGCTGTAGAAAGCTGACCTGTGTTGCCAGATTTTCAGGGAGAAACAAGCAACCAAGCCTTTGAAAAGGTCCCAAAACAAGTGACCTCAACCCTTCAGTAAAAAGGCATTACAATAACCACTTAATTCAAACATCGTGCGCCTCTGCAAAGATGTTTCTAACAGTTTCTAACATACACTGTATGTATTTTTATAACTCAAACCTAAAAAAGTGTTGTGGTAGTATCCATAGTAATCAAAGTGTTGGGGCTGTATAGTGAGGTGCTAGTATCTGAAGTGAAGTGGTAGTATTTGGAGTAAACTGGTACGGGTATTTGATAAGTGAAAGCTGAGTCAGTAGTTGTAGCTGAGTCTGGAGCAGCCTTTTTACCGCCCAGGTTCACACACATCACAACACTTTTCTCTCGTACACTCACTGCTGCTGCTTTATTCATGAGTCAGAACCACGGAGAGAGAGAGAGAGAGAGAGAGACTCTGAGAGTGACACAGAGAGAGAGAGAGAGAGAGAGAGAGAGAGAGAAAGAGAGAGACAGAGAGAGAGAGAGAGTCAGAGAGAGACAAAAAGAGAGATAAACAAAAAAGAAAGAGTGAAACAAAAGAGAAACAAAAGAGAAACAAAAAAGAAAGAGAAACAAAAGAGAGAAAGTGTGAGAGAGAGGCAGAGAGAGGGAGAAACAAAAAGAAAGAGGGAGAAACAAAAGAGTGTGTGAGAGACAAAAATAGAGATAAACAAAAAAGAAAGAGTGAAACAAAAGAGAAAGAAACAAAAAGAGAAACAAGAGTGTGTGTGAGAGAAAGAAAAATAAACAAAGAAAGAGTGAAACAAAAGAGAGAAAGTCAGAGAGAGAGAAACAAAAAGAGGGAAACAAAAAAGAGACAGAGTAAAACAAGAGAGAGAGAAACAGTCAGAGATAAACAAAAAGAAACAAAAAAGAGAGAGAAACCAGAGAAAGAGAAAATAGTAATAGTACACACATGTTGATATATAAACTATAACAAAGAAGTGTTTTTTGAAAATGGACTCCCATTTTCAACACAACACTCAACAACACTCAATTAGCCTAACACTTCCAGGTAAGATTTTTTTCTCACTTATGTGGTGATGTAGTTTAAGTATGTATTACTATCTGTTTTTGGGGAGCTTTAAAAGTAACCGTTTCCAGACCTTATCTGGATGCTTCATACTAGCTGCACTTGTTATTTCTGTATTTACCTCTTTACTTCCTTATGTCGTGTCTTGTTTGTATGTGTCATTTCACAAAAAAAGACAAAAAGAGAATGGAGAAAGAATGGGCTTGTCATTCTCCTCTTTGTCCCATCTGAGAAGTGTCAGAACCACTGGACCGTGGAGCTCGACTGACTGGAGGCTGGGCCATTTTCCCCTGTGCGGAGGACACTGCTATGTCTTTATATTCCCTTCCCCTCCAGCCAAAGCACCTCAGCCGGACTTTCTAATCTGACACCAAAGTGCCTGTGGATGGGACTTCAAATGAACTCTGAATAGACTTCTTTCTTTGCTCCACGAAAATGGCTCATATAAAGTAC
The DNA here is from genome assembly GCA_038363315.1 of Mugilogobius chulae. Lineage (NCBI taxonomy): Eukaryota > Metazoa > Chordata > Actinopteri > Gobiiformes > Gobiidae > Mugilogobius > Mugilogobius chulae. The sequence continues at coordinate 18,888,372 of CM076411.1, read as the reverse complement.
ATCAGATACAGGCTGGAGAAATGATGGGGAAAAGACCCAGACAATGGCAGGATTTCATGGGAGTTCACAGGAGATTCCAAAGCTCCATGGCTAATGCTCGACATGGAGAGAAAAGAACAAAACTGATTGGTTGGTCTTGCTAAAAAGGCATTGCTTTTTATATCTTTTGTTGCATGGTAAATTAGCACAGGATTTTAAGACATGCCATTTAGTACATTGTGACAAGCCTGCACAACAGGCCTGTTTGACAAAACAACAGATTTGTTAACACACACATCTCTACTAAGATCACAGGTTCTCAAAATGACCAAAAATTACAGCCATTGAAAAAAAAATATATATGTAAAATTTTCTCTGATAAACAGAAGACAAAAAACAGTCTATTTGTCTAGTTTTTTAGGAATTTTAAATGAGTGTACAACCGAAATAATTGACTGACTCATCAAAAATTAAAAACAAAACACCATCACCATCACCACCACCACCAACAATAGCAACAACAACAACAACAACAACAACAACAACAACAACAACAACAACAACAACAAACAACAACAACAACAACAACAACAACAAAACAACAACAACAACAACAACAACAACAACAACAACAACAACAACAGCAACAATGAATAAGTAGTCTTGTTTTAGATTAGAAAATGACTAGATTCTAGTAGATGTGTCCTCATAATGTCAACGCTACATGAAGTGTTCATCAAAGTCTTGTGTGTAAGCGATTAAGCTGCGGTTTAAAGACGTGGCATTTCCAGATCTGCCATCTCTCTTTAATTAACACAGTTTGTCCCTTCAAGTCTATGCACAACAACAAAGTCTGTTTAAATCGTTTCATTTTGGGCAGAATAAGACAAAAGATTAAAAAAAAAAGATATGCAAATTGGCCCACTTTCACTTTTTTTTTGGAGTCATTCTGCCATGTGGAGTTTTTCCTTTTACCTCAGTTTTATCGTTCATGTGAACATTAATGAATGTAGATGGAATACTAGGGCAATTTATCAAAAAAAAAAAAAAAAGCATACAGCAAATGCTCCTAAAAGATCAATCTATTCAGGCCATTTACCTTTTGCATGATGTGAACATGAACTAAAATAGTAATCTTGTGACAAAGTCCTGATTGTTTGTGATAGACACTGTTTTCTAGCCTAACCTTTGCCAGCAAACATGACAAAAATACAAGATCAAATATTTCTGAGCTGTTCTGTGCGACTTACCCCAGTACAGGTCATGACACCAGGCACTGGTTGGCTGAGCCTTCACCACTGTTACTACTCCATCAATGCGGCTGCACAGCACAGGAAGCTCTGACACCAGCAGTGGACAACAATCCATTTTGACCATTTTAAGACACTCCAGACTGCACTCTGCAGCTTGTCACTCCACCTTCAACATATTTTCTGTAAAACAGTTCATATATTTCCCAGACGCTATTCTGACTCGGTCCATTCCAAAAGCAGCATCTTCTGTGAGACTGCACTTCCTCTTGCTACTCTCTCTGTTTTTCTTCAGAGAGCCAGAGAGCAGCTCCTAAAAATACCACAGCTTTGTCAAAGGAACAGATGCCTTGAAGAAATTAGCCCAGTACAATCAAAGAACACACTTGTCAGGTTTTGTAAATGAAGTGGAACAAAACATAAGATTCTTAGGTATGGGTTCTCATCTGCACAAACAACCACGTCCTGGGACGTCAACAGTGGTGGAGTGTACTGTGCATTACATAAGAGTTTTTTAGACTATTATAACTAAGAAAAAAATAAAGGATATCTTATCGTATAAACAGAATAACATTTTTACCAGCAGTTTCAACAACCTACCTCTCGACTGGCTCTGTGGTAACCATTAAATGCACCAAAAATGAAACATTGGCCACTCTAACTTACTAGTCTTCATTTGCATTCATTTTTTCATAATCACTTTTTATTCAGTTTTCATAATCGCTTTTTATTCAGTTGCAAAAGTGAAGCTTAACAAAAACCTGCCTATTGATGTAATTAACAATAGACAAAGCATGTTAAACGCTTCACAAAAAAATCTCGACCACTGTCCTCTTTCTGGACAGCAGCCATGACATAGTGAGACGTGTCTGGCCTTTCATAGTTGTATGTGTCTGCTCCTGTCTGCACTACACAGGGCTGTCAAAAGTGATGAGTCCGCTCTACTGCCAGACCTCTTTCAGATTTGATTCATTGTTCAAATAGCTGTGCCATCTATTATGATTTGATATGGCTCTGTCCTCCAAAGAGCGACAGAGAGCGAGAGGGATGGTTCGACACACTCTGCTGACTTTGGATGAGAAGAACGCGGCGTGGCCATCACTCCGACAAACAAGCACATCACGCACCTTCACAGAGTGTCAAGGGAGGGCGCTGTGCGGGGTTAAACGACACAGCTTCTCTTAAATTATCGTCAATAGCACTGAGTCAGCACAGTCCTGATACAAAAGGCAAAGCGTGCGCCTGTCCAGGCTCTTCTTAATAAAATAAATGAGGTGGTTGTGTTGTTCTAACTGCTGACTCTACACACGATTTAAGTGAGATGTGGGTGCAGGAAATTTGCATATTACGTTTTTGTAATCCTGAGTAGGTCAAATGGCACACACAACCAGGAGTTTAGAGATCACAGAAAGTAGGATTTAGAAGTATAAAAGTCGTAACCAACCTGCTACAATAAAGAACAAAGCACAGCTCAAGACAACACTCAAAAGCAACCTCCGTTTGGATGTTTTTTTTCAAATGAAAGCAGCACAGGTCAGTGGACACAGAAAGCTTTATGTAACCGCCAGGAGAGCGAGGACAAAATGGCAGTCAGTGATTAGTCCTGCTGTGATAATGATCCATGCTGGCCATACAGTAAGTCCACACTGATCTGCGCGGCCTTCAGTGCTGGTCAGTGTAGAATGTGAAACTGCATTTCATTACATCTTTAACCCTAGGGCTGTCCTCTTATTAAGGGGTGGGAGAGTGGGGTCTATTGAATCGGCTGGGTTGATCGCCTGAGACAAAGCCCCCATTATGGCCAACGTTGTTGCCCTGGAAGGCGTTACGTTATTATGCTACTTTCACGAACAACTAACATGTTAGAGTGTCATGTGTCACCATTATTTATTCATGACTCATTATACAGTTATCAGTGACATTGAATACTCTTTTATAGTCTGTGTGAGGCTTTGGGAGCGTATATCAGCACCTGCGCAAAGTCCCTATTGTTGCTTGCTTTTGGACGTAACTTGAGAATTTGTAGATTATATATTTTGATTCAAACGTGGTGTTGCGAAGAGGAGGTGGTAAAAAAAAAAAGGAGGATGTGTAGAAGGAGGCAAGTAAGACATCGCAGAGCTGTGCAAGGGAGTGTGGGAGCTGTAGACCTGTGTCCACACTTATGGGACTGGAGCAGAACAGGCTCTGAGCAGCTGGTTCTGAACTTAAATGTTACCGATTGGAAAGACTAGATTACCTGGGAGTAGGGCTGGGCGATATGGCAAAAAATTATTATCACAATTTTTCTGGAGACAGATCACAATTTCAATTTTATCACAAATAATTCTTGTAGAGTGTTGTCTTTTGCCTTTGAGGTAAATACAATCATCTAAAAGTTCCTATTTTACTGTGATTGGTTAAACCCAGCTGTCACTCACTCAGAGCAGAACAAAGACTGACCAGTGTTGCTAGATTCAGAGAAAAAACATGATAAAGCCTTTAAAAAAAATCACAAGCAACCTCAACCCATAAATAAAGTTATCAATTCATTAATTAAAACATTGTGTGGCATTTCTAACACTAATAACAGCTTTTGAAAAGATGCTAAAATCCATGTTTCATTCTTAAATAGATTTGAAAAAATTGGCTAAAATTCACCTGGAATTTGACTTGAAGCTGCAGCACAAAAGACCTCAACACATGAGCTTCAAAACTCATAAAACTATTAAAAACAGACGCCCAAATTCAATATAAAGAAACTCAGCAACTCTGAGGCTAAGCGAAGGTTGAAATAATTGTCTGTGTTTTAACAAACAGGTGAACTTAAATAGAGAAATGGGAAATCCCAATTTGACAATTTGAGCTCACGATTCGATTTTTATCACGATATTGCCCAGCCCTACCTGGGAGAGCAATAAGTTACTGTTACCCCTCAAAATTTGAGCACTAACGTGTCATGCCATCTATTCATCATCAATAAAATAGTGAATTGCATTCTGTCGTGGTGTGGCCATGGCTATTGAAACAAATAAAAATATAGTTAGGGGCTTAATATAAGTTATTTCTTATTTATTTACACTGACAATGAACAAATATCATGGTCTGTGTAGTTAGCTGTATCTTTGCAGCTGTTACTGTAACAAAACAATGAATTGAAATAACATTTCAATGCAAAACATATAAACAATATATCAATATGTTGATTTAAAATTTCTGTGATAGTAGAAAAGTAACAAGGGTCGGTGTGTATGTGTGTGTGTGTTGCCGCAGTCGCTCTCATGTTTAAGCATTCTGGGCCCGTGCAGACACACTCCCAAACTTCTTAATGGGCAGGCTAAAAATAGTACCACTGGATGTGACTGGGTTGATTCATGCGGCTGTGAGTCATTCAATTGCACTGCTGTGTGGAGAGAGCGAGCGGAAATAAGTGAAGCGGCTAAAAGACGAGAAATAAAAGTTTGCATGCTTGTTAGAATATTTCACCTCAGGGACAATGAAACGTTACATTTCCAATCACAGAATAAGGGAGCGTTTTATAGTGAGGGGAGCTTTATTTTAGATTCCTGTGGAGCTTAAAAGTGCACAAGATATCTCTGTTGATGGGAGGTCTGCTATCTACTTGTCTCCATGGAAGCTACTGCTTTGTCTTGAAGGTTCCACGGTATGACTTTTCTATCTTCTATTTATTATTTGCGAAAACAGTGGCTTAAATGTATGTCTTGTTACTGTGAGCAGGCTGACCTCATAAAAGTTAGAAACACAGTAATGTTACCAAAGTTGTATGTTTGGAAGTACAGACAAAACACAAACTTCTTGGCTTTCTCAGGGTTGAGAATGGTGGTCATTGTCTACGATTTATGATTCAATCCAAAATACTAAGCTAACAGTATTACAGTATTACATTAAAACCTTAAGTGTAATAAATCATTTTATCCACTATTCTCGATGACGTTTAAAAATTGTCATTTCAGAAACCCACACTTTCAAATAGCCTTTTTATACACCACAAACATGGTTTTTCCTTGAGACAAGCGAGTGGCCTCACTACAATTATTCATTCATACTGCTTCTTTAAGGAAGGTTTTTTGACTACATAAAATCTAGTAGAAAATCCCCAAATTTGTGATTATTTTACGTTTTGACTTTATGTTTTTCGACATTAAAAGGCGTGAAAACATGCTTATCATACGTTTTAGACATTTCGCTGTATACGTTTTCTCCGGACACTCTGCTGTAATTGCCTTGATACATTCAAATAGTATATCCTTTAGGGCTGCAATAAGTTTAATAACAACTAATACATTATTCCAATAATCATTAATATTTTGATTGAATAATTGCCTGCATGAAGAAAGATTAGTTGGCAGATTATTATACTTAGCACGAAAAATCTGCTTAACCAGGCATTTGCGAAAAAAAATGATCGATAACCAAAACAATTGTTAGTTACATCCCTTATATCCTTTATGTAGCAAAATAAATAAATAAAATATAAATTAGGCCTCTTCTTAATTTCCCAAGAGCCATTTTCTTACTAAACAGCCCATTTTCGTTGTCTTCAGCTCCATCACATTTCTTGTCTCATGATACTTCCACATGGACAGACCACACCTGACACAGCTCACAGCCAGCAGCAGTCTGCCGCCTCATCACTCATTGTAGCCTTAATGGATTCAATCAATACTCTTGGCTTTGGCCCCATTTGCTCAGCTGGTCTCTGGTCTCAGCCCTCTCTGATGTGGTCCTTCCCCTCTCCTCTCCCTCTCCTCTCCATCTCTCTGCCTCTGCTGGAGGGCAGGGCAGAAGATGAACTGCAGACATGTCCCTGCTGTACTAGTCATGCTCAGACAGTGGAGCAATGAGGTGACAGGTGTGTGCTGAAATGTGTGGATCACGTGTCCAACTGATAAATAGATGTGTTAAGACAATTAAGGTTTGATTTTTTTGTCTAATTTGGTTCTCCACAACTTCAAGGAGGCCAAAGTAACATGTAATGGGTTAAGTGCGGCTAAGTTTGTCAGATCGCAACATTTTTAACACAGCCAATAGGGGCAGTCAGACACTGTCAGGCTCTGCTGCCTAGTGTTAGCTTTTAAATTTAGCCAAAAAGCAATCAAAAACATGACCTGGATAAGAAACTTTCCACTGTTTAGATTAGTGGCCAATGCATGTGTACTCTGCAGTCTCATCCAAAAGAGCACCATGTATTTTTATGAAATGAAACTGAATTCGTCTGACAAGTCATCTAAAGGTTTCCCAAGGTCAGATTTTGTAAAGATTCTTTACAAAAAGAACTTGAAATCCATTCTAGCCAGCAAAGCTCTGATCAGATCTGATTGTGTGGTGCACATTCTTCAGCTGTGCTAACCTGTATTGAGGAAGTACAGTTTTTTTGGCATTGTCACTGAGATCAGAACGCAGGAATACGATCATCTTCTGTGATTAATCTGTAGCATTTTCTGGATTGATTTATCATGGACTTGATACCCACCTACCAAGCAACCAACCATCTAGTCAATCGAGCCTGTTTAGACTTCAAGCCTATTCACTTTATTCCCTCCTGCCCACTATTGTTGGCAGCACACATCAAGTTACATTACTCACATTTCAACATCAAATGTTGTAATGTTCACATGCTGTAGTTTGTTTAATGCTTAGGCCTTCAGGGTATATTTATGTGAATGCTCTATAACACAGACAAGCAAACATTTTCGCTACCTTTCAAGGGAAGAGCGCATTTACTTAAATTAGAACTAGACTTTCTCTAAATGAGAACACTATCAACAGAAGTGCAATGGATAAAGTGTATTTATGTCTCAATACTTTATTAAAAGTTCTTTGTTTCATTTGAGTTAGACATCTTGAAACCTTGTCAGAAAGCCTGGACAGAGGTTGAGCGAGCGTCAGGTGTCATGGCGGCCTGTTACAGCAGAGGGCAGGGAGAGGAGAGACAGTGCAGCGGAGTATTTGGATTCCTTAATTGTGGACAGGTCTGGCTTTGTGCTTCACTAGGCTGAGACGTATTGGCGCGGCTGTCAGTGATGCCTCAGTGCTTGTCTTTGGATAAACAACATTTGTGAGTGAGCGCGCTGCTGTATGTGAACTTGTGAATGTAAGGAGAAATGACAAACAGCTCCACAATGTATCTGTGGATTTGTGAATGTTCATTATACTGTAATTATTCTTTTTGAGGCTGATGGAGTAAGGTTTCTGCTGTAACTGACCATTACACAGATAGTATGAGCTACATTGTTTCAGCATACATGCATTACTATGTTTGAAACAATGTGAAAGCTAAATATGAAATAGACCTAGAAAAGCCTTGTTTTAGGCCTCTTTTATCTTTGTTACAAAGGCCAAATATTTTCATAGTTGGCACTTAGCAATTTGTATTGATTTGTCTGATCATCATGCCACTGTACACTACAGCCACTGGAGGTATTTCTTCAAACTGGCACTGGTAAACAATGCCCTTCTTATTATTATAATTTTTTCAAAATAATCATTTAATATGCTGACTTATTTTTTTCTATAAATGAATATATGAATGAATTATTGAACGCAGTGCCTGCTACGCTTCTCGAGACATCTTTTTTCCTTACTGCTAATGACCACTGATCTAGAAAATACAAAATTTTGTGTATAGCTAATACAAATAATTATGTAGTTTACAAGTTCTAAGACACCAAATGTATAAAAATGACTTTAAATGCATTAGAAATGCCATGAAACAATAAAATATAAAAATGGTCATAATAACTATGTTGTGGATACTGTAGTTATTCCTAACCTTGTGTCCAAAGCTGAACACCATGCAAAGAGCTACACTTCCAGAAAAACTTCAAGTGTAGGGAGTTTCATTGCACATCCAGATTTGACTGCACAGCATGTGTGTTCTGTGTGTGTAGCAGCCCCTGAGATAAGAACAAATAAAAAGTGTCATCTGCTAATGAAGTTACAGACTGAGACATACAGCGGCCCTCGTCTGATGTACTCCACTCCACTTACAAAGCCTTTCACTTCTATTAGTCACAGCAGCAACACAAGCTACAGCCACAGCAGTCTCACTTGGATGAACTGATACAGGTGAGAGACCACTTTAGGTTTTGTATCAGAATGTATTGTATTGTTTAAAAAATGTGTAGCTACGCATAACATCATATTATACAGTAAATTGTCACTGATGAGTAATGCCATTTTCTCTGACTGCTACAAACATCTACAAAAAAAAAAAGAATAAAAGAAATCAAGTTATCAGTAGTAGAAATTTATATAAACAACAGGGTGATGAGTTCAAAAAGCTGTTCTCAAATCCAAGCATGCACAAATGTTAGGAGCAAAAGGGAGGCTAAGCCACAGTTAGATCAACAATCAAGAAACTATTTTCCATTGTGACATTTGACAAAACAAAAAACTTTCAATTTGTTGGAACCTTAAGATTTCTTTTCTTTTTTTTCCTTGAATAAAACAATGTCAGTGTGTAGAATTGTGCTATATTTGGTTGTGTGAAAAAGGTTCACACTGTACACTGTACACTGTACACTTTATAGTGTGTGTGTAATCTGTTCCTAAATCTTAAAGGTCTCTCCATAAACTCCCAGCTTGAAGCATAGTTTTCCGTGGCATTTGTGAGCCTAAGCATGCTTGTCTCAAAGTGAGCTCAGCTGCAGAGAACATCTTTAACACAGGCTAAACACAATGACCTTTCCATTTCACTCTAATTAAATGTTCCAGAAAGCTTAAAAGCCTTGTTTAAAGGAGAGAAACCCAAACAATACATTTCTACAATCCACTTTAGATTTGGAGTTAACAAACACGTTGCGGAAGCATGATTTCAATAATTATGCAGCGGCTGATTACATGTAATTACCATCATTATAAAGAGTGATTTAGTGTTTACACATATGTAAATGAGAAAGAATGAGCTTGCTTGGTAAAAGATGTGCTCCAAGGCTGAGAATATACATGACACTGTCACATACAAATGAGAAATTTTAATCTTGTAAAAGCCCATTTTGCAAACATTGTAACGTTTTAGATTCTACATTGTGTAAACAAATTTAATTGCATCAAGGTGATTGTCCAGATTTGATCTCAACTGAATTTGCACTCACTTATTTCAGAATATTTGAATAAGAACACATTTCATGTGAACTGCAGGCATTTTCACACACGACTGTGACAAAAACTAAATGCCTTCAATCTGCCATTCCTTATTTTATCAGAGGTTTAGCACTGGCACAGTGAACACTCAAATAAGCAGCAAAAGTTAATTCTACAAACTGTAACTTGACAACTGTAAACCATGCACACAAACTTTGTTGCAAAAAATAAATAAATTGATATATGGACGGACAAACAAACAAACAAACAAATAAACAGTATACATAAATATCTAATTTACCACAGGTCTTCAGTTTAGAATAGAATTTATAATTTGAAAGTTACTGTGGCCAAGTATTTTTTCAACGTGAATAACTTAACGTGCAACATTGTGCACGTATTTGTGTAAAACGTCTGATGGCCGCAAATCCTAATCTGGGTAAAAACGCATCCAAAGGGCACTAGTAACATAAATGTACTAGGAGCGGAAAAGTTTCCTACAGTGCAAACAACTAAATACACTTCAATTTTGTCACTTACTGTAGACTTTACTTCTAATCCTCACAGCTGCATAGTTCATTTCAGCACCATGGACAGAGCCTAACCATAAGGTTGGAAAACACTGCCTGAGTTTTATGGTGAAAACCTAGAAACAGTTAACACTGGTTCCCATTCATAGTCTCACAAACAAATCTGTTACAAAATACATCGTTTTATGTAAATTCAAATGTAAATGAGAGATGTTGATGAAATTTGCATTGTGCGCTGTGACTCCAGCACCAAGTTCTCTTAGTGGTTGGAAACATTTAGCTGGTGAATTTTGTTCATGGACAACAGCAACAAAACTCCAAATCCAAATCTTGAAATAAGTTGATGTTAGGACTGAACTGCGGCACTACACTCTTGAAGAAGATGTTTGATAACAATGGCACTTAAATAAAGGTTAAAATGGTTCAAATGTAATGCTAGCATTTCTATAATGTAACATGCTGAAAAAAATGCATAAAAAAACAATTTCAAACAGTTAAAATCTGACACCAACATCTGCCAGTATTTAGTGTAACTCTCCCAGCTTCTTTCACAGTTTGTACACACACACACAGTTTATCCACAGAGCGGTTGAAGCAGTGGTCTTACCTAGTCGGGGGTCATACTGCCTCATCTGCACCTCCTCCACACAGTCAGCGGGGAACCAGCCTGTGCGTCCTTTCACCGTGCCTTCCCAGAATCCTCCTTCTCCTATGCTTAACACTGAGACACACAACAGGGACAAGATGTCAATCAAATGCTCTGAGGGTAAAGAGGGGCTGGAACCTGCGGGAGGGGAATAACAGATATTAAAGGGGAAGGATCTGTGAGGTTTTCTCTGGGATGAAAATAAGAGAATCTTGATATATGATTTCACAAAAGCTATAAAGGGTGGATTTATTGTAATGTGGATTACAAACACTTAGAAACATTAGTCTTGTGTGAATTACTAAAAAAAAGGAAGAGGAGAAAAGTTTTGATTTTTAATAATTTATTGGGATTTTACGTATTTATTGAGTGAATTGAACATTTGTTGGATAAAACAATTCAGTATTGATCTGTCAACTCAAGCTGAAAAGTTAATCACCACAGATGTTTTTATTGTTCATCCCAGTGAAAATTCATCTTGAGAAGGAGAGTGAGGGAGGGATCACAGGAAGGCAGGCAACACAAAGAAGAGAAATGATATTTTTACAGTCCTTATACTAACCCCTGGTGTAGAGAATAGGATATTATGAAATGTGCTATGCATGGTTTCACAGAAATGTATAATTTCTCTCCACAGATGTAAGAAATGCCATGCCTTGTTGTTCTTATTTGCCTGTCACATTTCCATTACATAAAGAAGTTTATACTTATAAAGCTGGTCACATACTAGAAGAATTGTGATCAGTTTAATAGAAAAAAATTTAAGTGTATTTTTCATGTGTCAATAATGTAAAGCCAACTATAATATTTCTATTTCACAGAAAGATGACTCATCAAGCCTTAAAGGGCAACTATTATTATTTTATTGCATTATTTTTTTTTTAAGCATGTTGCTTTGGCATTTTAATAAAACACAATCCAGGAATTGAGTTTAAGCTCCATCTACTGATTCAAAAGAAATTACACAGGAGAAACTATCAAATAGATCTTGCCTGATATGATAATTGTGCAGAAATGCTCAAAACTAGACTGGATAATTTATGGATATGAAATAGTGAAGAAGATCTCAGAGATCTACCTATGACATCACTCAGAGCAGTGTATTTTCACGTATTTTCACTACCTCCTAAATCAGGTCACTGCTCAATATTTAGTTTTGATTATGTGAAAAAGTAAGATCAGAAAGTCACAAAGCCACTTTTCAACAACATAAAAGACAATCCAAGGTTTATCCAAGCATTATATGTCTATTGTGTATTGTGTTTCACCATTTCTATTAATTTCTAAGATATCAAATCCAAAAGATGACCCTTTTCTACGGTAAAAGTCTTTAACGTAATACTGTTCCAACCCTTTGTGTCGCAATTATTAAACTCTGTATTAGAGAAAGGGAAAGTGAGGTAGAGGTGTGAGAAAAGCAGTGTTGAAAGCAGCAGTAGCAGCAGCAGGGTGGCATGGAGAGGCTGCTGTGGTAATTAGAGATGAATGTATAGTTGATATTGATCTTCCCTGTAGGCCTGAGCCAGCACGCTCATTTCTACAACAGCCATCCATTATCCCAGTGAGCTCACACGCGCTCCGCTCCCGCACCTCCGGCCCTGCCTCTACACGCGTTGCTAGGAGACCAAGGTACGGCGCTGCACACAGTACGCTGAATGATGGAGTCGCACATGACCAAAACTGAAAGCATGAACAGAAGATGGATCGTTTCAAGAAGGGAGGCATGACCAAGAGTCTGGCTAGAGATCTACAGTGGGTTCTCTGGCGCTGGGTTGTGGTTCTAACCCAAAAGAGGCTTGAAGATGGGTCAAATGCAGAAGACCAAACGCAACACGGGATGAAGTGATGTAGCCAGAACCAATTTTCCCAGGGATGAATATTTCCCAGTTGCACAACTCAAGCCTTAATTGAAACACTCTTTATCACTCTTCTTCAGAACCTATGCCAGTCTTGCTGCTGTTATAACTTGGAGCACAGTTTAACTGATAGAAGTTCATTATTTTAAAATTTGCGTCTTGTAAAAGTTAATTTTTACAATGAGGAGGTGGAGCTTATCAGTTATGCAGTTTCAGAGAGGAAGGGCCTGTTTATAAAGTATTTCCAAATTGTTTTTTAGATCAATTTTATGGTTTACAATGAATAAAGTATAAATTACTGTTTTACATAAATCATTTTTTTTAGTAAATGCACAATAAATTTACTTTAATATACCAACAGTGACAGTTTGCAGCTTCTGTCCTCAGCAAGAAGTCAAACAAGCAGAGAAGAGAGAGAAGACTGTGTGAGGGCTGGAGCTCTCACTATGTGTAAATAACATAAAATGCATCAGAAGACAGGGAAATATATCATTTTTGTTTAAAACTTTTTAGGAAGAAACCCTGACTTTTCAGATGAAAAGAGGTAAAAACTTTTTCCCTCCTGAAAAGTTAATTAGCAATAAACATGTAGAAATAAATAATAATGTATAAAGCAATAATATAAAAAAAATGGATTCACCAGCATTCCAAGCCCTTTTCTTTTTTTACATGGTCAAAGAGTCTTAGGAGACAAGTTTTTCTGCTTAGGGCTTCCAAATGTGTCTCTGAGATCTCAAATCACTGCACCAGACTTGCTGACTGACACTGTTCTCCCAAACAAACATACTTGTAACGATAGAAAAAAGTCCTCCTCAGTGGTAGCATGTGTGAAAGTGCGCTGTTTATCGACTCCCTGCAGTAAAAACATGACACCAGCACACTGATGCTCTGCTCTGATCTGAGCTTAACAACCTGAGCATGCCTGTCTCCTGGGAACACACCACCTCGCTCCCTTTCCAGTCAAGGCACATGCATGTGTGGATTGTACAAGGCACAGTTCTTAACCTCAGAGGCTCTGTTAGAATCAATACAGAGTTTTAAGAATATACCAGAATTACGACTGAAGTTTATTGGAGGAAAAAGCATGTATTTTTGAAGAAACCACTACACACATGTTTGAAGACGCGCCACACGAAACACAAAACCCCTTTCATCACTTAGAAGAAAACAATTTAAAAGTAGTCATCTAGACAAAGTTTTGAATATCGAGAAGTTTCAGTTTTCATCCAAAAGTCATTTTCAAATGAAAAAAAACTAAACTAAACTAAAGCCTTTTCAAGTAAAGGTAACAGGTTATAGTATTTTTCATATCTAAACCTAGATAAAAAGCCATAATTTAAAATAGATCTGTGCCATTGAATTCCAAATTAGTTTAATACTATTAGTTCTGTGTACTAAGGATAAAGTGTGAATGAAGGCTGTATTAGTAGAGATCTGAGCTGAGACAGTCTGACACATGAAGACACTCTCTCCCTGCTGTCTCATAAGTTCACTGTCAGACTTCCAGTCCAGTGAGGCTGTAGGTGTGTGTTTGCCCTTGGTTAAGTCAGTCACGACTGGTGGTTTAAAAATAGCTTGAGTGAGGATGCAGTGCTATTTATACTCCTCACACAGGCAGGCTGCAGCGGCGAGCTTCCCTGCCGGAGAACGGACGTGCACCAGTGACGGACCATTGATCACATTTGAATTCCTGCGTAGCTTTACAGTGGCTTTGAGCTGAGTCATTCCTTTTCTGCTTGTGTGCATAAAGCGCTCACACTGTCAGGTAAGTGTGAATGACACGAACAAACAGATGAATGAAACAGAAGATGCACACTAGCTAGGTATGAATGAATGCACCAAAACCCTGTGTTTCCTGTGGAGGCTACCAGTAACGCATACATCTGTGCTGAGAGAGGCACATGGCTCTGTGCCACTAATGCACTCACTCTGATTCCAGCAGGATGCCCTGGACTTAGGCCAGAGCCACAGTGTAGCCACACTAACAAACATGGCACTACAGGCAAAACTCTGCAAAACTGTAAATGATCAATTCTACAATTGACACATGTAATATTCTTTTAGACTACTGACCCTATTTTTTCCCGCCCACTTTTCTAGAATGTGCACTTATTGTTTAGCTCTGTTAAGGTAGCTAACATGTTTGTTTGTCTGTCTTGTGGGGCATTTTCAAATGACAGTTAAAATAAACCCACTGACTGAATTCTACAAGCTAACTGCAGCTAAACAGGAAGTGCACTTTCTAAAAAAGTGGGTAAACTAAGATCAATATCACCGTGTCCCACAGACTGGAGGGATGTTGATAGCTTTTAGAGAGCTGAAGAGTCTTTAAAATAAAGTGTTCACTGTGTTACTTGGTCATCAGCGATGAAAGATTTCTGTAGTTCATAGATCTCACAGAAAGACAGGGACAAAAATGATTGTACTGTAAATATTAAAAAGATAGAAATGGACAACAAGTTTAACCTAACATCATATTTAATAGCTGAATGAAATGATTTAAGTTTAGTTGAAACTTTGTAATCAGTGCAGGCCACTGTGCACCACTTTGAGGACATCGATGCCACTACTCACATAATACAGCTCCAAGGAGAATGGTATTCATTTTCACACCAGAGAACAGAGACAACAGCAGTCCCAATTGTGTTATTATGCTATTATGCTCAGTTTGATTATAGTTACTATAGTTAAAGAAACTGTAACTAAGAACTACCCATCTCTGCAAACAGAGTGATGTCTCTTGTCACATAAAGACCAAAATAAAAAACATATGTTACAGAGTGCTTGAGTTGCCACCAATCTGTCGAAAACTTTTGAGCAGTGAGACTCATTTCTGCACATCTGATTTGTGAATGCACGATGCATTCAAGGACAAGAGCAAACTGGGACAGCTCCGCAAATACTAGGTCAACTGAAGTGCTACATTTGTGACTTCCATTCTGGTTCTTGAAGTAATCAATTTGATTAAAAAAAAGGAAAGTTTTTGTAAATGTTTATGCATGTACATTAGAAACTTCCCCATGGGATTTTTTTTTTGTCCTGTTACTTAATAGAATTCACTGGTTCAGTGAATTCACTGGTTCATTCAATGCTATAAATAATAAATGGCTCACAATACAACAATAACAGGATCTTTGTTAAATTACAACCTGCAACAACGTGGTTGTTGATTGTGTTCTGGGACAGTCCAATAAAGTTTATAAATGTTGGATATATAGAATCAAAATGCTAAAAAAGCATTACACAATTATTTCAAAGTCGAAATCCAGTTTCAAAGTCAAAATCTAGCAAAACTGAAAAACATCTTGCTGGTAAATTTAAAGATGGACACACACAAAGATTGAGCTAAAAGAGACAAACATGTAGAGACAAATCCCATGTCCATACTGATATGGCCTTAACATAGCAACTTTTACTAAAACTCTCTATATTCTAGTGTATTTCACTTGGTTCTTGTTGAAATATTTATAATAAATTATTCAACAATATTCACTGGGGCATATGTGTATCAGAAACAGCAGCGCAGACAAGGTCATGGCCCAGTCTTTTGAAAAGGTTTGTAGAGCGATTAGCAGCACCGCCCCGTGCCCCTTCTGTGTTCCCCACCTTTAACTTCTGTCAGCGAGGACACAGAACTACACTTTGTACTGTGAGCCAGCTGGAAGAAGTCATTCCTAAACCTGGTAACGCCTGGGGTCTCTTATTTGCATTAGACAAATGGGTTGCGTTCACAGAAAAAATTTAGACAAAATTAAAACTGAGCAGGAGCAGGTCAGAATGTATTTAATGGTCAGACTGCAGATTGTCTATCCACATGCGACAAAAACAGGCACAAAGGGGGGTTGTTAGTTTTTTTGCATTAACCAATCGCTGCCGTTTGTTCATTACTGAATGTTACTTATGTAACATCAGTTGTAGTCCAGGAAGTAAGTAAAAATGGATGTTAGTGATCGACACCATCACATAAAAAAAAATGAATTTGAATCTTAATGGCAAACTTGCGGAACTACAAACAGATGCTTGAATTCGACGTCCCTACTTCATATTTTGTTCACTGATTGGTCGATCGTTTCTCAAGCTTGATTCAAGCATTAACAAATGATGAAATTCCTGACCTAGTTGCTGGAGTGAAATGAAATGGCGCGGCAGCACTAGGTGGCACCAGCCTGGCTAGAACTATTTCATTGTTAAAGTTATGAGAAATATTCAATTTAAAACATCAGTCCACATGTTTTGCAACCTGATGCTTCTGGGATCTGTATTGTTCACTGCAATGTATCATAAGCACTTTTCACAGAAGTGATTATTGTTACCCAAAATGCTAACAAATAAACACGCGAACTTAGAAATTAGACATAACACAGCAAACTAATTATCACTTGAATAGATATTTTAAAAATACATGATACATTTTTTTTTTAATTTTCATTAAAAATAATAATAATATTTGAGTATAGTGTTTTTTTTGCACATATGCCAAAAAGTTTTCCTATTTTGAATGTAACACAAGGACGTTAACATGTATTTGTTTGGGTCAAGGAAAAATCTTGAACCACATTATTATTCTATGAACTGGGTAAATCATTTAAGAATCAAGGGGGTCATTTTCTGCATGATCCTGTCCCTGGTCTTATCCAGTTCAGGAGTGGTAACAAGGACAAAGCGTTTTTGCTGAATATTGTACTGGCTCGGTCAATGCTTCCTGCAGCAGCGTTCATGTTTATTCATACACTGATTAACTCTGCGACGGCTGTGTTCCTCATTAGCATTTACTGAGAGCGTGTCTTAGTAAATCAGACATATGTTAAGCTGCGTGGGTTTGTATTTGTCAAAAGGTGTGAGGCAGAGTTCAGAGGAGACATGCGTTTAGGAGAACAGAGAGTGAATAGCAGGGACCAGTGCCATGATGGGACAGCTTGTGTTCAGCAGGAAGCAGGTAGCTGTGTGGGCGGGACTAAGCACCCCACTGCTTTTGTGATTGGACAGAAAGAGGTTCGCAGTGATAACAATGTCCTTGCCTTGAGCAATTGTTGAATTAAGCTAATTACAAATACATGCCATCATTGGTTTAAAAATACACTTACCCCCAAAATCAACTAAATAACTGTGATATTTTACATGAGAAAATTTTAGATTAAAGTTTAATAGCAACAGACACACCCTTTTGGTTCAAGAGAAAAGGAATATAGAATAGAATAGTAAACTAACTCAGAATTTTTTTTGACCATTTTGCAGCAGTTTTCATAAAAGTGAAGCATGCAAGTGAAGAATACATTTACTATTTACAAGTGGAAAAAGAGGAATAACAAAGTTACTATCACAAGGGGAAAAAGAAAAAAAAAAGCTCCAGTATAAGTGTACTGTAGAAGGGGCACATGCAGTTTTATTTGACAGTCACTTGCTTGTTTATTCTAACTCTTAACTCTGAAAACATGCTCCTTGTGGTTGTGAAAAGTGCTTAGAAAAGTTGAACTATGCATTGAAATTGCCCTTTAGCTTTTTTCCACAATTTCCTTGTGTACAAAAAAAAAACGCATCAACTGTTTATTTCTTTAAAATAAACCAGACAGAACACAAAAAATAGTGGAACTTCTTCCTCCAGTCTGAACTTTGCTATAAACCATCACAAGCTGATGTATCATCTCTTAGAAGAATGGTTGAAGATCTACCGTATTTTTCGGCCTATAAGTTACACTTTTTTTGATTGTCTGACAGGAGGTGCGACTTATACTCAAGTGCAACTGATATACTGTATATACTGTATAATACATTTGAATTTGTGAATAACTATTAATATAATTCCCATTTGTCCCTCATTTGTCTCAAATGAGGGACAAATGGCGTTTCATTTGCTGCTGTTCCACCAGTGAGGCGTGACAAGGTGTAGCTACTTGCTGATTGATCTGCATCTTGTAGTTTTGCCTCATGCCAACAGTCCTTGACCTCTGTGTAATCTCTGTGTCATAAAAAAGTTGGAACAGGAGCAGGATTGAAAAACGTGTCTTGCGTCTGTTTATGGTGTTGGATGATGAAAAAATAATTTCACAAAAAAGTGCGACTTATGGTCCAGTGCGACTTATTTACATTTTTTTCTGCTAAAATATGCATTTTCCGGAGCAACGTATAGTCCAGAAAATACGGTAATCAAGATGACTAAATGTTGATTAAAATCTACAAATTCACTATTTTGACGACAATGATGTTGTTAAGCAAATCAGTACATTTAACAACACTGTTTAGCAATATTGACTTGACAACTGAACAAAGAACCCAGAAGTAAACAGATAATATTCATTTTAGTATTAAAAGTGAGTGACTGTTTCCATATGCACACAAGACAGTGAGACAGCTGCTTCTAAAATGACAAACGCGCCTGTTTGTCTAACTTGTGGGAGGCAATTACTTTTCAGCTCCACACAAAGGCAAATACACACAAAATGGAGCGCTAAAGCAGATTATCAGAGATTAGCACATTTACACACTTGAGTTGGACGCACATTCAGCAGGCTGCCTAATGAATTCAGCCTGCGCTCTCAGTGTGAGGCTAACAATCACGTTTAGCTTGAGTTCAGCACTTATGCTCGCACAGGCTAACCCACCCTGACCTGCAAATGGAACATGACAAAATGACACAGGGAGATCGACTAAATGGGTCTCCTTTTTTTTTTTTTAAATCGCTGGGAGAATAAAGTGGCTCTTTTTTTCTGTGATTATTCGCATGTCACTGTTTTAATACACTGACAATGCTAGGCTTACGCGTTGCTTGGAAACTGAAAAAAATATGCTTATTACTGTTCTTTCTCAAAATTATATAATTAAAAAAATGAGAGCTGAAAATGATCTTCTTAAGACGTTGTATGTGTAGCCTTTTACTGTGAAAATAATGTTGAACTGAAGAAGTTATTTGAAATGACTTGCTATCTTCCTCTGCTTAATAATATCTTCAAATTTTACATACGGTTAAGAATAAAGGCTTTTTGTCATAATTTGGGAAAAAAAAATGTTACATGATGTAACTTGAAACTAATTTTTATAGAGTGACGTGTGTCTGAGGCCGTTATCAATGTGTAAGCAACTTTAAAAAGCACAGTTTAATCTTGAAAAGATAGAATACACTGTTCACACAAAACTCCACCTCACTCAGTCCAATCAGCTTTACATTCTTGTTGTGGTACAAATGTTCCTGTAATACTAGTAAAATCTACGAATCTACTAATATCAAATTTAATCAACTAAAACAAGCTACCAAAAAGGACTATTAAAAATGCCCTAACACACTATTCAAATCCTTATTACAGTCACTACTTGAATCTCTGCTACCAAGATTGATTTTGTATTTTGAGGTCTTGAGTAATTTCCTCTGTAGATCAATAAAGTGTGTCTGTGATCAAGTCTCCGTCTTATAAATCGCACTTTAGAATATGTTTCTATAGCTGCCAGACATAAAAGTGTTCCATTGTTATGGAGTACATGCATTACATTCAAATGTAATATTGACAAACTTTAATCCCCTTTGTACATAGTTTAAACTGAAAATCTAAAATTATTTTTGGCTATTGCACTGTGTATGATGTTTAAATAGCAGTGCCAACTATTCCAAGTCATTCTTTTGGCAATTGCAGAGCAAACTGAGCAAAATAACTAATCGAGTTTCACATCAAAACATCACAAACTAAAAGTGTCTCCCTGCAAAGACCTATGTCATATCTAGAGTCTACAGTATGTGATATCAGCCTTGATTTGTCCAGTCAAAACTATGTGCTAATCACAAACACCTGCAGTCAAACCAATCACACTCATTATGCATGTCCTTTTGAGGAGTAAATGCAACATAGTCTGGTCCGGAGGGACAGGAGTGAGCTGGTTCCCATGGTAATGAGTTGATTACTGTTGCTAAATTATCCTAAATCGCTATATTTTTAATCTGAAACTTTTTCTTAAACTTTCCCATTCTCTCAAACTTAATCACTGTCTCTCCAGACAGACAATCTAACATTTACCATTTCCATCAGTCTGCTGTGTTTAGGGCTTCACATTAAAATGTAAATAAACTAAACAACAAAATATTGCAGTTAAAACTATTATGCCTTAAAATTAACAGCTCTAATGTTAAATTAGGTCAAATTTGTGTTTTGTCTCATTCATGAGCCCAATATTGTGCCTCATCTCATCCCTTCATTTAACCATGAAAACACTTAACCCATGCCACCAGTAGGAGTGCATTTTTTACAGTAAAAGTGTGTCTAGCGTCTGCAGGTCCTCAGCCGCTGTGGCACTGTTATATTCTGAACACAGTGGGCGCGGCCGCAGCTCGTTAATCATGTTTGTGAATGTCTAATCTCAACGTTACTTGTGCCGCTTTCATTTTCATGGCTGTCTGCAAGATTTATAATGGCGTTTGGCGAAAGTGCATGGGCTGTGTGCATGGACCGTGTGGCTGTGTATGCGCTCCAGAGGCACGCTCCTAAACGTGTCACCTTGTGCAGAAGGAGGATGTCGGGACAGTGCAGTCTGTGCGCCTGCAGGCAGCATGTGGCTAATGCTACATATGGACTAAAGATTCTTTTGATGATGGGATGGTTGTAAACATCACACTTATCAGTTTTTTGCTTTTTGCCAAATGTAGCTCTCGACTAGTTGTTTTTTATTTTTTCAGGCCTGTGACACATTTTCGTAAATGTTCTTTGCTATGAATGTGTTATTAATACATTTATCAATAAATAGACAGCCTTGAAGATTTTGAGCTGGACGTCATGGAGAATCTCTAGCCTTCACCAGAAGAAGAGAAAAGCCAACTCTGCAGATGAGCCTGGGCTTCAGGTCCACCTGAGGGAGTGCCAGTGTCACAAAATCAATCTCCTTCAGAGCTCTCCATAGGGATACAGTAACTCATGCAAAAGAACACACAACTAAATATTAATGCATAGAAAAATATTAAAATATTCTTATTTGTTTGTAATAATCTTGGTGCAATATTCAAATTTTATGAAACGCTGGATTTTTACTATCAAAACAGAATAATCAAATTGTAAATTGTTTCACTTTATATGTCACAAGTTTATATTATACATTGGTTTGACTTTCGGAACCAATATACAAGAAATATCAAACTCTTTTGATATTCAAATTTTTACTTCTATAAAAATTGTCAAGAGTGACCCATAGACTATACGATCTATGGGTGACCAAGTTATGGAGGTATATGCTTCCTGTCCGTTACCATGGTGACAGTAAGTGGCCTCTCTAGAAGTGTCCATCCAGATGATGAGATCAGATTACATCAATGAAAGGAGCGCGGAAACAAACAGTGCAGTGAGGCTAGGGACGGGACTGTTAATAGAGAGTGCTAAAAGGATTACCCAAATCAAACAGGAATACCAGTGTACCCTAGCGTGTAATAGTAGCCCAATGTCGCATGCATGCAAAGGCTAAGTGACACTAAATGAATGCGATGGACAAACATGTAGTGTGAGCTACTTGTCTTATAGAGCTGAGGACATGAGGAGGCTAAGTGTTGGACAGGAGTCTGCTTGTCTACACAATATCTACAGACATTAGTTCAAGCACGAGGCTGCTCGGTGGACAGTTCAAAGTACAAGTTTAATGCTTTTCAAGGATGATATGTAGCAAAATATTTGTCTGAGCTTTCTTACAGACTTTATAACATAAAGTAAATAAACAAAGGCTAGCATGCCCCAATAAATGCAGGCACACTATTGTAACTGCATTGTTTTCCACAAAAAACGTACTCTGGTAATGATTCATGAACTGGCTTATGGTTGGGCAGGTGTTCAGCAGACAGTTTTGTGTGGACACACCCCTCTGATTGATGTCACATAGTGTCTAGAAATGACACTATGTGACATTTGCGGTGAGGCACAGACAGTTTGTGACTATTTTGCAATGCAAATGCGTAATAGTAAATATTTAAATACCATATACACACCTCACAGCCAAAAAAGTTGTTTTAATGTTTAGCTGGTCTTTTTTAAAAACAGTAGTTATCTTTGACGCCACAAAACTGTGAAATATGCGTTTTCTAAACATACAATATATTGCAGATGGCAAGCAGCTAAAAGGAATATTGTATTTACGGAGTGAAAAAGTCAATGGGTCTAGTGGTTTGTTTAATTTAAAAACAATGAAATAATTCCTGCAATTTAAGGACTTAAGGATTTAAAGAATTTAATAACTTCTTGCAGCATTGAGGCTATGGTAAACTCAGTCAGAACTGTTGTGGGTAATGCATACACTGATGAATATTAGCTTTGCATGATAACACCAGACTCTGAACAACTCTGTTATGAAACCAAAACAGAAATCATGGTTTAGTTGACTTTAGCATACAAAGACCATATGGCTGACTCAGCAGGGCTGTGGCACTGGAAAGATTTCTGGCAAGGCCAACAGTTCAGAGCTGAAATCAAGACACTACTGTATTCATAGCTTTCAACTATGAATCTACTAAAATAACAAAGACAGTGGTTGTACAAAATTAAGTTTTCAGAAAAGAACAAACTATTTCAGAGGTACAGTATAATGCACTTTGTTGATAGTATCTATCTACCTAATCTAGACGGGTTCAGTCACCATATTTCAACCTAAATATTTAATGTAAAAATTGCCTCAGCTACTTAAAAAATATATATTGTGGTCTAGTCAACTTACCTAACCAAAGAGGAAAGATTTGCACAGTTATAGTTTAATATAACTATAAAATTAAAAATATACAAAAAGACACAACCTCACTAAATGTCTCTAATACATTCTATTCATTTGTTCAGTTGCAAACACTACAGAAATCAAGTGGCCTGTGAGGGATGTGACTATGCAGCGATGTTGATTGTACTAACTAAATCCAAATTGAAAGAGCAAATTGGCCCTAATGTGTACTTCCTGTTTGGTCCAGCAGGGAGCCTGGAGGGGGGCCAGCGCAGGAACACTTGCTTTTCTAAGGACGTGGGGGAACTGTGTCCATTAGGCTAATGTGGGTCTGATCCATGCTGATGCATGTGAAGAGGCAGGAAGGAGGCTGTGCAGGTCAGGTGTCTGTGTGCTGGTGATAAGGGACTTCCGAAGCCTTGTTCATATGGAGAGCAAGAGGACGGTGTGTGTGCATAACAACAAGACCAGCACAAAGGAAGCCACTGGAATTTGCATGCCCTATCCTTGAAGTAACCACTGTTATCTACTGAGCTGCTGGCTACAGAGGCTGCACTAGAGGGAGGACCACCACATGGGAGATGCATGGGCAGAAGAATAGTATGGAGTTACCTTCTACGTCATTACAGTCATACTCTGGAGTGAGGCATGAATGGAGACAAGAGCACACACAGATGCATCAAGCGGAGCTCTGGAGCGTGAGTGCCAGAGTGCATGTAAACATGAGTTTATATGGCTGTGAAATGAAGTCTTTCCAGCACACACACACACAGAGAAGTGACCATGAGTGAGCCTGTTAGTCAAAGCACAGGACCAAAGAACACTGTATAGTTTGAAGTAGCAGCTTACCTTTGACTCTTTCTCCTCGATTGAGCTGGATCTCTCCTTCTCCCTGGGGTGTGTAGGGCTTTACCACAATAAAAGTACGTCCCGGGACAGCACTGTAGAGTTTCCTCTTGGGCCCCCGAGGGCCTGACAACATGGGGGGAGTGTGATGGGGCGGGCTTGTGTCTCGCTGCACAGAGCCAGGGCTGTAAACAAACACATAAGTTACTGTGGTGATCCCAGGGAGTTGGTAAGTGAAGCCCGAGGTCACCGCCATGGTGAGCACAGGGGTCTGGTGAAACCCCCTGGACACTAAGGAGCAGGACCGATTCATAGAGGTGTCCTGGACAGTTACAGTCACATCTCCACGGTACATAAAAGACAAGACCCTGCTCACTCCACCGCCCTGTGCTCTAGCTCTGTCCTGTCCTCTGCATCCTCCTCAGACACAGGCAAAAACACTTGAGCACATCACAGTCTGCTGTCTGTCAGAGCTGTCTGAAAGCCCGTCTGAAAGCCCGTCTGAGTGCAGCCCATCCTGCTGTGGAGGAGAGCGGCTGGGGCAGCTTGTCCCGGGAGTGCGGCCGTGTGCTCTCCCCTCCAGCCCTGTGCCGTGCCGCTGCTGCTGCTCTGCTCTGTGGCTCTCTCCCTGTAGACAACCTGCTCACAGTCACACGCCAAGCGCTCTCAATGTGCATTCTGTGTGTGCGCACAGGCACAGACTGCCCCCTTCGCCGCTAACATCGCTGCTCTGTTAGCATGGTAGCCCGCGCCACCAGCCAGTGGCTAACACCTCCCACACTCACACATATGCTGGAGGCTGGAGCTGGACTGTGTGCTCCTGTGATGGTCCATAGCTCCAGAAACAGGCGCGTGTGGACGTGTGGCAGTGCGTCGAGGGGAGGGAGGGGGGAAGAGTGAAAGGGAGGGGGAGAGCTCATTTCATTTAACAGTTGCTCCTCCCTGTTTCCCTCGCCTTAAATCCCCTCCTCTCGGTCATTCTCCTGCTCCGCTTTCCCTCTCAGCCCTGTCTTTAACATTTCTTCACAATGCATCTTCGCTCACTGCCGTTGAATTCTAATACAACAGCAGTCTTCATTCATCACTTTGCTATTGCTGTGCAAGAAGCATTCAGTCTCCTACTGCAGCTCACTTGAAATGCACATCAATAGATGGTCTTTAGCTGAGACTCCATAGTATCACATATAGACACTTGATGAAAGGAGAGATGGATCTGTTATGCCCCTGAATCTCAGTTTTTTCGGTTCACAATCCGACAGCACGTGGCTATTTGTATCTCAATGAAGCCAGTAGAGCTTCATTCACATTTGTGCGCTCACCATTTCTACAACAGACATCTTGCTGTCTCTCTCTCCCCTTATTTCAAGCTTTGTTTGCTGCACTCTCCATATCTCACACTTCCTCTCCTTCTCTGTCCCCCAGTGCCACCGAAGCAGGGGCTGGCTGACGGCTTTCCAATTACCGCAGGGATGGAGGGGCCGGGATGGCTGCTGCATGTTAATGTGTGAGCCCCGGCAGCGCACAGGCGAGGGAGGAGCCGGGCTATGTCAAAGTCACACATACAGAGCCAAACTGAGATCGCTTAAAGGATATGTGCTCCTCCAAAGTGACAGACTTTTGCTAGCCTTCTGTTTTTACACTTTTAGGTTATGCTCAGGGCAAACAGTGTTCCTTCATGACAGTGGTTCTTGAAATCCCCAAATCACATTGTAATAATGGCAGTTTATCACCATATAATATTTGCTTACCAGAAACTAAAACAAATAGACTTTTGTGTGTTGTTCTTTAAAGTCAAAACACAAACTCAATTGCTTATCTTCAGAGTAATGTACTAAAGTTAAACAATTTAAATCCAGCTAAAAGCCACCTCTGCCACATTTGTACAGTCATATGCACAATGTTTACAGGCAATTATAAAAGCTCCAGTGTTACCTAGGACACCAGCCCAGCCTCTGTAACGATGGCAACCATCAAAAAAAGAAAATGTAACTAACATCCTCACTGATGAGTTGACCATGCAATCCAGGTAATCCAAACCATCATAGGCACAGCTCAAAATTTTCTTTTTTTTTTTCCTATGCACATTTTTGTTCATATTTTGATTATTTGAATCTAAGGGCTGCATTTTGTTTTGTCATAATTGGAATAAGCACAGTAAAACAAAAGATGTATTATTTGGTCATGGTCTGAAAAAAAAAAAAAAAAAAAAAACACATTTTGCAAGATTGAAAACTATTTAGTCAAAGGCAATGCTTCTCTGTTTTTTAAATGCACTGCTTCTCACTTCCATTCAGCTTTTTCTGTTGCGTCTTCCTACTGTATTACATATTAACCCTGTGTTAGTTGAGTGTGCTTGTTTTGTTCAAAACACCTGTCAGGTGGTATAATGTCTGCAGTGTTTTGACCATGGGAAGTCTTTGCACTCTTCCAAATCAAATGCATGTCACCACAAATCTCAACCTCTACTCTTCTACTATTCAGCGTCGCTTATGTAAGATTTTTATTATTATTGTTTATAAATATAACTCAATTTTCTACCGTGGATGGAAGAGGAGAATGATCACAACAGGAGATATGATAACAATATTACTATTTGCTGTTTCAACCTAAGCAGCTTCAGAAGCAGATTATTTTAGAATAACAAAATATCAACTTGTAGTTTTACTGTTTTACTATAGGAAAAACTTGAAATGGGATTAAACAGATGTATCAAGAGTGTGCCTACTGTGAATAAAAAATCCTATTTCATTATGATGAAGTCGACCACTCGAACTTCTCTTTAATTTTTTTGTTTTTATATAATTGTCTCTTCAGATCATACATCTCTACTTACACAGATTGTTTCTTTTAAATGATTAAATCAGTGCCGACAATTTTTGTGTTTTGGCTTTCGAAACCCATAAGCATGTCTTGTCATGTAGAGAGTACTTGTAATTAGGTGACCTGTCTTACGAGTCCTGGATCATATCGAGTGACTTTAAACAACGACTACTGTTTCCTCTAACAACCTCAATCCTACGCTATGTATATTCAGGACCCCAATAAAATGTTATTTAGTTTAAGCAATAGTTGTTTATGATCAACAGTCACAAAAAAGGGTATAAGCCACTTTACACACCACATAAATACCAATTCTCACTATATATATATGCTGGCTTGTTTACACTTAAAAATTTGCACAGGAAGTACATCTTTGGACCAGTATCTTTTCTGATGGGTGCTAAGCTGTTAATCTACATCAGCAATTGTTCCACAAAAATACAAAATAAAAAAAGATATGTAATTATGATTGACGGATATCCTTCTAAATCGTATTTATAATAATCGTTACTTCTCTCACTCACTGGCACAGCATTAGAGCATCGAGCCTCATCTGCGAGGGAGTTGACACTTCTCACCACATGACAGCAATAAGAGCATTATTTATCAACAAACTCAAACATTGCGACAGGCTAAAGAACCTCAGTAAGAGTATAATGAAAGCCTACTTAATGTGGACTACAGCACACAAAAGTAGTGACATGCTGTAGATATTCCGCCATCACCTTAGCTCTACCCTTCAGGTGACACAGCTGCGACTGTGACCTTAGCGTCACACATACTCCTAGGATATGCTGCTTTGCCTTCTTATGGTGATGAGGAAAGGGTAAATATAGGTTTACGAGCCATGGCGAGACGGATATATGGTCTAAACAGCTGCTGGCACTCCATTGTGAAGAGATAAGAGTAGAGAAACAAAGGGAAAAGAGAAGCCCAACGCCACCACGTGGGGCCAACACGGATTCTAAAATAAAGCAGTGACCATGGGCTTTGACCAGTGTGTGAGATTGTGGAAACCCTCTTGTTAAAAAAATCCCCCTCAGAATAAGTACTATATACGGTCCAATCTTTAATAAAGTCGATGATTGTGTGGTTCAGTTTGGCTAACGCAATATCGCCTACTCTTCACACAAAGTTAAGTCTTAAACAGAAAGAAGATATTAAGTTAACTATGTACCAAGTAGTGTGCTCTATATCTACTTTAATTTCTATCTATACTATATGGAATCTTATGTTGTGAAAAAGAGATAGCGGCATTTAGATATGTAAATCAGTTATTATTTTCCTTGTGCCTGTTAAAACCCGTAACATGTCGCGAATCGTAAGTGAAAAACTATAAATTACTGGTGTGGGATCACATCTCACAAAGGGTTCTATATGTACAAGTGTATCTCAATAAATAACAACAGTTTATACACCCAGTAAGATAAAATTAGATGTATATGCCAAAAAAAGAAAAAAATAGAGAGAAGTATGAATGAGTAAGAAGAAACAAGAGAAAAGAGAGCTTCACGATAAAGGTCTGACAACTTGAACTTTGCTTTAAGACAAAATATTTATCGTTCAACAACAAAAACAAATTAACGTTGATTACTCAAGTCACCTTATAATCACACAGAAGCAAAAACAAAAACAATACACTTTTAGAAGCAACATTTGGGAATAATAATTCAATCTCCTCAATAAGGCACTGAAAATATTGCTGTCTGGCTGTTTATGTCAAGTTAGCATGATCATTCACTCATAAAGCTGATTATACTATAGGAATGGTGATTAGTTAGACAATGGTAATGAAGCCAATGTAATCTCTCATTTGTCCAGGACTGATGAATAAAATATGCCTTAGAGGAAGTCAACAAGACTGTATTTTCTATTCAAGCAGTTGGTCCAAGAAGATTTGTTTTGCCTGAATATAATACAGAACTGCTTTTGTACACCTTGAGCGCTTGTTTGGACATTTCCACTCTATTGTATTCTCACTGTTAATTTGGGATAAAAGAAAACTAAAGATTTTAAGTTTTTTGATCATGTTGTCGGTAGTATAGTATAGTTTTAAATCATGATAGCAAAAATTGGTATCATATCATTATTTTCACTATGGTACTGCATCTGCACATGCGTCTTATTTCGGTGACTTTAATTATGCGCGGGCATTTGGGAGCCGGTGTCTGTAGCTCATTCAGCTGAAGGACAGAGGAATGAGAAAAGGGATGGACCAAACGACAAAAAAAAGTGCTCCTGACTCCTGACTTATGACTGCAGGGAGCTGTCACCGCCATGGGACAGAAAGCAGGGAGCAGAGCAGGAGGCGTAAGAGAGCTTAAGTGTATATTTGGCACATTTAAATACAGTAAGTGTGGCACAGTGGATGACAAAGTCAATCTGCTAAATGATCTGAGTCACAGTAAAAGCACAGGACAATTAACACGCCCGAGATACAGCACACCACCATCTGAATCTATAATCTACAAAAAACAAAAACAAAAATTTATTGAAACTTCTTAATATGAGAGAAATCTACCCAGGAATTCTGCAAAGACATGCATACTGTATACATTAGAGGCACTGCACGTGATTTCTACATACATCTTAAAACTACTTAATTTTAATAATATATATTATTTTTTTTTACAGATCATTTATCTAATGCACTTTTCACAACTGTCAGAGATAAGAGCAAGTTTTGCTGTTATGGTATAACTTGTAAAATTAAGTTAATTTAAGAAAGGTCTAAAGAGCCATGTGTACTTTTTCATATTGCTACTTTTTAAGTATCTACTTTTAGTATCAAATAGAATCTGAGAATCAATATTTTTAGTAAATAAAAATATTAGAGAAGATATGGTGGCTGTGGTTGAATGCACACTCAAAAATGCAGTAGCACAAAATATTATGACATCCAAAGGGACAATCTGACGCAGAATGCAAGTAATCTTATCATTAACCATATTAATGTTGTGGTTTGCAAGACATTTAATAATATTAAAGGTCAAGAACAGTTCAACAGTTAACAGTTAAAAATCATCTAGTTTTTGGTTTCATGTAAAGCCAGGACTGCTGATTATCAAAGTTGTTTATTCTAAGGGCTGTTACTCCACTAAAAATGGACTTTGTGAAGAAACTTTAAGAAAAAAGTTAAAAATTACAGGAAGCAGGGCATCATATCTATTGTGTCATATGGATTTAGGCTTTTGTTTACAAATTGGTTGCTAAGTTGTGAATTTACCTCTAATAATGTCATATCTTTCACTTCATGTTTCACTTCATGCACTAAATTTACACCTACAAAAAAATGTAGTTTAATTCAAAAACCTTTTTGCTGCCTTCATTCAAACAATAAGCCTTTTGGAAAGCTATGTCCTCTGCCTAACCCTCCATACAGTCACTTTTGAGGTTTAATACTAAATGAGTGTTGTATTTAGTAGAGAACTGTCTGATCAGTCCAGCGAGTGCTTTCCTCTGAGGTACAGCCCAGCCTGTTGAACCGCAGCTACACAGGACAAGGCCACTCAAATGATGGGCTGTTGTACAGGCACTTGCTGGATGGTGCTGATGGGCGGGCTGCTGACCGGCCAAGCTAATTTCACACTCCCCTGGTACCCATAATGCCTCCAGAGTTACTACGGGCGTAAACACAAGGTCAAAGAGAGGCATGTGGAGGAGAGAAAGAGAGAAAGTGGCACCATACTCCAACTGAGCCTACTGTTACTTATCTACCTTTAACATGATTACCCAACACTTTAAGAATTATATCTGTAACACTGTACTATGTGACCTTTTTAATCATCGGACACCGAACTGAATATGCCTTTTTACCTATATACAGGTACATGCATGTGTGGTTCACATGTTGCAGTTTGTGAAAACAACATTTTTTTAATTCCTTATCATCTATCATATGATTTTTGGTCTGTTCCCTGACAATGGCAATAAATCTTTTTGATTCTGATGATAGAAGCTCCTAAATTTACAGCATAATTTATAAAGAAAGCTGTATAGCACTCAAATCAAATCAATCAACCAGTCTTTCGATAAATCAAGCTAAAATCAGTAAAAATGCATAACAAGTCCATAATGTACTGCAAGCCATAAATAATTTGCTGAATGTCTAACGACTAAAACTAGGTATCATTGCTTTATTCTTTTTTCTGTTAGCAGACTGTAGTATTAGTGATTCATTTGACCATGACCGTTTTTTTGGTTCTGGCTAGGAGACTGTAATGCTTCGTAGAAAGGTTAGATACGGGTCTGGTGAGTTTGTGCTTGAATCGTCTATATACTAGAACATACCCCTGTGGTTATTACTGTGCCCAGATTATAGATTTCAAATATGTCCAGTAATAAGAAACTACATTGTACATTTGTCCCTCCAGCTCCCTTTGTTGTCTGCGTCACCGGAGTTATTGAGATGAGCTCTTATAATGATGTATGACAAGCCGAGCCAATATGAAAATATAGTGCTAACGCGTTGTGTATGGCTCTCTTTTCCTGCGATGATGGTCTCTTGTGCCTACTTTCCTGCATCTCAACTAGGACTCTCTTCGTTTGTCCAGTGGATATTTATGTACTCTTTTGTCTCTAATCGTTCCTCATCTTACTTCTTTTGTGGTGGCGTTAGTCCCCCAGTTTTCACCTCATGAAAGTGGCTCTTGAGATAATTTCAGTCCTACTAGAACTTGGCTTCGGACTACCTGACCCGCGGACTTTAAGTTTATTACCTAAGTAATGTTGCTTTGGTGTGTTTGTGGACTCTCAAAGAAGAACATCCATAGTCGGGCCACGTCTCCGGAGATTGCTCGGATAATACCAGGGGGAGGGCCAGTTTACCTATCATTAAACAAGACAACACACGCACGTGCAGCGCCTCTGACCGATGCCAGACAGAAATACCTAGTGTCTGATGCGTGCGCAACGAAAGCATCCTAGTCAGGCTCAAGGAATGTAGCACAAGCTAGCTTATTACCAACTGCGAATCTCATACCTTACAAAAAGAGCATAATATTTGATACAACAATAGGAGAGGACATGAACTTATTTTTGTCCTAATATATTGGGTGAGTGTCTTATTGAGCTCGTTTTGATAACGCCTCTTGCGTACTAAAACAAATTAGCAACTTGGTACAACACGGTTTGGTTGAGGTTATCGTTGATAAATTAACACAAACGTTTCCATGTTAACGTGTACTGTTGCAGCCCATAACTGAGATAGGTAATCATTAGTGGAGGAAAAGTCCTTAGTTTGTCTCTGTTTGATTTTTGCAGATAAGCAATTCCATTGCACTTACCTGATATTAAATGTTCGGCTTCGCGTGTAAAGGATTTAGGAACGTCAGAAGAGTGAGGTTAGGACCAACGTATGCCGCAAGTTCTTGATTTCTTACAAGTGGGGTACAGAGCACCACTAAGCCAGCCGAGAGTTATTATGTAAAGGGCGCGCTTGTGTGTCCTAACTGCAATAATACACCGTTGTCCAGAACTTTCTGGAGGACTAGCTTGGGGGACGTCACCTTCCACCAAACACAAGATAAATCAACTTGCAAGGATATGTAATCATACTGTCCTAGACTATATTGAGGTACCAATCTAATACAAAGCTTTAGCAAAGTTCTGTGTCTTCTTTAATTGCACCTATTTCTACTCCATCTAGCCGCTAATAGACTCGATGAAATGGCTGATCCTTGCTTGGTTTTAACTATTGCCCTGCGCGATAGTTTGTCTATACTGGATATGGGTTATTCGTGGATTACAAAATGCAATAGAGTAACTGGTTATTCAAGTGAGCAACAGCCCGAAATACTGGTACGATATGGGTATGCCACCCTATATTCCCACAACACGCACTCCGACCTCACACACTGGCCTGATATTAACTACAACAAGCATCAATTTCCGGCCGCATTATAGACATCCCTCTAGTAAGCGAGCTGTTACTCCAGTGTCTGGTTGGGTCGTGAAAAAGACTTCAGATCTCAGATATGTGTTCTCTTGTCAATTATTATGTTTGAGGTGTTCTGATGGCCCAAATCCTTTAATTAAAGTTGAGCCACAGCTATGTCTGGTTAAATAGATGAACCCATAAATTTGACACATATGGTAACAGCATACTGCGTCTTGATTTTTTAGCGAGTCTTTTATTTAGTTCTTACTAAATAGTGAGCCTATGTAATTTGTTACTTTGAGTAATTGTTTGCTTTCTTTGGATAAACCTTCTCTCAGTCTTAAAAACATATTACATCTTCCAAAATATAGATCAACGTGAAATACTCATACGAAGCCAATAATACATTTTTCGCGATGAAAAAAGGATTTGTTAAAGCAATGCAGAATGAGAGTTCATTGTGAATGAGAAATTCAAAAATAACAAAACACAACCTTTTATAATAATGTTCTAATAAAGGCTATACCAACAAACCATCATTTAGTCTGGTCATATACAACACTTTGATTTGGGGTATGTAACAGGATCTGATTCATAAATGACACCACTATATCCAATTTAATGAATAGTCGTTTTACCAATTTTCAATTTAGAGGTGCATAGAAAATACGTGTACACTATTAAACTGACCTGCTAAGGCCGAGGTATCAGAAATCTTGATGTTCTGAAAAAATATAGCATGGAAGCATAGGTGGACCCACATCCTGTGGTAAACTTAAGTGGAGCGTATAACGCTTAAGATCATCTATTAAAGGTTAGATTCTATCTAGTTTATCTCGTAGGCGAATGTATGGTAATGCTTCTTTCGTTGTTGGACTCTGGTACTGCCTCACACAATTTTTTTCGACTACACTACCCCGGTTTCACTGGCACTCCGTGGAGCCCAATCCACTCCCAAAATATGGACAGTGAAGAAACGCCACAAGCACAAGATATCAGAACACATCGTATACTCACCATGATTGTTCTTTGGTCCCTAAGAGCCTTGGTCCAGGATCTGAAACGAATAAGCTCAACAAGCGTCCGGGACGTATATCCACAACCGGTTGATATTTATATGTTAGAACCCTTTTAATAAGCATTTCTAGATGTGCTCTTGTGGCAGCTGAGAAACGTTTAACTAATGAGCTCACCCAATGCAGATTGTTGGCCTTTCAAACAAAACGGTCCTGAGATTAAGACGCACTAGTCAATTCCTAATGGTGGCATTGTGTGTCTTTTGTATCGGCTCATTCAGTTGCGCTCTCTTTCGCTCTACAACATTAAAATTCAAGCGTCACTTTGTTTGAAAAATAGTCGCCTCTTGAGAATGAAATGTGAGCGTCTCCCAAGCTATTGCTGCTGGAATTATTGGGTCACCGATGTAATATATGATAGTTTTAAAATGAGATGACGCACATCAATGCAGCTTTTTTAGCCGTACCGTCCTAAGTGTCAGAGTAAAGGGCTTTTGCATTTGCTCAAAAAGCTCAGTAAGATAAACAGATAGAAGTCTATACCGGCCCTTGCTGTAATTTGCGTCTTTACACTGAAATCACACTAACCAGATACTGAGCTGACACTTCAGTAACTGCGCTGCCCTGCTTGTTGCCCTATACCTGCTGTATCAAACAATCTCAGCGCGAAAAACTCAGAGAAGCATAAAACCTACCTACTCGGTGAACACCTCTAAATGAACTGGCTTGATAATGTCAACATAGCGACCCCTCCATGCGAGATATAGCACAGATTCCTGCATGGATCCTTACACCAAGTCTACTAGGTCTTTGTCTCATAGAGGGTGCGTATGCACATCGACTAGATCGTTAGGACCCCTGCGAGGCTTACGCTGAGAGCGTCATGCGATCCCCGTGCCTCATCATGGACGATGTGGAATTCAGCGGAAGGTGCATGAGCCGTCGAGAGTGAAAGGACGGTGCCGAGATCTGGAGTCTCGTGCTTCTGGAGCTGTTTCAGGCATCTCCCCATGACGGCTCTAAGGGACACAGGAGACTTTAAGCGACTCTATCAATAGTTTTTGTCTCTATACTACTGCTACATGTTCAGTCTTTCATACAAACAACATATAGAGAAGCTGCACAAAAATGACACACCATAAGCAACACATGTTCCTCCTATGCACAGTACAACATTAATTAGGTTCTGTGCCTGCCATCTGAGATGCTTGTACGCCTGTGAACGCTGAGTTACCATGTAACCAGTCCCTCTCCCTCAATATCAATTTTGCTCTTATTGAGTAGATACATCCTCGTACACATTTTTATTATCCCACATAGTCAAATATCGCTTGTGATTACAAAGTTTGGTACAAAGGTACTGCGTTTACTTAACTGTAACAAATGTAACAATTATAAAATGCAGAATCAAAACCAGGCAGAAATGCTTGTACTCGAATTCATAGCTTTACTATAATTTAGACAGACTAATATGCTCGTTGAATTATTACTAGTCCTAAGGAGGAGCGGAGATGACCTTTATTTGACTTTTGCATGGGAATCAAACTGTATACTAAACTACTAATAGACTATGGATACACAGAAGTATTAGCTATAGAATCTAAGCATGATTGAAAACACGTAGCAAGCTAACAAACAACTACTATAGACAACCCAACTATTCACAGAGCTGTCTATTGGTATCTACTGTATATGATCCCACCTTGCTTCAGCATGTTACAATTCGTTAGATAGATGGGAATCACTATGTCAATGAACAATGCTATGAACAAAAAGTTGGAAGTTGTCGAATATAGTAGAGCCCAGTCTCTCCCTGTACAGATAGAAAAAAAGCGATGCTCCAACATAAATACTGTAGAGTGTCACAACAGTATTTTATATAAAATGTCATAATACTGTATAGCAAGTTACTCATAGTCTCGTGCCCAAAACCTAAGTCGACTTTACGTGCTACACTGACTAATCATCAGTATGAGACAATTACTCATCCGTGAGCTGGACTGCTGCTTGACTTCTCCCGAGCAAATCGCGCAATCTGTGGTGCTAGAACTGACTAGCAGCCAGTACTGTCGCAAGGTAGGGACTGGGCAAGTGACGTTACGCACTAGCCTGCAACAGCAGGATCTCATCTTGGGGGATGTGGATTGTGCTCCGGTGGTGGTGGTCTCCGTTCAGATTGTTGTCACTGGCAGAACGGAGCAGGGAGCGAGGAGAGGGCAGCGGGCCAGGCATCACACGTCTGCGGTTTGTGTAGGACGGCGTCTCCCTGAAAGGCACTGGGGAAGAACAGACGTTATGTATGTCCTCAGAGACACAACTGTACTCACAGCCTGTCCGTCACAGCAGACATACAAGGGCAGCATCAACTACAAACTTAGACTGGAAACAGGGGTGCAGTTAGAGACTTTTATCTGCAGATGTAAGCCTGTCCTCACAAAAACACATGCTCACATATGTTCACATGCTCATTGAAAAGAAATATTAGGGTTATAGTTGATGCTCCAAAGAATTAGTATCTTACAGTTTCTAATCTGTACACATACTAGAGTTATCCAAAAATAAAACAAAGTGTGTGTTTTTAATGAAAAACTACTTTGTTGTGAAGTTTCTGTGTCATTCACAAGCTTTACAAAAACAAACACTATTCAGGAAGTGCTAGAAAAAAAACTTCAAAACAAAATTTCTCATATGGCATTTATGAAACAATACAATACAAACAAAAATATGTATCATTATAAATTCTTAAAAAATGTTATCAATATTCTGCTCAACTTCAACTCTAAACCACATATTTTTTTACTAACAAATTGACAATTCGATCTCGAGCTGTTATTTTCCAATTAATTGCCCAGCCCTACATTAAACCATTAACTTGACAAGTAAAAAAAAAAGTCATGGATTACAGCAATAAACTAAATGACTAAAAGACTGTACCTCTACAAAAGTTCAACACATTTTGTTGTTTTTACATATTTTTTTTCACTTTTGACAGCCTGTAGACTGTCAGTACTTAAAGCCTGTCAGAGCTTTTAATCAGATTTAAATTACAAGACTTAGATAAGAATGCAAAAAGGACTTTCTTATCTGCAGAATAAAACTTGCAGGCATAACATTTGATCCTTCTGTCTTGATGAACTGGAAATAATTTGACAATAGAAGCCTTAATACAGTATGTGTACAAAAAGAGATTTCTTAGCGTTGGCACTAGATGGCAGAATTTCACATATGTTGATGTCCAGGAGAAAGTCCACATCTCAGCAGGGATTCACCAAAGCTATCTCTCATTCATCCTGCACAGCACAATTTCATCTCTGCCTCGCTCAGTTCTCTCGAAGGGGTAGTGCGCGCTTTAATCTTTCACTAATTTAAAAACTCTGTCAACTTACCAACATCTGATGCTTTGTGAACCTTTATAATCTCAGCCAGATCAAAGTTTCCTGCAATAATGGCCACCTGCAGTTTTCACAGAAACAGAAAAGAGAAATTATTGTTTAGTGTTAGCAGATACTGTTGACTCTCTGAGGAATGATAGCCGTCTGATTGTGTTCAAATATATGAGCTGCAAAATGGATGTTTACTACGGTTCACTAAAATACAGCTAAAACATACTGTATATACGTTTGACACAAATGATGTAATGACATGTTCATAGAAAAATGTGCAGCTTACTATATTACTGTATATGCACATTTAAGAAGTCAAGCACTAAACTTAAGTGTCCATTTTAATGTAGTGAAGATCATTCATACCTGAAAGGCTGTCTGACTGTTGAAGTTTTTTATCTCTTTGTTGGCTCCCCGGAACAGAAGCACCCGCGCACAGCTGTCCTACAAGCATAAAAAAGAACACATTTTTGAAAGATACAAATTATACACTTCTTTAGGTATGCCACTGTACCAGGGTATGTGCACTTATAATAGAATAGAATAATATAATAGAAAAAATGACAAAAGGAACTCAGATAATCAGTAGTGTAGCACATTATAATCATGGCTGGTAAGTACTGCTATAGTAATAATATTTAAACTTTTGGATTCATTTATAGTACAAGTCAAAATAAAAACTTAACAAGACCAAACCAACACTTAATCCAGGCTAATTTCAAATCATGAATACGTTTTTTGGTTTTAATTTAAAACAGTTCTGTCAGATGAAAAACAATGGTGTCACTGCAGGTTGTTGTTATTTGGATTATATGAGAGCGAACACATTTGTGATATACAGTATATGCAGCCCTGCAATAAGAACATTTCACAGTCCATTATCCTTGACTACTAATTACATGTCATTACACAGATGCACAGTTTTAGCTTAAACGTAGACAGAAGTAGACTGCAGACGAGTCATAACAAACCATATCCACCTGAAGTCACTGTGTGCATTAGAACAGCTCACACAGATGTTCTCATTAGTTCATTTTAGTGAGTCTTATATTGAAAATGAGCACACTGCCCTCTGGCTGAACACAGCTGTGGAGAGGCAGAAAGACATGGGCATTCTGACCAGCAGGTTAAAGTATGGAGGATTTAAAAAAAAAAAAAAGTTTGTGGTCAATGCTAGTCAAAAATAGTTGTTTAGATTTGTAACAGCATTGTACAAACAGAAAAAAATAAAATAAAAAATATAAACTGTGAACATGGTGAGGCCTGTAAAACACGGGCAAAAAAAAAAAACAAGGTGCCTTGTTACCTATTCACTTGCTATCCTTGCTAACCTGTCAATCAAATCAGGTAACTCACTGGTCTTTGAACATTTGGACATTTGAAAAAGCCCTGACAGATGATGCATTTGTCTTTTTCTAAAAAAAAAAAAAAATCCTCAATACAACCTTTAATATGCCATTTAATTTAACATTTACTAAACAACATAGAACAAAAGTAAAGCTACATAGTGTCTGCCATTCAAGCAGACATCTGTAAATTATGAGTGGCTTCTGAAACACAACTAACAAAACGAATTATTTAAAATACGGTATTTTTTTATGATACTATGCAAAGAACAATCCTGCCATGCTTGTACATTTTGTTAATTGTAATGCTGGCAACAAAGGTATATTTTAGTGTATTTTTAGAACTGGGCACATTAACATTATTTTGTAGGCGTTAACGCAGGTTACATTATTCAGCCAAAACATGAATGAAAGCACCTTGCACAGTCCTCAAGAGTCTGAGCTCCATCTTAGTTTTTCAATCATCCAAAAAGACCCAGGAATCACAAAGATTCTCTGTGTCTGTGATTTTTACTTTGAAAACTTTAAAAATGGGATGTTTTACTTCTAATAGCAGGGAGCTGGGTTTAACTCAAAACTATACCAGAACTGGACCAGGATTTTCTTAAGACTTAAAAAGGACTGACTCAGGACTGATCAAGATTATTCATTAGTGAGAAAAAAACAACAACATTAGCTTGGATTTATAAAGATCTGTTCAGTCTAAAACAATATGAAAAAACGTTCTGATCCTAAAAATATCAAAACTAAAAGAACTGGTCATGGCCCTTTTTGTTACTGTTGTTAGCACTGTGTCTATAATTAGAATTTTAATAAGAGTTTCTATGCTCTTTCAAATGAAACTTATCCATAGAGCTCCAAGCTCACACTGCTACACTAATTTGTGTCCGATTACAGTTAGGACCATCTGTCTTGCTCCTTTCTCACAACCTTCCTATAGGAATTCATTATACATGTTTCTTTACAGGCCTTAGCATTCAGCTACATATGAAGTCACATATTTTACAGTAATGATGCTGGTCAGTCGTGTGGAAACAGGATGAGCAGATGCCTTCAATGACTGTTTGAGGATTCTGCTCTCAGGAGGTTTAGAGCCGGAGCTGTTTGTATTACAGCTGAATTATATATGAAAACACAAAATAATTAGGTATCCCCAGGCACTGTCTTCAAACGCCATAACTCTTAACTTATTTCATTTAAATCAATGTGTTTTCTAATGTCTATTATTCTACCTAAAAGCATAAAAAATGTCCAGGAGACATACAGATCTTAAAAAAAAAAATACAGAGTTTGCAGTTTGGTACTGTGAAAATGCATTAAAGAATATCTTCCAACTATGGTAGTCCTAACCAAGCCTAGCAAATATCAGCATATAAGTTCGTGACTGCTGCACTGTGGTAATACACCAGGGGCATTAAAGAATGGGTCAAATACAAAGGACACGTTTCCCTACGGAGAAAATAAAGAGTAGATTTTGGTTGACAAACTTGGTTAAAACAGTTCTATAGATTTTCTTGCAAAACTGACAAAAAAGCCATGTATAGTATGAGAGTTCAAGTCAAACAGGCAAAAAGGGCTGAAGTTTTAGGCAAATTAAATGTTGAAAGTTTGTTAATTGAGAAAAGGACAAATATATGCTTCTACCTAAAAGGTCAGGGCATCAGAGAAATGGAGAGAAAGCTCATGTTAAATGCTTTTCTAATTACTTAGTTTGGTGTGATAGTCCATATGATAAATATCTTAATTTGGGAAAGCAATTATTACAAATAAAAGTTGAAAATTACAAGTAGAGCTGAGATCTAAAGGGAATCTAAGCTCTAGATTTCTGAAATGCTACAGACTTATTACACCTGCTGTAGCATAAAATCTTCCAGAGGAAATACTCAGAGGGAATGGGCACACTGGACTGAAACAACAGAACTGACCTGCTTCAACTGGACCTGACTGTGAGACACTAAAATAGCTGTTTCTTAGTTTTACAAAACCATCTATCCAAGCTCAGTTTTGTATGTTGTGATGTCATAAGAAAAGAACCTAATATTTGCATCTTGTGGTGTTTGTTCTCTTGTCTCTCCTCTCTTGGGACTATTGATGTTTGCCACTACACCATTAGTTTGAGTTAATTCAGTCGGCTCGTTCCTTGGTCTGATCGAGTGTAATCATCTGAGTCCGAGTGCTTTCCCGCTTCCTGGAGCCCCGCTGAGTCTGCGATCAATCAGCTCCACATGTGCCCTAGACTGTCAAGCCTGTCCAGTACTTACACCTTTTCATACAAGCCACTCTGAAAATTAAACTGTGTAATAATTAGTCCATGAACATGTTTAATGAACTGGCCTTGTTCTTATGCATGTGTAAAAACGAGCGGATGGTAAGTATTGATCAGTGGTTTCTGAGGTCTTCTTAGACTACTCTTATGGATGACTGGAATAGAAGCAGACCAGTTACTAGGTGGAAAGATACTATATTTGACAGAGTAACAGTATTCTTATTTGAGTCAGTGTTAAGTTTTGACAATATCAAAGATTCTAACATTTATGTCTTCCTTTAAGACGCTAAACGAGAAACGTACGCCCTGTCCACACTAGAAGATATATTTGGTAAGATTCTGAAGCCTGTTTTGTCCATCTTATGATTTCATCAAGCCCATGGCCCTGTTATAAACACACTACATTTGTATTTTTTCAAACTAACATTAACAAAGTATTAACAAAATTTGGATACACTGTCCACCCCAGCAATCATAAGAGTAGTGGTGTGTCAGTTGCATTATGAAAATAATTCACAGTTGCCAGCAAATAACTTCCAAGTGTTTTTTGTGAAAAACAGATCTTGAGCTATGCACATGAAATGCTGATGAAAAAGTATCCATAAGAGCTTGAACACACTTTATGGAAATTCTTTGACTATCCACACAGCACGGGAACAGTTGGTACCTGGTTGTAGAGGGCACACACATGTAGGGCTGTGTTTCCAGAGGCATTCTGAGCGCTCATATCGGCCCCATAGAACAGCAGGTGCTCCAGGTGCTGCACATGACCGTAGCGGCACGCCTAGAGAAGGACACAAAAAAATACATAATTTGTTTTCTAAAATGTGCTATTTTGTTTTTAATTTGGTGGCTAATGTTTTAGATAGTAGAACAATTGCTTATAAAAAGAACACATTACTTGAGGTACAGTATTTTGCACAACTCACAAGCTTCAGTGGGGGGAAATACACAAGGGAGATAAACAAACCTAGCTTGTCCCTGACATAATTTAGGCATGCAGTTTTAATGAATAAGCTTTGATGCCATTAAGCTGTAATGTTTGAAATGGAGTGTGTTGAGTGATAGAAGAGGAAGCTTAAGTCAGTTCCGTCAGTTTTGTATGTGTGCCTTTAATGTCTTTAACAACCTGTAATTAAGTCATTTCATTTACAAGTCAGCCATGCATCAATTTAGCACTATATGCTCAAACTACACGTGTAATAGGAAAGGTTAGACTTTACTTTTCAGCAAAATGAAGTGATTAAATCGGATTTTAATTTTGGTGACATTTGCATTTGAAATTTGTTGACTCTTGTTAACAAGAGTCAAAAACCCTATAAATAACACAATGCTAAATACCAACACCCATTAACACTTTTTTATTTTGATGACACAGATGCAGGGATTCTTTAGAACTGATTGTAAATTCAACTCTTGTTATTTTTTTTACAAACTGTAATTTAAAGCTTTAAAACTATGATAAATACTTACCAAAAGAATTGAACTCATTATTAGTCAAATGGGCTTTAAATAAAATGTGTAATCTCTGCTGCTTGGCCTGTGCCTACTTCATACTTTTCAAAGACACAGTCCCAGAGCAGATCTTTGATTATAATTTCATCTGGCCAGAGTGATGGCTCATTCAGCCCCTGGTTTCACAGATCTGGAAGCAATGGACTTTTCATCTAATCTCATTCTCTGGTTCTTTCTGTGCCTCCCACTCTGGTGTTGTCCGGTGTCACTGCGACTGGGCCAAAGCATTGTTCTCTCCTCTTCTGTGTGTTTTGTGCAGCTAAGCGTGTGTGACAGCTGTGAGATTGTGCACAAATGATGCTGGGATTGTTGTTGCTTATCGGATGCTCTGCGGGCAAGTTAATGTGGAGTGCAATGACAGTTCTGCAGTGATTGAATATACTCATAGTCAAGCTTAGACAACATACATTAAACATTAACCAGAGTGATCTAAAAACAGATGTTGGTGCCATATGTGAACTTCAAAACCGTCCAAACATTCATCATTTATCAAGTGCGCAATATGAGAAAAATGTATACTTGTAAAATGTTGATAAAGCCACTTCTTTGCTTCTTTGAACCCAATCGTGATGAAAATATTGTCTATATTGAATAAATACCAGTATATCAAAGAAAGTCCCCAAACAACATTACTAATAGTAACGTTAATATAACTTGTCCATTCCTACTTTGAGGACATACTGAGACTATTTAAAGATTAAGTTCTACTATATGCTTACACTTGTTCAAACCGGACAGTACATTTTCCTGAGCTTTTTCCTCAAAAAATTCTTCTATCCTCAAAATGGCTGACACAGAGCATTACAAAGTCATAAGCTGTTATTATGTTTACAGAACAAGGGGGCGCCTCAGGCCTTAAACAAATGAACAATATGCTGTGTTTGTTCTTTTCCAGCACAAACCAATTCCTCCACAGCCTGTTTTTGGGCCTGATAGTTCAGTGCAAATACAGCTACAACACCTTTTACTTTGTGAGAGGCAGTCGGCTCTGAATGTACATGTAGGCCAAACAAATGTAATGACCAAATGTATACTCTACCTTCATGCAAAAGCCACAAAACTTACACTTGAAGACAGTAAGATGCAGGTTTTAATAGGAGAGTAGTTTTGAAAAAGAAATTTCTCTTTGAAGAGCAATGGTGTTTAAAAGTCCAAATGTAAGGTGATGTTGGTGGCATTACTTGATTGGCAAATCCCTTTAAACAATAATTTAACAAAACCAAATAAAGTCTTAATGTGTATCTTAATGTGTAACATTTGTCAAACAGTAACTATTGTGTCATTTACAGAATGTGTAGTTTTGTCCTTGTTTATATTGAAGTTGCAAGGTAACAGTTGTGGAACTGCCTGTACATATGTCATATTTGCTGGACAAAAGACAATTATATTTAAGATTTCACTAAACATTTTGAAAACAAGCAAAATGTCAAACTGTAGCAGTGACTCTTCAACAACTATGAAATAATATACCTGGTGAATCTCCTGCCAGCCGTTCTCATCCACACAGCCGACCTGTGCATGGTCGTGCAGCAGCAGCTCACAGCAGTACGGGTCTCCTCCCACCATTGAGCTGTGGTACAGAGGAGTAGCCCTCTGCTGTCCTTATAGTCAGGTGATGCACCCAAGTCCAACAGAGTCTAGGGACAAACACATCACAAATCAACTCATCTGTTAAAGGTCCATCCACTGTAGGGAAGCACAAAACTCAGAGTAACATTAACATGAGTAACAGAATTTGAGACTGAGCTGTGACTCTAGTTAGCTTCAGCTCCATCTCAAACACTGCTGATGACATCACAAGAAAGTTAGCAAAAATTAAACCAAGATTTGAACTATGATGTGATAAATATGTACTACACATAAACAGGAGCTTGCACATATTCTACTGGAGCTACTGATGTGGTAGTCCTCGAATGGGAGCGTGTCTTGTGCTTAATAAGCGCTAAGCTTAGTTTGTACACTTGGACTGGGTTGGTCTCAGGGAATGACTTGAGTTCGTGTGGGATCTCAGGTCGACTCAGTCTGGAGTTTTTGTGCCCAATTACAGCTCCAGTCTTGGGTCGGTTGCAAAGTTATTTTGACTGCCCCAACCTTAGAAGTTTGGGATGTTTTAGCCACTGGCTCCATCTGGCCACAAGCCCACAGCCGTGCAGAGACACTTGGGCTCAAGCACTGCTGCTGCTCATCGTTCAAAAGCGCTCTGCTGAGACTGGCTCTCCACTTTGCAGCAGGAAAGTTTGCAAACAGAAAATTGGTGTAGTAAAAGAAATGGGAGCGCTGTATCAGCATTTGTGTGTGCGTGTATGTGTGTGTGGATACTCACAATGAGGGCTGTGTGGTTCTTGCTGCGCACTGCCTTGTGGAGGGCCGTGATGCCATCTTTGGTCCTGAAGTCCAGATGAGCTCCTCCACTCTTCAACACCTTGATGAGCTCTGCACAGCCCTCCAACTGTGCTGCCAGCGTGAGAGGACATTCTGCAGGCAAATGTGTGAAGAGACTGCTATAATATAATGCACTCTTATTGTGCGGCGGATGCTATCAGGGCAAAAAGATTTCATTCACAACCACTTGCTAAAAACATCCAAATAATGTCTTCCAC
Organism: Mugilogobius chulae; assembly: GCA_038363315.1. Taxonomy (NCBI): domain Eukaryota; kingdom Metazoa; phylum Chordata; class Actinopteri; order Gobiiformes; family Gobiidae; genus Mugilogobius; species Mugilogobius chulae. Next base: position 18,843,694 of record CM076411.1, on the reverse strand, counting down.
CTGAATGAGGTTTAAACAATGACAATGAATTATTTTACTTCTCTAATACTATTATGATTGATGCAGTCTAAGTAAAGAAGACTGGGCATTTTCAAATTATGTGTATGAGAGAGATAAATTAAAAAAAGCATGATATGTCAATCATAATCTTTTAGTCTTGTGTTAAACTGTTTTACTACTCCACAATAGTCAATCTATACATTTTTGTTTTGTTTTTTTGCAGTACTAAATAATAACTATATCCAGGAACAAACAAGACAATTGCAATTCTGCTAAGACTTTTTTCAATTGAATCTAGCTCAAAGTTAATTCCGGTAAATAGCCAACTGAGGCCCACAACAGTGACTGCGCATTGGCCGCACTCATCTCTGCACTTCTCACAGTCCTGGAGCCTGTTCCCAGTTGGCATTAATCCAGTCTATTCTGCTCTTCATCACACTACAGGTCAGCCAACAGGGACAGCGCTTTCATAGTGACACAAACATTTGCATAAACATGAGGAGATTAACAAAGAAAAGTAATCCAGCTTTAGCTCGCGCGAACAATCCCTATTTGGGCATTTGGCAGTGAAGACAGATAGAGAACACACAATTAAAGGCTTAAAAACAAGGTATGAATATATGTGTACGTGTGTGTCGGGTGGGCATTCTGAATCTAGGAAACTTTATAGATCATGATGTCATTAATTAAAAATACCTGTTTAATTTGTGAAACTTTAACACACGTCATATGAAAAGAAAAGTAAAAAATCAAGTCTGTGTTGGGACTAAACCAGTGTATATGTCTTACCTCCTGTGTCCGGGTCATGGAAGTTAGGATCCAAGCCTTTTTCCAGGAACCGGGAGACTTTCTCGATGCTTCTCAGCTGCACATACTCCATAAACTTCTTCAAGTTGGCCTGCAATAGAAGAGACAGAGAAAGAGAGGAAGAGGAGTGTGATGTCAGACTCGTGTGGATGGGTATGTTAAATAATGTAGAGTACAGATGAAAGCCACAGTCTCTGCTCTTTCTGCGCTGAAAGCTTAGGCATGTGAAAAAGACATCACAGCAGAAGGATGTGGATCGGAAATGTGCAAATATATTTTTTACATCAAAAAATTGATCCCTGTGAGCTATGACCTGATACTTCCATGCCGATTCTTGTTGAAGGCAGGATTTTCCAGGATTCCCACAGGACTCTACTCAAATATTATAGGAACAGTGAAAACTATGAGATCAGAGTTTATAGGCCTATAGTGTATTAGAAAACAACAAAAAAGAGGAGGACTCAGACCAGTGTCACGTAAATGTTTTATCACAAGACCACATTGTATTGAAATAATGTCTGTCTATGAATAGTTCATTTAGGCCTACAACAAATCAAGCAAAGTCAGAAATTGTTTTATTAAATAGACCCGTTCAGAGCCTACGTCATTTTGGGGGCGGAGCCGCACTGGTGCCCTCCGCAGATTGCCCCATAAGTTTCTATACAAAACGAGTAAGCTGTACTAACGATATTAAACGGTTAGAAAACTTAACAATGACTTCAAACGAAGCTCTGACCATTCCTAATGTGTTCCTTGGGTTTGCACCAGTTGACACATTTTATAACTCGGATTTTTTCGGGCTAATTAGCTTGCCACTAAAATCTATAGAAAAAATGAGGATCACCATCAAAACAAATACATCGCCTCAGTAAGTATATCCTTGGAGTCTTTTATACAATAATCTTCTGTAGAAATCAGCACAAAATAATGCCACACAGGTGCAGTTTAGTGTGAGTCTAATTCTCCACTGATAATTGATAAATAATTAACACAACTTGCACAAAAATCTTAAGCAATGTCACGTAACTCACCTCCTGTGCTTTCCCGCAAATTACGTAGTCAAACTCATCAAGGGATTTGTATGCTCAAGCTTTTTTCTTGTGCACACAGTTTTTCCATCAAATATAAGTAAATATCAGGTCGCTAAGTATCGAGACACTTACTAACGTCATGCTAACATTCAGCTAACTGACTAGATCTGAGTCCTTTTTCGTAATGGTTTTTAAAGGCGTTACGATTATTGAAACACCAGCGTAGCTTGAAAAGCCTGGGACTGGGCACCACTCAGGGCTCCAGTTAGCGCGCGCAGCCATCTTTTACTAACAGTAAATGGCTCTATTGAATAGCCTATTTACGCTTGATGTGGGTCTGGCATTTTTAACAAGGATAAATTGGAGCTAGTGCCGTTTTAACTTGACCTCGTAACAACAGCAACTCGACTCTGGACTCGATCATCTCTTCTCTGTCTCATTATGGTCTCACTGCAGCTGAGTACGTTTCTCCTCCTCTGTGTGAGCGTATGTGTGTACGCCAAGAGACGCTCAATGCAAGAGAAAGAGCGACTCCTCCGAAGAACAAAAATTACTCCAACTATGTTTTATTGAAGTTGCGGTATTGCAGGTGTGACAAAACACGTTATACGAAACACAAGCTTATTCCTAGTTTAGTGACACCCGTGTAAACACAGATGCAGGGCAGCTCAAATTAAAGAAAAAAGTGTGCTGGGGTGATGGTATGCTGTAGTGCTGTGCCAAAAATCCAAAGATCGATAGATCTTGATGCTAAGGCATGCGCAAGATCGACAGGATCCTCAGCCAATCACAATGTAGTTGCAAGCAGCACTGTATGGTAATTTTAGCCAATTCCAACGTGGTAAATGCACAATGGGAGTTTCTGCCCACTAGAGTTTGCTCAGACCTTTTTATCTGGAAATTACGGTCAATTAGAAGAAAACGGTCAGATATTAATGCCTTATCCAAACAACTGCATATGAGTTACAGTCTTTATTTGAAAGAAAAAAATTTACTTGTCATAATGACGAGCCGCGCTTTTTATTCACCTCCATGTGCATACTGAACCAAAGCCAAGACATGTGCTTGAAGCAGGAGCCCGAGACAACACACGAGCTGAAAACGAGTCAAGCCAGCATCAACACCCTGTGTCTGAAATGAGAACCTGGAGCACCTCAGGACCACAAAGCTCATTTCTACACCATAGATTTTTATGTTCAGCGCAAAGCTTTAGTGACAGTAAAGGCACATACTGATGGGCTTCACGTGTAAAGTGTTGTACCTGTTTGTCTATCACAGCAATACTCGTCTGTTCCGCTGAAGCTGATCAACATTATCTCTGCGAGAAACTCTCTGTCCCGCCTTTCTTCCTCTATTTTCTCCACTTCATAAGCGACAAACTTTCATTTACACACACAAAAAATGGCGTATTGGCCATTTTTTTTACATGCAAAGTTATACTCGCACTTGTGCTTGCTTCTCTAGAGAGCTGACAATGGTCTGCGAACAGGGCTAGGGTCACGTGTATTAGTACAAGTCTTGTTTGCAGTCTGACTGCATAGACTGACCGCAAAACAAACAAATGTGGAATTATAATTTAGTCTACAGTAAATCCAGTTTTATTATTTCTTTATTAGTCTATTATTTCTGTTGGTCAAGCTGACCAGGGACAAAAATCTGCTCATGTATAACAGGTGGTATTACCCATTACATTTAGAGAGCATTTTCAAATATACATAACAGCAACATTTGATTATCAGATTTCTCTGAAAGAGAAAAGAAAGGAAGGTCATGCAAGATGTCACAACTTTGACAAATCGGTGTGCTTCATATTTAATTCTTTTCATCTTAAAGGGAAGCTAAATTAAAAAACAACTTATTTTGGTTCATAGACTTTAGTCATAGACTACTTTTTGAAGTCAGTTTTTGGCAATTTTAGTGCAAATTGAGCAAATTAGCACGTTTCAGGTCAAAACAGTCATAAACTGGCTGTGTCTCACTGCAAAGGCCAATGTCAGTTCTTGACTGAGTGACGTCATCTTGTAATGTCCACTCAAAGCCTTTTACTTTTTTCACACTGCTTTGCTGTGTTTGAAATGTGTTTGTGGGAGGAGTTTAGGGGGTGAGCTTCACTTTAAGCATAACTGCAGCATTAAAGAACTTCTCAGCACACTGTGGCACTTTAATACCATAGTATGATGTAACACCGTATACTGTCCCATCCCTAAACCCAGCCTCAGACTGCATCCAATCTAGCTCCAGTGCAGTCACTGCGAGCTTTCTGTTTCTTTAAAAAGAGGATCTCACAGAGCGCACATTGCAGTTCGGTGCTTTGGAACTTTCACCAGACTGCCAGAACCCTCTATTATCCCGTCACAATTGATCAATTCTGATGACAGTACACAGTCTCACATAGTCTGAGATCACAGACAGTGACAGTAGCAGCACCGAAGGAGCACTGGACTGAATGTGAGCCGTTTTTCGAGAGAGGACTGCATCAACACAAACCACAGCCGGACCGATTGCAGTATGAGCCCAGTGTCACAGAGACACAAAGGAAGGTTCAACCAGTAAGCATAAAAAGATGAATTTAAGGTCATACTGGCCAAGATTTGTGACAAACGATAACATAGGAAAATAGTTTCCACCCTCTGCCAAAAGCTATAAAGCAAGAACTATCATTTAGGTAGTGTAACAAATTAAGAGACCAACATTAAGTCATGTCCAATTGTATATTCTAGGAGCTTTTGGATCGAGAGATCAAAGATAGTACAAATATGGTTTGGAGCAGATATTCGATTTTCAAACAATAAGTCTATTATTTTTTGTTATAAATGGTACTGATTAAACATCTTAATAGTTTATGTCCTTAAAATCGAGGCAAAAGGTATTTTTTACTTTTTGTTTGAAAAGACAAATAAAAATTGTAATCAGAAATGCCAAGAATCACTTCATCCTAACCATGTTTTACTTTTTTATTATTGCATTTAATCAAAGCAAGATCTGAAATAGAACTATGAAAGTGCTAAACACACATGGACACTCAAAGAGGAGGAGCAGAAAAGGAACAATAGACTTCGACCACCAAATTCAAATCCAATATTAAAATTACAGAATAATCCAGGTACTATTGCAACTTGTAAGAAAATTGAATTTAGATTTAGAACCAAAGTTACATTTAAAACACAAAAGCTTAGTGTTTTCCATGAAACATGCAATCTCTCAAGTCACTCCATCCTTCTCATTTCACTTTCCATTTTCAAACAACATTCATTACACAAAGCCAACTGTTCATACTTTACAATTTAGCTTTTTCACTTACCATATGCTGCTGTATCTCTGCCCAAATTTTCCAAAACTATCCCGTTCCCTCAGCCTGCCGTCCCATCGAGCTGCTGTGAGCTGCTCTGTTCATCCTCACAGGCAAACCCAGTGAGAGAAATTCACTTAAGCGCGCTTCTCTCTCTTTTCCCACATGCTCGTCGAGGCAGTTGTTATGGTGATGGGACACAAAGCAGCTGCGCACGGGCAAGGAAGCGAACCAAGGTTGAGTTGCGTTTTCTGTGAGTCTCATAGTGAAGGTTTATATAAGGTACGGGTGATATTGACGACAATTAATATCTAACTGAGGTGACACCAGGTAGTCGCAAATGGAAGAAGAGCATTTACGCAAGCAATCCGAGTGCTTTAATATATTTCCACTCAATTATGGCAGAGGAATATGACATTTGATTTTCTTTTATATAGGGCTTGTGACTACTAACTTCTATTTAAAAGAAATCAGAAGACCATGTGTTCGCACTCCAATGAGTTCAGAAACAACTTCGATTGGGAAGATCTTTTTCAATATTTTTTAGGGAGTGATAAATGTTTAAGTTTTACTGTACGATCATTAACCCAGCCTTGGCAACATGCCCGGATTCAGAATTAGAAGTGAAATGTCACAAAGAGCATTTCATTTTGATTTAATAAGTGTTGATTACCATGGCTGACCTTTTACTAAAGATGCAAATGTGTTCTCAGTGGGAGGTACAACACGCAGATTTGTCAATAAATGAGGACGTATTACGACACTGACAACCGCTAACACTGGCTGCACAGATGAACTGAGTACTTGTGACTAGTTGGCTATGAAAATTGGATCATTGTATTTTGATCATCGTAATTGTTAACTAGAACCACCGTATATGACCACCATGTAGGTATCTTATAAGCCCGGAGCTATTGAAGGAAAAAAACAAAAACAAAACAGGAAGGCATAACCCACTGATACATAAGTACAAATTAATCAGACTGATTGCAGAGTTAAAATAGATGTAATGTGAGCACTAATATAACTACAAAGAAAGAGAAATGACATTTACTTTCAAGAGACATTTATTGTCGACTTACCAGACCTAAATATAGGTATAGTCACTTCTTTAGATTTATTACTGATTCTTAATAAGGCTGCAACTGTAAATGACTTATTGTGTCTTTGATAATTCAAAAGTGTGACTGTTACTAGGACCTCAGTTGCTTTTAAGCAGAGACTTAAGCTGGGCTTACACTGTGCATATTTGAGACGATTTTGCCACAATTTTCTGTCGCACAACAATTTCAATATCGTGTTGAATTTTGGCTCCTACATACGACTCATTTGTGCAGTGGTGGTGGTGGTGGTGATGGTGGTGGTGGCGATGATGATGATGAATATGGAGAAGAGGCTAATTGAACTCTGACATCTTCATTCGTGTTTGTACGACATATCCTCGTCAACTATCACGATCAAAACAGTAGATAGAAAAGCCTAGAGAATTTCATATTTAGAGTGTTTCCATAAAATGTATTACTGAAAAGCATAAATAATATCCCATATCTCCATTCTTTTACACTTTGATTCGCATTGTGAGCAAACAGCTCTGCTCTTATAGAGGAATTAATGGTCGACGCCACTTTCTGCTTTACTACTGATGCAGCATTAAGGTCCGTGAGGTTGAACCTCAGTAGTTTCTGTATATTAACTTCTCCTAACAAAAACTACTGCATTATCCTGTTATGTTACTATTTTTAAATATGACAGAAACAAGCTATTAATAACAACAATATCAAAGTTTGGTGGTTAAATAATGGCCTGTGAGATGTCGTTACCCGTGATTTTATTATTATTTTTTTCTAAAAAGCTCGCAAAAACTAATTTTGTTAATCTGATCAAAAATACCTCCGATTATTTGAAATTACATGATTTTCTTGAAAATTTTAGGTGTTGGTCTTCCTGTTTTAAGTCAAGGGAGTTTCTTAACTTAAAAGACCATAAACTGAGTGACCTCATAACATGTCTTGACTCAAAACAAGAAACTTAATCAATTGATCGCCAATTGAAATAGTGTTATTGTCATTTCAAAAACTATGCTATAAACTATTTAGTCAAATAAATTTGGACCTCGGTATTTATAAAATACTACTTATGTTCCTGGCTGTCTGTCTCTTTTGCTGACGAAGTGTCTTTGATTAAAACAACAAAACGCTGTTTTAGATCATGTCTGAATAGATCTTCTGAAGCTTGAGAGAGTGTTTTCTCGCCGTCTCAGCTGAATGTAACGTGTACAGGTCGTAGGATCAAATTTCATTCACAAATGTTGAATTGCAGCATAACTTTTGTTTTCGCACAGTGATAAACAGTCAAGGGCTTGTCTTGGCTACTGTCCATGGTGCTGAATACAGTAGATCGATAAACCGATAGACTAAAGATCAATTAATTTGTGCAAAATCCCAAAATGCTAAAACATTCTCCTTTTAGAGCCAACCTCTAGTTGAACGTTAGGCACCATTCACGCTCGACAACCCTTAGGGCATCCTAGTGCACCTTTCACCCTGCACAGACGAAACAAGCTTAAAATGTCTTACAAGAAATTGTCAGAATGTGAAATCAGCACTCCTAGCCCTCTTTTTGGCTGCTCATTCACCGTCTTTGTCTTTGTGCACTTTCAGACCAGCCTTGACTCCAGTACAGTGCTCCGCTCACACTTCTCCGACTCAGATCTCTCGCACAGTGTGAGCAGGTTGAACATCATTTTGTACAGTGTGCACACCTCTATCGAGAACTCCGGCTTTTCTCACATGCAAAGCAATTGCACAGTGTAAGTTTGGAGATAATTTGTTAAAATTGTGCACAATCGCATTGTATGTCTAGCTTTAATTTGAGAACTAGTTTGTCAAAAGACGTAAAGAATTTTTAGGGGGGCTTGGGCTAGGTTAAGATTTACTCATTAAACAGTTGACAAGTGGCTTCAACCAAAATGTTTTTTTTTTTTTTTACATTTTGGCTTTTCGTAACAAGGCGTGAAAACATGGTCATCATACATTTTGGAGATTTTGTGATATCTACATTTTCTTTGGAGACTGAGCTGTTCGATTCTGTCTTCTGTCATCCAATGAAAGTGTTGAAATATGGACAACAAACTGAGAGTCACAGGATGTTTAGATCACTTTGATAGTAGTGTTTGATGTAAGGGCATTACACCCAGTGACAGCACAGCTATTAATGAATCCTGCCTTTAATGAAGATTTCATCAGACGGCCTCCTCTGCATAAACGCCTGTAGTCAATATGGGTGAGGGGCCCAAGTGTAGAGGAGCAGCCTAATTAAAGGCCCAAGTGCTCCATCAATTCTGTGAGTAATGCTCTAATAGGTTTGGAAACACAAATGCCACACTGCACTGCGATATTCTCAGACCTCTGGTAAAAACAAAGGGGGACAATGTATGGTGGATTGACTGTTTTTGAATATAACACTAACTAAATGATCCACTAAGGCTGCATGACTTGGAGTTAAAACTGTTTTAGTGTTGGAATGCTATGATCTTTGTAATCTACCGTACACCATATTCATATTGTATTGTTATATGCAAGAAACCATAAGTATCTATGCTGTATCTTGGCAATTGGTCAAGTTTGACTGCAATCAGAAAACTGACACATGAAATGAATACAAATACAATACCACTTTCCAGGCAAGTAATACATGAATTACTGCAAATACATGTACGTGTCCTTACTTTTAAACAAGTTGAGGCTTCACCATGCTTGGTACAAACCACTAAAAGACCAGAACAAGAAATAATTTTGACCTCTACTGATTTCCAGAGTAATATAAAAGAAATAGATGCATGGACTTAGGTCTACATTTCTCTAGATAAAGTCACAAAGGCACAAGCTATTTTCACCACTTAACTTGAGTGCCATATTCACATTCAGAATTACTTGACAACTTCATGCCTCAAAAGAAAATCAAATAAATTTAAAATGTGACGGTAAGTTCTTGTCCTCCCACCCTTCTAACGCACAAGGTTTTCTTCATTGTATTCCATGCCCAGCACACTGCGGCTCTCGCTCATACAAAAGCCAGAGTGCAGGGCTAATGTAGTATTGAATAGCCCGTGTGCGCCCATGTGCAAGGTGATGTAGGCATTACAGGGGATGTGTGTCAAACGCACGAGTTCGCTGGCCTATATTTGCTCTCATTACTCCGCATCCACAGCTGGCCCCCACTGCGCGTGCTGTGGATGACTTGTGAAGCTTACTGGGCAGGATCATGCACCGGGCGAGGGTTAGCTGGCCTGTAAAACACAAACATGCTCTCCAATGTCACAACTGTTTAGGCAATAAGCACGCTGAGCCAGAGCAGAGGGTCAAGCGTGGGCTGTGGGAATGAGGCGGCAGGGCTCAGAGCGGGAGTGAGCGCTCTGTTTCGTAGACAAGCTCTGTGCAGTCTCTGTCTGCTCCAGGTGTACTGAGAACACAGCCATATGTTCAGTTATTCCTCCTGCCATCAGGCTGTGTGCATGGGCTCTGAGCCGCAGAGCTCACCCACCACAGTATGTCCTGGATTATTAGGAGGCCTGTGTTTACATGTGGTTACAGTTGCCCTGCCATCAAGTCCACCTGTTAAGATCAAACTGTACTTACAAGTCAGTTTATTAAAAAAGATCTGTTCACTTTCAGAGAGTTGTTTCTAGTCACCCAAACATAACAAATGTTTATGATAAGGCATTGGAAAAATAGGATTAATCTCAGCAATTTACAAAAAAGACAATTAGTGATTTAAAATGTGTGGTACTCAGAGGGATGGTTGGAAACTCCTGGGGACAATACATTGACTTACATTTATTTCATGGACTCTTACCCTAACCTTAACCTTATTTGAACATAAAACTATTTTTGCTGTTCTCATATGAAGGATTTACATCATGGAGAGCTGCTTTGGTCCCCATAAGGATGGCAGGTCCCTGTAAAGTGAGTGTGTACAACTTTTGGTCCTCTCAATATGATGACTACTCACCCACACGCATACACACACAAGTAAAACATAGACTTTAATCTCCCCAATATCTGCCTTTTTTCCCAATCACAAAAAGGAAAGAAAGTTGATTTTGTTCATGATTTTCAAAATGTTGGGGCTTCAGTCTTTTGTCTTGGGTCACTTTGTTGTTTTAATTAAGGCTTGACAAGTAAAATAATAATTTACTATCATTATTTAAAGTATATAATGTACTACTCTCTTATACTGTATTGTGCAGGCCTACTCCAAATGAAAACTAAAGCTAAATTTTACATGTAAGACTTCATCAGTGAAAAAGAAAGACAGTGCATGTTTTATCTGTCAGTTTACTCCATAATTCATGATTTTATTGCAGAACAAGATCTTGAAGCATAGTCCATTAAAAATTCAGCGAAGTGATGTGGGGCAGAAACAAGAAGTGGAGGTCACATGAGACAAGTCCGTAGTGTAAAGAATTAAGGCAACATTGCCATGTTGGTTTGTTTTTCAAAAGCAGTGGCTAGAAATGTTTGTCACTTCAGATATTTGGCTAAAATCTTACAGTATCAGGTCTAAATAATGCCTTAAAATGTAAAATGAGGGTAAGCCGTGGACAAAGCTCACCAATTCCTATTAAACTAGAATAACATTGCTGGAATATTGCTGGTTAGATTATCTTACAGGTCGGTCAAGTTCCATGCTGTGATGGAAGAAATCTGGTTTGTGTTAAATGGCACTGATACAAACTTTGAAATGTTTATGTTAAATTTCTTTTTATTACTTTGTAAAAAAAATAATAATAATAATAAAAAAATACAACTATATTGAAACTCGTGATGAAGTTGACAAAAATAATTATAAACCTGCTTCTTCTGTCGGTCAGCATTGTTCTACTTTGAACACACCACCAAACTAATGTTAATCCAATAATAAAAAGCTCCCTCCCTACAAGCTACAACAGAAAGTATTTATTTCCTCATCAACTGTATCAAATCCTCTCAAATCTATAAGAAATAAAACAGGCTTTATCTTAATAAATTAGATGATAACTTAAAAATAGTTAATACAAATAAACTTAACTCTCATACAATATTCAGCTGAAAGGAAAAAAAGATAAAAGAAAAAATATAAAAGAAGGTTAAGTAAACTATTACAATAAGTTCTCAAAATGATCTTTACTTGCAGCTTAATAGATGACCATGCACAGAAGGATCGCTCTCTGTGTCTCTCTGTTCTCTAAAAAAATGTGTCCTTATTTATGTTAAAAAGATATAAATAAAACAGAAATCACAACCACCATTTCTTTTGGGGAACTTTCATTTTTAAATGAATGATGTATAAGAATTTGTTAGAAAACACAATTCAGAGTCTCACTGCCTGGAAGCCCTGCAGATGTGGGGTAGCTTCAGCATCTGAAATCTTCAATATTCATACCTAACAGGCTTAAAGCGTAATGCTCTCAGCTACAAAAGCCTGATACACTCTAAGTCGGCATATGGACTTGGCACAGAGAAATGGGATATTCTGTGAGAGAAATCTTTTGCCATCAAGAAATAAATCTAGGAGTAATTGCATCCACTTTTAAGCACCGGACATGGAGCCACTCAATACAAGGAAGTGAAAGTAATTGTGGATTTATAAAGCAATATTTCTCTAAAGTACGCATGATCAAATGGCTCCTGCACATGAAATAACATGCTGCATGCATAATTCAGAACGTAAAATGCACACACTTTGGTGCACGAGTGTGTAAAACAAGTCCCAGAAGTAGTCAATGATGCAGTGATGTTTCCACAGCAACTGCACCCGACTTATTATTTACAGGTACCTCAACGCTCTTGTCCATTCTCTACAAGCAACAAGAATGCAGAGTGTGCTACAACCAATGCATCAGGCCCATAATGGCTGAAAGATTAAGAGTAAATTCTTAGCTAATGTCAGCTAGTTTTCATTTTGCAAAGCAAGATATTATACTTTTGTCTGTCAATTTGTGACACGCAAGCGAGGAGTTAACTTTGGAAACTAATTAAGCTAGCTCTAGACCTTTGACATGCCACAAACCTTCTGCACTTGCTGCAGCAGAAGTCCCTGGATGTAACCTGCTCCACCTGGACCTGACTGCGATGTGTCTCTAGAGTTAATCTGCTCCATATGGACCTGGCTGTGATGTGTCTCTAGAGTTAATCTGTCCACCTGGACCTGACTGTGATGTGTCTCTAGAGTTAATCTGTCCACCTGGACCTGACTGTGATGTGTCTCTAGGGTTAATCTGCTCCATATGGACCTGGCTGGGATGTGTCTCTAGAGTTAACCTACATGGACCTGAGTGTGATGTGTCTCTTGAGTTAACCTGCTCCACATGGACCTGAGTGTGATGTGTCTCTAGAGTTAACCTGCTCCACATGGACCTGACTGTGATGTGTCTCCAGAGTTAATCTGCTCCACATGGACCTGACTGTGATGTGTCTCTAGAGTTAGTCTGCTCCACATGGACCTGACTGTGATGAGTCTCTAGAGTTAATCTGCTCCACATGGACCTGACTGTGATGTGTCTCTAGAGTTAATCTGCTCCACATGGACCTGACTGTAATGTGTCTCTAGAGTTAATCTGCTCCACCTGGACCTGACTGTGATGTGTCTCTAGAGTTAACCTGCTCCACATGACCTGACTGTGATGTGTCTCTAGAGTTAACCTACATGGACCTGAGTGTGATGTGTCTCTAGAGTTAACCTGCTCTACATGGACCTGACTGTGATGTGTCCCTAGAGTTAATCTGTCCACCTGACCTGACTGTGATGTGTCTCTAGAGTTAAACCTGCTCCACCTGGACCTGACTGTGATGTGTCTCTAGAGTTAATCTGCTCCACATGGACCTGACTGTGATGTGTCTCTAGAGTTAATCTGCTCCACATGGACCTGACTGTGACGTGTCTCTAGAGGTAATCTGCTCCACCTGGACCTGACTGTGATGTGTCTCTAGAGTTAACCTGCATGGACCTGACTGTGATGTGTCTCTAGAGTTCACCTGCTTCACATGGACATGACTGTGATGTGTCTCTAGAGTTAACCTGTCCACATGGACCTGACTGTGATGTGTCTCTAGAGTGAACCTGCTTCACATGGACATGACTGTGATGTGTCTCCAGAGTTAATCTGCTCCACATGGACCTGACTGTGATGTGTCTCTAGAGTTAGTCTGCTCCACATGGACCTGACTGTGATGAGTCTCTAGATTAATCTGCTCCACATGGACCTGACTGTGATGTGTCTCTAGAGTTAATCTGCTCCACATGGACCTGACTGTAATGTGTCTCTAGAGTTAATCTGCTCCACCTGGACCTGACTGTGATGTGTCTCTAGAGTTAACCTGCTCCACATGACCTGACTGTGATGTGTCTCTAGAGTTAACCTACATGGACCTGAGTGTGATGTGTCTCTAGAGTTAACCTGCTCTACATGGACCTGACTGTGATGTGTCCTAGAGTTAATCTGTCACCTGGACCTACTGTGATGTGTCTCTAGAGTTAACCTGCTCCACCTGGACCTGACTGTGATGTGTCTCTAGAGTTAATCTGCTCCACATGGACCTGACTGTGATGTGTCTCTAGAGTTAATCTGCTCCACATGGACCTGACTGTGAGTGTCTCTAGAGGTAATCTGCTCCACCTGGACCTGACTGTGATGTGTCTCTAGAGTTAACCTGCATGGACCTGACTGTGATGTGTCTCTAGAGTTCACCTGCTTCACATGGACATGACTGTGATGTGTCTCTAGAGTTAACCTGTCCACATGGACCTGACTGTGATGTGTCTCTAGAGTGAACCTGCTTCACATGGACATGACTGTGATGTGTCTCTAGAGTTAACCTGTCCACATGGACCTGACTGTGATGTGTCTCTAGAGTTCACCTGCTTCACATGGACATGACTGTGATGTGTCTCTAGAGTTAACCTGTCCACATGGACCTGACTGTGATGTGTCTCTAGAGTGAACCTGCTCCACATGGACCTGACTGTGATGTGTCTCTGGAGTTAACCTGCTCCACCTGGACCTGACTATGATGTGTCTCTAGAGTTAATCTGCTCCACATGGACCTGACTGTGATGTGTCTCTAGAGTTAATCTGCTCCACCTGGACCTGACTGATGTGTCTCTAGAGTTAATCTGCTCCATGTGGACCTGACTGTGATGTGTCTCTAGAGTGAACCTGCTCCACCTGGACTTGACTGTGTTGTGTCTCTAGAGTGAACCTGCTCCACAAGGACTGGACTTTGATGTGTCTCTAGATTTAACCTGCTCCGCATGGACCTGACTGTGATGCGTCTCTAGAGTTAACCTGCTCCACATGGACCTGACTGTGATGTGTCTCTAGAGTTAACCTGCTCCACATGGACCTGACTGTGATGTGTCTCTAGAGTTAACCTGCTCCACATGGACCTGAGTGTGATGTGTCTCTAGAGTTAACCTGCTCCACATGGACCTGACTGTGATGTGTCTCCAGAGTTAATCTGCTCCACATGGACCTGACTGTGATGTGTCTCTAGAGTTAGTCCGCTCCACATGGACCTGACTGTGATGAGTCTCTAGAGTTAATCTGCTCCACATGGACCTGACTGTGATGTGTCTCTAGAGTTAATCTGCTCCACATGGACCTGACTGTAATGTGTCTCTAGAGTTAATCTGCTCCACCTGGACCTGACTGTGATGTGTCTCTAGAGTTAACCTGCTCCACATGACCTGACTGTGATGTGTCTCTAGAGTTAACCTACATGGACCTGAGTGTGATGTGTCTCTAGAGTTAACCTGCTCTACATGGACCTGACTGTGATGTGTCCCTAGAGTTAATCTGTCCACCTGGACCTGACTGTGATGTGTCTCTAGAGTTAACCTGCTCCACCTGGACCTGACT
Organism: Mugilogobius chulae; assembly: GCA_038363315.1. Lineage (NCBI taxonomy): Eukaryota > Metazoa > Chordata > Actinopteri > Gobiiformes > Gobiidae > Mugilogobius > Mugilogobius chulae. The sequence goes on along the minus strand of CM076411.1, from coordinate 18,828,669 downwards.
GTGATGTGTCTCTAGAGTTAATCTGCTCCACATGGACCTGACTGTGATGTGTCTCTAGAGTTAATCTGCTCCACATGGACCTGACTGTGACGTGTCTCTAGAGGTAATCTGCTCCACCTGGACCTGACTGTGATGTGTCTCTAGAGTTAACCTGCATGGACCTGACTGTGATGTGTCTCTAGAGTTCACCTGCTTCACATGGACATGACTGTGATGTGTCTCTAGAGTTAACCTGTCCACATGGACCTGACTGTGATGTGTCTCTAGAGTGAACCTGCTTCACATGGACCTGACTGTGATGTGTCTCTGGAGTTAACCTGCTCCACCTGGACCTGACTATGATGTGTTTCTAGAGTTAATCTGCTCCACATGGACCTGACTGTGATGTGTCTCTAGAGTTAATCTGCTCCACCTGGACCTGACTGATGTGTCTCTAGAGTTAATCTGCTCCATGTGGACCTGACTGTGATGTGTCTCTAGAGTGAACCTGCTCCACCTGGACTTGACTGTGTTGTGTCTCTAGAGTGAACCTGCTCCACAAGGACTGGACTTTGATGTGTCTCTAGATTTAACCTGCTCCGCATGGACCTGACTGTGATGCGTCTCTAGAGTTAACCTGCTCCACATGGACCTGACTGTGATGTGTCTCTAGAGTTAACCTGCTCCACATGGACCTGACTGTGATGTGTGTCTAGAGTTAATCTGCTCCACATGGACCTGACTGTGATGTGTCTCTAGAGTTAACCTGCTCCACATGAACCTGACTGTGATGTGTCTCTAGAGTTAACCTGCTCCACATGGACCTGACTGTGATGTGTCTCTAGAGTTAACCTGCTCCACATGGACCTGACTGTGATGTGTCTCTAGAGTTAACCTGCTCCACATGGACCTGACTGTGATGTGTGTCTAGAGTTAATCTGCTCCACATATACCTGACTGTGATGTGTCTCTAGAGTTAATCTGCTCCACATGGACCTGACTGTGATGTGTCTCTAGAGTTAACCTACTCCACATGGACCTGACTGTGATGTCAAGGTGGAACTGAAAAGTCCTACTTTTAAATATCTGTTACTTTGTTTCTCCCAGATCAAGGTTTAGACCAGGGCTCTTCAACATGAGACCCGGGGGCCAGATCAGGCGCTCCAATCCACAACCAAATCTTCCAAAAACAGCTGGGGAATAACTCTGTAATTCGTTGTATCTAGTCTTGTTCTAGTTCTACTTCAGTATCCAAATGTATTTTATTTTGCATTTTCCCACAAAATTCCAATACAGCTATGTTAGACACCTCCAATGTTGTGCACCTCTTTCCAAAACGTCACTGAAAACTCTGGCCCTCCAGAGAACAAAGTTGAAAAGCCCAAGCGAAGGACAACATTTTGAAAATGATCGCTGAACACTGTTCCACACTGCTTCTGACAGACGTCCCAGCAGCAATTAAAGATGGGTCAAATGCAGAGAACTACATTCCTTTCTGAGAGACAGAATCAGGACAGCTTGCTTTCAGTTGAAAACTAGGGTGGTGATTTCCATCTGCCTGTTACAATACATTACTGCAAATGTTGTCAGTGCTACTGTATAATGCGTTTATGTGAAATGTATACTGAAGCCTGAGGTTAATTGCAGAACACCACTCAATGAATCACTCCACTACCGAGTGGGTAAATGACAAACATTTCAAACACGATGAAACACTCTCGTAAGTTCATTTTATTGTGAGTAATAGAAAATTGGTTACAAGTTCATACTTTCAAAATATTTATGCTTCTTGTTCATGTGTTTCAACAAGAATAATTCGAAATGAATCTAAAATTGGCTTGAAAATGTCTACTTCTGATTAAGCATGCCATTTATTGTGTTGAGTTGGCCATAGTGACATTTTACTTATTCTGATTATGTAGTAATTATACGTGCATTGTGAAAAGTCAACTACACTATTGAGGAAATAATAGTGATAATTGTGTGTTATGCCACAATGTAAAACAAAACAACCATCTTTTCCATTAAAACAAACAGGGGAAGGCCCTACTCCAACAATGTAATGGGAAATTTTGTGGCCATGCAAGCCTACTCAAAGTAAACATAGTGTTGCACAGCAACACTGTTTACATGAGTAAGAAATATAGAATGTGCACTACATCATTAAAAAAAAACAAACACTACATTTGATTGAAAGTCTATTCCTTTTCAGTTCTGTGTCTCAGCTGAGCTTTACAACTATTAGCAAATAAATGTCTCTTTTGTGAAGATCTAATTTATGTTCATGTCAACCTTGTTTCATACAGAAGATACCAGCATTCACTCCACTCAGTTACCCCTTGATCAAAGCATTGACTAACTGCAGCCAGGTCTATGTGCAATGATCTACGATTTCACACAGTAAAGCATATATAATTGAAGATGAAACTGGTGACATTTTGTTGCATATTATATAGTAAAAACGAAAAAGCAGACTAAAAGCTATGATCAAATATTAAAGCTGTGGGAGGACTAAAAAAACATTGGTAGTAGAATTTAGACAGTATCCTGAACCCATATTTCTCTAAACTTTGCAAATATCAGTATATAATGTGAGCGTAATGACAGTTAACCTTGTTGCAATACTCTACCATTTACCATATAGAAACCTTAATTAAAACTATAGAGAATACACTCATGCCAAAAATCACAAGAATGACAACTAGTATTAAAGCAAGAAATACACAGCTTGGATTAAATTTGAATAAAGGGATGTAAAAAAATAATAAGACCACTCTCCACTCCAACTGTCCCATGAGTGTGTCCAAATGATGCTTTAAAAATCAACTCATTTAGTGTCTAACCTCTGTGTGCCGATTCCTGGTACTTTTGAGTGCACGTAACAGCATGGTGTCCTCCTCACGGGGATAAACATCAGCTCAGTTTGGGTAAATATGTCCTCTTCTCTCAGCTGATAGCAGCCGGCTCCAGAGTGAGCTGAATCTGACGGACACCAAAGGCTGGAACAAAGCAACCAAAGCCGTGGCCTGTCCTCACTCACAGCACTCCCAAACACACTGGCTTATTGTGTAGACCTTGAAAACATTGTGCCACTCCACCCACAGGACAGGTCAACTCTGCAGCCAACTGCTTTGTCTGAAAATGCTATGTTGTTGTAGAAATGTCTGCAAATGAATGCATACAGTGACTCATACAGCTCTACACTATGTTATGTGACAGTGATTCTTGTAGTTTCACACCAAGTATCTCCTAAGATTTGGTTTTCACAGTTTCACCAGATCTATATCAGGCACAGAAGAAGACTAAATAGGTCTTCTTTTAGACAATTTGCTGTGTGAATTTACAGAACTGTAAAACTAACAGTTTTGAGTGTTGCAAAACTCTGCAATACTCAGATGATTTTGAACACTTTGAGTCAGGAAACGCTAAGTGCTCTAGCTTTGTTAGCGCACAGCTGTCGGCTTTGCAGTTTTATGGCCTGGACTTTTAAATTTTAAACGAAACTCCACGTCTCACATTTCTAAACCCCAAAAATTAAGATTCTGTATTTTGTACATCAGTATGTCACCTGCTTCAGCCAAAAAATTTCCAAACTATTAATAAAATGCATTCTACACTCAATCAATTTGTCAATTGCCACATCTCCGTCAAAGTAGCAGTATTTTCCACTTCCTCAGCCTCTCAATTTTTTTTCACCAACACCAATGAATAAGCACTGAGGGAATATTCTTACCAACAAACCAAGAATATTCTTACCTGCCAAGTAAAAGTACACTGAACATCTCACTATTATTAAGAAACAACTTATCCTCTGGTGTCCAAGTTGTAGTTAATCCCAAAGTTTACTGACTACAATAAATTGCATGAGTACTAGAACTGTCAAAATAATCAAGAATCAGATACAAATCAATACTTAAAAAACTATCAAAGCTCTTTTGAAAAAATGTCGATACAAAAAATTATCACAAAAAACAAAACACAAGGATAGACCTTTCCTGAACAGTTTTTCTTCTGAAGAGCACAAGGTTTAGAGAAAGTACAGTTATTTTGTGCTGAGAATGTCAGTGTGTTGTCTAAAATGTGTCAAAAAAGTGTATTTTGCTGGTATTGTGACACAAAATCTGTAGTGAATGAAATGTATTTCTAATAAATCCTAAAATTCATGTCTGAAACTAATGAGTACTTTGCAATAACTACATATTTGGGGTTAAGCATTACATTACATTCATTACATTCTAAAACTCAGCAGTTCTCTGCATTCTAAACTTATTGACTTATCAAAATAAAGAATAAATCCATTACCAAATTATGTGTTAGTTGTAGTCTTAATCTTCTTGTTCTGCTTTTTCTGAGACCATTTGGGGTGAGGAAACAAAGCATGTCATGAGTAAACATCACATAAGCCAACACTGTCAAACGGAACAAATTGGTAGAATGTTTAGCTACTGCTTACTCCAATTCTTACTCTAAATTTCCAAATGATCTTTTATATATTTTCTCATCTACAAAGATCTGTCAATACAATTGCTATGCTACATAACATTTTCAAAGTATGAAAACAGAACTGTGCCGCTATGTGCTGTGTCAAGTGTGTATGTGAGAGGGAAATAAGAGGAATGGCTGCTGTCATCAGAACCACAGTCCAAGAGAGGAGTGCTGACTCAGGTCCAGTCAGGTGCTTTCACGCACACATACATACACACAGAGCAGTCCAGCACACTCCACTCACAGACTACAGTAGGGAAAGTCACAGGACTGAAGGTGAAAGGCAGAAAAATATCCAGGCTGGAATCATTTGGGAAGCGTTAAGCTGCTTTGGACACTTTAAAAACTTTGTGAACTGGCTTCTTTGCTCTATAAAAAAAAATTAGCATCATTATTGTCTGTCCTTCTAAAAATGGTTCTGTTTTGTTTTGTACATTGTTTAAATTTTAGAATAAAAGTTAACTGCAGTTTTGTTTTTTATGCATATTCTGTATTATTTAGCTTCAAATGGCTTTATCTGGTTATTGCTAAACAAATAATAAAATTTGCAGATTATCATCTAATATAAAAAGAAAGACAGGATGTATTTATTATCAATAAAGTTTTTGATTAGGCAAGTGGTGCTGCTCCAGGTTTTTAAACAAGCACCCATATCTTTCACGTCACAACAATCTTTTTTTTTTTTTTTTTTTTTTTTTTCATTTTACCATTTCAGAGATTGATCATGGCAATAACGGTGATCCCAATTAAAATGTAATTGCTTGCACAGCCCCACTAAATACAGCTATTATTTCCTCTGCATATTTAATTACACATAGCCTTTAACTCTACATTCCTTTTCAAATTAGAAACAAATTGCAAACATTGTTTCAGCCCTAGGAGTTCATATCATCAGCCTGACACATGGACTGGAATGGAGCTCAAATTATTTGGACAGAGGACAACAAACACAAAAAGCTTGCCTGGAAAATCGAGACGATATTTAAAAAATATATTGTGTGGTCACCGTGTCCGTCTTTAGAACTTCTGTGGGTGTGTTTGACAGATTAATTATTTAATTTTAATTGACCTTTATTTAACCAGGGAAGTCCACTGAGATTCAGAATCTCTTTTGCAGGGGAGCCCTGAGGGAAGGGTCAGGGGAGGCATTAATGGACATGTTTTTGAGTTGTAGGAGGAAACCGGATTACCCGGAGGAAACCTACGCAGACACGGGGAGAACATGCAAACTCCACATAGAAAGGCCCGGGCGGCCCGGGAGTCGAACCCAGGACCTTCTTGCTATGAGGCCAGAGCGCTAACCGCCGCGCCACCGTGTCGCCCACCAAGCCAATTATCTTCTGAATGAAAACCAACATGGCTGCTTACGACAAAAAACAATCAAACAAACAAAAAAAAAAACATCACGTGGAACTGAAAAACATCACGGATTTCAGCTGAATCAGTGAACAAAGCAAAAAAGTGATTTCAGTGTGAGGTAAGTGAAGTTAGATTTGGGTCTAAATGACAGATGACCAATCAGCTCTTTTGTTTCATGTGTGTCACGCAAATAAACTAATCTGATTGCTTGGTACGTTGTGGATTTGATCTGAAACGCAGGCAGCGCGTGGTGACCAGATCCACTCTTTACATTTTTGATGAAGCCTAGGCTCTGGATCCAGGCTTGGGATGGGCAATAGAAATCCAGCTTCATGAGATAAAAGACCAAAATGAGAGAACACCTACAAAAAACAACTTTATGTAATAATTGTACAAAGCCACTTCAAGATATTGAACATTTTGATGGACAGTTGTGGCCAACTAGAAAATCCAGACAATATATTTCTCATAACAGTATATTTCTAAAATACCATCTATAAATCTCTCGAGTTTTAGTAGGCATGATTGACAGGTGAATTAGCCAATCAGGGATGTGTATACTTTCTCATACGAAAACAAACACAGCTGTTTAAGAGAAAGCAAAATAAATAAACATAACATTGACTGAAAATCATCAGATTTTTGCAAAACCAATGAATGAAGCAAAAAACAACTTGATGTGAGATTGATGAAGTTTGATTTTGTTCTAAATGACAGATGATCATAAGCTTCTTTGTTGACATGTGCATCACACAGAATAATCTAATTTCATTGTGAACGAGGGGTTGTGACCAGACACATTCTTTGTATAAATATTACAGAAGCATGGGCCCTAGATCCCAGGATATAGTAGTGCAGCCTTGTAAAAGCCTAATGTTAGCCTGACACCTACCACCTCTACAGACAAGGATAGATGGTGAAAAGATTACAACTGATAATCACATTTTGCATATCTTCAAAACAGCATTAGCATAAACCTACAGCTGAAAAATGATAGAGCTGACTTTTGTGCAATAGCTTGCTGCCAAGAGTCGTACAGTCTACCATGAAAACCCTGGCTTTCATCTTGACTGTAGTCGGCCAATATAAGCAGGATCAATAACAGTAAGTGACAGCGGTGTGTAGAACTAGACCAGGCCACAGTTAGCTGGCTGTGGTGCGGATCATGAAGACCCCCGGGGCCACAGGAATCCCATGGCCTGGTTTCACTGCACACACCAAGCAATGAATCATCACTTTTATTTGACTCATCAAGTCTCTTCCTCTATTTGATGTTTTTCCATAAGTCATACTGCACTGGGCAGAAGAACACTCCACACAACAGTTCTGAAACTAAATTCTACCAAGTCACCCTTCAGTGCGGGTTACTTTTCATTTTGGTCAGTATCTTGTGTTTAAATCCACAGTGAAGATGATGTACAATTCACAACTCAACTTTACTTTTCCACTCAGTTTCTAACCGAGATACTTGCTCTCTAAAGTTGCGACAGAAAAGCCAATACTACTGCTAATGTATTTAAACAAAAACATACAAAAAAAAATCATTTAAATAATAGTACAATGGGAAAAACAGTGTGTTTTCTCTATTTTTTAAATAAGAAACTATGATACTATACAAAAATGATCAAAGAGCTTAGAAATAGAAAAAGGTCCAATAACTTCCGGTACAAAGGTAAAGAACTGGCCTGCTTCTTCATTGTAAAATGTACTTGGATTTTTACATGAGTCACTTTTTGTTTTTGTTAAAAAGTTGACTACAAAACCATTTTGAATCCTACATGATTTACTCAGAATCAGTGGCGGGATAGGTGGTAGGTGAAAACATGGATTTTCTGAGCACTAGAACATCTGTGCAGGACAACACAAAATTACTTAAACATGTATAATTCTAATCAAATACAATAAGAAACGTTAAAATATGGCTGGAAACTCAGACAAGTAGATTTTACAACAGCAGCTTTAAACTTACTTTGTCTTTGTTTTACTTTGTTACTTTCCATCACCAATTGCTTCCAAGGACTTAAATTAAACATTTGGGAAGTTTTTTGGTCTGAACGACTGAACGATGAATCAGCTTGGGCTTAACTGTAGCTTTACAAACCCAGACTGTGCATATTTACACAGAGCGGTTGCACACAGCGAGTGGATTAGAGTGGAGTTTTCACTGTACAGCGCTGTCAGGTGAGGCTCCAGGGCATGCTCCTGACAGCTGCCATGTGCCTGACTGGAACTGACAGCTCGGGGCCAGTGGAGCTAGTGTCCTATTGTGCTTTCTCTGGTTCTCCTGTCTGTCATATGTAGCTCTTGCTCCGCAACAATCATTTGATCTCAGAAGCAGTAGTAGTAGTGGCAACTAGCAAAACAGGTGCGAAGTAGCCTGGGTGCTCAAAGCCAGGAGCAAAAACACACACCATACACACACCCACACTGACTGGAGGTTAGCACGTGAACCGGCGCTGGGGAAAAAAGCATTAGCATTCTGTCAGAGTTTCAGACAAGACTGCACCAGCGCTTCACACAGCCAACATGCAGCGGAGCAAAACGACAGCACAACCACCAGAAAAAGAGAGAGAGGGAGAAAAGCAGAGCTAGACACAAACGTGAAGCATGAGTAGTGTTGGACAGCTAAGCTCAAGAGAGAGAGAAGAGAAGACGTATTAACTGTCATTACACTTAAAATCCAGCGGAAGTAGATGATGAGATTAAGCGGGTACCTTACTATTGAGCCTGGCCTTCCTGGCTTGTCTGGCTTTTGCATTGCGTCTGTCAGGTGCCCGCCTCCTGCCCAGAGCGGAGCCCATTTCCCCAGGTCAGCTACAGTCCCAGAGCCCAAACATCATCCACATGGCCCCTCTCCTCCCGCTCCTTTGCCCCTCTCGGTCAAAGTAGTACATCCAGCGCTACATTGTCCCTCCCACAAAAGCAACCAGAGCGCACACGAATGAAGAGATGGTGAGGGGTGATTCTCCGGGACGGTGGAAAGAGAGAGAGAGAGAGGAGAGAGAGAGAGAGAGCCAAGAGGCAGGACAAACTGAGCTGAAAGGAGAGTGAAAAGAGGAGAATCCCCAGGAAACACTTCCACTCTAACTGCCATTCAAATCTGTAGTACAGTGGTATTGTAACATAAAAATGTATATATATATATATATATATATATAATAAAAAAAAAAAATATATATATATATAAAAAATATATATATATATATATATATATATATATACTGTACAATAAACTGGCTAAAAGCTTCAGTAGTAAAAGCACAGTTTCAGTCTATAGACAACATAAATAAATCAGAGCTCAATGAAAGTGCATCTAGTGCACTGCAAATGAGATAAATCGTAGCTATATATAATACTATATGAATTTGTCATCATTTGTTTTTCTAAATCCAAAACATATATCAAGCATATGTCAAAAAACATAATACTGCTTTTGTTTTTAGTGATGTGCAAAAAAAAATAAATTATCTTCAGCTAAAACTAATAGAAAAAAAAAGTTAAAAGACCCATCTTCTGTTTTGGTGATTAATATAATTGTCAACTTGTGCACTACTTGAAACTCAAACTTTTTGCAAATTTACGATACTTTGTGAGAATGTTGCTGTATTGAAAAAACTATTTTATCAAAATCACCTTTTCAGGGAAAATGCACAAGTGGAGATGAGATAATGTAGCCAGCTTCTTTCTTTTCAGAACACGTTTGTGAAATGACATTATTAGTTAGAAATGGCATTACAGTGCTTGAGGCTTCACCTGAGAAAACAACAGTCTTTGCCTTAGTCCCACATCCAGAATCTGATTGTAGATAGGTCTTATCTGTGGACACATGTTAACAGGCCTGGCTCTACGGGGCTTTGTGCCTGTGACCATATTACCAAATAGTGCATTACTAAATGATCTGTGCTGCTTCAGTATCCACCCCCTCCCTCTATGTCAGCGGCCCAGGGCTCTACTCATTTGTGTATAATACATGTACCAATCCTACTGCGACTCATTTGTCACGTGAGGACACTCAAGACTGAGATATGATATGCACTTGATCATATAACAGCAAACAACGTGATTGTTATCAATGGTTTCTCTACTTCAGGTGTCATCTTCATAGAAATGGAACAAAAAAATGACATGATGCATCTGAAAGCTTGGATGAAATACAGAAGCATACTGGAAGCGGTTATGATGTAAATGGTCATAATCATCATTTCACACAAAACAATCTTGCATTCTATCTCCCAGTGAGACATCTTCACAAGAGTCTTCAAATAAGACCTTATAGTATCTTCAAAATACAGAACACAAAACCTGGTATTGGATGCAATGGTGTAGTCAAGCAGCAGAACAAAAATGTTCTAAAATCTAAATGACGACCTTATTGTAAACTCTGCCTGAGGCTCCTGGACTGTGTACCAGTGAAGTGGGCTAATGCTTGACCCTGCGATACACTGCACTCTGCTGGATGAATAGTGAGCAGTGATGTAACTAAAGCTGCAAACAGAGGAAGAACATTTCTGCTGTTAGCACACTATATCACATATAAATATTTCACTGAAGGCAGCAAATGATCAGCTATGAGACATTACTTTTACATAAGTACATTTCTTTTAATGTGACTCACAACAATAGCCTGAGTGAAGGCAAACACATTGGTAAATGCAAAACAAACGAGACAGATAAAGCCACAAATACACCACAAACTGACAAAAGGAATCTGGAGTCTGAAAATGAATCACGTAGACAATTTATTTAAAAAAGAAACTACTTTCTACTAAAAGAAACTACTTTCATTTCCATCATGGAGTTGTTTTGAAATATAACTGTAAATCTGAACTGCAAAATATATTAATGTATTTCCATAAATCAAAAACAATCGCTTGCAGCACACAAAGCACAAGTAGTTCCAACAGACTAGACCTGCAGGTCAATAAAAGACAAGCTCTGTATATCCTCTGTTGGACACTGAGCTATACCGTTCAGTCACATCCAAAACTCCAGTAATCTCACTTCAAAGTTTCCTCTTCAGCGTTCAGCCAATAAAAGATTTTTTGGACACTGAAATGATGCTTGACCAAGACTTCATTGACAAACTGATTGACTAAACGAAAGAGGGACAGATATATGGAGCTTACCTTTGTGTGGAGCTTTGATAACTGCTTCTCATCCAGGTAGGTTTGGGTGTAGACTCGTCTTTTGTAGCGAAACTGAAAAATATAAGAAATATAATATTGCTGTTAAAATGGCATACTGCTTGCCATTATGTCCTCCTGCTCTGATCTAACTCATTCCTGTCCAAACCTCACATGTGGGAGAGATGCCTGTTCTCATATGAAATCATAACAAGATGGACCAGGAGCTGCCAGAGCCTCTCTGCTCTATTAACCAGCCAATGTGGAGGTGCACATAAACGTGACAACTCTCTGCTGTGGGGAACTAGCTCATGGGCTGTGGCTCTGCTCCGCTGCCCTGGGTTCAGAACAATCTCACCTCTTCATCGAAGGACAAGTCTGTATCATCTATCAAAGATGACTGTTACAATAAATGATTTGTTTTGCACTTGGTATCCAATCAGAGCTTAAATTATTGTTGCAGCTGATTTTGGACAGTAAAAACAGCTCCATGGTTTATGTGGAGTTGCAAGATTAATTGCAAAATAGTTAAAATTCAGTTTAGGAATTTGAATATTAGTAGTCAAAATTAGTAAATAAAGCCAAGCAAGAATATTATTTTTTTTAAAGTACATTTAAAAACAACTGTGATGCACCACAGATTTACATGTCAATAACAATAAAAATAGACACATGGGGCTACTCCAAATTTAGATGTTACTGTACAGAAAGCACATAGTCCATAGACTTGAAGATGAGAGGAGGGGCTGATGGCAGCCAGCGGAGATGAGTTAAAAGACACCTACTGGACATTTCTCATTTAGCTTCTCAAAGCTACATTTTGAGTGTGGGTTTCAAAATTACTGAATTATGTCTATGTGTTTTCATGCAAAACTCAATGATTTGAGATTATGAAAAAAAATCATGATACTTCAAAAAACACAGATTTTGCAATTTGCTTTGTATTCTGTAAAATTGCGATTTTAATTCCATTTTGATTCATTGTACAGCTTTGATTGGGGTAATCTTTATTCTCTGCTGTTTGAGCTGACATGACAGCTATCATTTGGGGAATTTTACTAACCTCCTGAACCCCAACTGATCCACACCTGTTCTTTTACTTCGAGGAACAATTTTATTTTCTTAAACTAAGAGCTTTTGTAGAACATATAATATTTAAAATTTTCTATTTGGCCAGGTTGACTTGGCACAGTTTTAAAATCTAACTCATAAATGCAATGTAAGCAACAGGTGCAATCAGTTCTCATCCGGTTTGATGAACAAGTGCTTTGTCATGAGTAACACTAGAAGCTTTCAGCCTCTGTTCACCGTGTGGCTCCTTCAACAGAATGTGTGGCTTTGCTCCTTCGGGTAATCCACTGCACAACAAAGGTTTGTGAGTAGCTCAGCTCAAGCTGTCAATCATATCTAGTGGATTCATGGAGAGCAGAAATCAATCAATAACTCACAATAGGAGAGGGCGAATTGGTGCACATTTTCATTCACCCTTCATTACTTTACAACCTGGATGGACTTTCATGAAAGCATACTTGTGTTTTTAACAGGCAAATGGTGCTAAACACCATGATAAAACAGGCCTACAATTACAAGCTGACAGCTGCTGCTGTCACTGTCCCTGTGTACTGCGCTATGAATGACACATCATGACAGAGACATTAGGTACTCCACAACACCACTCCAACACTGCTCACACCTTTGCACTGGGCATCTACACGCTAGCTCATAACGAATGAATGGCAGGTGCCACAGTACAGTTTGAATGAGTGGCAGCTGCACAGTACAGTTTGAATGATGGCTGGTGCGCAGCACAGTTTGAATGAGTGGCAGGTGCGCAGCACAGTTTGAATGAGTGGCAGGTGCGCAGTACAGTTTTGAATGAGTGGCAGGTGCACAGTACAGTTTGAATGAGTGGCAGGTGCACAGTACAGTTTGAATGAGTCGCAGGTGTACAGTACAGTTTGAATGAGTGGCAGGTGCACAGTACAGTTTGAATGAATGGCAGGTGCACAGTACAGTTTGAATGAAGTGGCAGGTGTGCAGTACAGTTTGAATGAATGGCAGGAGGAGCGCAGTACAGTTTGAATGAATGGCAGGTGCACAGTACAGTTTGAATGTATGGCAGGTGCGCAGTACAGTTTGAATGAGTGGCAGGTGAACAGTACAGTTTGAATGAGTTGCAGGTGCGCAGTACTGTTTGAATGATTGGAAGCACAGCATGGATCTGCTCAAGGAAGGCAGTATGGTTTGAGGCAGTGACACATGTATAGTTCAGAGGCAGTTTAGGGCAGTGACAGGTGTATAGTACATGCAGTTTTGGGAAGTGACAGGTGTATAGTACATTATGCAGTTTAGGGGAGTGACAGTTGTATAGTACATATGCAGTTTAGGGAAGTGACAGGTGTATAGTACATATGCAGTTTAGGGGAGTGACAGGTGTATAGTACATATGCAGTTTAGGGAAGTGACAGGTGTATAGTACATATGCAGTTTAGGGAAGTGACAAGTGTATAGTACATATGCAGTTTAGGGAAGTGACAGGTGTATAGTACATATGCAGTTTAGGGAAGTGACAGGTGTATAGTACATACAGTTTAGGGAAGTGACAGGTGTATAGTACATACAGTTTAGGGAAGTGACAGGTGTATAGTACATATGTAGTTTAGAGAAGTGACAGGTGTATAGTACATATGTAGTTTAGGGAAGTGACAGGTGTATAGTACATATGCAGTTTAGGGGAGTGACAGGTGTAGTCCAAGAACAGTTTGTTCAAGACAGGTGTTACGGAGCAGTGACAGGTGCACAGTGCAGGTTCAGATTATGGAGTGATAGGTGCCTCATACAGAGTTAGTGGCAGTTACAAACTGGCCACTCCCACCACAGTCTCACCTCCAGGTAGGGTACAGGTGCGATGGATGGAAAAGGGTATTCCCGGAGCTGTCTCTCCTCATCCAGGAACTTTCCAGCTTTGCCGTTGAAGGCCGGCTGGAACAGGCCATAGTTGAGAACATCCTTTAGGCTCTGGTTCAGGCTGCACAGGATCCGTTGCTTGGACAACCAGATGGGAGCATCCACGTTGAATTTCAGACATTTCTACAAAGAAATGAGCAGAAAAGAAATGATTGTTACCATCTTGTACCCTGGCTCTTATCTTAACAAACATTTTCATATTAGAAAACAAATTTCAAGAAACTGTGCTGTAGTTAGCACAGACATCAGATGGGCAAACAAACAAATAATTAATAAAAACAATTTATTTTATAATACTATTTTCCACAACGCACATCTTCCTCCCAACCACACTGCTGCGTGTTTGGTTATGCTAGCAAATGTACAATTCTGCAATATATATTTTTTTTTACTATCATCTTAAGGTTAGGTTCAGGATTAGGGTTAAGCTTAGGAACAAGTAATTTATTTTAGGGAAAGGGTTAAGGTTAGACAAGACAAACCCAGTCTTCTTGGTAGCAGATTTTAATTTTGTTTTTATCCAAAATGCGAAAGGCATAATGGGTCTTGTCAATTGTGAAATATATTACTTAAATATTTTTTTCATTTCGTTTGTTTTCTAATTTTATTTTCATCAACCACCACCTGACTGATGTAAGTGATAAAAATGTACCATCAGATGAAGCAATACAAACACAAAAGCTTGCCACATACACTCCAATAGCACTGCTGTACTGTATGATACTGTATGAGTGAGACCAAAGTAGCTGCATGTTTTTTAGTGCTGTGGATTATGCATTGGGTGAGCCAAATGGCACTACACCCCCTGCTGGTCAGAGTGCAAACCTTTTAACGCTCTCCATGTGGGACGTTTATCCAGAGAGAGTGCCTACTGTATATGTGAGAGTGACCAACAAGAGCAGGGCAAAAGGGGCTCAACACCAAATACAGTCAGGTGTGACATAAGGTGACATGAGGAGAGACTGAATATGAGAAAATACAGCCAGGACACATAAGCAGACAATGTGGATATCAGGAGACACTGGAGATACATGAAGATACAGCTTGTGAGCATGAGGAAATATTGAGAGGACAATGCTGGCATGAGAAGAAACAGTGGACATACGAAGACAGTGTTGACATGAGGAAACAAGGTGGACTTAAGGAAATAGTGTGGACATGAGTAGAAACTGTGGACATGAGAACACACGGTGCACTTAAAGAGGGACTATTATGAAAAATAAATTATTCAATGATTATTAACCTTGTTATATCTACATTCCCTAATCATCAGGTTAGTCAAAGTTGTATTTGAATTGATTCATGCATGTTTGAGTAATCTTGTATTTATCTACAGCTCCAGCTCAAGTGTTCAGAAACTTCCCACGCCCACTTGACTGAATTTACTTGTTAGAATTCAAAAATTAACGCTCAAAGCAAAGCATGTACAGTACCCTTCCCATAGTCACTCACCAACAATAATAATTAGTCAGTTAAAAGCTGTTGCTTGTTACAGTTAAATTTTAAAGTGAAGAGGCGGGACTTAGAACTTCTGCAGTTTTAAACAGGAAGTCACTGTTTCTATTTTTAAGCTGTTTCAGATCAATTTGGGGTTTTACAGTGAACAAAATGTAAATTCTGATCTACATATGTTCTAATTTATTACTAAAGAGTTGGGAAAAAACACAAGAAGCCCCTTTAAAAGACAGCTTGGATATGAGTTGAAAATGTAGACAAAAGGAGAAGAAGTGTAACATGAAGACACAAGGTGGACCTAAACAGACAGTGTGAACATGAGAAGACAAGGTGGAAATGAAAAAGGAGAAGCATGAAGAGACACAGTAGACTAAATGCGGTGCACATAAGAAGACACTGAACATAAAAAAGTACAGCAAGGAGATAGTTGATGAGATGCAGTGACGCTTAAGATGCAAAAACTATGGGAGGACATTATGAGACGCCAGTGCAGACACCCGGGTAATGTGTCAGGACCTATGAATCAGCTGTTTGTGTGTTTCATGAGCAGACTCCATGACAGCGTGACATAATAAGTGACAGCAGGGGGACAGCGGGAGCCATTAGTGTGCTTTTAATGTGGCACGTGCCTGTCAGCCTCATTCACACAAGACATACCAGGCTAACATGACTCTGCACTCCACAGTCGGCTCTAAGTGCAACCTCCCAGGGTCACTGCAAAGGAAAACAGCTTGCATGTGGTTGTGTGGTAGCTACTAACAACAGCAATCCTTTTAGTGGTGATTTGAAGATATACATAAGCAGTTATATCTAAATCTAAAGTTAAAATAATGTTTCTATCATGTACTGTATGTATTTTGGTTCAGTTTTAGTATTGAAAGGAGTCAGGACAGTTCTGTAAGAATCTATAGACGTTATGGAACTTTCTAGACAAAGCAACAACTCCATGACTTTCAACTTTTCTGATATAAAATGTGTGTTTATAGAGTTCAATGTCTTACAATCAGATTGAGGGCAATTGAGTTATTTTTTTTTCTATTCAACATTGTGTTTTGCCATAAAATGATTAATATTTTAATTTCAACACTTTTCAAATTGGGTGATTTCAACTCTTTCATACTTTCATTCTTTCAAATCATTCACTTTTTGTATTACAACAATAAACGGCATTGAAAAAAAAAATAATAATTTTAGCGGTCTTCTGTTTGCATTAAAGTGAAACTAACTGCAGAATAAACTTTTTTCATTGTCAAACTGTGTGTATGGGGTCAACATTGTATTATCTAATGAGTCCAGGCCTTTTTTGCGCAAACTCACAAATTTTGCAGTTATGCATGTAAAAATGGCGACTGTGCTGCCACAATGGTCAGTGGTCAACACTGTGCATTTTCAGTACACGTTGACAAATATTGAGTTGATGTGACAGACGAACCGCCCAGGTGGGCTGCAAAAACTCCACCTACTGACACCGCCGCTGCACTGGCAAATCGGGTGAATAAATTTTTTCTCATTTTCAATTTTAGAAAATACTCACATGAGCTCATGTGCTTATGTAAAGGAAAAGTTCCATACATACGCATATACTATCTGAAAAGTTGATAAACAGGAATCTTGAAGTGCAAGTAAATAACTAGACATTTGTGCACAGTCAGCAGTAAACCTCACCGCGTGTCATGACCTCCGAAACAAAACTTGCGCCACTCGCCCAGCTGCGATCATGGTCCATATTTCGTGCCGTCAACTGATGTCTGTTTACACCCCCTGGGCATCCGTTAAAAGTCCTCTGGGCATTTCCCACTTTTGGGAGCCTGTTTGGGGTGCAGTTAAGGGAAGAGTATGTCTCTAAATATTATCAGCCTATAGAAGGTTGGGATGTCATGTGAACTTATTGAGTTTCCTTCTGAGTCAGATGGTACTACTGAATATCTTAAATGTGACTAAAATAGTGACTCCGAGTGACTTGGTAATTATGATGTATTGGATGATGATGCATGAAAGCCAGTGTGAGTGGAGTATCTGAAAAGACCCAGATGGCACACAGACACAATGGAGCAGACAGGCCATTGTTGTTGCCTTACAGCAGTATGTGAGTATGGACAGAGCACAGGGCCGGCTAAACTCAGCACCCAGCACAAAGAAGAATGGAAACTAAAATGACTCTCCACAGACTGGGTTGTCACTGCCCACATGAAATATGCACTAATTAAAAGTGCTCAACCTTCAGGGGAAGCAGCAACAACATTCACATTTACAAACTTATGCTGGCTCTTAAAACATCGTCACCAGTATTTAATTATTCAAAGTATTAAAGTGGTTATGAGACTGATGGCTTTGAATGAATCCTGATGAGGTAATAAGAGAAATACAGGTGAACTTTTCTTTGCTCTCACGCTTACTGTAGCCACCACAGTCTTAAACTGTATTGAAATAGTTTTCGGTAACGTTTTATAATAAGGGGACATGAATTCATTGATTATCATCATGAATTCATGAAGAATTAATGCATGAATTCATGAGGAATTAATGATGTATTCATGCATTAGTTCACCATGAGTCATCAAGAACTATCATGAATTCACCATGAATTATCATGAATTCCAGTGGTTTCATGAATGAATTCATTCATGAATTCCACCATGAATTCATCTAATGAACTAACATGGAAATCATGTTAGTTAACCATGACTTTTAAACCTACTATGAATACAAGGAATTCACATGAACAAGAGATATTTAAACCAAAAACATGAATTCATCATGACTTTTGAAAGTCATGCATGAACATCATAAGTCATCATGAATTTCTTTCTCTAAAATTAAAAAAAAAAAAAAAAAAAAAAAAGTGAATCTAGCCTTATAGTAAAACTTAGTTGTCAAGAACTTTTAGTGAACTCATGATGAACTCATGATGAATTCACCATTATTTAGTAATTTGTGCTGCATTTGAGCTTGTTTCTGTTTTTTAAATAAAAATTCAAGGCTACCTTTATAGCACAATTAGTTTGGAATAGAAACAGCACAATTATAACCCAAATGGGTAGGTACAGCAATTCTGTGACATTTGGACAAAAATGTTTTAAGTGACAAAACAAAGTAATTCAACAGTGGCACAATTTATGAGTCAACCTGTGGTCCATTGAAGTGGTCTACAGCCTGTCCGTCTATGGGAGTGGATCTTTCCTTACCTGTAGTTCACCTCAAGGTTTCTTCTTCTCCCACCAGGCTTTAAGTTTTTCCTTGCCGAGAAGGAGGGTCTAAGAACAAGGGATGCTCTGAGACAATTATCCATCTGCGTGTTCATCGTTGTTGGACATTCCAACTCTGTATTTCGAAATGACCATTTCTGATGTTCTAATGAGTGTTGGTATTGACCAAATGTTTCTGACAATTGTGTTTGCTAAATCAACAATCATGTGAAGTCTTCTGAGATAACTGTTGTTGTGATTTTTGGCTATAAAATTAAATTGAATTGCTAACAGACTGCTTACAGAGGAAGTTACTTAGAAATCAGATCTGTGGAGTCGTGTTGCTGTTTAAATGCTCACTTTATCTAATTATTTCTCTTTATAAAGCATAGATATTTGTAAAAATGCTGACAAATTCAGGATAAGTGACAATATCTTCATAAAGACAAGCAGTGTGGTGGGACCCCTTTCAGCTCAGGAAATTTAGGTTGTGAACTGGCCTTCATTTGGCCTGAGCCAACACAGAAAAAAATATTCTTTTTGTATTAATGTACACAGTTTGAGAGGCTAAGTAAACGATTAAATTAGAGCTTATTCCCTTAGTCTTGATAGGTAAGGGTAATAGTAGTAACAATGGACACCTGTGGCCAAAAATCACAACAACAGTTATCTCAGAAGACCTCACATGATTGTTGGTTTAGCAAACACAATTGTCAGAAACATTTGATCAATACCAACAGATTAGAACATCAGAAATGGTCAATTAGAAATACAGAGTTGGAATGTCCAACGATGAACACGCAGATGGATAATTGTCTCAGAGCATCCCTTGTTCTTAGACCCTCCTTCTCGGCAAGGAAAAACTTAAAGCCTGGTGGGAGAAGAAGAAACCTTGAGGTGAACTACAGGTAAGGAAAGATCCACTCCCATAGACGGACAGGCTGTAGACCACTTCAATGGACCACAGTTGACTCATAAATTGTGCCACTGTTGAATTACTTTGTTTTGTCACTTAAAACATTTTTTGTCCAAATGTCACAGAATTGCTGTACCTACCCATTTGGGTTATAATTGTGCTGTTTCTATTCCAAACTAATTGTGCTATAAAGGTAGCCTTGAATTTTTATTTAAAAAACAGAAACAAGCTCAAATGCAGCACAAATTACTAAAAAATGGTGAATTCATCATGAGTTCATCATGAGTTCACTAAAAGTTCTTGACAACTAAGTTTTACTAAAAGGCTAAATTCACTTTTTTTTTTTTTTTTTTTTGGAGAAAGAAATTCATGATGACTCATGATGTTCATGCATGACTTTCAAAAGTCATGATGAATTCATGTTTTTGGTTTAAATATCTCTTGTTCATGTGAATTCCTTGTATTCATAGTAGGTTTAAAAGTCATGGTTAACTAACATGATTTCCATGTTAGTTCATTAGATGAATTCATGGTGGAATTCATGAATGAATTCATTCATGAAACCACTGGAATTCATGATAATTCATGGTGAATTCATGATAGTTCTTGATGACTCATGGTGAACTAATGCATGAATACATCATGAATTCCTCATGAATTCATGCATTAATTCCTCATGATTTCATGATGATAATCAATGAATTCATGTCCCCTTATTATAAAACGTTACCTAGTTTTCTATATGATATATAGCTCTGATTGACCTCCAGAGCTCCACAGTCTCAAAAGAAATATATTTTCATGGAGTGCCAAGATAGGTGCCATTGTATACTTTTTTTAATTGCATAGTTATACAACATAAAAGCACATTAAACAGAACACGTTTTTGATGATATAAGAAAAAACCCTTCAGTCACAACAAGCACTGAAGGTCGTCTTCCTGTGTGTATGGCACGACTTATCTCACTAGAACGCAGTTAAGACCCTTATATTCAAGATTTACAAATTTCATCCCAGTATAGTCATTTTTAGGATACAAATTATCATTCTTGATTATAAAAGAAATATCACACTAGGATGTTGTATAGTAACCATGTTGTTCACACGGTCAAGCTACTCTAATAAAACTTTTCTTTTTATTCGCCAAAAAGAAAATACACTGTAACACCCTTTGCTTTACATTTTGTTGAATGTATGTTTTCAGGCTCATTTAATTGTATTTCTTGTGAGAAAATTGAAAATGTCCTCATCTTCCTTGTATGACGTCCTCTGGTAAAAACTTGATAAACATATTTTCTTCCTAAACATGTTCCTGACTCTGATTAAAATTGTACTTATCTTTATTTGTATAATCTTCCAAATACGTTTAACATTAAAAAAACATATAAAAACGTGTCTCCACCTTAATTTTGTTGCAACTTGTAATAGCTCAATATCTCTTGAATTATCACTATAGAATAATAACACAGTATCAAAGTTAGCATTACAATTATTGTATGAATGCTAGAATTTAACAAATATAATTAAGAACAAATAAATGTAATCTGAACTTAAGCAGGCCAAAAGTACAGATTTTTCCATCAAAGCATTTAAACAATCTGATCCGATTCTATAATGTAACTGTTAATAATTCAAGTAAAGTACAGAATAGCTTTGTATGAATAAAAGTTCAAACATGAGACGCTCTTAGCATCTCATCAGCAGTAAATAGTCTTATGACATCCAATTAAAGCCCAACCAGAATATCAATTAAATCAATGTCATGGAACCAATACTCCATCTATCTTCTTGGATCAATGCTGACATCTGACATCATTCTTACCAGATTACCATTCCCTCAGTGCAACAACAAGCCCTTTAAAATCAAACTTTCAGAATGACATAGACAGAAAAGGATAAAAAGTCACAAATCTTGACATTTGTACTTATAATCAATCTTTCTTTCTAGCTGTCCCATTTTTTTAAACAGATGTAAACAACCCTTGAACCCAGCTGCTGCATTACGTGGCCACATCTGGTTGTAAACAAAATAGTGTAATATATCGACCAGTCACAGGCTACTGCCATTTGGAGAAGCATCCATTTCTAACACAGCAGGACGTGCTCCTTCACAAATAAAATGAACAAAGCAGTACACATTTGTGCTTTGAACTATTACCACCTCACACTCCTGGGACAGAGGGAAAAACAGCATTGATTCAATTAACTTGAATTAATGGGCCGCCTTGGAGACAGAAACACCTCGGAAGGCACAGCGTACACCTACTACACACTCAATTCACTCGGAAACGCTGAGGTCGGACTTCACCTAATTATGGACAATGGTGCGTGTTTCAACCTGTCCATTTACTACACTTATTCATCTGTAGTCCAAGATTTCACTCAAAGAAAGAAACCCTAAAGGTTTCTACAAGACAGGGCTTGTCACCTTCTTGTCTCCATAGAGAGGCTACTGCTTCGTCTTCAGTCATAAAGGCATATACCTTAAGCATGCTTGAGTATCTGGATTTTCATCTCAGGGTTTTAAACATAGAGTAATGTTAAGTCACAATGTTGGTTCCCAGATTAGTCCCAGTTTATGCATGCACATGTGAACTCAAAATGATGCATCTTTATAATTACATAACGGATTTTTGTTTAGAATGAAGCAGTTGCATCTTGTTTAGATGTTCAATATGATTTTGCAAAAAAATTGGAAGAAGAAGAAAGAAAAAAGAAAGGAAGGAAGAAAGGAAGAAAGAAAAAAGAATGGAAGAAAGGAAAGAAGGAAAAGAAAAAGAAAAAAGAAAAAGAAAAAAAAAAAAAAAAAGACAAAAAAGGAAAGGAAAGAAAGACAGAAAGAAGTGAAAAAGAGACAGCAAAGAAAGAAGGAAAGGAAAGAAGGAAAAGAAAAAAGGAAGGAAGAAAGAAGAAAGAAAGAAGAAAGAAAGAAAGAAAGAAAGAAAGAAAGAAAAGAAAGAAGAAAGAAAGAAAAACAAAAAAAAGAAAAAAAGAAAAGAAAAAAAAAAAGAAAGGAAAGAAAGAAAAAGGAAAAGAAAGGAAGAAAGAAAGAAATTTGCTTTTGCACCACTGGTAAACACATCACTGTGATTAAATGGGTTCCTGAAACAGGCACATTTTATTGTATTCACAACTCCTCCTAGTGGAACAGTAATATATCTGCAAGGAGACACCAATGAGCAAGCTTTGTGACCTGGTAAACTCTGGGTTAATCCTGAAATTACCCCTCTAACCTCCTAATCCAGCTTCATCTGGGCCAAACTCTACTGAGCTCTGCCTGGCCATAACGAGCCCCAGACCAAGGCAAGACAAGACCCTCTCCTTTCCAACAAGCAGCACGCCTTTGACAATTAAATTACCGGAGCGGCTTTCTGCTGAGAAAGCTTTGTCAACTAGAAGGAGCTTTACAGCAAGACGCCTGGCTGTTTTGTTTGGACAGAGTTCAGTTGTTAAAAGCAGCAACTCACAGAGGTTAGAACCTATAATAATTTCCCTGCACAGTCATCTGTTCTGGTGGCCAAACGGAGGGAAACACTGACTGATTGTCGCTGCATAAACTCAATTACAAATGCCACTAGAATTTTGATTGACTGAAACATTATTCTTTTTGTTTTCAGTGTCATAATGTTCAAGCCTCGTGGAACATGAGTATGTTGCAGTATTAACTAGAGTCTGATCAATATTTATGCCAATAACAGTTGTTCAGAATCCACAGAAACCAATGGTGGATCAATCTACTGATGTTTTCGGCTGATGTAGGCTGACTTTGATCATGTCTCAATTTGTCATTTAAATTGACTACAACTCTTTTACCACAAATCTTAAGAGCATTGTAATGCTGTTTTGTGCAGGACTAAAGAAAACCATGTCAGGGCTTGACCTGAAGTTTCAAAATGACCCTAACTTTAGAACTTAGACCACATTTTATACAAACTTCATGTTTTTATCTGATTTCTTCTGATATTAAGATATATTGAGTATGAAGCCAAGCTTAAAATGTTAGTATCCTACCCACATTGGTGGAACACTGAATCCAGTCAGTAAACGCAGGTGGATTAGAGTAGAAGTCTGATTTTGGGGACTGGTTAAAAATTGTATTTAGATTATCTTCTTAAAAATAATACTGGATTACCTGATTGCACAAAAGTTATCAAACCTACCAAGCATATTAAACCTACCTTTCTTACAGACATTATTTCATTATGATAAATCAGTGCATACATTTTGGACCTGTGCAAAGGTTTAAAATGGCTTTTCACCACAGTGTGAAACCGGGTGGACCGCACAAGCACAGTCAATCAGAGAGCTGTTTTTGACTCTTATTTCCAGCTTTACAACATACTGTATAAAAGAATTTATTAGATGCAGTCAGATTTAGATCACAAAGTCCTGGATGATGATGCACCACCTTTATTAGTTGTTTTTAAGAGCTTAAAGCTTTCAGGCATGCCTTTGTGCTCTTAAGTTTTCTCTGAGGCTCAGGGAGTTCATTAAACAATGTGTGTAAGTGTGAATAAAGATAAATACAATATTGACAATTAACGAGGTAACACTATAACATGGAAACAAAAAAAGACGTGAGAACTAAGTCTGTGTGAATGTCCTTAAACGGTCCCGCTCGGAGGAACCTGGCTCCATCTGCAGGCATCCCTGGACCTGAATGAGTAAAGAGTCCCTGAGCTGTAAGTTGTGCTCAAAAGCCACCGGAGCCACTTCACATTCTCCACTTGTCCTGGTTGTGCTCTGATCTCGCACAATAGCCCCCGAAAATCAAGAACAGCTGTAGGAAAAACACTCAGGGCAGTTTGAAGCTCTGTGCAAGGAGAAGATTTATCCCTCCCCATGAGCACTTGCTTGTTTTGATCCAGTTTGTCTATTGTGTAATCTGTCTTTTGTCCAGACAAACGCAGAGGTAATTTCACAACTGCTACCTAGCAACCACATTGCAAATATGGGACAAAATACACTTAAATGACACAGACATTACAATATGACCAATAATAATATCTTATTGCAGTTTAATCTTGTTAGATGATTTTTTAAACTCCCAGGAAACCACAAGGTCTAATACACCAAACTAAGTCCAAATGAAAAACTATTCTGTCATAGGGCCTTGCTTTGCCAACTATTAAGGCTTCAAAACCACTATATCAAAACAATAGGGATCTAAGAAAAAACAGAAGGTCTCAAAGTAGACAAGGGTCGGCCGAGGGAACGTTTTTACTTTTTCAACCTCGAATAATGCATCGATTATTCAACATCTACTGCAATATGGAGAATCACAGCGTGACATCATCAGAAAAAGAATAAAACATGGATTCTTCAACCAATTTGCCAGGTTTGTCAACGCATTGCAAAAAAAAAAAAAAAAAAAAAACAACTGGTCACAACTCCTCTAAAACTTGTAACTGCAGACAATTCTTAAAAGAAAGATTATTTCGAGACAAAATATTACAATTCACGATTGCAATTACCTTGACCAAACAACAGTAAAATCTTTCATTATTTTGTCGAACATTTCACTTTTTCAAGTTTGTGACTAGTTTTATGAAAGCAAACTTTCTGAGTGAAAAAATCTTAAGGTGAAAACAAAAACTGACTGCATTAAACAATGATAACAACGATATTTGTGTCTTACTAAATCACAAGTTTACTTATCACTCTAGTTAAAAAAATAAAATAAAAATAAACAATTAAGCTAAATTTATATATGTCTATTTACTCATAACTATATTTAATATCCCATTTCGTTTTCAGTATTTATACAAATTTTAAAGAAGACCTGAGTAACTTCCAGCCTACAAATACATTTAGCAAATTTAAAACATTTGTGTTCTTTTCTGTTTAGCATTTTTTAGTGAAATAAGCTGGCATAATACATCCAATCACATTTTACATTGATATCTACACTGGGAAATATTAGTTATCGGCTAAAAAACTAGAATAAAAAAACATTTATTCATTTATAGTTTGCACACTTGTATGTGAAAAAGACTAGTGAACCTAATGCTAGAAGTAAAACAGTGTCATTTCACACAAAAATAGCAAAGAAAAACAAACCAAAACTCAGATGTTCCGTAGGACTAAAACATGTGAGAAATAATTTAGCTCTAAAAATTTTAAAAGTTTTTTGTTCCTTTTTGAGACCGAAACTTAAACAGTTTGTACATTCTGAGCGAGGCAGCAGCAGTACAGCAGAGAACACTCCTCTGCATCCCAATAAGCACTTCACACAGGTGCAATACAATACAGACTGCAGCACAGAGTGGACAAAGGCCTGGACCAAAGGAAGAGCTCGCTTCCACTTATGCCTCTGACTTTTGCTTTTGAATATGAAGTGGTATAGTATGTGGGTTATACAGTGTAGTTTGTTTTGAGGTTTTCTACAAAGACAAGTGAAAATGTGCCCAATGGAAATGCAAGAGAGAGAGCCAATCGGATCAAATGCAATTGGGCTGGTTGTGTGGGAATAGTAGATTAAGAGTGGCACATGATCTTTCAGCTAAAAAGGTGGCAAAGCTCAGGTGGCTTAATTATCGTGTTGTGATGGAAATGTGTACAAACAGTAAATGTGATGATTGTCTGGAATCTCGTATGTTGAGAGAGCAAACTGTGGGTGAAACAAAATCACTTCCTGCATAATGAATGTCAGCAAAGCCTTAAATGGACCGGCACAGACCCATTATAGAAAGAAAAAAACTAAAACAAAACAAAACAAAAAAAAACACTCATAAATGTGAGGATTTACGCAGCGCTGAGGTGACGAACATAATAAATTACTTTATGCTTCAGACCTACTACAACTGCAATAACACTTCAGAAGCCAAAGATTTTTATTCTGATCTGTTACTTTGATAATTTTCCGTTATCTTTATGCAGTTAAATTTGTTTCTATTAGACCTTGTCATAAGATTTATTTAACCTCTGTAAATCCTAATCTCTGCTAAGAGCTGTAGGTGTAAGAGTCATACAGTGGTATTTAAATATTTAGTCAACCATTTACACATCTTCAAAACATTAACAAACAAGTTTTGTCTTTTTAAATCAGCTTCCTTGTTGCAAAGGCATTTGGCAAGAGAACATGCTAATGAATACTATGTGATTTTTTTTTTTATGATTTGCTTTTAAATCACATGTTACAATTTGCAAAACACAATACAAGATCACCACATATTTGAACTCAGACGGTAAATTAGGTTTTGAATAGCATTTTTGTTAGAGATCGACCTTTTATCAGCAATGCCGAAAGCAATAGCCGATTTACAAGGTTGATTTCTGAAAATCGCCATTGATATCAAGCTTTATCTTAGTTTAGAAGCATAGCTGGGGTGAGATAGTATAGCCAAAAAACCTTCAACCTAAAACTATCATTCACCAGGGTACATGGTACACACAATGTAATGACGTTCGATTATTTTGGCCCATGAAACAATCATTTCATCACAGCATCACGAAAGACATTCATACTGTTCATGTTGACAAACAACCAAGCACTTACTAAAGCTTGTACTGCACTAAAGTCATAGAAAAAGAATAAAACTGAAAGGCATGTTCATGATAAAATCAAAACTGCAGACTTAGCGATGGAGAGAGATGAAAAAAGTCTTATTGTTTCTCTCCAAACCAACTCAGACTCAGCTGATAACTGTGTGCAGCTTTCCCACTAAGGAAAAGCCCAAACAACTGCCTGATCAGATATCGGCTGATATATCAAAAAAGGTAAATATCGGTCCCAAAATGTCGGCTGGCTGATGTATTGACCAATCTCTAATTTTATACCATTCACTAAACACCAGCACTAGTGGAAAAGTGGACAAGGAGCAGAGGCCAAACTAGAGGACAATGAAAACCAGCTGTACACATTGTGCTTGAGTGTGTAGAGTCGCTTCGTATTCTAGACCAGTGATTCTCAACCTTTTCACTTGCAAACCCCAAACACAAAATGTAGGCTACGCACAGAAGTGAAGTATTTTGAAGACGTAAGGCTTGATAAATTCATCTGTTAGGCCAGCAACTTGAAATCTACACCACCTACATGTGTTTGAAAGGTGTTACATCTTGTAAGAAATAAATGCTAAATTTCACAAATTATCAAGGGATCTCTAGAAATCATTTCGCAAACCATCATCTGTTAACTGCCCAAACACCTGAGCTTCCATCTCCATCACCATTGCAGGACATCCTCCTCTTCCTCAGCCTCTTAACTTTCTCGTCATCACACAGTCAGATGTTTTTTTTTTTCCTTCAACAACTCAATCATTCTTCCCGTTTTGTCACTGCGGGTTTTAGGCACTAAACATGAACCTACTGATTTGTTATTGTTTTCAGCTTTCACAGAACATAAAGCACCAACACTACAACATAGGCAACAATATCCATAAAACCTCCTCTTTATAGTTGTTGACAGGCGAGACTAAATATGTCACCAAGATCTAATGGTGCTGTCACTCAACAAGAATACATAGAATGACTCACCACATGTTTGCTTATTAAAAATGCAATTAGTATGTACCTGTACTCTGACAATATCTAAGCGTTATCACAGTTTGAGAAGACGAGTGTGACCACTTCAATTTTCAGTGCGGACTGCTCCATCAGAAACTAATCAGATTCTTATCTCCATGAAGCAGCATGCCAAATTTATCCAAAATGATTCTTCGTAAATTGCCACAGGATAATAAAAGGGCGTGATAGGGTTATTTGCAACAGTTATGTGTCAATGAAACTGCAGTTTACAAAAAATATAAACAAAGTAACCCTTTACTCCTGAAATAACCAATGCTTTTTGAATACATGTGGACACAATATTTACAGTCCACCAACACATTTATTATTCTTTCCACTGACTGCTTTGTCAATCAGCGTTTCACACACGCCGACTGTACATATTTATTCTGCAGTTTTAACAGTTTGTACTGCAATTATGAAAAATCCATATCTCAGTATGTCATGAGCTTCATCTTGGTCACATTTACAGGCTTGTTGTGATTGAAACAACTAATCAGTTATTGATTGTCAGACCTGTACCTAGTTTTTTAAATAACCCTTGACTTTTATAATTGTTACCAGCTGATAAATAAGGTTTCACAGCAAAGAACAGATAAATACATAAAGACAGGCTTCTCTGCTGCAGTGCTTTAAAGACTGAAATTGAATTAAATATCAAGACAGATGCAAAAGCCTTATAATCATTTATCCATGTTAAATGAAGCTTTCTCCAAACTGTCTTCTCAGTGAGAAAATGTAGAAATTGATGTATTCATCACCCTCTGTTGCTAAGAGAATGGAATACATTATTTTTGAATTGAATTAAAGGATTTCAATGTGATAATGTTTGGGAAATACTCCTGTGATTATTGTGATATGCAATGGTTTATTCTACCACAGCAGAGGTCACAAACTTTTCACTGTGGTCCAGTTGAGAAAACTCCTGCAAGTCATTGTCTGGAAATTCCTAGCGGAGACTCTTTTAACATGATTTTATAATAAATATGTATAAAAATGCATATACTATATATATTTTTACAAAGTACCACATAATTCTGTTTATGATTAAAAGGCTATTTTAAAATTAATAAATCAATTGTTCTTTTAAAAGTTATTCTGAGGCATAAAGTTGACCTGGAGGGAAATTGTTCTTTTGCATTGATCAGAACTCCTCACTGGAGTCACTTTAAGTCTGTTCTGTTCTGTCCCATGTCTGTCTTCATCTCTCCTCTGTATCTCCACTGGCTCACAAATTGCTCACTGAATGCAGCGATGTGATTGGCTAATTGGCAATAGATAACTTTACACAGGACAACCCATACACAAACAGCTGTTTGTACTGCACTTGATACACACGCCACACACCACACGTATTTACACCGACTCTGGCGCAGGGTCACTGCGGCGATGTGCACGCACTCTTCTCGCTTTCATCGATACACAAAGCTGAAAACTTGGAGCAAAGCGATAAGTCTGCGCAGGGCTTAATCAGATAATAAGAGACATCTCATCCGTTAAGGCTTCTACACTCGCTGTGAGTGACTGACGCGTGGTGCATGCTCTGTGTCCTGATGGAGGTTCGGGTCCGGATGGGGAGCGCTTAGGTCCAGGTTTGGACTGGAGTCTGACTATTCATTACCAGGGTACTGCAGATAGAATGCAAAGGCACACGAGACTGCAGGGTTCTATTTACATCCAATTATTATTTATTTTGTAAGTTTTTAACAATATTATCAATATTTTCGCTTGTATTAAAAATGCACGTCTGTGAAACTAAGTAAAAATAAGCACTTAACAGACAGAAGTACAGAAGACAGTCACAGAAGACCACTGTTTCATTAGTTGACATATTGATTATTCGGTTATCAAGATGCTGCAATAAATGTTATCATCGGCAGGGCAAAGTTGAAAGTCAAATGGCTGATTCAGTTTGGACCTCCAGAGCAAATGTGACATCAGAAAAATCAGCTGCAACTGATCTACTGTTAACTTCAGGATAAGGCCAATAAAGTTAAAATGCTACACTTGATTAGAGCACCTTCTGTCTTTTCAGAAAGAAACAACAGAATCATAAATGTAATATTCACATGTTTTTAAATCTCAAACAATAATTATAGTAGCTAAAAGAGTCAACATTAGGGCCTTTAAGAGCGTCCACCTAAGTTGACATAAGGACAGGAGCAGACTGCCTCACTGATGAAGATGAGACGCTATAACTCTCTTTATCTGTTTTCTTGTCCCTGGAGGTGTAGTGGACAGTTGGGGCAGGAGTATGCAGGACACGTTGAGAGCCACTGTGAATGAAGTTAAAAATAGCAACAGGAGGAGGAAGACTTGTGCCCAGAGAGATGCCCCACGATAAATGACACGCCATCTGTCCATTCACAAGTGCCATTTGTCAGTCAAGCTCAGTAGTAGTAGAAGACTACTTCCTGTACTCAAGTAAAGTGGTCACTAGGGAGTGCTCTTTGGTGGGCAAGTCTGACATAGACCTAACACTGTCTCCCTATGCTCCTGCAAAGATGAATGACACCCATTTACAGTATTGGGAAGCTGTCTGTCTTTGCCCCAATTGCAATAAAAGATTGAAAGGCTTGATAAATGGCAAATAATAAACTATAAATCTAACCCAAACCACAGCACGATCATTGAGTAAAGTAAAAACTGGTTGCTAACAGCAGCAGAGGAATACCATTATGCTCATTTTACCTTGACTAGAGCCGAGACAGAAAGTGCTACATGGAGCAGTCTTGATGGATCACTCTTCTGATCCAAGCTTGGATCTCAGCAAGAGACATGTAATCCTACTTCAGGCTCTATTCTAGTGTAATCTGCTCGCTCACACACAGAGCTGAGACACTTGTGACTGGTCTGTGATAATGGTCTACTGTGTATGTGAAGGTATGGTCTACACTACAGATGTGAGGCTCCAAACACATGTTTGTTATACTGTGACTTATCATGTGGTGATGTCTAGAACATTATGTAATAGATCAAACATCCTCCTCCTTTGCTCCGGTCTTCAGCAGATTGGACAGTCCTTTCTCTCTCTCTCCCATGTACACTGCACACATCTTAGCTTAAGAAACCATTTCTGTGCACAAGCAGCAAATCTGCAGCATCTTCTGGGAATTCTCCTCTTTCTTTCAAACTGGACTCATTTTACATTCCATCCTTATTCTAGGGCTGCAATGGCAGAGGTTTGCTTAGATAAAAGGGTCTTTTCAGGCATGTTACAATGAGCTAATCAGCAACATACAAACCCTTCCTGACCATTCATGTTTCGACTAAAAAAAACCCAAAAAACATCAATGTAAAGGACTATGAGCACCAGAGCCTCAATATATCCACTGCTACATCTCAATGCTTTTGCTTTCTCTCAAGAAGTTCAACTGAAGTGGGACTAACAAACAATCATATACTCCATAAGTCATAGTGCATTCAACTGCTTCGACACTGTATCATGTTCTGTCTAAGTGAACAGTGAACAGTCGCTTAATGAAGTAGATGTATGAAATATCAGAGGGTTAGTGGGGAGGGGGCTGACTGCACACATGAAGTGTGCAGCATGCTAGTATAAAGTAGGGTGAATGAAACCTGTGTGTGAAAAGATAGATAAAGAGGCAGCGCTCCCCTCTGCTGCTCAGGAGCAGCTCTTACCGTCTGCTGCAGGTCGGGAATTCCAATGCGGATGACCACTGTGTTGCCTGTTGGCTCCTCCATGGGTGCAGCGCGGCTCCGCTCTGCGCCGGGACGGAAACCCACTCCGGCGATGGGAAAGGGAATGGCGCTGTCCTCTTCCCGGGAGCTGTCGGAGCTGCCCCCCTGGCTGCCGTTGGCTGCGTGCGTGTACGGGTGTGCGTGCCGCTGCTGCTCCTGCCGTGGAGGGCTAGGTGGCTCATGTTTGCCGGCTGCCGGACGCAGAGGCATGCTCCGTTTTAGGGGCTTGGTCTGCCGCTCTCTCTCCACACGCACATGGATGTCAGTCCCGCTCTACACACACAGCGCTGGCAGCACACATCGCTGGACTGGGAGAGGAGAGAGAGAGGAGAGGAGACAAGGAGAAGAGACAGGAAAGAGGAGGGGGCAGAGGAGGGGTATTAGGGGATTAGAGAAGGATGAGAGGGAGACACAAAGAGCAGATAAGTATATAACAACTTTATAACACACCGATAAGGCAGACAAAACGGATTACATAAGAACGAATGAATACTAACGTGATTAGCACAAAGCATGGGTCCAATAAACAACCAGCTGTTAACACATCTGAAACCGAAATACTGCAAAAAACATCAATTCAGTTTAGCTCATAATGAACTACAGCAGTTGAACATTTAAAAGTATCTACCATAAACCATAATCCACCAAACACATGACAGTGTATTGACTGTGGTGACATCAGAAACAGCACAGATCAATGTAACACAGCTGTGGCTTTATACTTTACTATTTCTATCGATAGCGCTTCTGCTGAAACATTTTCATCCAGCTACAACTCCCATCTGCCTTAACAGACCTGTGGAGTTTGACTTTATGTTTAACCCCTTAAACTGCCCACTGTTTGACCAAGCAGCGCTCTCATGCTGCAAAGAATGTGAGCTATGAACTATCAGCCATGTGCTCTCGGTAAATGATTAAGCTCAAACTGGGCTCTGTCGAATGAACAAGTTGATGCAGACACAGTTCCCATACATTCTCACAAGTCTATCAACGTTTTGAGCACAGTGACTTTACTATTAGCAGTCCAGAGGCATATCTGTGAGGGAACCAGAGCAAACATGTAAGGATTGGATTTAGATAAACCTCATTCAGAAACACAACGGTGAGGACAAGAGCAGCAGGCTTTATGTGAGATCATAAAGCAAGACACCTCTAATGTAAAGAACTGTAAAAACTAACAGTGTAGTGCAGTTTGTGCAATGACAATAAAAGTATTACACTAGGTAAAAAATAGCACCATCCTAAAAACAAAAAATATGTAAACAAGCAAGATATAATAGAAAAAAAATCTGTCAGTGTCTATTTTAAGATTCTTAATTTTTTTTTTTACTTTGTCCTTAAAACTTCTAATAAACGAAAAAAGTCTAATTTCCAAAGTCCAGTCCAGTTTTAGTCCTGGTTTAGTCCAGTTTAGTTCTGATAATCCTGGTTTTGTTCAGGTTTAGTCTTGGATTAGTCTAGTTTTAATCATCATAGTCCTGGTTTAGTCCAGTTTTTTGCCTGGTTAGTATCAAAAGAAAATATACTGTCATTTATTTCAACTTTGGTTAAAAAAGATTTTCCAGATGTTTTGTCTTAAAACAAGCCTTTTTCATCTTTTTGAACTCACCTGAGCTAAACTGGTCTTAAAATAAGTTCAAGTAGATAAACTGTGCTAGGAATTAGAGAAATTAACTAGAATAAGATTTGCATTTTTGCAGAGTTCATAATACAATTGTGCTACTTGGAAGTGGTTGGCGAAACATGAAAACATGAACTCAGTGGACTTCTGATTTGTTCGCAACATTATTTATACTACATACAAGCTTTAAGTCACAATATTTCAACCATTAGTAGGTTGAAAATGTGCTTAAGAAATCTCAACGTAAAAAATTTCGCTTGACCAAATCAAGAACAAATTTGATCACTAAAATAATCATCAGTTGCAGCTCTGACATGAGTTACTTTGTAAACAACACATGTCTCTTGTTGTTTACTATACAGTATTACCTTTTCCAAATCCATGACGAATCATATTGTTTTCATACACACTAACTATTGTGAGTCTCATAATGTTGTCATTACAGAGGCAGTGTTGTAGTGATTAGGAAGTGAACTGTCAGGAGCTGTTATATTGTTGGGTAATATATGTTTCTTATCTGTATTTGGCACAATGTATCTTCTAAAACTTACATAGTATCTTGTAGTTGTTACACAATAGGTGAAAATAAATGAATTGCTTCCCTTGGTGAAGTCTGTTCTTTGGTTGACATTTTCTCCAATGATGTCTGCGTCTACATATTAAAGGAAAAAACACACTTCAATGTCCAATAAACAAAACAAACACTTTAATTCTAATTCAAATTTAACAGACTGTGAGACTGGACAGCTTCAGAACTATTTCTGGACAGTACAATGAACTATAGAGAACTCAAGACTGAGGCTGGGCATTATCGTGATAAAAATCGAATCATGAGCTCATTCCTCATCTGCTTTATTCATGAAATCTTCAAACTGAGATTTCCCATTTCTCTATTTAATCCATCTGTTCAAATCCAAATACAGACAGTTTTTTCCAACCTATTTTTTTTATTAGCCTCAGAGTTGCCATGTTTTCTTTTTTATAGCAATATTGGGCTGTTTTTTGTTTTGTTTTGTTTTTTTAAAGTCTCTTATGAATTTTGAAAGTTGTGTTTTTTTTGGGCTGCCAGCACAAGTATAAAAGAGGTGGATTTTAGCTGTTTTCCAGGTCAGGTTTAAAAATACATTGGACTTTTAGCATATTTTCATGTCTAAAAGTCATTATTAATGTTAAAAATTACTAGAAACTTACACAACATTCTAATTAAATGATTATCAAAAAAAAATAGTGAAGGATGGAGGTCAAGAATCATGATAAAATTGAAATCGTGATCTAGCTCTAAGAAAACTTTTTGCCATATCACCCAGGCCTACTCAAGTCATTCCAAAATCCTTAATTTGTAGATGTCCGGACCTGTG
Source organism: Mugilogobius chulae (assembly GCA_038363315.1). Classification (NCBI taxonomy): domain Eukaryota; kingdom Metazoa; phylum Chordata; class Actinopteri; order Gobiiformes; family Gobiidae; genus Mugilogobius; species Mugilogobius chulae. The sequence continues at coordinate 18,794,014 of CM076411.1, read as the reverse complement.
GCTGAAATCAAGACAGTTACACACATTATGCTGTATGGAATTTACATACAGTCTAAGTCTTTTAAAATGTGTCCTAAACTTCCAAAAGGGTAGGTGTTACGTCTATGCGAATATTTATCTAATGGAGAAAAGCAGACAAGTTGCATATGATTGTAAAATGTGTACGATTATGAGCAGATATAATTGTATAGCATTTGAGTTCAAGTGACTTTTTAATAATTCATGTTTATATATGTTCTACCAGGGCAAAGTCTGGGTGAAATTTCTGTGAATTGCATCATAAAGTGAGTGGGCTCCATCTTTGGTAGAGATTTGAAAAGTGGGAACAGGCTGTAGTTGGACAAATGCCTCTTAACAGTTTATTACAATGTTTGTTGGAGTTCATTTTAATAAACACTCTTGGGTTTGATCACCCTCGGTTCTGTGCAGCTAGCATGTTGTGTCACTCATGTTTTTCTCGAATAATTAATTAGTTGTAAATCAGATTTGCTACCCCAAGCCTGTATTGTTCACATCATTACCGACTCTCAACAACTTAATTGCGTCGCATCAAATCAGAGCTGCAAGTAACAATGAATGTGTGAGAAGTTGTCTTTTTTAACCAAATGAAGGTTGGAATGTGACAGCAAAAGGTTTCTACATGAAGAATATTTGTGGGAGTGGGAAAATTGAAAAATATTGCAGCTGTAGAAACATTTAATAACAAGTATACTGTCCATTAAACTATGAGAAAATAGAGCACAAAGCAGCTATCCTCGAGTGTAATGTCCCAAAGAAGAATATAAAGTGATAGTATCAACACTTATGGTTCGTGATCTATTCACATTTGCGCTAAACTTGAACCACAACCAAAACATTTACAAGCACATTTAGGGGCTTCAGAGTTCTGAATGATTCCTGATGCACTGCTAAAGTGTTGTTTGATAGATATGACATTACAATTCTTACAAAACAAGACACAAGATCCACCAAAACAAGACAATATTTTGATAGAATGTATACAAATAATGCAATTCAAGCAGGCCCTGATGATCAAATATGGCGGGCGCTTTGCTGTGCTCATCGTGTTTGCAGCCACACTGACCTGGAGCGTTAGCCTTATGCTAGGTTTTCTACAGGTAATTGAACATGCGCAGTTGTGTTTCCTCCAGATACTTTGTACAACGAGTTCGAGTCAAACGGAGCAAAAAACTTGGGCCTGCCGTAACACTACCATTCTGACCAATCTGAGCAGAAGTTAAACGAGCAAGCAGCGTGGTCAAAGCTAAAGCTAAAGCTTGTAGTGTTATGTAGATTTAAAAGACTTTTGAACCAGAAAAAACAAAAAGCACACAATTGCCACTCACCATTGTTAAAGCTCTAGGTGGTGTTTGTGCTGAATACAAGCAGTTTGTGTTTTGTATTGCACTTAAAAGAAAAAAATATTTTCTGGCCACTGAGGCCAATTTGCAGCATCTACAAGCTCACAATACTGCTTTCGAAGCTACAATTTCTCAAGAGGATAACTTGATTGGTGTTAACTCTTTTTTTTTTTAAACACATGAGGGGAAAAAAAATCTCATTTATTTCCACATGTGAGCACAATCTGCCATCACCTACCACTACTACAACAAGGGAACTTGATTAAGAAAAAAAAAATATATATATTTTGATATGATATTTTGTCTGACAATAATCGCACCACTAAACTTTGTAATTGTGACATCTCTACTTCCAACATACCATAGTCTCCAATAAAAACACAAAAAGACTGGACTAGAATCCTAAGGAGAACTAAAAGCTACAGCCTCTTCTCTTTCTATCCCCATCTCTCACACTCCAGTCCAGTGAAAACAAAGTGAATAATTCATGACCGTACAGAGGCGCCGCGTGTGCATGGATCCAGTGCTACCTATCTGAAAACTGTACAGGAGGACAGTGTGAGGTGGGCAGGCACAGCTAAGTCCACCCAAAAACCTGCCTGACGTGACCAGCCTTCCCAGGAGAAAAAACAACTAGACTGAGGCGAGCGGCACATATAAAAAAGTAGAGAGGAGGAGGTCGTGGAAGCATGAAGCGAAGCTGCTTGGAGGCTGTGGTTGAGGGATGGAGAGATGGGAGGAGAATGGAGAGGGAGGAGGAAGGAAGGGAAGGAAGGAACAAGAAAGGATAAGAGGAAGTGATACAGGGAGAGGCAGGATATAAACGGAAATAGAAAGTAAAAGGAATAGAGAAAAGAAAAGCTGATGGAAGGATGGGGAGTTAAAAAAGGAGTAGAAAGGGAAAGACAGAGACTGAAAGGAAAAAGAAAGGGAAAAAAGTTGTGAGGTGAAAGATGGGATGGAAGGAAAAAAAATGAGAGGAATGAACAGAATATAAAGGGAGGAATGGAGAGAATAGGAAGGTAGGCAAAAGACAAGGAGCATATGTGATAAGTGTCCACACACTGAGCCCACAGAGTTCTGTTCTTCTACACCTGTAAAAGGAACTTCACAAGATGCAGTCGCACAAGGATGGCTTATACAGTACTGCATAAACTAAACTGCTGAGTGCTAAAATGTACAAACTATCACCAGAAACACTCAAATATATTTAATGTCTTACAAAAATAGTTATGATCCCATTAATCAGTGAGTTGTGAATAACCAACATTTCATAGGAATGGGACAGGATCTCTACCGACAACATGATCTTGCGAGATACAATTGCCACAAAAATGAATCTGATGATCTCAACAAGAAAATGTTCTGTATGAGATCAGATGTGAGTTAACATCTCGTAATTCCAGTGCTATAAATGGCAGCAAAAACATTAACTACAATGAAGTAAAATCTAAAGGTCAAAAAGAAGCCAGATTATGATAAATCTCGTCTCTTATGAAATGTATGTCTCGTCCCACCCCTGATGTTTTAGCTCCACACAAGGTAAACAGATTAGAGATTTGACCATGCCTGTTGCTATTCACTCTTTGTTTGTGATTACAAACAACAAGCTAGGTGCACAACCATGTATTACAACAAGGAGTAGCAACTGAGCCACCTTTTTGAAACATGTGTCCACCAAAATGATCAATTCCACTGGGACCCATGCATGTTGATGTTACAAAAGTCATAAAATATTAAAATTAAACTTTATAACCAACCTTTAATATCCCACCCTTACCACCAAGTGTGGAGTAAAAAAGTGGAACAATGTAACATGCGTATTGGCCTCCTGCTGTGGCCGATATTTGGCGATGTCAAGATTTATATTTTAAAATTCATAGCAAGGCACACAAGATTTTCCACTTTAGGAAAAAAATAAAAACAACATATTACCTGAGATGTATCATTTTCTGGGGTATTATGATGTAAATATGCACCATATTTTATCTTAATTGTAGGGATGCACCGATCCAACCAATTCCGAAATTTTAAGTATCTGCCCATACCCGATATCAACCAGTAATAACTGAAATATTTTATGTTTCTTATCAAAATAAATCAATACATTTGGTCATATAATGTATGCAACTTTTATATATAGTGCAAGTCACAACTTAACAATCTGAATCAAATGTCAAACATTCTGGATCAACACCAGCCAATAAATTAATCTCATTATGTCCAATTTAAAGCACAACTATGATATCGGCTGAACTGATATCATGGAGCCGATATCTGATCATGCAGGGTTAAAGAAATCTACAACTACACGTTTCTTTTCTTTTTTTTTTTTTTTTGACTTTTTGTTTTTCGCTAAAATAATGCCAAAGTGGGCAACTTTTCTATATTCATACACTCAGCAGCTCACCATAAAAAAATGCTAATAACAAATATAAATGCTGCTGTCACTTACCATTCCTGCATTATTCATGTTGGAGGGATGATGACCATGTTACTGCACTCGGCACACAGATCAGTCGCTCACTGTAACCACACTTGGCCTGACCCGCTGGAGCCCGGGGACACATGCACCGCCTCATATGGAAAATGAAAGCTTTGCCAATCGATACTCCACGCTGCTGCAGCATCCAGAGCTTCTGTACTCGCTCCATTCACCATCACTGACACAGCAGACACGTGTGCTCGCCTTTATACTCCCATTCACACAAAGCACGGACACTCACACCAGCTGGAGAAGGCTTCACTTTTACCTATACAAATAAGGACACTGATTAAGAGATTTTAACCATGTTCTTTTCAGATCTACAGATCAGTGTTTACATTCTAATTCTGGATAGAAGGCAAACGTGAAAAGGAACATAATGTAATACAACTGGTAGAATTAAATAGGGCTTGTGCAATACACACAACACTTAGTACATGTGGTTATTTCCTACTGTTGCACTTTATTTAAATCTGCAATAGCATTACATTAACTCAATGTTTTGTAAAAAATGAATTTTGATTTGTGAGTCCTCCCCTGAGTTTATGTTTTTGAGTCACTTCACTTCTGCTGTGTGCGATTTGTGTTCTATGTCCTGTGTTGTGTTTTACTTTATGAGTCTTTTAAGGGGTTATGCGTTGACGTCTTCCGGGCTCAAATAGACCTAGGTCGTTACATCCGGTGGCGTGGTTGCCATAGTGACACAGTTGTTTACTCAAAAAACGTACTCTTTTGTCATCTTTTGTCGCAGCGACTGCGGTCACAGGAGCAAACGAGTAGCTTTTAGATTTTCCGCGCACATACCGAGACTCGCCGTGCTTATGAGCCCGGGCAGAGGCGCTTTCAGAGAGACAAAAGTGACCGCCCCCGACCCACAGTGCCTCTGCCCGGGCCCATAAGTTCACGTAGTTCGTAGCTCACTTTTACAACTTTTCCTTATGAAAACAACTTCAGGACTTGCCCAAAATACTTCGTTTGATGTCCATCGCATTTGGAGTAAACAACTGTGCCACTGGCAACCACGCCACCGGATGTAACGGCCTCTGTCTATTTGAGAAAACGTTCGACTTGTCCAGAGATAAGAGATGGAAATTAGCCGCTAAAGTTTAGCATATATACTACGGCTGCACAAAACAGTTTTGTGCGTTTTAATATGGTTTTAAACCATTAGGAGCCACATGTGGCTGTCGTACAAATACACAGGTATTACACACATACTCTTGCTACACACACACATGATACAGTCTCCAGAAAGAGCCGCCGCTCATAGACACAAACAGTGGCAACAAGTCAAAAAAGCTCTATTGTCAGCTAACTACAAGAGTTTATCCCTGTGCGAAAACAAAAGTTTTGCTGCTAAGTCAACATTTTTAATGAAATTCGAGCCCAGAGACAGATGAGTGAAAAAAACTACGAGGAAAATGCTGTCTCAAGCTTCAAGACAGACGTCTGTCAGACCAGTTCCTACGTGATCCAAACAGCTAGCTCTCGACGTGTTTCGTAGTTTTATTCAAGGAAGTTTCCCCAGCTAAGTGGACAAGGGGCTCTTTCTGCAAAACGCATGCACAGAAGGGCGGAATGTGACGTTGACCGAAATTCCCTCTATATTGTGCATAGCTGTCTCTTGTATTGCAATAAAATCGTATCGTCCCAGCCCTAGTAAGATAGCATGTTTTCAAAGGTATGTTAGTATCAATAAAAGCACCAGTAATTAATAGATGTAAAGATTATAAAATCTGTGCTCTGTTCCTTATATCTCCATAAAGAAAAACAGAAGAAAGATCCCCCTTAGCACTAGTTACATTGTGCACATTATAGTATTTTCATTTTGTCTCACTGGGCTTCAAAATCCAAAACTGTGTGTGGAGACTGAGATATGAGACCCTCTTGACAAGTTGGAGAAGCTGAAAAGATTGCGCGGCCCTCAGGAATCCGATGTCCCAGATATCTACAAGGCGAGTCCCACCTTCCATCCTTGTTATTTGGATGAGATATTTTGTTAGTGCTTTGTGAAAAAAGTCAAAGCGAAAAGTTGTTCCTGTACAGCACTGGCGTGTTTCAGGGCTGCAGTCGGAGTGGCAGCTGGCTCTTTGATGCAGAACACATATTAATAATCAATGTGGCTCCTGTGAGAGAATTTCATAAATCCTGCCAGCCAATTAAGAATGCTTTTATTCACCATGCTACATTATCTTCACACGTACAGCACAGAGACGACCATGGACATTTTGGTCAGGTCAAGGGTATTGTTAAGTCGTTTTTCTTTAATATTAGAAATAGATTAAAAAAGGAATTCTGATAATATGCAAATACTGTTAGTGCTTGTTTGATCTGTGCGCAAGTATGATCTGGAAAAGTTCTCTTAAAACAAAATCCCAATATGCCAAAACGATTAATTAAATAGATCAAACCACTGCAGCAAAGGCTTCCATTTTCACGGCTTTTACGAATATTGATCAGAATTTGTCATCTGCTGTGAAACATTCTGTATATGGGTCAGCAGACAGAACATGGTGAGACAAAATACGATCTAAAATGTCACTCACTGCAGTTCAATCGGAACTTAAAAGAACTAATATTTTAGTGTTCATTTGATGATGTTTACATTTAGTGTTTTGATTAAACACTAAACGGTTTGGAGAATTTTCAAGTCACAAAGTAGAAAGACAGAGCCTCACATGACTCTCTCATTTAGGTTGCCAGGTTTGTTCTTTGACCCATGAGTAAGGAACATGATTGAGTTTTACCACAGTGATAGTCTCATGGAGTTGTTTCCACACAGTTCTAATTAGCTCATTAGCTTGCACACATAAATAAAGCTAATTATTGATGCTGGGCCATGACAGAAACTTAAGTGTCTGAAAAAGAGTGATTACCCATGATTCATAGCAAACCTTGTTTCTGATTGGCCAGTTTCTTCAAATCTTCAAAGTATGGGTCATTACACACTTCTAAAAGACTAGTGCATCTTTAAAAATGCACACTTGAAAGTTTGTAATTAGCGTTAGATTCTAGAATGTGATTTTAGACACAGTAAATTGAATTCTGTCATAAAAATCTTAAATGGTAAATTCATTCATGTTTTCGATCAGTAACTAACTGTGCTGTAGTCCTTTAGTCGCTTAGTCAATTATTATTTTGTTGTTAAAAGTTAAAATCAAAACATGTATAGTCAACTGTTTTGTTTTTGTTTTGTTTTTTAAGTTTATAGGGATTTCTATGAAACACCCATAAAAAGAAGTGAATTAGAAGATATAGAACCATATAATCTAGTCTAATCGGCCATTTGTTTCCTCTTCATTTTCTGTACAAATAGCTGTTTTTGTAAACGCATTTGTATTTTTAAGCAGTTTGGGTCAGATCAAATAAATAAATGATCAGATAAAAAAGAAACACACACACACACATACCTAAATTTTGGTCGATTAATCGGTCGATGAGACATGTCTTCTGTAAATTTAGAACTTCTTTGATTGGCTACAGCCCTACTCACCAACTTAATGTATCTGGTTATTTGAAATGGAGACAATTGCACTAAAAATGAAGTGTTTCCAATAGATACTTGGCATAAAGATGGGATAGAAGATGACTATATAAAAACAAAACATAGGTAATGACACAGAGCTTACAAAAAAAAAAAATGCATTTGTTTTTATAGGAGAGAACTAAAAGAAATGTTTTGATGAAAGCAAAATTCAAAACCTAAATTTACAGGACAAACATGTTATACTCAAAGTAGGGATGGAACGATATACGATATTATCGCTAATCGCAATAATTAAGGGCCGCAATTAAATAATCGTGGCGTTTTTTCATAATCGTGATAATCGTACGTGATGATAATCGCAATTATAGCAGCAGGCGCGTGGCTTCATAAGAGCATCTAAAATCTGACTGCTGTGAACCCAGTAATAACTGTATTATGGTTAAACAAAGAAAAGTTTCATGTGTTAAAGTTAGTTAATGACTCTGAGACAAAGTTAGTAGATTTGTGCTCAACATTGTAAACTTTTGATCAAAATACAAAAAGTAGTTGTTCAAACACATACATATTGTATACAGTATATTCAGTGATTACAATCTACGCTTTTACGTTTAGTAAATTCTAGTGATAATATTGTTAATCGCAATTATTTTGGTCACAATAATCGTGAGTGCAAATGTTAATATCGTTCCATGCCTGTCTCAAAGTATATGTTCTGTTATTTTGAGAGTTCTAAAAAATACTATATTTAAACTTTAACATTTTATCAAAATTGTTCAATAAAAAGCTTTTGTCTAGAACTATTCATTTGTATGGAATTTTCATACTATGTATTTTTTTTATATTTTGTTGTCAGTCACTAATTTATCTTTTAATCAGAATGATATATGTGTGTCTAACCTAATTTACACAGACACACAAAAATTATAAATAAAAAATATATAATGAACATTGCCTTTCATTGTGATTACTTTATAATGAACAAATGCAGTGAAGTCTGCAGTAATATTTCAGGTCATTTCAGGTGACAAAATGTTGCTAAGATCCAATTACCTGAACACTTCGTATAAGAAGGATAAGCTTTTGCCTGACACGAGTTTAGCAGGTAAAACAGTATTTTTCTACTCATAAAGCTTTCATCCAAAACCAAAAGTGACAGTGCCTTGAACCTTTAAATTGGAGGTGATGCTCTCTCTCCACTCCACTGCAGATGTGATGATGAGTGTTACAGAATTAAAAAGTGAACATGACCCAACAGTTTATTTGTTCAGAAGTGTGGGCACAAATCTCCAGTCCCACTCTTGCTTCTCCCTCCCCGCGCTGCCATTCGTCTGCTGTCAATGTGTCGTGACTGTCTGCCAAGTGCAATAATTACAGCTGAGCAGCAGGGGCAAGGCAATGGAGAGAACAGCACCACATCAGACATGACTTCACAGGAAAATGGCTCTTAAATCCACTTCGAGGAACTGGGGGTCACAATGAGGAAAAGTTAACTGTATACATATAATAATATAATCAATACGTATTCAAACAGTGAAAAGAAAACTAGGCAAAAGTGGATATTCACAGATAGTGCAGCAACATATTCCGCAAAATCCACTTTTGATGATTAGCTTTCCTTATCATGGTTTGACTCGAAGTTCATTGTAATTTGATTTATGCATGTTTGTGTAGTTCTGTTATGTCCTGTAACTGAAGCTGGAGTGGAGTTCTGCTTTCATCTACCACTTATCTCTTCGCACAAAAATGAAGACTTAATTAAGACGTCACATAGCCAGTTTTCAAAAATAAAGACGGAGATGACAATACGCTGCTTGTATTACATCTTTGACACACTGCAAGCTTATTTCGTGCTACGCAAGCCCTACCTACCTATCCAACCTAGCCACGCGATGCACGCGTATTGTATAGAAAACAAGCAAAATCAATGAAACCAGCCACACAGCCAGCGCTTGTCGCAAGCGTGACGTCGTGTGAGCGTTGTCCGCGCCAGAATCAAGAGCGAAAGAGTCCAACCTATTTTTTTTGTCGCTTGACGGAGGCGTAAGTGCGTAGAAGCTTAGAATACAGAGAAATCAGACTGTTGTATGTGTACTTGCCATCAGCTCCACACGTCCTGGGACAGATCTGGACTGTGTGAAAGAATCCAGCCTCAGAAAGACTGTCTGCTTAAGTTTTCATATTTACTTTTGAAAACCTCGCGTTTGCCGTGATCAGCCTGTCCAGAATCATTCATGTGGTTAGTTTCACTATAGACCTGATACAAGAGCAGAAACACAGACAGACAAACTGGAACAGCTTTCCCATAGAAAAACACAAGCTCAGTGGCTCGCGATGACGCACCACAGGCACACGCACGTGGCACGCACACATATTCTGCTGCAATTGGCGACGTAATTTTTGACGCTTGCTGTGTGTCTGGGCCCTTAGATAAATTTTGTTTTTTATAACCAGCAAAATGTAAAGTGATGATCTAAGTTCAAGACTAAATAGGTTTCATTTAAGGACACAAACTGCAAATTAAATTTAATTTGGTAAAGCAGAACTTGTAAATAAAAATGATAGTTTTACAAAATCAAGAATAGATTTGTGGAGAAAAGTTTGAAAACATATTGAAAATAACAGGAGCCAAACTTCAAATGAAAACTGTTTTCTCAGAAACACTAGTTAATGTTTTCGCCTCTGTTTCTAAAAGCGATGTTTTTCTCTGTTTTTTTTTTGTGTTTGAGATGTGTAAAAAGATGACAAGCCTGAGAGTACACGGCTAATTATGCAAGCAAACAAGTTAGCTTCAGCTCTGCTCCGCTGCTGATTTGACAAAGTTTGGAAGTGTTGCTATTAATGATGTTTTTAGCATTGTCAACAGTCCATGTTTGAGCTGCTCTGAATGTTAGCTTTAGCATTGTCCACATGTTATGATAGTAATACGAATGTCAAATTATTATTTTAGAAACCAAATTACTGTATGTTGTTTAATACAGTCTGTCTTAAACAATGACTCTTTTTTTTTTTTTTCAGAAAGTTAGATTTGCTAAAACTAGTCACAAACCTAAAGAAAAGTGTTCAACAATGAGAATGATGCCTTGTCCACACGAAGCCAAGCTCAGGCGTTTCAGAACAAATATTTCACCTAAACAACGCATCATCCACACGAAGCAGGAGTTTCAGGACACTGAAAACGAATATTTCTGAAACCAGATCCCAGAGTGAAAAGATTTCAAAACTCCGGTTTGACGTCCCCGAAATTACACTGTATCCGAAACTTTTTTTTCCATGGTGACATAACTGCCCTAGAGTCACGTCTCATCTGCAGAATGTACTGATGTTCACTGCCAAAATCTGCCGTCTGATTGCTCCATAAACCACAGAAAACAAGCTTAAAATTAAATAAATACACTACAATTTCTAAACTCATTTTGAAGCTTTGTCAAAATATTCCAAAAACATCTGAAGCATAAAACCACTTTCTTGTCTCTTCTGTATGTCACATTCTGAATGTTTGCTAAGTTTAAAAGAATTATCCATGAAGTTTCTGTTTACATTGAAACTTAGCATCAGTGTCAGTTCTTTTTCTTGTTTTGTGACTTTCTGTGTCAGTGTCACAGCGCCACACTCTGGTCAGTTACAGGCATTACACCGGCTTCTGGTTTACTGATTCGTGTGGAAGCTCACAAATCCTAAGACAGCTCCACGTTTATGCAGATCGTTTTTAAAACTATCCTTGTTTTGTCTTCGTATTGACAAGACATGAATTGAATGAAAAATTAACAATTTTCCTGTTGTTTGGTTGTGGTATTCTTAATTAATGAATACTTTCTAAATCGAAAATTATGTGTTTTGCAATCATCGCAACTCTAAGATTTAGCTTTGTGACATCACTAAGTTGCGATACAAAATTATTCATCAGCAGCAGCAGCAGGAGCCAAAAGTACAGCTGACAATAGGTAACGGTAGTTGTTTTTGCATTCATTGAAAACGCTGACATGTCACACACAGACTTCCATGGGCACAATCACTTGTTGATGTATGGCCTATTATATTGCAATGACAGGCCTGGCAGTGGGCCTGAAGCACTGGATACTTTATGATGTTGGACAGAATAGCTCTGGTTAAAAATAACTTTATTACTAGATGCACCTTTGAGACAACAGCACCATCATAGAGAAAGGCTGCTGCTGATAAAGACTAGAGAGAGGCAGGATCACCACTTAGGTGTCTGATTGTGGCTCTGGGGCAAAGACACATCATTAGAAAAATACTGTAACAAATACAAAAAGGTTGCCAGATTAGTGAAACACCATGTTGACAATTTTCCAAGATATATTATGGAGAAAAAAACAAAAGCTAGCATGTGCCGATATGCTAATGTAAGCACATCGTTGTAATGAACACACATAGAATTTCTGAAACCTAGTGTTCTTTAAAGAGGGCAAGTACTTTCTAAACAAAGACTCATCAAAAAGAGAATAAAGCTAAATACTCCAGGTAGTGTTTTGAATGATGAAAGAAGAATGTTAACATGACTAAAAAGCTTTTACAAAAGAAGGTATATTATTTATAATAAGAAGTGTAAATAAAATGCAGTCTATTTGTTTAAAATATGGGCCAGTGGGATATGATTAACATTAAAACTGCATTATGATGATATGGATGCTGCAGATCAAACAATAAAATAATTTTAGGTTAACTTCCAAAGGCTGGGACAAAGTATCATTCTGCAATACATTACATAATTTTAAGTATCAAGTAAACCATGTGTCCTAACACTTACACTGATTATACAGTATATGTGATAAAACAGCAGTGTTATTTTTTTTGTTTGCCCTCACAGCTCTAATGGAAATAAACTGATATTGTACATGTGTACAAAAAAAAAAAGTTTCATGTGGTTTTATGTCACATGTGTTTGTCCCAGATAAACCTGCTGTTGTACTGTTCACCTGCTTTGGTGTGGCTTTAATCAAAAAAGGGAAGAGGTCTTATAATTTGACACATTTATTTGCATTTGGACTTTTACAAGTGACAGACTCATTGACTGTTTAGTTTGGCATTTGTATAAAATGTTTTTTTAAAGACATCTTAAATTGAAGAGAAAATGTTAAATGGCACTTATGTTATTGCTTTTTTAAAGACATTCTGTAAATATCAGATTGTCAAGCAGTTTTCATTAAATCTGAGAAATATATCGCAATAGTGTCCTGTTCATTAACCTGGCACTACATATCATTGTATACTGGTATTGTTCCAGCCTATAATTACTAGCTATTGAAATTAAACCTAACAAAAACAAGGCTTTTAGTATCTCTACAATCTGACTATATCTGACCCATTCAGCACTCAAAAGACAACAAGATCAAAACAGTACATGCAATAACTACTGAACTGAACAGTCATTCCCAAGACTTCATTCCTTCATCTTTCTGCTCATATATATCAGCACAATCCTGATAAAATAGTCGACCAGACCAAATTCATGTTGAATAAGATACTAGTACTGCTGCATATTTCTCCAGCATTCTACTGTCCCATTATTTGCATCTTTTAACCTTTTGTCCCAGTTGGATGGAAATCACATTATGCAGCATTGATTGGCATGAGAGGCATCTTTTAGCTTTAATTTATACAACAAAAATGAAACACCTGTGTGATAAGCAGAATGTAGAAAAAAACTAAAGAGTGTGATTCACATAGTACTACAGTCCCGTGTGTTTCTCTTTGACCTCACTGGCAGCAGCTCTACTATGGTCCATTTGCAGCCACGACACCATACAATTTGTCACAACTGTTATTAACTTGTCAGTGTCGAGATGTCCACGAGGGACAGTGACATAAGCTTTGGTCTAACTCCTGAGTCAGTGCCCAAAAACATTTCAAATCAACAGCTTTCAATCAGCCCACAAGTGTTTGGAACAGAACATCAGCATTCCATTTGTCAGCGGTAATCTGATGCATTTTCAGTTAGTAGTTACATAGTTAAGTTGTCTACTCTGTTTACATAGATAGCTACTATTGTGAAAATATCAATTGTGAATACTCCTGAATAGTAAAAAAGTAGAGTATAATAATTTGTGGAACTTCTAAGTTATTTAAATTGTATATAAACTAAAAAAAAAGAACAGCTATTCCAAAAACAGGCCCACTGTAATATGATCTATTAAAATATAAACTGGTAGCATACGTTTTTTAATACTCGAAGCTAAAAAAAAAGCTAAAGTAATTAAATCATTTCAAAGGTTGCCAAAAATAGTATAATTTACAGTTTAATTTACAGTATAATGAACAATTGCCTACACTGGACCATATACTGGACCTTTTGCCTAGGATCAAAACTCCATGCAATTTGAACTTAGCATCAGTGTCAATTCTTCTCTTTTTGACTTTGTGTGTCAGTCTCCAGGCCACACTCTGGTCAGTTACAGCATGACACTTCAGGCTGTTTACTGATTCGTGTGGACCCACAATCCTAGACAGCTCCATGTTATGCAGATAGTTTTAATACTATGCTTGTTTTGTCTCATATTAAATTTGTTTTATTTTTAATTTTTTTTTTGCTTTGTTCATGATGAAGTGAAACAAAAAGATGAAACAATGCAGATTTGTCCTTATATTTTTTCCTTGTGAGCAGCCGTTTGTTTTCATACGAGAGACAATGAACTTTGGCTAATTCATCTGTCAAACACAGCCACTGAAACTTGCAAGATAAACATGGTGGCCAGACAATATTTATAATCGGCTGGGTTTTCTAGGCAATTAGACCCCACAGGCATGACTCATAACAATAGAATTATTCATAATTCATTCTTTCGTGTTCTATCACTTGTTCCAATGCGGGTCACTGAATGACTGCAGGCTATCTCTGTGACTTTGGGCCTTAACAGTGGCTAACTTGTTGCAGAGAACCAACGCTAACAGGGAGAACACGCAAATTCCTATACAGTTTTGTTTTATAATTTAAATGAAACAGCATGGTCAAATGAAAAGTGGAGGGAACTACAATGACCATGACCATTTGCTTCATTTAATGAAGAAAAAAAAATGAGTGTAAGTGTTTATTGTTGATATTGAGAGACTATCAACAACTTTGCGATAAATTGTAAGATTAATGTAGTGAAAACACAGTATGAACTATGAAGAGATGATTACATTACGCCATTAAAGTGTTGACTGCCATAAATCTGTGCGTAACACTACATCCCTGTGTGAAATATTAGTCCTTCAATTTGTCAGCATATTTGTCCTTTTCCTTGGAACGTGAAATGAGCAGCACACATTTCCACAGTGGAACAGACTAATCAATAGCCTCTGGAGAGGGGCTGAAGATAAAGTGTTCATTTCTGAAGAGCAGCAATAACAAGCTAATACCAGCGCTTGTGAGCCTATAGGGATCTGCAGGTTTTTGCACAAACAAGAGGACGTTTGGCTGGGTGCTGCTGTATGTGGAGAGCTTAATGCATAGAGGTAAAATGACTGTGGGAGCTCAGGCAGGAGTAAATGAGACGTTTGAGTTTGATATTCTGCAAATAAAAAGAAAAGGCAGACTATGACAGTAAATATGTGCACATCTTACTGCAGGGAAAAGAATAAGATTAAAGTAAATATAAGCTTAAAGTGAAAAGAAACGGTACACAATTGAGATGGGACCATAACATGGCTTGATTCAATAGAAAAAAAAAGGAATGATACATTAATATATTGTCAAAAGATAAATAAGGTAGGTTTGACTGATTATACTCAGAACATGTTTTGTAAAACTCAGTGCAGTAGAGTTCAGGGGCTTTGCTTCAGGTTTGGAAGCGCAGAACAAATTTGCAATACTTTGTCAATTACAACATGTTTGTTTCCCATTAATAGAAGAGACTATGGCGGTCCACCATGGTCTAATTTTTGCCCCCATAATCTAAACATAAGATGAACAAGTAATTGGTAGTTCAAACGACAGTTTATGGCTTATGGTTTATCATAATATTATAAAAGTAGCCATTTTATTTTGTAATCAGTGCTTTTCATATGTAGACACAATTATTTACATTAGACTCCCAAAAATATATATACAAAATAAAATGTTTCAAATACAATTGTTTGTGCCAGAGTATAATCTTATGGGAAACACTGTTGTAGCTTTACCGAACATGTTTTTAGTGGTGGGGGAAAGAGCAGGGATTATTTACTTACTGTCTCAAGCTTCAGGAGCCGTTCATACCTGATCGAAACAGCAAGCTCTTGTCCCGTTTTGTTGTTTAATTCAAAGACGTTTTCTCAGCTAACCAGATGGACAGTGTGTCTTTCTGCATGGAGCAGAAAGTGACGTCTAGGGATGCACCGATCCGATACCGGGATCGGATATCGATGCCGATCCAGGACATTTTGCTGGATCGGGTATCGGCTCCACGATATCGGTTCAGCCGATATCATGCTTGTGCCTTTAATTGGACATAAGGAGACGACTTTGTTGGCTGATGTTGATCCAGAACGTCTCATAATATTGGGCATTTTATTCAGATTAAGTTGTTAAATAGTGACTTGTACCTTAAATAACAGTTACATAATACAATATGACCTAATTTATTATGTTATTATAAGAAAAATTGCTATTTCAGTTATTACACTTCGATTGATCGATTGTATCGATTGATATCGATTAATATCGAGTATCGGCAGATAGTTAAAGCCAAATATCGGGATCGATATCGGAACTGAAAAAGCTGGATCGGTGCATCTATGCACCGATCCAGCTTTTTCAGTTCCGATACCGATTCCGATACTTTGGCTTTAAGTATCTACTGATGCTCGATATCAACCGATACCAGTATGAGGACTGAAATTGCTTTTCTTTCTTATCAAAACATAAGACACTGGGTCATGTAGTGCTATGTAACTGTTATTTATAGTCCAAGTCACAACTTCACAACTTAATCTGAATAAAATGTCCAATATATGGTATGTTCTGGATCAACACCAGCCAATAAATTAGTCTCATTATGTTCTAATAAAGGCACATCTATGATATCGGCTGAACCGATATCGTGGAGTCGATACCCGATCCAGCAAAATTTCCTGGATCGGCACCGATATTCGATCTCAGTATCGGATCGGTGCATCCCTAAAATCCATCTATACGAAGACACAATGAAAACCTTCAAACTCTACATAGAAAAGCACTTCCTCTGTGCCATTGTGTGACCCATATTCAAATACATTCTGTGTGCTTATCATTGGAATACTCTAAAGAAATATTGAGATCTTCACATCTATTAACATTGGTTATCTCTATTTAATATTTTGTCATTTCATAAAATAAATGCTTTTGCTAAAATACAAAATGTTTTAAACTGCTCCTTGAAACAGCTTTTCAGAGTCATAAAACCCATCCTTACAGTAATAGTAAGTCTCACAGAGAAATAATGTTTCCTGAAAATCATTTACAGTGTCAAAAAGCTGACCTCTATGGATTTTCCCACATGCTAATTACACACATCTGAGTGAGCTCGCACAACAAACTGTTCTCTGCGGAGTAAATAAGTGGCTTTTGAAGATTCCGTTATAGGACACAAATGGCTCTCCCATTGGCTGTGAGAACATTTAGCACACATATGAAAATCACAGAATGTGCACTGCTCCCATAGGTGTATAATTAGTTGGAATAATTCAGCAGAGCTTCTTTCTCGTCTGACTCTCTCTCTGATGTCAATATACTCAGCCAATGGTAATTAGCCCTTGCTCTTTCAAACTTCAGCGTATACTGAGTTTATAAATAATCTTAAGCCTTTCTCTGCACAAAGACAAGTGTTTTCCGGGTAATTTCTGAAAGGGCTTGAAATGTAACAGTATGCATTAATCTTGAGTGTTAAAAAGCTTTTCTTGTTATGAGTGTTATTGAGTTCCACACAGAAGTCTGCAGTTTCACTAACACTAGTCTGGTTAATAAGTTGTGGTTAGATACAGTAAAGAAAAGCCAGTGATTTGTCTTGTGTTCCCTCATTTAATTATCTTTATTACTTAAGTTTTCTTTACTTGAAGCTAAATCATTCAAATGCTGTTCAGGCAAGAAAACTGTTGCCCTGAGACAAAATCATTTCTACAATATACCCCAAAAACGATCAAACTTACAATAATTATTCTTATTCTGACTAAAACTATTTCTTCAAACAAACACTTAGGCCTCTATCTTGTCAAATGGCGCAGTTACCTTGCGCAAGTAGCTAGTCCGAAAAGTCGCCGCAGGCGCTTTTTGAAAGACTAGGCGCAATACGAAGTCTAAAAGGCGGAACCAGTTGGCGTTGATTAGAATAGGGTGGAGTTGAGCTGCCTGCAGGTGGAACCCTGTGAATTTGAAGATGCGCATTGGACAAAACTAAGAGTGTGGCCTGACGCACGCTCTTAGAAAGAAAGTGTGAAAATGTTAAGAAAATTAACAACAGGTTATGGGCCTAAGTAATAAAAATATGTAGGCCTCACACATTGTTTTTCTTGAATTAGGTCTATTAATTATTATTTTTTGTTTGTTTTATAGGCTGCACAACAAAGGCTGCATGATTCACTAAACGTGTAGGCCTTGCTTATGTGAGGGTCTAATTCTGACATAAAAGAAGTAGGTTTGTGTCAGTGAAAAAAGATGAAGTTGTCCTCTCAGTCAAAAGCCTACAAGAAGCGTTTTCCTAAATGTGTTTTGCCAAAAACTAGGCCACAACTCGGATTGGCCGTATGGAGATATCAACAGAGTAAATTATCACCTCTATGTCAGTTTTTATTTTTTTGAAATACGTTCAGTAACCGCGCAGTTACAGAACAGCAAAATAACTAAACCAAAAGCAACACAAAAATGAATCTAGCGCGAGTCGCGGAGATCGCTGCCGCTGCGTCTGCTGCGTGAACCGTGGAAAGGCGCTCCGTTTTATTATAAAGACAAGCAAAAACAAGATGTAAAATGTTCATTACGGTTGGCTTTGTTCGTGTCATGAGCGGGTTGTGGAGTCTGCGGAGGAGCTGACGCAGGCACAGAACCACAATCAGACAGACCGGACTCACCCAGAGCCAGGTCTAGACCAGGACCCAGGACTAACTGCGGCAGGTCTCACAATGTATTTCTGTGTTTAAGAAGAAGCCTTTCTTATGTATTTCAAGAGGTTATAAGCTGCACTTTCTGATCACATTTATTTACCAGTAAAACCACGTTTAAACACAAGCATGCAAATACTACACTTACCTTGTGTCAGAAAGCAGCACATCCATGTCAAGCGTTGGTAACTGTCCTCACTGAAGAAAATTTAATAAATCCAAACAATGACCGCTGTCCAGAGCGTGTCCTAAAGTTCTGTCAGACTGCTGTCGCTCTGTCTCTGGGTCCGTGTTTCTGCTTAAAGCGCTCCAAGTAAACACAGTCCTCCAAACGCATTTGCTTACGGGCCAACTTGCTCCTTGTTCCCGGTGTGATGAATGATGTCGTCATTCCTTAGTCACGCGCAAAAGGTTTTTTAAATACAAGTTATAGGCTAATAGTAAACTATAAAAACTATAAAACAGCAAATATTGTAGGCTTTCGGCCAGAACTCATCCTCAAACTCACGAAGCTCCACCTGCAGGCAGCGTAACTCCACCCTATTCTGATCAGCCCCAACTAGTTCCGCCTTTTAGACTTCGAATTGCGCCTAGTTTTTCAAAAAGCGCCTGCGGCGGCTTTTGGCACTTTTGCCAGCGTCACGTTTTGCGCCGCTTTCACAAGATAGAGGCCTTAAAGTTGGGGTAGGTAACTTTTTTAGTTGTAAATTAGTAACCTTTGTGTTTTCGTCCAAAAAGCATATGATTAATGCAGCACTTTGTGAAAAAATGAGACCACAGAGTACTCTCTGAATCGAATAATAAAGAATTTCAGTTTTTAATCAGGAGCAGAATGCAGCGTTCTGATTGGTCGAGCTTGGGTGGTCCACTCCAGTTTCAGTTTAAAGAGAAAAAAAGAGGGTTTTATGTCAAAATTGCAACCAAAGCTTAATACATATTGATATTAACAATGTGTTGAAGAATTTATGAGAGACATTTGCCAGATTTAAAACTTAAATTGTGTTTGCAGTGTGAAAATCAACTACCCCACCTTTAAATCACCATCAAAATGAATAATGGATGCTGAAATCTTTCCTGTAGTCACAGTTGGGAAGCACTGGTTTAAGTTGTGAATGAGTCAAACACTGGGCTAATTTTAAAACGCAAAGACAACCCCAGATTGTGGCAGCAGATTTGTTTAAGCACATTCTTTAGTGGAATCACAAATAAGCTGGTGACGGCTGGAACCGAGCTGACAATAAAAAGTCTAGATTTTGTGTCAAAGGTATTCCCTATGAACAGACTTGATGATTTTGGGGTGTATGTAGTGAAACGGTGGTGTTGGGAGTGTTTTGAATGACTGGTGTAAACAGTGTGATGCTGTTATCTTCCCGGCGTAACACGCACCCCACTGATACTCGTATTCACAAACTAGGTGTCGAGGCATTTGTTAATCTTGTAAACATCCCGGCTCTAAACCCTCATTAATTCAACCCAGAGGACGTCAGGGAGAGGGGCAGATAAACAGGCGAGGGGGAGGCGCATGAGAAAGAGCAGATGGAATATATAGTAGTGTTTAATGAGCAACTATGTGACCATATCCAAATATCACTGTATACAATTATTTTTGGATTAATCAAATGCAAAATACAGGAATCAGTCATAGTATAGCTTTGGGAAAACTAATGGTGAGAAACACCATTACAATAAGTTCATTAAAACTGTTATAGCAAAATATGTGCCCTTTAAGAACTCAAACAAAGCCCATCCAAGTAGTCACACTCACTCTCAATCTCTTCTTCTAAACTGAATAGTCTGAGGAAAAGAACCAAGTCACTACAAATGTTGAAGTCATTGGCAAGAGTCCCAGAAATGACTCAACCAACACACAAGTCAAATACTACATCTGTTTCTCAAATACATCTAAAATAATGCAAACCCAAAGTGATTAGCATTCATATTAATTAACAATGCAAAACTAAATATTATATAGTTTGAGTGAGCAAAGATGAAAGAGGTTGGGGGAGAAAAAAAACATTGATCAAGTTTGCTGAAGGTCTGAGAAATACAGTACATTGACCAAAAGTGATGAAAATGAAAATGAAAGCTTAACGCACTTTAAAGGGTAAATACTATATTTTTGTGAGAAACTTTACTTGTGTCATAAAGCACGTGTGACAGTCATGTGTTTCTGGAAGTTAGTTTCTACTGACTGTAAAGAAAACCACACAAAGGATCAATCAGATCAAGTCTTACCTCGTATGCTAAAGCTGCAGAAATGGTCAAAGATTTATGGACTTAAAACCAAGTAGAAAATATCAGAGATACATAAAAAAAATAAAAATAAAAAAAGATACTGGGATTGGCTGTATCGGGTATCAGTCCCATAGAATCGGTCTGTCGGACCTTACGAACGTGTTTTTAGTCAGTAAGCATTGATAAAAACTCAATTTTGCAAAACATAAAATCCCTAATGTTTATTGTGATTATATTGTATTGTGCATAGTGTGACGAATGCACGCTGTATTTCAGCGATAAAAAGGGTTAACGCAGGTGTTTTTAAATTGATTACCTGAACTGATTGATGAAACTGTTATATTATGTAACACAACAGCAACAAACATGCACAGTTCTGTAGAAAAAAACTACAATGAGATAAAGGAAAAGGATGTGACAAAAATGAGGCAGGACTCAGATAAGCACAGATATGAGCTTATGTTAGGGCTCACAATCTTCTCTCTTCCCTGTTTGCGGAGCTGCGTCTGCCGGATGCTCTGGCGCGGTGAACAGACATTAGACTTGACACCCAGACAGATGGCGGTTTTACACCAGCACGGGGGAAAGAAATGGCTCTTTAACATCAAACCTCAGCACATTACTTTGAAAGCAGCTGGCCAGACGCGAAACAAGAGCCAGGCCGGGGACGGAGCCAGTCACTGAGGCGGAAGTGGCCCCGAATGGTACATCAGATGGACACCCTGCTCTGTTCTGCACCTCAGGTATGGGCACAAGCTGAAACAAACCAGTCAATTTGTAACGAGCCAAGGAGAATTAATTCATCATCAACTCAATTCAGTTTTTGCTGTGTAATTAACTGGTGCTTTTTCAGAATTGGCCTCAAAGACTAAGACTAAGCAATCTGCAAAGGCATGAATTTTGCTTTGTTTATATTTATCTTGCATTTACTCCATTGCAGTTTTAATACACTGAAAAACCTTTGATTCTGGATGACCTAAACTAAATCTGACTTGTAAAAGATTTTAGGTACTTAGTATTTGGCTATTTTATAACAAAAAAACAAAACAAAACAACAACATCATTTTAAAATGTATTATGTAAAACATATTGGTCTTAAAAAGTCAAGTTCTGCTGACTACCTCACGAACCACTTTCTATGAAATACAGTATGTATTTCTTTAGATGTAAAAAGGCCTGAGTTGGATTCCAGCTCTGAGAATTTGCATTTCTATTCTTATGTAATGGTCCTTGCCTATAAAGTTTCTCTCAAATTTTACATGAAGTAATTTGGCAAACTCAGACGTGCTCAGTAATTCTAGTGTGTGTAGTGAAATGGTATGTCTGTGTTTTTGTACATCAATATAAACATGACTTTACCATCTATTTTATATTACACTACTTGTCATAGACCATTCTCTTATCAAAATATTGTTTTTTCTGCAATTAAAAAGCTAAATACTAAACCAACAGCAATAAAAATGTGACACTTAAGTACAACTCAGTTGTCATGGTAACAGAGGAGTGAGAAGCAAAAGGTGTTTTGGAAAAGTCAAATCACTGCAAATTTTTGATAAAGAAACTATCAGTGCAAATAGATTTAAAAGAATCTATGTCTGTATGATTGTGTGGATATGATTTTCATGTCTAATTGTTACAATATGATAAACAACACAACACTCAAACTAGTGTTTCCCCTTCCTTTCTACAATTAGGGTGGCCCACCACCACCCTGCTCATTTTTTTCATTTAAAAACTAAAATTTTAGTTTGTCCTCTCCAGGTGGGTGGGGAGTCCTTGCCTCAAGTGGAGGAGTTCAAGTATCTCAGGGTCTTGTTCATGAGTGAGGGAAGATTTGAGTGTGAAATTGACAGGCGGATGGGTGCGGCGTCAGCAGTGATGCAATCGCTGTATCGAATCGTTGTGGTGAAGAAGGAGCTGAGTCGAAAGGCAAAGCACTCGATTTATCGCTCAATCTACGTTCTAACCCTCACCTATGGTCATGAGCTTTGGGTAACGAAAGAAAGTACAAGATCGCGGATACAAGCAATCAAAATGAGTTTCCTTCGTAGGGTGGCTGGGCGCTCCCTTAGAGATAGAGTGAGGAGCTCAGTCACACGGGAGGAACTCTGAGTAGAGCCGCTGCTCCTCCACATCGAGAGGGGCCAGCTGAGGTGGCTCGGGCATCTGTGCCGGATGCCTCCTGGACGCCTCCCTGGTGAGGTGTTCCGGGCAAGTCCCACTGGGAGGAGGCCAAGGGGAGACCCAGGACACGCTGGAGGGACTATGTCTCTCGACTATCCTGGGAACACCTCAG
Source organism: Mugilogobius chulae (assembly GCA_038363315.1). Lineage (NCBI taxonomy): Eukaryota > Metazoa > Chordata > Actinopteri > Gobiiformes > Gobiidae > Mugilogobius > Mugilogobius chulae. The sequence goes on along the minus strand of CM076411.1, from coordinate 18,771,098 downwards.
GATCCTCCCGGAAGAGCTGGAGGAGGTGTGTGTGGACAGAGAAGTCTGGGCGTCCTTGCTCAGACTGCTACCCCCGTGACCCGACCCCGGATAAAGCAGAAGAAAATGGATGGATGGATGGATGGATGGATAGATGGAGATGTCCTTGAATATGATTATAAGATAATTTATATCAGCCAAACGGCTTTAAAAGACATTAAATGTCACTAATTACTACCAATAATTATAAATCTACCATTTGTAGTCCTATATTTTTCCAATAGAGCTCATATTCAAACAACACTAAGCCAATAAACCTGAAGGAAACAGTCAAAACCTTTAAACATGAAAACATGTGAGTAAGGAAAGTCCTGCAGGTCAAAAGACAGTATACTTTAATGGACCATTATGCATGCTTGGTTTGATTCTATTAAGAGAAATTTCCACAATAAGTGGAGATTCCTATCGCGGCCCTATGCAACACAAGCAGCCACACCGGAGCGCAGTGATGTGATGTGTCACCTTAGCCTGGAATCTAATCAATCTCTTGGTAATTAACTTGGGGCTTTCAAACGAGTTCTCTCATTTTTTCTGATTGGGTACATAACTGCTGACTTCACCAACCAAACGTAATTACACACACTTTAGAAACTACTCACAGGACACAAGACTTCACTTTTTTACTTTTAAGAATACATTTATGCACTCTAATTTGAATTTAGAAATGTTCTTCTTCGTTAGTTCCAACAGGTGAAAAAAATAAAATAACAAATGACAACCTTGAATATGTTTGCTTATAATTTCACTCAGTTTTTAACTTTTCAGTTTGAGTGTTTTTTAGGGTTGGGTTGGATTCCCACTCTGAGAAAGCACAACAATTCAAAAGGATGTTTGCAGTTTATCTGAAAAAACAAACAAACACTAATATACTTTTTGCAATAAACATGACTGAAAGTGTAAAACTAAATATCTGAATCTCTTTAACTACTTTTGATTGAAAAGCACATACTGTATTACGTACATTAACTATATACTGTATATTTAGCTATGAGTTTAAATCTGGAAAGTAAGCATATTCAGTCTGTAATTTCCAATGACCATGTTTGTTTCAATGGCCATAGTTGGCTACAAAACATAAGGCACACATACAGCTAAACAGTAAAACGGGGACAATAAAATAAGACAAAAGAACAGTGTCAACAAATTTGTAGAATCAAGAAGTAAAGCAATAAGCTCTTACATATTTGAGGTAAAACAACAATTTGACTAAAATGAATATCGCGATAATTTGTTGACTTATTTTGATTACAAAAAATAGGCGATTTTTCAAACTAAATGTCTTTAAATGATCAGAAAGAATTGGCTTGTCTGGGTTGACTATAGACATTCTTGGTTCACTTTAGACATGTGCTACCAATTGATTAGTCGGCTAAAAGCGAAACTAACCTCAGTGTCTCAACGATCTGACCAAATATCAAACTGCATTCACAAGCCAGGATCAGATGTTCACATGCTAATGAACTCTCATGAAGAAAAACAAAAAATAAAAAAAGCTAAATAAGATTTTCATGTAAAAACTAAATTCCAAATTAGTTTGCAATGTGCTTTCTAACAAAACAAAAAACTTGGTCAACCAATGAGTGATCAATTGACCAAAATCACCGTCATTTACAACATGATTTTCTTTACTTGTTTTTTTAGGAGACTTTTTGCAGCATTTTTACTACAAATGTTGATATTCTGTTTTTGCATATCTTCAAGAGAAAATCACAATTTTCAGGAAAAAATACTGGTTTGATCATTAGAAAGACAAAACAGCTAATACAAATGTGTAATTTTCAAATGTTGAGAGAGAAATGCAAGCAAGATAACTTTTTAATATCAAACTGTGAAGCAATTCCAGGCAGAGCAAAAAAATAAAAAATCAAGTGTCAGACCGCTCACCAGACCAGACATGTTGAAACAATGCATTATTCAGGTGTACTGGCTTTTAAAGAGAAGCTAAACACAACTTGTGTATAAAAATGTCCAGGCAATTCACATAGAATTAAAACAGCGTGCTTCACCCTAAAGTCCATTAGCTGTCGGAGAGCTGTGAGACAGACCCACATGGACACAGATATGAGAAGAAGATTGAGGCCAAAGAGAGAGAGAGCCAAGCCGAATGGTACATCTGACATACTGCTGGAGTCTTTGCTGTGTGCTGTGTGCATGTCAACTGCCAGTGCCTCCATAGAAATATGATAACGAGGCCCTCACACAGACGGAATGCCAAATGAGACGTGCAACTCACAGGCAGCGGAGAAATACACAGAGCAAAACACAACGTAACTCAATAATGCTTTGAGGTAAGGACAGGGTGCCATGGCCGCAGACATGAGGGACAACACAGAGTAATGGTCACGAATCGTAACTTATTCTCTGTCACTCCAGGAAGTGCTGTTTTCCTCAGGTTTCCAAGTCTATGCAGGCCTCCAAGATATGACTATCTATGGCTTTTTGCTCATGCAAAACAAATCTATTGAAGATATAAATTACAGAAGACAAATACGATTAAATATATACTTTTACAACAGTTTTAAGCAGATGATCATGGAACAGAAATTAACACAATAAAAAAATGTCCTCAGAACATGGGCAAAATTATTATTGGAATGTGTGGCTGATTATGTAAAGACTTTTATACAGATATATCACTGATATGACATCCCAGCAAATAAACAAATAAAAAATAAACAAGGCCTACATAAATCTCAGGATTGTGACATCAACGCTGTGCAGTAGAGCAAGAAAATACATTAGCAAAATACTGAAAAAGCAAGACGAATGCATAATACTAATCAGAAAAAACAGGGAAATTCACAAATATTTTATATTCTCTATATGCCTGACTTCCTTTTAAATGTGCTTAAGTAGAAATAATAGCTTTATATTATTGTAAATCTTACTCACTCAGTCTGGAGGATCACTCGTCAGGACGATTTTTTGTTTCGCTGCTCCAACAGCCACGTCTTCCAAAAAAACCTCACGCTAAAAGCTACATGGATACATGCAAAAATTAAAATAATGATAATTTGCAATGATAATTTTGCATATATTTTCGCGTTATAGTCCAGGGTGAAATTGCAAGGTTAATTTGTGATTCAGCTGTATAATTAACAGGTGATATAATTGAATGGCAATTAACGCTAGCTAGGCTAGGCGAGAAAAAACGCCACATTAGCTTCAACAAAAATAGCATCTCAGCTGTCTTGAAAAAGCTAACAGAAACAGTACAGTGACTCAAAAACAAGCTTATTACTTACTTGTCATTTCGGTTATTCAAAGTTGGCTATAAAAAGTAGAAACACATAACTAAGTCAACTAAGCAAACATGTTAGCTAGCCTTATCCAAATTGATGCTAACCTGTCATGCTGTCAGTCCTTGTGCACTTTACTTCACTGTGTGTATCTGCGTTTTGCAAACGTCTAGTTGCAAATAAAAAAAGTCAGTGACATCAAAACTTGTCTTAAAACATTAAGTGTATGGGTGGGCTTGAGAGGCCACAGCAGCAAAATGAAGGTGAGCCTGCCAGGTACTAACTGCAACATTTAGCAGACGTCATTCCAGAAGATGAAAGCCTACATCCTGAGCATGCCTACATCTGAGTCTACATTTTCTAGAGCTTAATTTTCATTTAAAACGATGATTTAAATTTCACAGTGTTTGAGAAATATTTACAGCACATTAATAACTGTCTAACTTCTGTTCCAGAGGAGAGGATTTGTATTGTCATTTTTATTTTAGTCATAGCCTATTTCTGTTTGCTTAAGGCCCAGACTTGAACTCAAACCTCTCAGGCAGACTGTGACCATGAGTATGCTGAGAAAAAAAAAAAAAAAGAAAATCTAGTTTATAGGCCTAACCGCATAGAAAAATGTTGGCTTATAGAAATATAGAATAGAATAGCATACATGACAAATAGGTGAAAAAAAAATCTAAATGTATAGTAGGCTATTTTGTTTAGAATGCTTAATTAGCCTATTATGGCAACTGTCAAAGCATAGGCCTGTAGGGTCATCTAAGGTCACATGGTTCAGAAGCACTCTGAAGGTAATGAAATGAAATGAGCAGCAAAGCAGTATATGATGCTGTTTAATGAAAGCATCCATAATAGCCTCACCTATTTAAAAGAAATGGAAATGCACCTGGCACCATACATCTGAGTATGAGCTCTATCTTCATGAGGCGCAGAGGGGAGTGCTGGCTCCTAAGTGGCTCTGCGCTAACCACATGGGTCAGTATAATGGTGACAGATGGCCCTGAGGAGCGCCGTTAGCCTGGGAAGCACAACCTCTTACCGAAAATGTGCTCCAACAAACTGCCCCTGCACTGCCCGCTTACACACACAGAAAAACAAGAGGCTCTCTGTTTCCGCTCTGGCTTCCCAACCTGGAACTACAAAGTGATGTGTTGTTCACTGTGAAGAAAGGGGGACTCAAAGCACTGTTTTTGCTGAGCTGTTTGATGTTACAGTTATGAAAATTTTGTGCTAAAAAAACAAAACAAACATAGTTACATGTTGGGAATAGCCGTTTACTTAAACATTCTATTGCTGTTTTCACTAGATTACATTTTATTGGGCATCTGCTCTGCACATTTGAATGGTCATCCAAATGTAATGAGCTTAATTTGCAACATGTGTTTTGGGAAGACAAAACTCAAACTCTCTGTGAAAATGTTTATTGGACTTATTGTGCAGCTTTGTGCTATGTTATGTAAGTAGGTACATTATATTATAAGACATGTTTATCATATATGTCTCACTGTCTTCTGCCTTTGACAGTGAAGTAATATTACACACAATCCGTCGCTCATTCTGTTACACTTGTTGCTGTAACCATCTTACTAGTTGTCCCACAGCAGCACATGGGGTTTGGTTTGTCATCTAAGTGCCCAGGCCCAACTTGCTTCGCCTCTGAGATCTGGCAGGATTAGGCAACGACAAATTTTCATTCTTGTGACTCGGAAAAAACACTGCTGAATGCACCTGAGTGAATTACTTGTCGTATTGACAAACCTCTGCTTTGTGCATGATTCGATTGCCCCTGATGACAAAAAAAAAAATGATTCACTTTGTAACAGTGTTGCAGGCAATGAAGACATTTCTTAACAGTTGTTTTAAAGATGGAATAGCACAAAACCTGAAGCAAAGTCCAACTAGTTCCTAACTCTCACAAAGCTTTCAGCACATGATAATATTCACGTTTACGATATTGTTTGTACAATACAGCAATTAAACGTTAAAACACACATTTACAGTTGCAAAAATTTGACTGGAGGTGACCACTCAAGCACAGCCAATCAGAGCGATGCATTTGGCTCTTGATTATAAAATAAAATGTCTTTTTTTACTTAGACAGTAAACAGTAATCTCATTTTGTTATGTTTTTGGTAGAAAAAGCAAAGTTTATTCATTTACAACTAAAAAAGTCAAGTACTACAACTTAAAGTAAATATATGTTGAGTCATATAGTCTATATGTTGTGATGTATTAGCAAGTCTCTCTTCTTGTGTTGAATTGACTGACTTTGCACTGAGAATCTTGAGTTGAATAAAACTCTCATGACTGAACTGAATACATTATTACAGACAGACGGCACTAGTGACTATTGGAGTTCAATAATAGCAGTACGACAGGAGCTGATTGTCTCCTTCTGCACAAAAGCCGGCAAGTCACTGCCATTATTCCTCTACACAATGTAAATAATTACTCCAGCCTCTGGTGAGTCAAGTTCGATTCTAACAGCCAAGTGCCACAGGATAGATTCAAGTGGCTCCAAACACATGTATACTTTTGTGCAATCAATCCAGCCAGTCCCAATCAAAACATTTATATTCTTTTTAGATCTTGACTTCTGAAAAAAATAAAAGCTAAAACATATACCATATCAGACTAAGAAGAAAGACTCATAAGTTGTTGCTCAGTCTTCTACAAAATCATTAACAACTTCTTTAAATTGAATGCATATATCCAAAAAGTGTGGTTTGTCATTATGTTTACGTTTGTGGATTTCCCTTTTCCTATGTGACTACTTTTGCAGTTGGATTACGCCACAAAATCAATAGCTAAAAAAGAATATACTACCTCTTGTTAATGCCCTCCATGTTTTCTTTCCAGCTCAATAGGTTGTTTTGTAAATAGCTTCAAATAAAAGACTGGAGCTATTGACTGGCTCACATATGCATGTAACCGCCTGGATAAACGCTCCAGAGCTCAGAGTGTCCGCGGCCCCGGAGTTATTGATCACTGCTAAGAAAGCAAAGCAACGCAAGCATCTGCAAAGCTACACCTCGAGCCACTGATCACAGCAAACAAGGAAAACACCCCGTCAGATGATGCTCCGCCTGTGTTAGCTTTATATTCTGCGCACAACCAACCAGAGGAGATAGACTCGGAATTAACGACGGGAGCGAGAGCCGGAGCGTAAAGACAGAGGAGAGGCATGTAGATGAGCCTGCGGAAGTTTGGAGAGAGATAGCAGGGATGGATGAGATGCACCTGGCAGACAGACGTGATTAATTGTTTGTGATGTAAGAGAAAGTCGGAACAGATAATATAGAGAAAGGATCCTGGGAATAAAAACTGTGCCCCGATGATATGGTGCCGCTGGGAATTGATAAGAGATAATGAAGTATTAAATATTGTTTTGACAATATAAGAAGATCAACTTTATTGTGACTTAAAAATTTCTTTGGCTTGGCAAAACAACATGTAAAAATATATACGTATATATTGCTGCTTATTAGTTCCGCTACTGCTAACAGTGGGAATGAAAGATTACTCAAATACACATAGTAAACAAATGAAAAAGTAAGATTAGATTAGCTTTTATTTCTCTGTAGGGAAAAATACATGTTGGTCCTTCAACAACACAAATTCATTAATTTTCCAATGTTTATTCCAGTTTGGGATGTCTGAAGCCTCTCTCATGACTTTGGGCCTTAGGCGGGGGGACAAACTGTACAGTAGCCAACTTATCACAAAAAAACATATAGGAGAACTTTGTTCCAATGCAAACTCCACCCAAAGATTATGAGATGTTGATATGGTCCTCTGATTTGAACCTATGCCATAATACTGAAATATACATGTGCAATAGTTCACCCATTTAATGCTATTGCTCTGGCTACAGTGTTTCACAACTATGTCATTCTCAAACACAACTTTCAGCTTCAATTTCCACTCTCCAAATGCAAAACTATAGCCCAAGCAAAAAGTCTTCTGTGAGAAGAGCTCCTCAGTCAAAACATAGCAAATGTATCACCCTGCTCAGGTGGTACTTTTCGAGAAGTAAGTGGCACATTTCCCAATAATAAGCTATGCACAAAGCAGCTTTTATTTTTCTGGTTTTGTAGTTTCAACTGTTTCCACCAGGTGTCGTCTTGTAATTTACAAATCCTTTCACCTCACAGTTTTCGGCTGGCTCAAGGGCCAATTCATGCTTATTTTCCATTTCTCATTGAGTGTCAGGACATTCTCTCACCAGTCAAAGGTGAAGATGCACTTAATTGGCCATTATCTTCTGCCTCTCTCTCACCTCTCTCTTTTGCCCAGCAGAAAGGAGGTGTAGAAGTCATATTAAACAGCCTCAGGTCACATTGGAGAATTTGATGAGGGGCTAAATACTCTTTGTGGGATAGTTCTCATGGAAAACTACAAAATCTAACAATGAAAAACTGATTATTGTTTTAGGCATGTCTCTTCAAATACTGTTTATGACTAAAAAGCACCACATTTCAGTGCACATAAGACATGTATCAATCCAAGTATCCAACAGCTGTTTGTGGGCATGTTCCACCCAGCAAAATACATGTATAAGATCTTCCACAAAACAGACATATACCACTTCAAATTAGACTTTTTCAGTGTCTATGTGAGCTACAATGGAACAGTAACGTCGAGCCCTGTTTCAGAAATACATAAAGTATAAATGTTCATAGGGATTACGGAAAAAAAAAAAAGTTTATTAATACATACTCGGGGCCTATCAGCTATGTCGAACACAGGGGGAAAAAAAATATTCAAAAACCAATGACAGATCAATACATTTACTAATTTTAGTTGATTAATTTGTGAAGAAATGGACAAAATGTAATCCCTCCACATTTGTAACAGATGACAGTTTTGGGGTTTTAATATATATTTAACAAATTAAAAGTTTAACAGAGTAATTGTTATTTTTCAAATCATAACTAGGGTCAAATTACTGGTCAAAATACAACTATAAACTTCAACATAATATCCAAACAGTACAATCTTAAATGAAACCATGTTCACATGTTTATTGAAAATTGTAGCTTAATCTGCTATACTTTAAAATCTGTTTCTATAACTTATATTTTGTTGTTTTTAAGTTTGTGTTTTTAGACTGAAAACAACTGCATTATGGATTTGAATTTTTCTGTACTTCCGGACAGCCATCTCCGACTGTTGAGCTCCATTGTCAGTTGCATCAAGTTTTTGCTCCTCTTTAGCATTGATAATTATTTTGCTAGTGAGTAGTGATGGTAAATGTGAAGCCTCGTGAACCAATGAGGTCTCACAGCCAAACTCAGCCCAAACTTCAACAAGGGAGGCAAGCCTCAAAATACAGCCTTCACCTGGAGAAACAATGTATCACAAAAAAGAATATAGCATATGTTTTAACTATCTTCTTTTAATGTTTATGTACTTTTGTCATCATTTGTATTAACAACAATTTATATAGTTTTGTGCTCACATAGCCAATGTTTTTCTTGATTTGTTATGACTTCGTTGCACAATTCATTTAAAGGTTTCACTGGACACGCCCACTTTAGCTCAGCACAGGCTTCGAAGTCTTGTTTCATTTTGTCCATCACTACTCGTGAGTAAATGCTTGAGTGAAGCCATTAGTTGGGGCAACACACTTGGTTAAATATGGACATTTTATGAATTCTTTTGTGAGGACAGTCAGACTCTTGATGAGGCACAAATGTTCAAAATCTTGTCTAAAAAACTGTGAATGAGTCTGATTATCAGTTTCTTACTTTCGTGAAATGCTGGTATGAAGAAGAACCAGCAGTTATGAACAGGAAGTTAATGAACCTTTTCTACTCACTGTTGGTGGTTGGGGATGGTTAGAACCAGAAGACCACAGGGAATACCAACAGCCATATGGGGCTCAGTAACTCTGTGGTAACAGCACTTGTCCTCTAAAACAAAAGTAGGACACTGTTCAAAGAGTTGTTATGTTCATGGGCAAAACACTTCACTTCATGTTGAAGTAGACTGCTGTTTAAATGGAATTGTGTTTGGACAGACAAATTTAATAATGTGTAAAGATGTGCAGGACAGGCAGCTGGAGGTAAAGGAGGTTTAATATTAAGTTGGAATGATCTACACAGAACATCATAAATATAAAAAGATGTTGTCAAATGAACTGAAAACCAGACAGCTACATGAAAGTGAAGATTATTTCACACTTTACAAAATACGTATGTTAGATAGGAGATTATGTTGGCAAGAGTGTATGAGTGTAAGCCTACATTTGCATACGGTGGCCCTGAAGGGCAAAATACGAATGCAAAACAAAAATTTGAAAACTCAACGCAAATTCAAAAACACACACAAAAATGCAAAAACACAAACTCAAATTGGAAAACACAAATGCAAATTCAGAAACGCACACCAAATTCAAAACACAAACACAAGTTCAACTTGCATCAAAATTTGAAAACACAAACGCAACACCTGGTGGTCCAGCAATCTCCCATCCAAGATTTTACTAAACATTTTTTTTTTTTTTTTTTTTTTACAAATTTCATCACAAGTTAGCCATTATTAGAATTAGACTGACTTCCGGTTTATAAATGATGACTTTAGCTTCCTAGCAACCATGTAATAAACTGGGCCAAAAGCTTTCTTTACTTTAAACACAATTCATTTTTAGACGCTTATACAAATGTGTTTCTCATGTTGAAATCAAACTTGTCCTCGTCTCAATATTGTGATGTCATCAATTTAAAACTCTGCTCCACTTGTAGTTAATTTCATTATATTTTCGAGGATTTCGTCATGTAAATCGGTATTACAAAATAACTAACTTAAAATTTGAAACTCATAAAAACCTGCCATGCACACTTAAACACGAAATACCAGAAAAAATCCATGTCTTCGTTAAACTCATTATAAAATTGCATACAATATAAACAAAAAGAATGCTTCCCACTCTAGATTTTGCTCACACTTTTTTCTTCTTAAGTCTGGTTTCTCCCATCACTCATTACCACTCTTTGGTGCCAGGCTGGGATGTGTGCATTGCATCGTGGGTAAACAGAGTGATGAGATGAAGGTCAGCTCTGCACACAGGGCCACTTTACAAAGGTTTCTATGGGCAATGGGAGCCAGGTAAACAAATGACCTCAACTCCAATGGGCCGCTGTTTAATCAAGGACAAGCTGCTCTCTCTGCCCAGGCATCAGTGCTCACATTTAGAGTAAGCAGTCTCAAGATGTTCAAATCAAGAACTGCAGCAGAGGATATCAGAAAGAGAGAGAGAGAGAGGGTTAGTAAACAGAAAAGCATCAACAAGCAGAAACAAATGAATAAAGACATGATAACATCCACTTTAATAAGGTTTTGCCCTTGTTACAACAGTGTTAGAATGATTACCAGTAGTTTTGGATTGATTCCTGGATATTTTGAGTAATCTTTCTGAAATATGGGACTATTTTCAATTTCATTTATGATTATCGACGATTATTAACATTGACTTAACTGTGTTTGTAATTGCATTTAAACAACACACAGCAATCTACTTCAATGAGATATGCTCCCTCTTTTATTTTATCTTTTTATGCTAAAGTTGATAAAGTCAGTCAATTAATATTGATACTGAGAGAAAAGATTACATTAACATGACAAATGTTTATTTCTGACGATTTTAGAATAATTTTGAGCTTATTAAAAGTAGTTGAATGTTAAAATGTTTCTTTATTTTGTGTTGAAAATGTCAATCTGTTGTATAAAAATATAATTAAAAAGAGCATTTTGAAATATGTATCAAAATTGGCTTCAGGAATTGAGTTTCAGTATTGTGACAACACGCTCGTAATTTAAATGGCACTAATGTCCCACTTTCTGTCTAAGAATATAATCGCTAGAATAATCATGAATTCAATTATGATTAAAACAATCATGATTATTAATATTGCCATAATCGAGCTGCCCTATGTGGGACTGAGGTTTGAGTGACCACAGTTTGGAAAAATTTAACTCTGACAGCCCGATTTTGCCCTTTGTCTTAGCCGGTCTTAGCCTTGGTCTTAATTATTCCTCTGTTGGCCACTAGTGGCTCTCTCCAAGCTCTATACACTGTCAGTGTAGAAGGTGTGGCTTCAGCCAGATGTGGGGTGCAGTTTTGTTCATTGAACCAGACACATGCTCACACCTGTGACAAGTGAGCAGCTGTGTTAGGATCACAGGCAAAAGTAGCTGTAGCAGCAGCTTCAGTTTGGAAAAAACTATAATAATAGAAGTCAACAGGCTTTATGTAAAAGAAAAGACACATTTTTAGACAAAGTTGTTAAAGTCTGTCAAGTAAAAGACTTTCACCAAATAGATTTCTATTATTATAGTTTTTTCACCAAATAGTTTTCTATTATTACACATTTTTTCCAAACTGAAGCTGCTGCTACAGTAACATTTGCCTGTGATCACTGCTCACTTGTCACAGGCGTGAGCATGTGTCTGGTTCACTGAAGGAAACTGTATCCCCACATCTGGCTGAAGCCACACCTTCTAGACTGACAGTGTATAGAGCTTGGAGAGAGCCACTAGTGGCCAACAGAGGAATAATTAAGACCATCCGCTAAGACCGGCTAGGACAAAGGGCAAGATCGAGCTATGAGTGTTACATAGAAGTTGTGGAGTTTAAAACTACAGGTAATCTTGTTCAAGTTGTTCCAGTGATCACAATGTGAAGTGAAGTAACCTCCTATATGCTATGGTTCAAAGTTGTATCTTCAGAGCTGTTAAAAACGTTTTCCATTCAAAGATGTCAAAAACACATTAGCGGTACGACTGGGCAACAAACTGAAAAACTGAATAATAAAAAATGTATTATTTATGGATTTATTGAAGTATAATCCCTTATTCATTCAGAAGTGATCCATAGTATTAAAATTGTCATCTGGACAGCGAGATGCATCGATCTTCAAAAACACTGTCCAGATGACAACTTCAAAGCTTTTTTCTATTACATATTTATTATTGAAAACTCCACAACCAATTCTCAGTCTGTAAAAATGTGTTGTTTCTGAGCATTCAAAGTAAAATTTTATTATTTTTGTGTAGTCTGTATAGTTTGTACTCATCGTGAAAACATGACTAAAATCAATTTTCATTTTGTTGAGTTAATCAAATAAAAAATAGAGATCAATCAATACTTTTCCCCATATTGCCCATACATCACAAAAAATGTAAATTGGATGGATTGACATAGATTTCACAGTTCTGAAAATAAACTCACAATCTAGGCAGAGAAATTCTCATTTGAGTGGGCAAAATCTGTCACAATTTCATTCAGTTTACAACTTTACAAGCACTACTGAACAGAAAATCCTCTTGCAATTCTAATTATCCTTGCACCATTACCAAGGACACAGACAGATAAAGAAATAAGTTAACTCTATTAATGATGTTTATGAATTCTACAAGTGTAAGTCAGAATTTAACCAGAAGTAATACAAAACGATCAAGTCCTGACATCAGTACTAAAACGTTCCTCTAAAATGCTCCAAACTAAAACAACAAACTGTTACATAAACCATATGGCAGCCTGTTTGTTTACGCTGTGTCTGGATAACTCCCGTCCTCCTGTTATGCGGTTTAAAGTTCACCTATGCAGAACGCTGGAACTGTGTGAAACAAGCTGCCAGGAGAGCAGTGAAATACACCTGCTCTTCACAGTCAGCGGCAGCAGCAGCCTTCAATCCAACGCATCCATCAACAAGAGGCAATTAGTGCAGAATGTGCCACGCTGGGATCATGTGCTTCTAAACGACTCCCAAAACAAGAGCGAGCGTGTTGGTAAGTACACCTCGCGGTCCTGAGCAATGGGAGACAAATGTGATGTAATAGTGGTGATGAGGCAGACAGGGCGAGGTGTGTTGAGGACTGAGTGAGTGATGCTAACATGGAATAAGGGCAATATAAAAGCTGTAAAGTGTGATTAGGTTTCTCGCTAGGGAAAAGAATCCATCATTGGTCTTTTGCTTTAAAGACGTAAGCTCTTTTAGGCTGTCATAATTTAAAGATGTTACAGTATGGAATGTTGTTTTACCATGACATACAAAGCACAATAAGCTGAGATTTACGTAAAAATGGCTACTTAATGTCTTCATTTAAAAGTGGACCAACTAGATTTCAAAGAGAGCTGATAGGTGGGCTATGCCTGAAGAATTGCCCAAATTAAAGGTGAGACTGTGGGGTTAACCTGCAGCACTAAAGGATAGAGTCTGAAGTGTAGCACCAACTTGCAGCCGGCGTTAGTAAAAAAAAAAATATATTGAGTGGAAATATGGGCCTGATTTATCAAGCCAGGTGCAAAATTCCGGATGCAAACTGAAAAAAGTGAATGTTATTTGTAAGCAATTTATGTATACTTTAATATTGGAAGATGTACATATTACATATTACACAAAAGAGATATGCACCACCTCAAATTCTGCATCTTTAGTGTCTGTGTGAAAGAAAATGTTGTTGTGAAGAAAAAAAGTTGTTGCTCCCACTAACTTGTTTTGCACATGAGCAAATGCTTGATAAAACAGAGCTGACAACTCTGTACTGCTGAAGATCTAAAAGTGAAAGAGTGGTGGAGTCTGGACGTGTCATTGGTCAAAACCTACAGCAGGTGTTAGTCAGTGATCCAACAGGTATTGTAATAGTGGTACAGGAATACAACTATTACAGACCAACATTTAGACAACCTTCTATGAACATTGTGGATTCACACTGAAGGCATCCAAACTATGAATTAACACATGTGGAAGTATGTCCAAAAAGTGTGAAACAACTGAAAATAGGTTCAAAAAAGCCACCTTTGCTTGATTACTGCTTTACACACTCTTGTCATTCTCTTGATGAGTTTCAAGAGGTAGTCTTCTGAAATGCTCTTCCAACAGTCTTGAATGAGTTCCCAGAGATGCTTAACACTTGTTGGCCCTTTTGCCTTCACACTGCAGTTTAGCTCCCCCCAAACCATCTGGATTGGGTTCAGGTCTGGTGACTGTAGAGGCCAGCTCATCTGGTGCAGCACCCCATCACTCTCCTTCTGGTCATTCATGGTTTGGACTCCTTCAGTGTGAATCTACAATGTTCATAATTATGAAAATAAAGAAGACTCTTTGTACTGTACTGTAGGTGTTATAATGGATTCTCAATTGACATTTAAAAAGCACATAAAATGTGAAAAAAAAAAAAAAAAAAAGATTAAAATTAATGAATTTCAACCACTTTAGAAATAACTTGACAACAGAAGCTGCTAATTACACCTAAATGCCACAATTTCTCACACTTAAATTACTGTCTGACGAGTTGGGCTCAGGCAAACAAGAGCACACTGCTGCCCATGAAAACAATGAACGAAAAAAGTAATACCTATCATCATTGCAAAATTCTAAATAATAATAATTTCCTAATTTGGAAAAATGTTATGTACTTGGACAACTATGGTTTATAAAATCCTTCATGGTCTTGCCCCACCTCCATTGAAGGACTTTATTCAGTTAAACTCAAACACAAATCCCATTTACAAAAACATCATATGGTCAGTCTGCTTTTCCAGTCTGAGCCATAGAAATAAGAATAACATTACTTTTATAATTTAAGCAAATGTATTAAACAGTGGCTTTTAGATAATCAGATATGTGAACACTTGTGGACTAACATTTTTTAATCTGTTTTGTTAGAGTGATTGTATTTTGTGTTGTTTAGCATGAGATTTTAATCATGTTTTAATTATTTTCTTGTCATGTGTCTTTGTGCCTGTTACTTGTCCTGTTTCTGTAACGACATCAACCTGCCAATGGGACTACAGATCTTATAAACTCTATGCAATTTAGAAATCATAAGCACGCGCACAAAAGTTGATTTGGTTCAATTTTAACTGTGAAAATTCAAACTTTTTATTCTATTATTATTATTTTTTACTCAAACTTTCAAATTACATTTTTTTTGCGATTATCTGCAGCTGATGAGCAACACACAACAGATGATCAAACAGTGACAGGGATTTCAGACGTGTGTGATATTTTAAGTCTGACTCCGAGCGCTGCTGAAGCTAATCGAGTTGGGCGTCCAAGGCAAAAGACAGCTTCAGGCGGCAGTAAAAAACAGCTCTTCGGGTTACCTGACCTGAGGCAACGAGCGCCTCTGTGACGTCTTCTGAGACAATCCTCGCGCACAAAAGCCACAAAGGTTTGACAAAAGGTTCTATGTTCAAACTAGGGTGAAGCGGAGTCGTGACCCAAATTATACTATTGAAGGAAATGACCAAATAGAACTTTCTATTCACTTTTCCTCTATCTATATGTGATGCAAGTGTGTTTGTGCAAATAGGAAGAGATGAAAAAGGCTAGCGTCATTCACTAAGCTACTGTTTTCATTTTATGTTATTTACAAAAGATATGAGAGGGAGAAACTGTATTAGCTTATCCAATGAGCGTCCAATGATAATATTTCAGTTATTGTGATTTGTATTAGTTATTCTTGAACACCACATTTATGACAATGAGTTACATAGTTTCCTGTACTTTCTATTTGTAAATTGAGCTCCTTCAATGTCCAATAAAACATTCCAGATTGCAGTTCCTCACTTGACCTAATGCCCACAACAGCCCAGCAGACAGTCAGTGCAGGAGCTTCAATACTTCTGAGAAGAGAAGCAGATTTTGAGCATCTTACAGTGCCAGAGCCAAAGTACAGTTTGTACTGTTTTAGGTTGTAAAACAGCCAATGTGAACTTGATTAATGTTAAATTGTCTGAGTAATGAATAATAAATGTAATAAGTTAAACCTGCACTGTGTAATTTTTCTGGTGGAGAAAAAGAAATGGTTTCAAAGGTAGTCCAGATAACATGATGTTCTTGGAAAAAGGAGAGATTACATCATTTCTTTCCTGGTACTAGTGCCAGCTACGTATTTATGTCTAAGATTATTGCTTTAAGTCTGACATTCAACTTATATAGTTTGCATTTATTAAATTATTGAACAACTGAACAAGTTGAAGGAACAAAACAGACTTGCAACATTGTAGTTAAAAGAAAAGATGCTTTCAAATTCATGTAAGTTCAGTAAATAGCACTGAAAAGCATTCATCTACAGTAATTACCTATATGGTTGAGTGGATTGCACACATGCCAAGCTCCATGAGCTGACCATTACTGGCATTACTGTTCATTCGAATCCATCTTTGACAGTTATATGTTCTTCCCTCTCTCATCTTCATTTGCGTTGCAAAGAAGACAGATTCTGTCTGCAGTGCACATCCACACTTGTTGTCAGTGCTCTAAAGCCACTGTTAACGCACGCATAGTTTTGCATATTAGGACCACAGCTATATGACTTGCCTCTTTAAAGGTAAGAAATCTTATTTATAAAGCATATACACATTATCTTTTATTTTAAAGTTTGTGTGATTGATTGTTTCAATTGTAACTTTTTTTTCTCACCAAAAAGTATTTTGTCTTTACAGTTTTTGTGACAAAATCTGTGTACTTTCTGAATTCCATTAAAAAAAAAAAAAAAAAGCTTTTATATTTTTTAGTTCAGCCAAATTCACTGCTTTGAAATACTCTGCTTGAGTGGTCACCTCCAGATTCAGTTTGTCATTTGTAAAAGTACACTCTTAAGCCATAATCACAAATCAAAAATTAATAAATGTGGATATTGGATATGTGGATATAAATGTGGAAGTATTTGAGAGACAGAGAAAGTTTCCAAGTGACTACTTCCAGTTACTGAAATAAGGTACAGCAGCTTTAAGACTGTAATATATACAAATACAACTCAATACGAAATGAACAAATCTGTAACTTTACCTGGAAAAGTCACCAACTGCAAACAACTCTGACTAGGCAATAATGTGGATTAAATTAAGAGGTTAACCAGACCAGCCAACACAGAACTAAATTTGACTAAATAGTTAAAGTTACTCTCAAGCCTGAATAAGGACAGTACTATGCATATTAAAACATTATGCTAACATATGCAGCAAGCTATCAAGGTCCAATGTCACGCACAGAGCTGGCAGAGCAATGAGCCGACCCTCACGCTTAATCTCCTAACAACTTTAATGTTAATTCACTGATTGGCCGTCCGCCCCAGCCCTCGAGCCTGGCACATCAGTGAGGGGTAGATTACACCGACAACCATGGCTCCGGGCGTAATGCAAGTGGAGTGGCCATCTCATCAGTCGCCATCTCTGCAGTTCTGATTACACGCTCATCATTAGTTATGATCATTAGCACTGATTGGTGATTTAAATATGCATGTAGATTATGTAACCCGCACACACCAGTATGCATTTGAATGGCTAATCAGGCTAATGCTAGTGGCTTTTGCGTGTGTGTGTGTTGTGGTGTTGCTGACAGATTGTTAAAGTAGCACAGCCCGATGAGGCGTCTTCTCATTAGCCTCATTTAGCTCAGCCTTGTTTCGCTAATTGACACAAAACAAACACTTGGTCGGAAGCAGCCTGTTACTCCGTGTCCCTCCGCTTTGATTTCCTGTCACATCCGATTAGGCAGTGGAGGAAAGTCAGGTCACAACATGGGTCATTAACACAACAAATATCACTTTAAATTATTTAGATTTTGAAAATATGATGATTTGAGTTTGACATTAGCACTTGAGAAGGTTTCAAAAGTTCAAATATGTTTATGCTTAATTTGTAACTTTTTTATTGAAACTTGGGTAAGCTTATGCAGTTCAGAATTTTACCCAAGATTACTATTTCGATTTTATAACAGTCTTTTTTTCTTATTGCCTTTGAGAAAAATAAAATCATCTGCTTCACTGTCAGTGGCTAAATCCAGCTGTCAAAGGCAGACCAGTGTTGCCAGATTTTCATGAAAAAACAACCAACCAAACCTTTGAACAAAAAAGCCTAGCCCTTCAGTAAAAAGATTGTGTTGCCACAAAACAAATGCTAATGATTGTGGCATATTTATTAATATTTGTAAAATAAAAACAACTTATGGACAAAAAATATACTAAAAGCCTATGTATTTTTCAGTCACAAATGTATATATTTTTATAATATAAAATAAATAGGACAGGCTACAGCGTGTGGTATTTTCAGAAAACATTTGAAGGGAATGGCCCATGTCATGACCAAATCGAAACAGAACGAAGTCATAGAGAAGCTTAGATAAGAGATGTTATATCTTCAAAGTTCACACTGCTCTCCCCGGACACTGAATGAGATTCTGCAAGACACAAAGCTTTGACACTTTTGTCCTGAGGGGTTCTTCTCTCCTGCTACTCCACCTGATCGGTCTTGCTGTGCACTTAGACCTTTGTTTGACTTATTCTGTTATTAAAGTGTAACCGCGTGGCACCAAGAACAGGAGTGCACTTCCATTTGGCACTGCTGGCTAAAAGCAAGTCCAGTGCTTCTCAGTTTGCAGATGTTGGTGAATAGCATTAGATTGTAGATTCTTGTTTTTGCTTCTGTTGTTATTTCACTCTTTATTCAGATTGATGTACTTCTGCAGGCTGGTTCTCATCTTACCCTGCAGTTGTTGTCTAGTGTTAGCCTAACTGTTTTCGGATAGTTGCCTTGACCTAGTTGGGTTTGTTTGGAAGTTTTAAGGATTTATGAAATGTGTACTAAAAATAAATGCTGAAGTGACTGTGTAACTTGTGGAGGTTAAAAATCTGCATAATTTTGCTAAAATGGAAAGTTTAAACCACAGTTTGGGCATTATTTATGGTGATAGATTGAGGTTTGAGGCAAGAACATTATAACTTACCTATAGCTCCAGGGACAATTTAGGGAAGCCAAGACACAATTTTAAATGCTCCTTAGTCCAACAAAAATATTCAAACAAGAAATTGTGTAGCCTGTTTCTTTGGATAAAAAGTTACACGGTGTGTTTTTAATCTAAACTCCCTAAGTACATTTTAGCACAAGCCCTTTAGTCCCAACAGCAGCACTCCTATTGCAATTTGCACAGCACTAGTAATTTAGATGTAGAATTTAATTAGCCTCTCTTTGTTTGTGATGTGATTAACAGTTGGATTGATTTACTAATTTGGGTTTGCCTTGTTTAGTTTAGTTATTTGTGCTTAAGGTCTACATTTGCTAAAGCCAAGTTGTTTCTAGAATATTTTATTTAACAGTGATTGCCTTGGGCTCAAACAGAATAAACATCGTTTTAACTGCTAACTAAATAAGATACATTTTCAAGCTTCTTACTGCCAGTCAGACCTGTCTAAGAAACTACCTAAGTTTGTAAAAATTCACATTTACAAAGTCACAATTACATTTTAACTATTCATGTTTGAACTTTCTGTCGGTAAATAAGGTTGTATTGACTGACTAACAAGCTTATCAAAGACTTTCACAATATATATGATTTTTTTGTCCTCAAAATTGCGTATAGTGCCTAGTGCCTTTAGAGGAATTATTTGATTATCAACACAGGAGATGCCTGTGCAACCGGAATGCAGAAAGAGCTGCAGCTGATTGACACAAGCTGTAGCAACAACACTAGCCAGTGCTGTTGTCAGCTAATTACAAGAGTCAATCACTGTGTGAAAAAAAAGTTATGCAGCTAACTTATTATTCACATTTGTGAATGAAATTCGACCCTACAACTCACACGCATTACATTTAGGTGACTGAGAAAAACACTGTCCCAAGCTACAGGAGCCAGACATCCCTCATATTGGTTCATCATCCAAAACAGCTAGCTGTCATCCAGTTTTGTTGTTTTAATCAAAGAAGTTTCCCTAGCCAACTAGATGGAGAGCATCTCTTTCTGCAGGTGACGTCAGCAGTGGAGCGGAAAGTGACGTGGATCGATAGTCCCTCTGTAGTTCAAATAATGTGCACCTTTCTAATAAATTTAAGTGTTTTTCATCCATTCTTGAGTCATGTTACACTTATTGAAAATATTGTGTGGCACACCTGATACTAAAATACAACCAAAATAAAGGAGCTTTACTAAACTTTTCTCATGACCCTCAAAAACCAAAGTAGATAAGTTGTTTAAAGTGAAACTTATTAGAACAGGCCATGGTAAATTAGTGCTTATTTATCTAATCTGTACATTGTAAACTTCCCAATTCCTATGAGTTTAGAAGTGCTTTTCACAATGTTCTATTCTAAGACTTGAAGGGAGATGGCAAATTCACTTTCATCCAAACCGATACGTGGATATTTTAAATGCACTAGTGCAAAACAGATTTTAAAAAGAGGTCTTGTAATTGTTGTCCATGTCACTCTAAAATAATAAATTATGTCACCTCATATTTGTATCTGACATTTCTACAAGGCACACATTGTAATATCTCAAGGCACACTGGTGTTCTCCGGTTCACTGGCTAAAAGTCAAGGTGATAAGTAATAAGAAAAAGGTAATATTCTAATCAGTTAAGCTTCCATATGTAGTATCTTGTATTTATTTATTGCAAGTTCTTACTGTAAAAAAAACTACCTTCTCAAAACATCTGTCTTCACTGCTTTCTATTGCCTCTCCTTGGGTGGTGTTCTGTCATCAGCTGGTCACCATGGAAATAGAAAGTAGATGCAATGAGGTGGACCTTCCCAACTTCTGTGTGATGAACTGTAACACATAAAATGGCAGTTCAAAATATTCAAATTAGTATGAGGTTTGCTGACTGGGGAATCTGGTGTTCCATAGCGCAGAACCTTAGACCTCTTCTACTAAAGTCTGCATAAGAAGAGAATAAAAGAAAAAGGTTCAATCTGAGTCATGTGGACAGTAGTTACATAAAGTGGGTCTTTCCAGCTGGTGTCTGTGAACTCTGCTGATTTATCTGCTCTGTAATGATGCTCTGCTAAAGCCAGTAAAGCAAGCATGCTCGCCTGTCGCCATGGAGACCCACAGCATCTCAAAAGACCAGCAGCCTTTGTGACCATACTTCAAATGCTAAGCAAACAACTGCTCTGTGAGGGTCACCAGATTCAACATTGTGTGCAATTATAGCCTACAGCTACTTTTATTTATTTATTTTTTTCATTTTAAAGGATATAATATATTCTTCTAATGAATAAAGGGGAAAAGTGTATGGAAAGCACACATTATGTTGCAGCTTCAATAGATTTGTGTTCTTGGTTTAAACATAAGTGATACTAAAATTTAAAAAACAAGCACAACCAGAATTCAGAGAGAGATGGTAAACTGCAGTGCCTGGAGAACCAATAAAAAGGGGGTATGAGGCGGGGTTTGGGCATATAAAGAAGAATGTGATTGGTCTAACAAGTCGACATACTACAAACTTTGCCCCTGCAGAATTTTTGTATGTTTCTTGTCCTTTAACACGACTTCCATGTCAGGAATTGAGTTAGAGCTCAATCTACTTGATTAAAAGGGAATTACAAATAGGACATAAGCAAACGTCGCTTGTCTCTGTATGCTAACAAGTAATAGTGATCTGACAGTGGAAATGCTCAAAACAAGTGGTGTAAGAGTACTTTAGGCCTGTGTTTCTTGCTTGTTTGTCCCTATATCCATCCACCGTGTGGCACCATGGTGTCCTCCACAAGTGCTACTGACAGGACGCAAATTTACTACATTTGTATGGTAGAAACGCCAATAAAGAATCTAAATTTATTTATAGATTTAATGCAAGTCAGAGCAGCTTTTGGTCAGCCATAGGGCCATTAGCTGCTACGATCTGCATACAATAAGTGTTTTTGAGGCTCAGAGAAGAGGACTTACTAAACAGAATCCATCAAAACTGTGTAAATAAAACAACTTCAAGTATGTTTTTGTGGAGAGAATGATAGAGTTAACACATACTTAAAGCATCTTCTGATCCAAGTAACACTTAAGCCAGACCTGGGCAAACTGCGGCCCAATGGCCAAATGCGGCTCTCTGCCTGTTTTAATCAGGCCCCCAGCACATTTTTGCTTTGCTAGAAAGCTTCTGTCTACTTATGTGGTGTCAGTAATAAGTACATTAAATGAATACAATAAAAAGAAAGTTAACTACCCTAAAGTGTGCAGAAATGAGGTTAATAATGATCATTTGTTACACCAAAGATTGTCATCCGACCCGCCACCACTTGCCTGGATTTGAATATGAAAAATAACTGCACACCCCTTTGTCTAACAATAGAATTCTGGGTTTTAGGCAAATACATGGTATATTGCCAATTATTATTATTTTAAGTTCTTGTTTTAACAGAATTTATACTCTACATCTTCTAAAATAGAAAATTACCAAAAATAAAATGATTAATGTCACATCACAATATAATTTTTTAAAGCTTGAAACCCCATACCCCCAATAGGCGCTTGTAAATGGCCTGGAAGTTCTCGTACCCCTGGTTGGGAAACATTGTTTTAAGACATCATTCTATACCAACAAGGCTTTAGTGTTTAATTCCACAGAAAACAACCAAGTTTCTACCTACGTTACATTCTGATGCTCAGAGTGGGTCGACCTTGTCAAACATCTGCATAAATCTGAATAAGTATTATTCTGAGAAGAAAACAATTAACAGTGCAATTTTAAAAAGTAAGTTCAACAAAAAATGTGTCATTATGTTTTCTTCCTCACTTTCTATTTAAATTGGACCAGCAGACTGAAATGACAAGGTTAACAGCTTGACTATGATCACATGGCTGTACCAGTTACAATAATGAATTCAATTAGAATGACTGTGTGAACTGAAAACCCAAAGGAGCACTTTTCTGGTTTCAATGACTTAGGTAGACAAGAAGCATGACTTTGACATGAAGCAAAAAGTTAATGCTCCAGATTGAATTGAGATGCAAACATATATCATATTTACAGGAAGTGAATGTGTGTTTTCTGAATAAAAGCTCTGTACACAGACTTGGAGTAGGAGCAGACGAGGTCGGTTTGGTGTTGATTTGGCCCAGAGAAGAAGCAGCGAAGCGGAGTGAGGCGTTCAGGGGACGAGCCTAATCCTCTGCACACATGGCACAGACAGGCAAACTCACACAAACCCAGACGAAGAGACAGCAAAGTCCACAAAAAGAACAGGACAGCACAGGATCAGGAGCAGCAGCTGAAGAAGGACAGGACAGCACAGGATCAGGAGCAGCAGCTGAAGAAGGACAGGACAGGACAGCACAGGGTCAGGAGCAGCAGAGGAATCCAGATACCAGGTTGAGCTGAAGCAACCTAAGCAATTTAATATACTGAACAGATGAGAGTGTGACATTTTGAAGTGTGCACGAGTGCTTTATCTGAGACCTTGTGAAAGCAAATATGTGACTTTGTGTCTTTGTTTTGCTTTAGAAATGCACTGGGGAATTTGCTGTTATTTTCACAGCAAAAAGTAAATAATTTGTGGATTTCTGTTTTGGATATTTTTCAAAAACTCTCTTTCAAAGAGTTACTGAGGCACAGGGCCTATCAGTAGCGATGTAATTAAATTCTAGACCAACCTATTGAATGCAACGTGACAAGGACACAACTGACTCATTCTTAAAAAGAAAAGAGAGTACATTTTTGTAAATACCTGTCATACTATAGCCTGCTTCAGCTTAATTAACTGTGTCCAAAGGCTTCATTTCTGACACACTAAAGCCTTTGTTTGTTTTCCACAATAATCCATTCGACTAACCACTTGGGAAGGGTTCTTTTCCCTCATTCACAAAACGGTGTGGAAATCTGGTTGCCTAGCAACAAAGACTTCATGTTATCAATGACCACTTGGAACTGAAAACTATAAAGCCTGGGATTGTGTCGTCACACAACAGAGACTTTTCAGTTTAATAGTGATGTTAATGTTAACCCAGTGTGGTTTTTAATAGGGAAATATACTAGATGACGGTATATTATTTTTTGTAAGCAATAATAAGCACAAAGCACTTTTGAAAAGTTAACACATTTAGAAACATGATCGTTTTATCCTAGACATACATTTTCTTTCACAAAACTACTCACAATGAACTGTCACTGTTGCTTGGTCTCAATTGTGAATTGATGTTGTTCAATGTTTTTTTTTTGTTTTTTTTTATGGTCAAATTATGACCTCCATAAGTCCAACTTGTAACAGCAGAGTGGTACAGTAGATCTAGGACATGTGGTCAGTATCGCTGTGTCTCATTTCTGCTCCAGTGTGACTCTTGTGTGTTGTGGGGAATAGGCTTATTAGAGCTGGCGCCCGCTCACAGTCAGGCAAATCACAGAGTCCCAATTAGCACCAGAGCTATTACAAAGAGTGCGGAGAGGTAATGATGATGGCACTATAGCACTGTGGAGGAGGACTGACCCAAAAAGCTTTCTCTAATCACTCTAGGGAAGCACACAAACTTGCAATCGTTAAGAAAATATTGATTCTGATGATGATACTGAAGCTCAAACAGAATTTCCTACTCTTGTGCTATTTCTTGTCATTGTCCGGAAATCACTGCGAAATATAACGATCAGGGAGAGAATGTTTGCCAGAAATTATACTTCAAAATGACCCAAGAAATGACTCGTGAGAGTAAAGCAATATTTGTTAAAATTATACTCTGGACAAGGGAACAAAATGTATATCACGATTTAGATGTTATCACTATGTTCATTCATACTTCTTAAAGAATATTAACAAACACATTTTTAAGAATTGTTTCTGTAATTGCTTAACCTAATTTGTTTCTCTCTTATACCGCTGAGATGCTAAGAAAAGTAGGTCAAAAAGAGTCTATGTTTGAGCACAGATCTGTAAAAAATGTATGAATCACAACGTCACAATTTCAAAAAGAAATCGTCATAAGACTAGAATCACTATTTCATTGTATCACCATATTGCTCAACCTTACTCCAGATAAAACAGAAGAATGGTTCTGGGTTAACGACCTACATGAGGCACAGTGCTCCTAATGGTCACTGCTGTGTGGACAGGATGTGCTGACCTGTGTGTTCTGTGCAGAGGTCACATTTATTCATTTTATGTGGAATAATAAACACAGTTTTTTGACTGAAACATTGATCTATGCCAAGTTGTCTTATTATGGCAAATTTAACATTGAATGTCCAGGTGCAGTGGCCGCCCAGGAGAATCCGATTGGCCAAACATACACATCAGTTATGTTGGTTAAACAGCCCAACAACAAGAAAAACTATTTTTATCCTGTTAAACCTGTTTGTTTTAATGTTAAAGACCATGCTTTATATTTGCCTATGAAAGGCGCCTTCCACTTGAACCACAACTTGCCATTTGGCCACTTACTGCACATACAAGAACTATTCCTGCAATAATGCAACAACCGCTTAGTTGCAAAGAGACTAAAGTTGGCTGCACACTAGAAGATTTTAAGATCTTTTACGATTTTTAGACACATCAAAAAAAGAACAGGCCACAGATAAGACGATTATTTGTCTCACTGTCACATCGTGTTGCAGGAAGAACAGAGACGACACAGACACAGACTCGCAGCAGCGAGCGGAGAACCGTGTGTGTCACGTTATTGTGCTCAGAGTGTTTTCTTTCATGTGCACGGTTATAAAAGTGAAACAACAACAACACCAACATCAACAACAGCACTACCACCAACAACGATAAAGCGCCAGTGGACTAAAGCAGGTTTATAACGGTCACAGGAGAGCAGAGGGTCATTAGAGGTAAAGACCTGACACACTGATGTGGGTGTCAGATGAAAAAGTTTCCACAAACTATCCTCGTAAAAAATAATTCTGCACTGACTAAGTCCACAAAGTCTTACAAATATTTACATGACGAAGCAAAGTTTCTTCTTTATTTTACATTTTAAGAGCCGCCGTCACAAGGCACACGCACCAGATGCTGTCAGTTGTTGTGGTCCTCTCGCTTGTATAGCATGTGAACCTCACCATGATAGACCCTGACAAAATGTTGTAACAGTCGCAGTGACCCACAGACATAAGGAGAGAAACAACATAAAATCTCTTACGAAAATCCATTCTCTGGCCACGCCTCCCCAAACTCCAACAGGGGAAGATAGAGTTTAAAATTTGGCTAAAACTCCTGTGCTGTGCAGCCAGTTTTAGTCATTGAAACCTTCATTGTTCCTTTGGATTTTAACTTCACACAGTCGTTCTAATTGAAGGCTTAAGGGAATGGAAATATTCTCCTCCTTCTTTCAAAACAAGTCAGTGATGTGCTTGTGTCTGATACAAATGTATACACTTAGATCTGTGTGGACCTGCTCAGTTGATACTTTTACAAAGATCTGGAATCCATTTGTTGCTTATCTTGAAGAACCACATTTGTAGTTTTGTACTCATGCCAGTGACTCTTTGTTTTGTAGTTATTCATTTTTCTTTTCTCTTTCAACAATGTTTAATCAAGCTGGCAAATATGCACCTGAGCTATGTTTGTTTGTTAACATTGAAAAACTAAAAACATTGGGAGGAAAATACTGCAAAAAAAGATTCTATTTATTTACAGTGTGTCACCATGCTCTCTCAATAATTGTATTTTTCTCTACCTTCATTTTTTTTTTATGCTGGCCACATAACACCCTGACCCCCAATAACCCACAGACACTGTGACACTTTCTCTCAGTGGTGGAAGTAACCAAAACTTTCACTCAAGAGAAAACTGTTGAGACACTGTAAATATGAACAAAAGTAAAAAAAATGGAGCTCAAAAACTATACTCCAAGGGAGATTTCTCAGCTCAAAATCTCTAACAATCTTTTTCTCATTGACTGAAAAACAAGTTTAAGTCCTTGCCCAAACACTAACAAGTTCACATTGCATAAGTCCATGATAAAGTTTGATAAATCACCATAAAACAACCGTACTTATCGTCTGCTTTTATTGATCGCCTAGTTCACGACTAAGTGATTTTGTTAGCCTGAGTATTGACGCACATGGAGTAAACAGAAGCAAAGAG
The DNA here is from genome assembly GCA_038363315.1 of Mugilogobius chulae. Classification (NCBI taxonomy): domain Eukaryota; kingdom Metazoa; phylum Chordata; class Actinopteri; order Gobiiformes; family Gobiidae; genus Mugilogobius; species Mugilogobius chulae. Next base: position 18,744,020 of record CM076411.1, on the reverse strand, counting down.
ACCATCAGAAACACAATAGCTCAAGGTCTGTTCTCTCCTGCTCTCGTCTCCTCGCTCGCTGCACAGGGTCGCTATGGTAACTTAGCTTTCTTGCCAAGACCACTTCCAAAGAAACTCATTCAACATTCCCTTTCCTCCGTTTCTCATTTCCATCTGCTGTCTGCTGGACTCGCATTACACCTGACGGGCAAAGGTGAGAATCAGATCTGAAATTTGGCTCGGTGGGGGGCTGTCGTATGTGCCATAGGAGTGTGTTTAAAGGTGCACTGTGTAACTTTTCAGGTGAAGGGGTTTCCATCAACTTATTGTAACGGATTGTGTGACAATTGTCTGGTTTCTGCTCATCAAGACCTTAGACTCGGTCTTGTCTTGGACTCGGTTTTGGACTCTGTCTTGTTTTGGACACAGAGACGAAGCTCTGTTAAACTTGCACCAGGAGCTCAGTGACTGGTCCCAGGCACAGTTTGCATTAAGCACTACACAATAAGATCAGGTAGGCACTGATAAATTAGTAAATTTACAAAGGCGGTCTTGATTTGACTGTAGTCATAGTCTCGTCTCGTCTTGGTCTCAACCTATAAAACTCTGGGTCTAGTTTCGGTCTTCTTGACTCTCAGTAGTCTTACTCTTGTCTCGGTCTCAGGACTCTGGTCTCAGAAAGGTCTTGGTCTTGATTAGTGCTGTTAGACTACATTAGTTTCTTCCCTTTTTTAGAGCTGCCACGAGCTCTAAAGCCATGAGTGAGAATGCCACTTCAGTGTGCTTAGAAACATGACGAGATTGACAAATAGGAGAAGTAAACAAGCTAAAGAAGTTCTTAGAACATTCTGGACATTTTTAGAATAACCCTTTTTGTTACATTAATTGTTGATTGGTATTTGGGTTAGGGTAGAAAGAAGAAAACCTTGTGACAAGCATGACGATTCACTGATAGCGTATAACGTAACCTGTAAAAGTATTTAGTTTAGCAAGCCTTGGAAAACCACAGACTCTTATTATTTGAATATCCCATCATGTTAAGTGGGTAGACTTATCTGTCTTTCAAAGCAGAACAGCGTTCATCAGAAAAAAATAAATCAAAATCACCAGCTGTTCAAACTGGGGGATTATCATTGCAAATGTTATGTTGTTTGTATTGAAGAGCATAAGGATTGGAGCAGTCTATACAGTGATGTGACTACATTAAAGAAGCTGAGCCGAAAGATAAAATGTTTGACTCAACAGTCAGTCTGCGCTGGGCTTTGGGCAATAAGAGAAAAGACATACAGTAAGTGGTCAAAATTAGTATCTTCCGATGGATAACTTAGTGCTCAGTCACACAGAAGGAACTTCAGGTAGAGCTGCTGCTCCTCCATGTTGAGAGGAGTAGGCTGAGACTTATCTTGTGGATAATGCTTCCCTTGTGAGGCATTCTAGACATGTCCATAAGAAGACTACAAGGAAAACCCAGGACAAGAGACTATAATTTTGGACTGGCCTCAGGATTCCTCAAAAAAAGAGCAGTGAATGTAATATTATTTTTATTTTAATGACAAAGTAAGTGCCTTGCTTTTTTTGTTCATCAAAATGTAGGAGAAAAAAGTTTTCTTTAATTGTTGACTAATTTTTAATATTTTGGTGAATTTGCAGCAACAATGGAGCCTGCAGCTCATCACATTGTGCCATTTCTTTCAGCTAACAGATTTGTTTTGCTGCTGTTTAATGACACGGTTAATGGGTCTAAATGTGCTGACTGTTTAGGGACAGGCTTTTAGTCAACCTGTGATTATACGGTGTTTCTCTTCACTGATTTACAGTGGTGAAATACTCTGCTGAGACTGCACAAGGGCATGGGAATCTAACTCCATCCTCTTCCAATTTACTAATGCCCAGAACTTAGCCAGAACAGGCAAGAGCCACTTAACAGGGCATTAAGGAGAATAATGAATTAAATACACACAAAGTGACTTCACTAAATCACTGTAGTAGAAATAAGTATGAAAGTAAAGTGGTTAAAAGGCATGGCACAGCCGCTTTTCATAAAAATGTAAATTAGAAGACACAATGAAAAGGTTTTTATTCAATTTCAAAAGAGTTCTGCATTAAATGAAAAGATATTCTACCTGATTGTAGCAAAATAATGTACGCAAAATCTGCATTTGTGTTTTCAAATATCTGCAACTTTTGCAGACTTGTTCGCTTAAAAAAAGAACATTTATTGAAACAATTAGTATTGAACTAATTGTGACCCACAATTTTGATCTAAAACTACAGATCCATTGACTGCCGTTCAAAAAGTGACCCACAATTTTGATCTAAAACTACAGATCCATTGACTGCCCGTTCAAAAAGAAACAAAAAACGATAAGCGGCACCTCTTCACAACATTTGTAGCAGCAAATGAAAGTGGTTATGCAAGTCCAAACTGTATCACTCGGAATGTTTATTTTTTTCAATAATCACCCTAAAAGCTACCTCCAAGTAACTAGCCTCAACTGAGGAACAATACAGGATTTCTCAAACATGCAAGAAACAACTAAAGCACAACTTCTTCACAAGTGTAGCTGTGACAGTTGGTCATTCAAGTAATGTTGAATTATGGTCCCAGAGGAAATACGACGTATGATTTTTTTTTTTTTTTTTTTTTTTTTAAGGTTTTGGCTGTTTTTTATTTGTTTGTTTAGTAGCCACATCTGATTTGAATAGTGTCTCTTTAAGAGTGAACTGCCTTTGTATCATTCATTACAGTAAAGCCCCACACTCTGCTTTCTAACCCATAACTTGACATTTTACCATCTCATAATATTTGATGTGTATTTTATTCAGCGTAATTACATCCAAGCAGTATTTATAGACTTGTGTGTATAATCTGAGCTGTGACCTTTCAGGGGCATAATCATCTTTACTAGATCCATGCTATAAAAACTCAAGATTGTTCCCATTGTTCTTTACTATTCTTAATTCTGTTAGAGACATTATCTACGATATGCTTAAAAATACATATGCTGTGTATATTAAAACATAATTATATCTTTGTTCAAACAGGTGTAATTTGATAAGATATTAGGTGATGTGCACTGTTCCATCTGGTTCAAACACTGTTGGACATTTGTCAAAAGTCATTTATTGTTTATTATTATCTATGCCCCTTCGCTGCTGCCAGAACTCTAAAGGCATCGATATAGACTACCACTCTAGTGAAACTTTGTGAGCTGCTTCTTTAAAGAAAATGTTTTAATAAATAATAAAAACAGTTGGATGCATCCACAACTTGTCTTGCTGTCTTTACATGGAGGACATTCAAAGGGACACATTGTACAAAAGTGACTCTATAGACTCATAAAGTTATCCATGAGCATCTGTTCAGCACACTGGTCACACAGGCGCCGGGAGGACACCAGGACAAGGTGATCGAAGTGCCACGGTGGTGCATACACATTCACACATTGCTTAGGCTGCACCCCTGCTATTACACGCTCCAACTTAAACAGAAAACAATCTCCATTTGAATTCCCCATCTCTGTCCCCAGGGTCTAGCACTTTGGTTTGTTACGGTAGCTACTAAGAGCTCATAACAAAATATAGTATATAATAGAAGGTTTTGTCATCAATTATTGACACCAACTTAACAGCATAATTTCTACAAAAACTACTACATTCCCTGCTGTTTATATACAGTAGTTATATATAAAAAGATGAATCACTGACACGAAATTTGATGTAGGAGAATGCAAAGGCAAGGACCAAAACAGTGGCACAGAAGTAGATTTAGTCTGTGCGTTTGTGATTTTGAGCTAAGCTACAGCAGTTTTTTCTTATTCCATAAAATCAGTAAAAGCAACAGAACACATAAATAAACCTAAAACACTCTCAACTAAAGGTGGTGACCACAAAGTTGTTCAGTGAGTGGATTGTGAAACTGTGACAGACGGGAATTCCCACTGAAGAAAGCGAGCCTATAAGCTATAAAAAATACATCATAGATAGATAGAATATAAATAATATATTTCTGAATAGCAGTCTTTTCTCAGTTTAAGTTTCGTAGGAGGCAGATTTGCATCCATCCACACTTTATTGCATTCACAGTGACAAAAACACATGTCTCCAGTATCTGCCTGGAAATAAAGCATCCAAATAGACATCCGGTGGTCTGAATGCAGCATGAGTGAGCGATTTGGGTTTATTGCATTCTGCTTTTATCTATTGGAGTTGCTTATTCTGCTTGATTGCACAATCAACTTGAAAATCAAAACACAAAACATTATTACAGATTCACTGTAGTAATGTAGCTGCTGCATTATGTAAAGCAGCGTGTACAGTAATTGTGGTGAAATCATCTTGTCTGAGGGAAAAAAAAAGTACCAAATGATAATTCCAAAGTCCCACAGTTTAGCCAAGGGACCATCTTGTTTGGACTCTATCACATATGCTTAGAGTTCTCCAGAATTACTCGTGTTTCTCACTACACATCCAAATACCACTATCCACACAGACTATTTTTAGCAGCTCGTGCAGTGTAACTAAAAGGCCACGCAGGCAGACGCAGTAATGAGTTTGAGCTTTGTTTTTGGCCAAAGCTGAATCGTGATCAGAGTGAGCTGCAGGCCGGCGGCGCAGAGCAGAACTGAGCAGAAGACATCACACATAGAACGGCACAGATGGGGCACCACTTCAAAGCCTCACAACGCAGCCCCACACATCACAATTGGATTATTCAATCAGCTCCGTAATTGGGTTTGTGCTGGGCTAATACGGTTAGGGTCATTTTCTGTATTGTTGCAATTCATGATTTCACAATGGTTTTTGTTTACAGATGGTTGTTGTTGTTTTTTGTCCTTCAGCAAAAAAGTGTCTTTAGAACATGCACAGATTAATAGAGCAGTGTTTGTGGCGAAGTAAAAGTTCATATAAGTTTAAAAGCACATTATTCATATTTATCATCATATCATTCATATTAATGTCCTAAATTCAACCAAGAAGTTTCTCTTCAGCAGCAACCTATAGATACACGAATGATACACATGTTTTGGACATTTATATAAAGGTTTTTGTTGAACCTTTGTTCGTTCCAACCTGATGTTAGCTAAAGGGGCACCAAAGCCTTATTTCTACAGTATTAGTGCCTCAGACCTTTGTGGAGCATCTTCGGTCGCTTTTGTTAATGGTGGCTTGCATTCTGACTATTGCAGCATGAGCAGCTCATACCACCCATACATAACACATTTTTTCTTTAATAAATAATCAAAGTCACATCTTCATGAGGATAATTTGAGTGATTTACAAGATGTGTAATAATTGCAGTGCATTGAGACAAGTGCATTGAGACAAGGGTAAGGGGCCATATAACAGTACTTTAGAGCAGTGGTTCTCAACCTGGGGGTCGTGAAATGTTTTCAGGGGGTCCCAAGATCAAGTGAAAAATTTAAAATTAAGATCTTAAACAAGGTTTTACAGCTTCAAATACAGTGATAGGTGTGGATTCCCATTTGCTGGTCTTTAGGATGAATTTATCTAGGCTTACTTCTTCAAATTAAAATAAAACTTTGCCACTTTGCAGGTAGTTGTTATTTAGGGGATCACGACTAAAAAAGGTTGGGAACCACTAGTATTCTGCCCCTTATCAAGCCCATGGGAGTAGGCCGTTGCCTGCTTCTTGTAATAGTAGATTAGTAGAGTAGTTCTTATACTACTAAAAATGTTCCCGTAAATTTAACTGCCTGCATGGAGAGAAGCAAGTGACACAACAGGCTACAGCGTGTGACTTGTGACATGTCTTATTTAACCGTTTGTGCGAAACTTACTAGTGTACACAAAAATTTCACAAATCTGATAAACTAGAACACATAATTTCTAAATGAAAAACCCAGCTTGCAGAATATGTGATATAAAAATACTTGAAATTGAACAGATGCCTCTTAAATATCAAAACATCACACTACAATCTAGTCCAAGTCATTTCATCTTCATCGTGGCAGAATTTCCTAATGGATATGCTACATGCTGCACATTTAAAGTTAAGGAAATGCATTCTTTATCCTGTCAGGATCAGTGGTCAGCAGCAGCCATGGCATGAAATCTCAAAAACACTGGAACTGCATTATTATGACCATGTTTTTTTTTTTCAAAATGATAGAACAATATCGCTGTCTCATTTACAGTGCAGCTCATATAGCATAATTTCTTCAGTCTGGGTGTGATATATCTGTGCCTTCCACTCTGTATTCCTGTCTGCAGTCTTTCACACACTACGGCCTTCCTGTTTGAGTGAGCAGTATCGACATTACTCCTGTACACCTCTTCAATCAATGCTCGACTCCAGCTTTTCCTATCTCCAAGTCTAAAGTATGGAGTGCTATTTGAATAGGACTGAGCAACAGACAGCTTCATACCTCAATCAATCTTTCCTTAAAATCAAACCAGGGACGATTCTGATTACGAGTGCTGAACATCCACAAACTATGATGGTCTGAAATATTGCGTCAAAAAGCAAAAGCAATACGCATCAGCTTTAACATTATTGAAATCTTGAGGTGAATATATTACAGACCTACCTCTAAAGTTGAAAAGGCTAGGCTAAACCAATCTAATTTAGCTCGTCTAATAAACATTTGAATCCAGAGAGGCCTGATGTAACATCTGACAAACAAATTCAGATATGACTAATGCTGCTTTTCTAATGTGTCTGTTTATTTACCAAGGCACTGTGTTCTGCTCTCAGCTCGTTCTGAACGCCCTGCTTCCAAATGTCTTTTCATAATAGTCTGTGGAGTAATACTGGCTGCGCTCTCAACATATGACACAAATGAATAAGAATAGTTCTATCCAATGGTGAAAATTGTATTATCAGAGCCCTCTATAAGATTACACTCTGACACAGTCCAGAGAATCCTGTTTAGTTTTGCCCAGACAAGCCTAAGGTGAGAAAGTAATTTCATTTGTCAAAACACCAATGTGCAAGAAATTAGAAACCCTCCGAACTCATCCAAACCTAGCAAAAATCTTTAGCAAAAGTGTCAAGGAGCAAATAAGACTGCACTGTTTACAAATGTATGTATGTTCATGTGTCTGTCATAGGGATAGCATTGATAAATCTGCATTGCAAGTGCTGTACTTATAAACTGAATGTGTGATACTGTGGATGCATTTTTGAAAAAGAGCATGTTGGCTCTATGACATACTTCTGCTTTCAATCTATATCATATTTCTGACACATTATTTAATACAAATGAAGCAACCTCGTGATACAGCAAAGATGTTTCCGGTACTATTTAGAAGTGGAGCAAACCGATGTTCTCCGGGACTGATGTTTACCTGGGCCTGATGTTCCCCCTTTCTATGGACGAGTATACAACGCACCCGGGGAACATCGGGTCCTCATTTAAGAAAAAGGCCAGCTGTTCCCAAAGTCCTCAAATCCTCCGCTTTCCATGAATGGAGGAGCAGCCAACCCTTTTATAAGGCTGAGTTGTCCCCCACGCTTGCCAGGCTGCGATTTCTCGATTTTTAAGGCATTTAGGCAGTACTGCCCGCTACGTGCCTCCATTCAAACACCGCTATGGGCTATGACAGTAAGGTATAAGTGTCGGCCTTTTGGCATTAACATTCTACTGTATATTAAACATCCCTGTATTGCGACAGTATTTCTGTTCTGTCATCTTTTCTCTCCTCATGTGCCTTTGACACTCATGTCTTATCAACGCAGCACTCAAGAGATGTGCCACGGACTGCTCGTCCTTACATCAACTTGAACAGTGTAGATTTCTCTCAAAAGAGGACACATGTGCGTGCTCACTTGGACACAGCTTTAAACACTGGCACAGTGCATCTACAGGGCTCTCATAAACGCATGGACACAAGGGATTGAGGGACGGCTCAGGCTCATAAATGGGTCCGCTTCATGCAAAGGGGAGAATTTGAGGACCCAGAGAACAGTGAGCCTTTCTTAAACGAGGGCCCGATGTTCCCGGGGTGTGTTGTATCCTTGTCCATAGAAAGGGGGAACCATCGGGCCCGGGTAACATTGGGCCGATCCCATTGTCAATCCAAGTGTGTTCTGTTGCAAACCAGGCTCACAAGAAAGCATATGCCACGACATAACCCTAATCCACAATTTCACACCTTTCTTTGGTAAATATGCCACACGTTCCAGTCCATTTCTGTGGTGGTAGACAGTAATATTTATGTAAATTTTACAAAATCCTTATTGTAATCCTACCCTAAGCCCAAGCCCTAAACTTACCCATTTTAGTAACCTGAAGCCTAAACTTTCCTGTTAAACCTAAAGAAAATGTCCTTTTTCATATACGGCGTACAGATATACGCAAAAAGGCGTGAAATACACTACTCACAAAAAGTTAGGGATATTCACCTTTTGGGTTAAATTTCACGACAAGCCTAAAATGTATTCAAACTTCTACAGGTCAACTTAAAGTGACCTTCTCTAAGCTTTTGAATGCACATATCCAACTGTTAAAAAGTTTCAGTAATTTTGCACAAGTTGCTGTTCTCTAACAAGGAGCTTAACAACAAAAATCACACCAGGTCTGTGATCCTTGAATTGACCAATAAATGTCCTGGTTCAATTAGAGCTGGTGTTTAAACAGTCGTCCTCATCATGCTGTTCACATTTTGACATCATGAGACCAAGACGACACCTAACAATGGGTCAACAGTCCCTGACCATTGCGATGCTTCAAACAAGACGTTCTCAGACGGAAGTGGCCACTGAGCTTGGAGTGTCACAGAGTGTCATCAGCAGGTTCAACAGAGATATCGAGAGACTGGAAGAGCCACAGAAAGGCGTAGAAGTGGACATTCTTTGGCCACATCCTGTGCTGATGACGGTACATTGTGAAAACTGCCCTGAGAAACCGGATGATGAAGGCCATTCAACTCCAGGCACGTTTAAGAGAGGTGAGAGCACCCAAGTGTCACGTCAGACCATTCAAAACCGTTTACACCAGTATGATCTGCGTGCTAGACAACCTGCACGGGTACCTGACCACACCACAGGCACAGGCATCATCGTCTTGCATGGGCCAGGGAGCATTTTCACTGGACGAGGGACCAGTGGGCCTCAGTGCTGTTCTCTGATGAGAGTCGAGTCACGCTGAGCAGAAATGATGGCCAAAAACGATGTTGGAGACGTCAGGGAGAGCGCTATGCATCAGCCACTGTTGTCACCAGGCGAGCTTTTGGTGGTGGTGGCGTTACAGTGTGGGCAGGGGTCTCCAGTTGGTACAGAACTGCCCTACACTTTGTGACAAGCCCATACTACCTGAATAACATCATTAATCCAGTGATTGTGCCCCTACTTGAACAACACAGGCCTAACTTCATCTTCATGGACGACAATGCTCCTGCTCATCGAGGTCGCATCATCAGGGAACGGCGGTTGGAGACTGGTGAACCTCAAATGGCATGGCCTGCACTTTCTCCAGACCTGAGTCCCATTAAAAACCCGTGGGATCAGCCGTGTAGAGGCTCTGAACTCTGCACCCCAGACCCTCAGTGACCTGGGGGCTGTCCTTCAAGAAGAGTGGAATGACATGCCTCAGCTGACAATAAGTTGTCTTGTGAACAGCATGAGACGTCGTGGTCAAAGTGTAATTGATGCTCAAGGGCACATGACGAGATATTGAGACATGTAAATTTTGCGTTGTGATGTAACTACCATTATTGTTACCTTTTGTTTCAATAAAAGTTTTGAAATGAGTAAATCACCAGTGCATTCTTCTGCTTAAATGTCTTACTTTCATGATATGATATCACCATAGCGTGAACTTGTTGCATTTTCCATAAATTTGACCTGAAAGGCAAATATCCCTAACTTTTTGTGAGTAGTGTATATATATTTTTTTAATATATATATATTAATATATATATATTAATATATATATATATATATTATATATATATAATATATATATATAATATAAATATATATATATATATATATATATATATATATATATATATATATATATATATATATATATATATATATATATATATATATATATATATATATATATATATATATATATATATATATATATATATATAAATATATATATATATATATATATATATATATATATATATATATATATATATATATAATATATATATATATATATATATATATATATATATATATATATATATATATATATATATATATATATATATATTATATATATATATATATATATATATATATATATATATATATATATATATATATATATATATATATATAGATATATATATATATATAGATATATATATATATATATATATATATATACGCTTTCTTGTGAGACTGTGTTGTCTGTTCCCACACTTGTTTAGCATGCTTTGAAGAGAGAGATCCGCCAATGAGCAATATGTTTGTATTTATTTTACTTCATATTTGGGTTGGTCTTGGTTCTCACACCTCATGTGCCAAACTTATTTCCATAACAGTATTAAGCAAAAAGACTAGCCGGAAAAACACATGCACATGCTTACTTCTTTGGTGATTTAAGCAGTGATCTTTTGCTTCACTTGTGTTTAAATACACCTTGAGGTAATGTACATTAGTGTCAGCAGAGAAAAAGCTTTGTACAGACTGATCAAGGCTTACTGTTAATAGGACCTGCATGGCATCTTTCATATTCCCACTGGCCCAAGAGCAGCTTTCTCTGATCTAAAGCTCTTTTACATCTACCCAACTATAGTAACTGTACAAACATCGACACAAACTTTACCTGCTAGACAAGTAAACAAGACAAGATATCACAAGTTTCATTGTAAATTCTCCTTAGGGCAGAATTAGTCTAGCTCTCCTTGCTCGTGGCAGAATAAAAATGTTTCTACTGTTGACTACTCTTGAATAAACAATTCAATTGATAACCATACAGAAAGAGAATCAATTCCAGGACTCTCTTGCTTTGAGGCAGGAAGGAGCACCATATCATTATAAGTTTTGACCTATCAAGAATAGGCCAACCAATTTTAACATAAGTCAGTGTACAATAAGGCACGTCTCCTTATGGACTGTACCCTATTAAACAAAGTGCTGATGCCTGCGTGCAAATGCCACAGCCTGCTTACTTACTTCTAAAGGGCGAGAGAGAGAGAGATCACCTCCGCTGCCTCCATCTGCTGGTGCACCGTCCCAGCAGGAAGGCGAGAACATGACATCACAGTGTACGGCCTATTAGAGGGTAAAGCCAAGGGGCAAACGCTAACATTGGGAAGCTTTCAGAAGAACTGGACAGGCCCAGCTGGAGCCATCAGTCGTCCCACCCTTGGTTCAACATAGACGCCAAATTAGCTGTAGTGTGCGTACGTAGTGCTGCGTTGAACCTGCAGGGAATATGTCCAATTTACATTATAAAAAGAGTGATATCAATCTTGTTAGTCAGGGTCGTTGATCAAATCTCATCTTCACATAGGCAGTCTTTCAGAAAATATAGAAAAAGAAAGTCATGCAGGATTTGTCGCAACACAAATGGGACTATCCACACTATGTTTTGTAAAAGTGTTGAAAATGTTATTCTTGTTCAGTGCGCTTATCACAGGTGCGTATGCCATTTATTTCCATACATAATTGGCTTTCCATTTTCCATTAAAAGCGTAAAAAAAAAACATGTAACGCATTAACATGACTCACTAGCTATTGACTGTACAAGTTCAGAAACTGTACATGTACCACACCAGCTCTCATGCATCAGATGGAGAAATGTAATTGCTTTTCTGTAATCACAATGCAAGCTAAAAACTAATTGCTAATAATGATGTTAAATGACTAACAGCTGCTATTGATTTGCATGTGCTATTGTGACCTTGAGGCAATTGTTTGTTTTATGTGGTGATTAAAGCTGAACTCGGTAACATGTCTACCATAATATACAGCTTTAAAGCCTATGTGATGTATAAATGAGTTGTGGATAAAACAAACCTCCCTCCCAACATACACTGGCCTAGAAAAACATCTATGGATGTGCAGCGATCGTTTGTATGGAAGATCAGAGAAATCGCTTGTTTTGCTTAGTCCAGTCACTCCAGTTTCCGCACCTTAATTGCTCATTTAGTCATCCAGGCTCTGTCAATTTTAGCATTTGGAATTTGATTGTGAGCCCAAAAATGTGAATCTGTAAAGCGCCTTGAGTGCCTTGGAAGGTAGAAAAGTGCTTTATAAATAGAGACCATTTACCACTTACCAAACGTGTCAATCATTGCTAAAACCTTGTGCAGAGAGTTTTGGCACAATGGTAACATAGGGGAGATGTAACCTGTACAAGTCCCCTTATGTGTTGCGTTACTCATCGTGTCTGTGGGGTCAGCGCGGATCTAGTACAACGTTTTGTCAGATCTCAAGACTGCAACATGTTGTCTTTAACTTTGCAACAGATATGCTCATATAGGGCCAAGCTATACTGCTTTCTGACAACTGTAAAAATGTATGAAACAGCCAGCACAGTTTGAAAACTTTTTCATTTCGCAACATGCACAATGTCTATTCAATCTTTTACTTCTAACAAATATAGGCTCCCCTGACCAATGACCTTTAATTGTATACATATAAATAATATAAATGAAAGTGCACATGAAGGCATCTCACGCTTCTTACATTTCTTTTTATTGTGAGGCTGTGCTGGATCATTTGGCAAACAGTTTTCTCTGCAGTCTGCACTGAAGTCACAAAAAACATTACACTTTCACTATGTACATATGTGGTGAGTGAGTACTGGTTGTGTGTGAATGGTAAATGATACAGGTACACAGCAGCTATGGTGGTTACATAAGACTAAAATTGTAAAAAATATTTTTGATTTCTTCAAAAGCTTAAACTAACACATTATTACTTGTAAGATGCAGTGTTTTAATACTAATATTTTAGAGAATGGTATTTTTCTATCACCGGTTCATCTAACTGCAGAAAATGTCCACCTATGATCAAGAAGAACTGTAAATCAATACTGCTACTTTTCACATTTTCACATTTTGGGGCCATTCTCACATAAAAATCAAAGCTGCTGTCAAAGCTAATGGGCCCAATGAGACTTGGGACAGAAGAGAAAGCCGATGGCAAAGTCAAAACTGGCACTGAGTTTTAGTTTATGAATCAACAGGAGTGTGGTCTGACCTGGAGAGCTCCTCTGGACACAGCACCACGTGAACCCAGATGGCCTTCACAGTGTTAACCATTAATGCCTCTAGATACAACCAAGGCAAACAGACACAGACTGCACAGTTTCACCAAAAAATTTTGATTTATCAGAAGTAGTGCAGCCAATATAGCATACTATTTAGAGTAGTATATAATAGTATAGTAGTCCATGCAAGCTTGTCAAAGCCTGATCCCGTCAGGTCTCAGAAGTCAGAAGCTTAGTAAATTGGGCCCGGGAGGTACCGTTTTGGGAGACCACTGAGACCTCAGGTGCATACTCTAAAAGCGGACCTTTGTTTTTTTCTTTTTTAGTAAATGAAGCCTGAGCTCATTCTTAAATAAAAATTTGAGTTCTGAGGTTTTCCTGTCCAGGTTTAAAACGGCCACAGAACAGACATTGCTCTGCTTTTAACTTTGATGATTGTTTTTGATACTGTTGATCTTGAAGAATTGGGAGGGCATAAGGAGTTTGGCTCTGTCCTGGTTCAGATCGTATTTGATAAACAGAAGTTTGTCTGTCAAAGTTGGCGATGCTGTGTCTTCTCCTGCTCTGTTGAACTAGGGATTTTCCCAAGGATCAGTCCTTGGGTCTCTGCTATTTTCTCTTTACCTGCTACTTCTTGGGTCAGTTCCGCATAAACACAAGATGTCCTTTAACTATTAGGCAGATAACAGTCAAATGTTGTTTTATTCTACTGAAGCAGTCTTTGTGAGGTGAAAGCATGGGTGGCTTGTAATTTTACATTTTAACAAGAGCAAAATTGAAGATGTACTGTTCACTATTGGTGCCTCAGCTGATCCCGTCTCTGTTGAGTTGGACTCAGGACATAAGCTCTGTTATCACAAACCTAGGTGTTAAGCTAGACTTCACATGAGGCATACATTTGTGCTGTTGTTAAGACCTTTTTTCAGGTGAAGGAAAGCAACGTTGATTTTTATTTTTCCATATTTTAGAAACTTTAATTCATACTTTTCTCTCTTCATGCCTAGTGCAATGTTCCATATTCAGGTCTCACCAAAATGTATTCTTGCTCAATGCTATAAAAAAAAAGTTGTAGAGACTTCAGGTTTATGTTCTAATGTTCTAAATTCTTGAATGAAGGGAATTAAAGAAAAAGTAAAGTGGAATACAATTTATTGTGACGGAGAAACTGGATTCACCGTTCAGCCCTGGGTTATAACAAGGGTTGAACACATTTTGGGACAAAAGAAAAACATTCAAATATCTAACTATATAAAAATGATAAATATTTATAAATGGGTTCAAATTATTAATTTGTGTATTTACTTATTTAAAAAATAAATCATACTATTACTATTCATGTTTATTATTATATTTCAGAATGTTGCATGCGCTGCCAAAATGTTGTGTGCAGAGCCAAACCAGGCCAATGGAGACTCAGTCTGACATTACTTTGAATAATATGATTTCTCTTGTGTACTTGAAGTATCCGGCTAGGGACATTTCACTTGCACTCATTTGTTCTATGCTTAGTTAGCCCAGAAAATATGTAGAGCAAGACTAACAGACATAGAAAAGCCTTAAGTCCACTGACCTGTGCCCCGTTGTTTACGCACAAGCCATGTTTGTAGAGGGTCACTCTTAACAGTCCATTTATCCTGCACACTGCTTTAAAGTAGATCTCTGGGTCAATAACCACACAAATTTCAATTGTGTGGTGCGCATCTAAGCTATACTTACATATCCTATGGCATTTTCAGAAACGAACACCTACATTTTGTTCATTGTAAACTAAAACTTTGATGTTTAAAATATCTTATGTCCATTGATTTTTTGTTTACTTGCTCAAGTTGTATTTTGAGTTGTTCCTGCTTGAGTATTTGAGCATTTAGGACAAAGATGCTTTGATCATCCCTCTTTTCTCCTCCCACCTACGCTTTGGTCTACCTTCAACATTTACTTTTTACTTTTCTGTTGTTTAATGCAAACCAAAGCGGTTACAAATGAGAAAGTACTTGTGGTAGACAGAGAGGTGAATCATTAAGAAGTCAGTCTGCAATCGAGACTTGTTTCTTTTATTATGTAATGTTTGATTTATTAAATGTCCAAAGAATAAAATGATGGCACCACTGAATGAATTAATATATAATCCATGGTAAGTGTGGATAGAATACAACTATATTTCAGACATTCCATATTTTTACCTCAATATTTTCAAAGTTTTCTTCCATCAGTAGCCTCTTAGAACAAACTATTTGACATTTCCACGTAGAAAGAACACAGTCAGCTTGCTTTGGTAAAGAAGGTTTTTCTTTCAGCTGTAGCTTGCATCATCTTGACATGTTTTTCAGTTCTAGCAAAGACAAACAACAATATATCATCTTATGCAACTGCTCCATATTTGATGTTAAACTCACTTGTAATTCATATAATGCCCAGTGTCTTGTGTTTTTAGGCTGGATGCTTAGAGAGAGAGAGTTAGAGATAGAAAATGCATCTGTGTGATCTTGTAAGCTGTATATTTTTGCACATCAAACTACGTGGAATATTCTGATTCCCTACATGTCTATGGTAACTGGTCCAAATATTTATCTATGGTTGTCAGAATGAGTAGACAAGCATGGAGCGTTAAAGAATAGATGCAGACAATTACTGCTTACGCGATGATTACTTTGCGAATGCACAATAACGCTTGGAGTGTTATGTGAAAAGGATCTGTGGTACTTCAGTCCGGTCTGCATTCGTTTCCTATAAACAAACACAATCCTGAAATTATGAGGTCTGAAGGGGAAGTAAACCGCTCTGCCACATGTCTTTTCTTTCTGTTCTGTTGCAATGTTCCAGACAAGCTGCTCTAGTGGCATTGAAAGAGAGGTCAAATACGGAGGATACGTTTCTTTGCAGACAACAAAGTCTAATTTAATTATTTTAATTACTAAAAGGACAACTCAGTATGCTGATGTCTATGTCCACCTCACTCTATATTGAAGTCTGTTTGTAGTGAAGCTGAGACATTGTATCTATGGGCATGTGCTGATTAAAATTACACTATATTGTAAGATCTTGTTCAGAAGTATATGCTACAGAAGAATTTTCTTTACAGTCAATGCTTTGGTTGATGAGGGAAAACAAAGTGAATGAAAAAAAGCTATACAAGAAGAAACAACTTCTTTGGTGTGAGTTCAGAATTGTCACCGCACTATTATATTGAACAATGGCAAGACACTGAAAACACAGATGATCTAACATTTGTCTATGGACTATACTTTATGTCTTAAATAAATGATTTTGATTTAACTGTGATATGATTGGAATTTCAGAGGTCTGTTGAGTGAATAATTCATCCCAATCTGGAGATAGGTCTGTGAACCCTTTTCCAAAATTTCAACTAGATTCATAGTCAAAAAAAGTAAGTTGAAAATAAGCCATACAATTGTGTGGTGAAGGAAAATCAAAGTCATCTCTGGGAAAACTGTATTTTAATGCATATCGTCTCCACATTCATCTCCTGAGTTTCAGACGGCAAGATGACAGATTAATTAACCCAGTGATCCCCAACCTTTTTTCTTGTAGGATCCGCTAAAGTCACTTTTTTTTTTCCAGGGACCGGAATCTGTTTATTGGGTTAAGTGGTGCTACATTTTCATAGGAAAGCACAAGAAAGTCGTGTTAGATTATATATTAAAAATAAAATACATTTTAGAAGATCCTCTGTAGTAGATGACCGGTTTTGGGCCAAGGACTGTGTGGTTGGGGACCCCTGAATTAACCAATCGGTGATGAACAAACTCAGTCATGGCTGCTTACAAAAATATTATAAAAATATTAAGGGGGACTGGAAAACATCACACAATCAAGAACAAAACTCTATAAATCTGACTTGAAAATTGTCATTTTGTTCTCAATGACAGACAAGCAATAAGCTCCTTTGGTCCTTATGTATCAAGCGGTAATAGAACTGCACAGTAAATTGTGATTTTGACAGGAAATGTGACGGAGGGCATGGTGATCAGACACAGAAGCGTGAATTCAGAATCCCAGGCAAGCCACATTTTGAAAAAGCCCTACAGTCTAAAGAATAAATTCTGAGACCACATTTCCCACAACATTTTTCACACAAACTATTGCCTTCTAAATTTGCGTTGTCTTCTGCAAAAGCAAAGGTGACATACTATTGAACAACTTTCTTATCTCTGTCCTCTCGACTCCTATTTGCTTTTTATATGCCGTCTGAAAGCCAAAAGCAAAGTTTATACACTGCTCTGCACTGTTCCACCTGTAATGACTGGATTCTGTGTGCATACTCTTACTGCACGCTGGGGCGAGATCATCTTCTTAATCACTGCACGATTCTCCGAGGAAGCGCTCGGTAATAAAGTTAATTAGTCCGACTTGCACCATCCTCCATCGCGGTGACATTCGCTTTGCAATATCTGAGCATAAGGAGTGAATGTATCCTCTATATTGAGTCGAGCCCACTGGGAACATGTCAGACACAAAACAGTTTGCCACAGATCGGAGCAGGTGTTAAAGGATAGACAGTGCTAAAGGGAGATCCCAGCACATCGTTTTAGGCATTGCAGATTTTAGGCACTAATTGCTGCGATAATTGGCAGACATTTTGGACTAGCTGAGCGTATTGTCTTGTTACTTAGGTTTAACAGAACGGCTGTGGAGGGATGAGAATGATTCAGTCAAATGACAGTGTTAGGTAGTCAGAAATAGACTTGAATTATGTCAAAAGTGGAATGACGGCATATTGGAGGAAGTAATAAAGCTTAATTGAAGCAATATATTTTATAGCTGTGATTATGATGGTGGTAATAGAAGGTGGTAAACAGAACGGGCAGAACTGTTTTAACTGGTTATTCAATGAGTTAGCATCAATATGTTTTCAGAAAACCTAGTCACATGTAAAAGTGTTTTGTGTAGAATGTTAAAGGAGACATACTACTTTGTCCAGATATTTTTGAATTGCATTGAATTGTAATTGTACTAATGAACTATAACAAATAAATCATCATTTGACATTTAGTTTGTTGTAGGCTAAATCACAATATTGATCACTACACAGATTCAAACAGATTCATTGACTTCCTGTTCCACAGAACTGATAATACTCGCCTCTTCGTAATGACATCTCACAGTAGCAGCAGATTGTCTTTGTGTGTTGTTATTTTTGAAAATGTTCAATGTGACAAATTATAAGACTATGTATCAGTAAGAGTCAGTCTTAATTTGAATAATTCCTTTGGCATTTCTTAAATGTTGATAGGGATAGGTGGTAGGTGAAACACAACTTTTCTGAGAACCAGAATATTAGTTGCAAGACAAAAGAGGGATGAATCAATCGGAATACAATCTTGAGTAGATCAGGAAACACTGTTGCAAGGTTAAAAGTTCAAGAAAGTTGATTTGTATATGCCCCCCTTAACAATTAAAATCACTATGCCCATTTTCTTACAATAAAATAACTTAAAATCAATGTCTTCTATAAAAAATAGTCTGCAGTGTCCTCTCTATGTCTAGAAATGTGCAGTTTGTTTCCTAAAATCTATAAACCTCTCGTGTCATTGTTGTTAGCAAGGCAGCTATAACTTTCATTAGCATACTGTCATGCCTTGTTTCTAACAGCTGATAAAAGCTTAAAGCACAATATGGTAAACAATTCAGAGGCTCAAAATGCTTTAGGTAAGTGAGCAAAACATGTAGAATGAAGCAAAAAGTTTAAAATTTAATATTTCGATTTGTTTGTGTTCAGTATAGCACCTTTAACGCAAAAAAATAGGAAAGTATTATGTTTGCAACGTTGTTAGCCTATAATATCACAATACATAATTATTTTTATATGATTATTTTGTCACTAACAGACAATCTTAACTACAATACACTGAACTAATTGTCCTTTGACTCTCGCCCTGCTTGTTCCTGAGGTTTGGGCTTCCTGCAGAGGACATAGTGACCACATAGATGGAATCATTTGTGGTTTTGTGGCAGCAGCAGCAGAGCATCATTAGCCTTGGGCAGTGGTCCTGACAGTACAGACCAGCTGGCTCTTTAAGCAGCAGGCATCCCCAGAGATCCCAGCTTTGAGGATTTATGGGTCCAACAGCCACTGGTAGCAATGCACTGTCATTCACTCAAAGGTAAAAACTCATTATTCTAATAGAGTGTTTAGTTAAAAGAATGTTTTTGTATGATCAAATATGTCATGTCAAAAAATATGAAAGTTTAATTGGTGAGCTTCTAAACATGTTCTGATGTAGGAAAAATATTGATATATTTAACATCATTGTAGTGTACATGTTATGTTTTCTAGGTTTTATGAGATGAAAAAGTAAAGCTTATAACTGTTTGTCTTCTCTCTGTGGTGAAACAAGGACACTTGGGATGACATTTTGGCTGTCTTTAGTTAGTGATGATGGCTGAGCGCTTGAGAGTTATGGCTCTGCTGTAGTGTCTCCGGGTGTGTGTCCAGATAGAGCTGTGGGCTGCTTTATGATCACACTAAAGCACAAGGTGAAGGGGACAGTTTAGTTAGACCACAAAAAGGAATTCAGGAATGTAGTGATGAAGGGCTTAAATGCCTTTTCAAAGTTATTTCAGCTCTTATAGTGTCAAATAATGGGTAAATGAAAAGCAGAAAAGGATGAGAATATGCTTTGGACAGTCAGTGAGCATGGTTGTTGTCACTACTAAGATAGAAAGTGATAGAAACAGCTCTGAAAGAACCAGTAAAGTGTCTGATGATCAGTGAGCTCATCTTCACACAGATCTACCCTATGACTTTCTCTATCACAACATATCAGCAGTGCAAAGCTTCTATGGTAGCGACAACTGCCCAGAGAGGCTGCCAATCTGTGCCAGACCACCACCAACACTTGCACACACATCAGATTTCAATGGCGTTTTTCCTTGCCTTACTTAACTTCTCATATCAGATGAGATTGAGCATTGTCAAGCTGGAAACTTATGGAAACTGTCATGACATTTGCCTGACCAGCCAGTCCCTACACACTCTGACAGACAACTTTACAAAGACGTAAGGGTCTGGGATCAGAGTTTCAATTTCGAGGACGGGCTTTCCGAGTGCATAATCAACCAATCACGGAAAACCCGGAAATTCCACCGAAACAAACCGGATGTTACTGTAAATATGTAGCGCAGGAATTTTTTCAACGAAGCAACATCCTAATTGTTCAAAACCAAAGCTAGAGCCGAAAAAAATTATATATCAGCTACAATTAATATTTTGAAACTGTTAGAAAAAAAGTTTTGAAATTGCGGTGCTGAGGGGAGGGGGGCTGCCGTTTGTGATTGGAACAAACCTAACTTTGGACTACGAAATTGTTGTCGTTTTGTCGTCACTTAAAGTGTAAGCATGTGTGTCAGTGATTGTCGTTTCTATGTGGTAAAAATGCTTCACTAGCAAGGACCACACCACATCAGAGAATGCAATTAATATATTTATTGATGATTGCTGATTGATCGATGGCTGGATCGGGGAGACTGTGGGTGGGGGCTCTGTCTCAGCGATCCGTTCAGCCGATTCAGGACCCCCCACCTGTAGATGGAGATGTCTTCAGCAGGAGGACAGATGAGATGTGGGGTGGGAGGGTGGGGTCTAGAGATCTGAGACAAGACGTGTTGTTAGGAAGGGCGGTTTAAGTAGAGGCTTCTGGGTGATTGGAGGTGTGTCCGAGAAGACGAGCGAGGCGTGGTTTCCTGGTGCGAAAGGGCTGTGGTCCTGCTCCTGAAACTTTGTTAATTTCATTAACATCCAATTTGAAAGGTACAATATCATATTCTAAGTTAGAGAACACAGGCAATCTTTTTTCTCACTCCCGCTTGCTGATTGGACAACTATATGCTTTTGGGAACCGTCTGCAATCCTGCGATACCTGACCTAGTAGCTGGAGTGAAAATGAGTGGAGGCACTGCCTGGCTACAACAATTCAGGCAAAGCATGCAGTAAGAGTTACATAGAAACTGGAAAGTAGAGAATCCCACACCAGAAAATGTACACCTTAAGTTTTAGAAGAAATACCAAAATACCAGTATTCTAGTCCGCCAAAGTTCAAACAGTCTGTACAATACAACATGGAGCTTAAAAGTTTGTGTCCATGCATCCCCCAGAGAGACGACTCAGACAGACAGGTGCAGAACAGGCTCCTGCATCCCCAATTAAACTGTTCCTACCAGAAATTTCTCATACCAGTCTGTACTGGCACATGTCCATAGCACACATTTGTTGAGGATTCTGCGAAGCACCGGTGAGCTGAAATCCTCTGTAACCTGCAGCAGACAGAGGACGGCCTAAATTGGTCTGGTGGTCTGCATGACGCGTTTAGGAGATGGGAATATTTTCCTTTTGTGCAAAGACGAGACAGGGTCAAGACCAGCCAATGTGCCTCCTGAGAGATGTAATTGGAGATGTGTTGTTTCAGAGTAGTCTAAAAGAGATCAAAACAAAACAAGTCCTGTTTTCAAATATTGCGGAGACTGAGATTTTATGACTTGTTATTAAGTGTAGGCGGAATATGTATCAAAAGATGGCAACGTTTAATTTAGTTACATTCTACAACTGTGCTGTTGATTCATTCATAATTCAGTGGAAGATTTTACCCACAATATTGTTCATTTAAGCTTTACAATGATGTGGCGGATGCTGGAAACTTTGGTCTAAATAACATAAATTAATGCATCTTACTACGACGTGTAAATTCACAGTCAGATTCAAAATTACCACAAAGTACTGTACATTCTGTTTTTTTCAATGAACTGAGAATTGGATTAAGATATCATTATCAAAAAGGCACAACTTTTTTTTTTAAAGGCAGAAGAAGATGGAGTTCACTTAGTTCTTTTAGTTCACTTTGTTGTTTTGAACTAAAGAAACTACCCAGGCAACAGTGATAGATTTGATCATTTGATGTCATGATTAAAATGATTAATTGCACATCTCTTCATTAAATAAAAGTAGGCACATTTAGTTGATTTTCTGTACTGAACACAATTATCTAAGCAAATGGAAGTTGTCAGAAGAAAAGGGTTTAGTCTGTATCTGTTACATTTGAGTAAAGTTGGACATATGAGTGGTTGGGGCCTCACTCATCCATTATTCAAAGTAAAAGCACACTTTGCATCAGCTTTGCAGCCGCTTGAGTTCAGCGTCACTGTCACTTTTAGCTTCAGTAGCTCCATCTGTCCACAATCTAAACTCAGGAATACATTACAACAGAAGTGCAACATTATTTGTATTTACATGTATCTTAGTTATGTTGAAAAATAGAAAAGTTAAATTCTGTCAAATAGACACAAGTTTTAAAAGTCAAACTTTTCCACACTTATCCAAGTAGCTTCTTCAGTTCATCTGACACAGTTCTTGTGATTCACTGTATTATATCTGTTTGAATAGAGAAGCTAACTACAGCAAGGCACCCTTAAGACAAAAAGGTAAAGGGCAAGGCATGCTTTTGAATATTCATCTTTAAATGTCATGATTCAATGTATTAATAAATTGCAAAGGCAATACCAAACAAAGTAGATTTTTTTTTTCAGAGATACCTTTTACAGTATGGCATGGTTTCACTATGTGGTCAGAAAAAGACTGAATGTGCACATCGGAGAAATTGCTCATTCGTCCCGGGAGAGAACTGTTGTAGAAAGGCTTCAAAGTTGTCATCTGTGTGCGTTTGCGAAGATCAAGATGCTTCGACTATCACTGGTGACGATCAGTCATTTTTAATAGACCATACTAGCTTGCCAAAGCCTGATCCCGTCAGATCTCAGATGCTAAGCATGTTAAGTACTTGGATGGTAAACCGGTGGAGAGACCCCAGGTGCCACCGTGGGACGAACAGAGGAGAAACTCGTGTCCTTAGGCAAGACACTTCACCCACATTGCCTTGTATGGATCTGGTGTGAGTATAAATGGTTGGTGGTGGTCGGAGGGGCCGATGGCGCAAAATGGCAGCCTCGCTTCCGTGTGGCTACAAGCTTACCACTACCGATTGTGGAATAAATTAATAATGCATAATTTAAGCGTCTTTGGGTGTCATGAAAAGCGCTATATAAATCCAGTACATTGATATTATTATTATTGATGGAAGTGATTTGAGAGACTGGTTGTATTTATACTTAACTGAGTTTTTTGGCCTGCCATTGATTATGGGCTACACCCTAACGGCTCCCTTACAGAGACAACATGGCGGATTCGGTTTGGGACACTTGCAGGTTTCTTGCAAAGTGCCTTATACACCAGCTCCAGTCCACTGCGGTTCGTATTTGCCCAAAGCCGCTATGATTCAAGTGGATTCCCGCAAGAATGCTTGTATTATGACTTGAAAGTTGCATCAGACCGTTGCGACCTTCGGGAAAAATAGACTCTCTGCGGATTCTTTCTGCAAACTCGCGCGACTCTCAGACGTGCGCTCACACTGCTCCGAAAAACTAAACATATGCATTCCATAGAAAGAAAAGCACAGACATCATATATACTTTAACTACTGTAAGTTCTATGCAGTAGAGATGTCCTAACCTACTTTAACCAAAGACACCAGCCGCTGTTACCGAGGTACAAGAATCTATTTACCCAGCGCACAAAAGCAGGCAGTGTTGACAGTCTCCAAAAGTGTGTGCAGAAAGTAAAGTGCACTTCTATAGCAGCTCTTATCTCACTGTGCATTGTGCTAAGCTGTCCAGGAAAAGCATAAACAGCAGCAGCAGTGCAGGTAACCAAGCCTAATCCCAGACGATGGGAAAGAAGGTTTAACTCTCCATAAGAGTGCACAGAACAGGCAAAAGGAGAGAGAGGGAGAGAGAGAAAGAGAAAAGAGAGAAGAAGAGAGAGAAAGGGTTAGAAGAAAAGAGAGAGAGAGAGAGGAGAAAGGAAAAAAGACAGAAGAAATGAAGATAGAGGTACACTCAACGTTATACATGCAAATGGCTGCTCTTACTCCCATTAGTCAACTGATTCTTTTATTTAGATTGTAAAAAATATACTGAACAGCAGAAAAGGAGTGAGCTAGCTGAAAAACTATGACTGAAAAATTGGTCTAATTTGAAATTAGATGAATGGTGAATGAAAACTAACACCTATGCAAATTTAGAATGTTTTATAATGTGGAACAAGCAAAGCAATAACAATATAGATAAAACCATCCATCAGAAAATGAAGATATTTGAAGAATTGTATATAGCTCTGATGTGGACTGTAGTAGATAATAAAACCTTTGTGAGTGAAGTGGAACGCTGAGGTGCACCTGCTGCCCTGTGCCGGAGCGCTTGACCCCCGCCTCACCTCACTCTGCCCCCAATCAAAACATATGGAGAGACAGGTGGAGGTACCACAACGGTGTGGTACATGACAGGAAAAAATAATTTAGCTAAAACATTTATATTGTAATGTCTTTCCTTTGTCACTTGATCTTTTTCAATTTTTGCATCACCTTTAAACTAAAAAACATCACCACTTCTTCATAAATTCTTAGTTAACACAACTAAATTTTCAAATCAGCGGTTGAAACTTCTAAAACATCAGTTATGAAGATGCTTAAGTTAATATTGCCAGAAGCCTTATCTAAATGCATAGTGAGAATTTCTAAAGCATCAGTTTGAGAATTCTTTTATAAGTTGTGCGGCATGAGCAGTCTCATCTTATTAAACGCATATAGAGCAAGTGCAGCTGTGTAGTTTGAAATGTATAGAAGAGACGCAATGCAGGATTCTTTTATGACCAGGGGCGTAGCACCAAATTTTGGGCCCCAGGTACAAACTTTGTTGATGGGCCCCTAATACATAATCTATTTAGTTTTCACATTCCACACATCATTTCCAAGTTTTGATTTTGGCAGATCAAATTGAATATTTATGTCGCCAAAACCAACTACAAAACTAGACATTAATGTACTTTTTGTGTCAAAACTATTGGTTTGGAACTACTGAATATACGAGAATAATAAAGAATGTTCTTGAACACTAACATTTTAGCCAGCTTGTTTTAAGCTATAAACATCCTTATGACATTTCTGACACATAATGTTGCTGGATTGAGAAGTTGTGATATATTGACGACACAAATACCCTGTGAATATGCATTTAATGAACTGATTATTTTGTTTTGAACTCTGGCTCTGGCTATTTGTTCACTAAAACTTT
Organism: Mugilogobius chulae; assembly: GCA_038363315.1. Taxonomy (NCBI): domain Eukaryota; kingdom Metazoa; phylum Chordata; class Actinopteri; order Gobiiformes; family Gobiidae; genus Mugilogobius; species Mugilogobius chulae. The sequence continues at coordinate 18,718,761 of CM076411.1, read as the reverse complement.
CCAACACTGGCTTATAATATTAAAAACTCTCTATGTTTACTTATAATTTCCCCAATTAATATTCTTCTTTTGTATATGTCCAAAGTCCATTATGTTTTATTGGAGTGATGGAGATCTCTGATATCACAAAAAATTGCATTTAGAGGGACAATTTATTCCACCAATAAAATGACATGCTTTTGGGGCCCTTTCTTGCCCTGGGCCATGGGGAAACTAGCATCATTCCGACACCCCAGTCCGACACCCCTGCTGATGACTTTCAGTTGCAGTAAAATAGTGTGAATAACATGAAACCTAATAACCCAGCTTGGTGGGTGATATAGATGGTTGTTGATAAAGATAACTGTACACATTGTTAGGTTTATTCATGTTGAATAAAAAGGGTTATGCTTCTGAGAGTTCACACATCACTATGGTTGGCTAAATCCACCTGTCATTGCAAACATGGCAGCATCTGACCATTGCACAACCTTTGTTACTGCCCCCTTGTGTCTAGCACCAGGTTTTACAAATACAGTATACAAATGTTTTCTTGATGCAGTTAGTAGTATGTGACATAAACTCAGATATTGACTGCAGAAAGTGGATGTGGAAAGAACTGGTGCAAAAGTATATAACTTTAAGTGTAAATTATAGTAAATATATGCACACCTTTGGTCTTCTTTCGCAAAAGAGCATGTGAGGTCAATGCTCATTAAATATTGATGAGCTTCAGTGATGAATACATTAATTACTTAGTCTTTATGCACGGCCAATATCAATTACAAATCCCTCATAGAACAACTCATACTGTTAACTTAGGCGAAACATGGACAACTCATTTGTTTAAAGTTAAAAACAATAAATGGTGAATAAGTGAACAAACTACCCAACATTGCTCAACAGCATCAACATGTTGAATGAAAATACACACATCAAATCCAGCCAACATTTACAAATATCTGCAACACTTTAAAATCAAGGCTTCCCAAATGTATCAGATCAAGACCTAAAAGTAACCATGCTCCTGACAACCACAGCAGAAATCATGTATCTTTGTAATAGTTTCAAGTTATAAAACCATTCATAATTGGTATTATTTTTTTGGAATTTGTCTGTTTGAGCCAAAGTCACTCAAAAATGCTACTTCCAGAAACCAAAAATGCTGAATGTATTGCGAAAATACATCTAGATCCTCTAATGACTCCTTTTGGAGTCCCAATGCCCAAATTGGGAACCATATTCTTAGTACATATTGCTAAGGCCCTAACAAAAAAGCTAACCATGTAAAAATCCATAATAAATATTAGTTATGTGTCTATAAACGTTTAAAAGGCATTTACTAGTATTTACAGATGGCTTAAAATACCTTAAAATAGGTCATTAACCAAAAACATGCACAAAACATTTGAAGTGCATTTATAAGCTTCTTAGACTGTTTTCTAAACAAAGTCATAAATGTTTGTAAATGCCTTAAAATTGCTTAAAAATAAATAATTTACCAACAAATCTCATGTTCAAATAACAACAACAAAAATTCCACTCCAAACTGAGTTAAGCAAACATGCACTTTGTCTTACCTGAAATTGAAAAGCTCTCACAAGTCCAACTCAACGTGTCCCTGGTAATAGTAAATGTTGTACTCCAAAATGCCGACAACATGCACTTGTCCTGAAGAATTCCTGTTGTTTTCACTGGGTCACGTCCCGGAGAAGCGCGTGCCTCGTGCTCTGGGGCTGCCGACCTGCCTCCTGCCTGCTCCGAGTGCGCGTCTGCGGGAGAGAGACGAGCTAGGACGCAGAGATGGTAAGAGGATCCTGCAGCGCCTGGAAACAATACCTGTCCATTCAGAGGCTGTCTGTGGTGGGACAGAGCAGCAGACGGAGAGAGGGGAGAGAGGAGGGGGCTGGGGTGCGTTCAATGCCCCTTCTGTTTGTGACCGGAGGAAAAGGGAAGGAAGGATAGTCTGTTAACAAGCGCTCTGTTTTTATTAATAGTGTCCGCTGCCAGGAGGAGCGCGATCAATGAGAGCTGACGGATCATTCAACAGGCGCTATGCAGATATGAGATGAATGAGGAATACGCAAAAATGTGGGAAAATCAGCAATAAAAAATGATTAAAGGGTATAACATTTTCTTTGTATGGAACATTCCAAAATATGGCAACAGTTTAATAGCCCAAGAAAAGCATGGACAAATATAAATTTATAGTGATATCCTAACCCAAGGTACTTAGCCTACTAAGACTGAATCCTTCTTAATAAACGTTGTCTTTGTCATTGGTTTATTCAAAGATAAATATTCTTCATTATTTGCATTCTTGTACCTTTACTATGTCTTTTCATGGCTTAGAACTATAAGCTTACAAAACAAGATTTTATATCAAGAACTGAGTTGCCTGTGACATGTTCACGCTCGTAATGAATAAATGAAAGAATCTAGTGATTTACATTTTGACGTCATCATAGGTCACACACAATTGGTGTTATTTAGACCTCAAAGTGGTCAGTTTTAGTCCTGATGTGGACAGAGTTTGGTTCTGCTCAACTTTGAGTACAAAAGCACTGCAACAAATTAAAGTTGAGGTACTTAATTTTCACACACAAACACACATGCACAGAAAAAACAAATAAACCGAAAATGTATGTCTAGCTATTTACTCATAATCGCAAATCTTTCAGCACTTATTATATATTATATTGTTTTTTTGGCTGCAGTTATGGATTAAGAACATATTTCTTCAGAGAGCAAAGTAAAACTGCAGTAGACCGCTCAAGCGCAGGCAATCAGAGGCCCTAATGAGAAGTAAAACATCCTATTATTCAAAACAGACAGTGTACTATGGTCTAGATTTGTCACTAAGTGCTGCACAAGAGAGTTTTTGGTCAAAGACAACGTTCTTGTTTAAAAATGTGTTTTTATTACTTTGACCTACTGATAATATATTACAATGATAAATTATAACCATTTTTATCAAACATAATTGCCACCTCCACCTGTATTGTATACATATGCCTGGCCTTCACTTACAATGCAAATGTATGTATTTTTCATTTGAAGTTTTCGACAACTTTCAGACCTTGTGCCGTCACTATCACTTTCTGTTCCAAGCTTGCTTTATTACATTGTACCTGTATTTCTGAACAAAAGGCACAAAAGGCTTGTCTGGTACCAAACCTATTCTTGTAAAAAATGTATTTTAAGAGAATGTGAGGGGTCACTTTCACTTTTTTTACTCTCTTTTGAACATTTAAGTCTGCCAGATATATCTATGGTAATTTCTTTGTGCTTATTGCTCTGTGTAGTATAAATGATTGGTCTGTTTTAAATGCAAGCTTTATGGCAGCACTTTGGGAATGAACAGTTGTATTTTGGCTTTGAGCAAACATGCAATGTTTTCAAGACCAATAATGTCAGCTGCAGATTGTTGTTGTAACACATGACATAAAGAAGGTTATTTTTAGCATGGCTAGCTGCTCTCTCACCTCACCTGCTCTCCCTAACTTTGGGCTGAATTCAAAGTTCATTCATGCATCCACCTAAAACGTGCGTAGTACATGTATATCCTCCACTTTCTGGACTGAAACTCTGCATGGATCAGGAGAAGACACAAAACTTCATTAAAACCAGACAATCTTGATGATATCGCACATTTTAAAAGACTGCTTTAGTCAGTGATGATATAATGATGAGATAATTACCTTACAAGATAAAATTAAATATTACATGTTACTCATCCCCTCATCAACCCAAAACATTAAACTAATCTTCCAGTTAAGGTGGTTCTGAGACTAGCTCAAAATCTAGAGATGGTTTTCAGATTGCAGTACAGCAGCCTCAGTGGTTGTCCCAATAGATCTGGGTGAAATGGACAAAAAGGGAGATCTATATAATTTCTTGGCCTATCAGACGATATTATTTCAAACCAACAGGAAAATGCTCAAACACATATTAGTTGAAGTTAATGATCAGGAAAATTTGCCTGTAATTGACTCAAGAAATTTTAGACGACGTGCCATCAATCAATTAGTCGACTTAAAGTTCCCCCTTCTCAAACTATGAGTGTCTCAATGTTCTGACCAAATATTTTACCCAAAAAATTCAGAATAAATTTGCAATGTGCTCTCGAACTGACAACAAAGTTGGTAGTAGTTGCAACGACACTAATGAGTGAATAGCTGACTGAAATATCACCTTCTACCCTTATTTCAACGATTACAAAGTTAGAATTTTCTTCATTTGTATCATTAAACAACTAACTATTGACGTTATAGTCGATATTCCATTTTTTGCATATCTTCAAACAACTATTACAATAATATCTAAAAATCAATTTATTGTCGAGCTCTACATCCTAAGGAATAGATAAAGTATAAATGTATGATTAGATTAATGACGAGAACCGTCATTGTAACTTTTTAGTCAATAACATTAGAATACTTGACCTAGAGAGGCTCACTCATGCTTGCTACTTTATGGCATAATGCTATTACTATTATTATCAAGTATAAGCCTTGTCCTTAAAATTGAAGTTTAAATATGTGGTTGTTGCATAACTAAACTTTATCTTGGTCTGGATTGTTATTTCTTTGAGCAGCCCCATGTCAGTAGAAAGTGCACATAAAAGGAGAGAAATACATTTTTACTCAAAAGAAGTAGTTCAAAGCACTTCTGGAGTCCTACTCACATCACTCTACTCCAAATATAGAATATAATAGATGTGCTTTGAAAGGTTTGTCCATGTGAATAATCTCCTCTTTCCGCAGAGGTAACCAACACCGGCTTAAATAATTGAAGAATACCTTTTGTGTTTGCCCAACTATTGTTTATCTGCCATATTTACCCGTCCTGTACGTCCGTTCCTTTCCACATCCACAGAAAAACAAACTTAAAGTGGCTTTTCTATTCTTGGCTTTACTCTTTCGCAGAAGGGCAGCACTTGTCATTCACATCAGTTCAAATCAGAGTATTTAGTAGTCTGCTCTCAGTCCGCACAAGCTTCCTATTGATCTTGTCTTAAATTGAGTCAAAAACGACAATTTAACGTATTCATGGAGAGACAGAACAATGCTGAGTGGATCTGATGGGGTCACCTTGTATGTAGCTCGTTTCAGTTCATCAGTGGCAAAAGGAAAAAGGATAAGTGTAGTAATGCATAGGTTTAAATGCCAGGGTTAAAGTGCTGTATGGAAATCGTTATTATAAAATATACAAGTACAAAGTGACACAGGCTGAAAGGCTAAGAACAAGATGTGAATGCTGTGTCAATGTTCCTCCATCACTGGCAAGAATAAAACTGCAGAAATGATGCAGTGTGTGGTTGAAGTAAAAACATACCTCATGTAAGCTACTTTGATGAATCCTTTTTAGCAAGTTTCTCTCTCTAACCTCAGAAAACAGGTTTGTGACATCATAAGTAATGCTTCAAGATCTTGTGTGCTGCTTAAACCATCAATTATCAAAATACGGCATGCTTATATTAGCTTTTCAGGGGCATTTTGTTTATCGATTTGTTTTTCTCACCTTTGCGGTCCCCTCTGCTTCCAGAGCAACAATCAATCAATACATTTTGCAGAAACCAAAATTACTTTTCTGTGATTTGATCAGTTTTAGTCTAATTTGAATTATTGTTAACTCTTATTTGGCCAGGTAAAGAGCTAAGAGCTTATCTTAAGTGTTACATGAGTGAAAAGTTTAAAAACCAGCAGTCTATACTATAACTCATGTCCTGATGTAGAGAAATGGCTGACTGATCACAAACACACTTTCTAAGCCAAGATGTCAAAGTGAAAATACTTTACTGCTTCATTCACTTCCAAACATGTAATAAGTAATTCCATACAGTGGAATGGTTCAGGCAAAGCAATAGCATCTCTAGGACTCTATAGTGAATTACAAATTATTTATTTAAAAAAGCAAAGTCATTTCCTTCAATTACTCAAACAAAAGCATTTACCAACATCTTTTGATGCTATTATCTACACTATCTCTAGTATTGTCCTGAATATTTCTGCCATGCATGAGGTGCTCACATGTAATAATTCTATGTCTGTAGCGGTGTGACATGAGGGTCACGCTGGTTTAAACAAGAAACTACTTCCAGTTTATCTTTACCTTTTTGCATTTATTTAACTTTTTGGCAAAGCCTCTGTGACTCTATGATGCATTTTAAACCCGTTTTATTCAGTGCATCGCGGTTGGATTAACATTGGACACGTTACACACAGGATTTACAATTTTTTATAGTGTTTTGCCTCAACAAACCGAAAACAGCTGATGCTAATGCTTTGGCTTTGCTTTGTTAAGTCATCAGAGCAACAAATAAGTTTTCATCAATGGAAATTCAGCGGTTTGTCACAGGATTGAGTAGGGTCTAGGTGAAAACATTATTTCATGTTTCTAACTGCTCTTTTCTGTCTGTTTTTTTTACCTGAGCCTTGTCCAAGCATCGTGCCTGAAGAGGGGACCACGCGAACGGGTCGCTTTGCGCAGTGGAAACAGCATAGGACCAGACTAAAGGCTTAGACAAAAAGAAACGTTTTGATACAATCTTCTTTCAGTCTAATCAGTAAATGTTTCATTTCTAAGATGTGCACATGCAACTACATTTGAAACTCTTTTATGGACTATACTCAAATGAAAAGGCACATTGAATTATAGACAAACTCCACAAGGGAAATTACATCAATACTTTATTTCTAATATTATACTGATATGACTGACTAATGCAACTTTACACATGCATTGTTTGGAAACTAGATTCCCTAAATCAACTTGATTAATTTAGCAACAACCACTGTGCACAGTTATCTATTTTTCAGAACATCATGTTGGCACAATGTGTCGTGTGTGTGTGTGTGTGTGTCTACTCATTTTGATGAGCACAATAAAGCCAACCTGAAATTAAAAAAATGTTTCACTTTGATGAGAAGTCTGCCTTGCATTACTCCAACAACAAACACCGCAATAATCAAAACCACAAATGGAATCTGACAGTCTCAGCGTGCGACCGTGACAGCTATTGATCATCCTTGTTTGAAACATCGTAGCATTAGCATATTCAAGCAGACAAGGTTTTGTGAACTTAAAAGGACGCCCTGTTTGGAAGGTCAAATCCTAACCTCCCTGGTAACTACTAAATGAGACAAACACATTAATTTAATGCTCCGACTGCACCGAGGAGACATTCTTATGAGATTATTTCCCTGGCAAAATCTGAATAATTTACCTTGGTCCAATTACGTAATGCTTCCTTCATGCAAAATTCTCTGCAAAGGGCTTGTTACAGATCCATAGACTTTACAAAAATGGTCCAGCAAATGAAAGCCAGCTTGAACATCTACAGACTGACAATGTGGATAGACAGGCAATGGCTTTTATCGAGCGTGACACTGAGAGATGGGATAGGAGTCGGTGGGTAGCGGGGACTGGTAATTGATTCAAGGGATCTCAATGTGTTTTCAAGTGAACTCCCTGTTATGGGCTATGGGAGCTGATGTGCTGCATGATAGCCTAAGTATCCAGCTGACAGACGGGTAAAAAGGACAGTGCCTTTTCAAGCAGGGTGGAAGGAGGGATGATAACGCGTTTGGCTGAGGAAAGTTTATTGAACAGATGATTTTTGGTGATTAGACCCAGGAGACAGATATGGACTAGACATAAGTGACAGTGAGGAGGACTTGCAGTACATTAAAAAATCACTGTCATGATGAGCATAGTGTAAAATATTTTGTATCAAATTGTGATAATATGTAATAGACAGCTTGTCATGAGGTACATTATGGCAGGTTGTTAGACATTGTTTCACACACCGGCATGTTTAGGTTTCATGGAATAAGTCGATGAGGGAAATGATCTAGCAAAGGAAGTACAATATAATATTGGCAAGAGTAATAAGCAGTTGTTTTCATGTTTGAAGAAGCAGCTCCCTATATTAGAGCCTCAAAACAACTTGTGTGTTGTGGAGGCACAGCACCTCACCCACTTTGTCTTGTGTGAAAGTGGTGTGTGCGCGAGTGATTGGTCAGAGGGGCTGATGTTGCATACAGTCAGCCTTGCTTCTGTCAGTCTGTCACAAAGCAGCTGTAGCTATAGAAGTGGCTTACCACAACTGTATGGAATGAAAGAATAATAACAATATTGTAGAGCTTTGCAAGGCTTCAACAAATCTGTAAAGTTCATAACATACAGACATTAGTGTTGTAGTACCCAAGACCGGTCTCGAGACCGCTTTTTTACGGTCTTGGTCTCATCTCGAGCACATTTGGACTCTGTCTTGTCTTAGTCTTGAATGTGCTTGGAATCTGTCATATCTTGGATTTGATCTTGGACGCAGTCTTGTCTTGAACATCGAGACCACATTTAATGGCCACCACGTTCTGCTAAACTTACACCAGGAGCCCGGTGACATGTCACAGGCACAGTTTGTAAAAAGGACTGCACAACAAGACAATGTAAACACAGATAATTGTATAAAATTACAAAGGTGGTCTTGGTTTGGTCTCGATGGACTGCGGTCTTGGTCTAGTCTTTGGTCTCTGAAAGGTCTTGGTCTTAATTACATCAGTCTTGACTACTATACAGTACTATCATTAATCTTACACACATCATGTTTGGATTACACACAGCCATAATTTGTCAGCGTTTGACACAAGACCTTTCCTTTTCTACAACCTACGTCATGAGAAGAGTTGGTATTTCCTGTTTAATTATCTATTTATGAGTGAAGCATCTTCAAACTTCATTTTTTTCATTTCAATTCATCACGTGCAATACCTTCAAGTCAATTTTATAGATCTTTATCTAAACAGGCCCCGCTGGCTTTTACTCAGGGGAGTTCTGGGAGGAGGGGAGAGGGAGGAATCTATTGAGTATGTATTTAGTGGTAAGGGAAACTGGAACACCTGGAGTAAACATGGAGAATATGCAAACTCTACATAGACAGGCCCCATGCAGCCGTACCTAGGATCTTCTTGTTAAAAGGTAAGAGCGTTTTAAAGACAATATATATAATTATTGTGTTTCAAATGGCATACCACTTAATGGAAAACGCCAGATCATGCCCAGTGTTTTTTTAAGTGACAAAGCATTATAGGTTGACAACAACAGCGCATTACAGGCTATTAAAAACGAGAGCACACAATAATAAAAAGTGCAGACTAAAATACACTGTTACCACGGAAATAACCTTTTATAATTGTACGTTTGCGACCCTGAGTCAACAGAACGCCCAGAAGGAGCACAACATCTTTAACAAAAGCTAAAGGCCATTCTATGTAACACAAAGACCACATGAATGCTTTATTATCCTCAATAATTCAAAATCTTCTAACAAGCATGGAAACTCCACAACAGCCCCTTAAGTGAGCTGTACATGCATGACTAAACTACTACTGCGCAGAACCGCCGTAAAGACCCAATCCTGGAAGCGACATGCTAATTGCTCCGCACACTAATTCAGTCAAATTGTAATTAGGCACTTTGCTCTTCATTTATGCCCTACTTCCTCAAACTAGATGTAATTATGCCAACGCACTATAATGGGTATAAGAGGGATGATTAATACTATGGGCGGACGTTGAAAGTTCTATTAAAACATGACGAAACCCAGCGAGAAATAACACTACGGAACGGTGGCAATGATTGACAGCGACAAAATGACTCGCGCGTATTATCTTTTCATACCTCCAGGAAACACCGCGCCAGAGGAAGCCACGTCTGTCGTCAACAGCTGATCCAGATAAACTGCCAAATGGGAAAATAGTGATTAAACTGGCTCATTTATTTTGCATTTTTGAAAGTTTACGGCGTCATTAGGAGTGAAGGAGATGTGCGGGGAGCTTGGAGGTTGCTAATGAAGAAGAAAGGCCAGCCGCGGTTTGTTTACACCATCAGCGGTGCGTTGTATGAAGCTGTGGTTTCTCAGTGTTTGACTCAAGTTTGAGCCTAACCCACGTCACAAGCACTGCCATTTCCTGGTCGTTTATCTACATTTGCATGAAAGTCACCTTCAAACAATGTAACAATTTTAACAAGCGCAAGTCCATCAAGTAGTGATGATTTTGAAAAGCAATGGTGCAAGAGGGCATGCTTTTTGCACATGCGCCAGCTAACAGAAAATACAATTGTAAATGCCAAATATGTTTACAGTTTCAAATGGCATAGTACTTTCAAATCTAGCAGCACAAATGGATTGAAATAAAAAGTACAAATGTTAAAGTAAATGATTTATGATGGCATAATGTAATGAACGAAGGCAATTGAAAGTGTTGGACACGCAGAGATACATTACAATGCAATACTTCACTCAACATCAGTTGGCAGGAGGTTCTACTGTAACTAAAGGTGAGCTGCTACAGACTGACAGAAGTCAGGCTGTTAATCTGTAGTTTCAGCCTCTCACGCTCACATCAGATTCATATTAGGGTACAACATGTGTGTTTTTTCAAGGATGTATAAATAATGTAGTGTATATGTAACGCTGTTCAATATATCAAACATATATGAACACATACTGTGAATGCCGTTTTCAAGATATCAAATATTGAGTATAGAGTATTGCACTAGAAAATTGCTACAAAAAAGCTAATTAAAAATCTAAATGTGAAAATGTGAACCTTAAAACCAAGGACACAAAAGTCATATTTTGCAATTTTAGAATCAAGCAGCTAAAATTCATTGTAATACAAAAAGTGAAGGAGTTATCAAATTCTACGAAGTGAACGCAATCTGTTGACCTCAACTAAAAAGTTTCAAAACACAATTTAACATATTTCTGTCGGATTGATAAAGCATCTTCCAAATATCATCGAGATATGCCGAAATAAAAATCGAGATATTTATTTTTGTCAATATCACACAGCCCTATGCATTTGTCTAAATTTTTTGTTCTAAATGCAAAAGTGCCATTGTAGCAATTTAGCACTGAAAGCCTCATTTGTCAATCTCGCTGCAAAACTGTGGGTATTAAAAAATGCGTGTGAGTGTGCTCAGTTCATTATTGGAAGATGCACATATAACATATTACACAAAGATGATATGCAAAAATGCACAATATGCTCAAATTTGCATTTATAGTGACACAAATGACAGATGTGTCAAGTTTTTACTCAACTTGAACTATTTTGCACACAGCTTAGAAAATTCCAGTCTCTGTACCAGTGATTGTAAAAATATCCAGAGAATTATCAGTTTAAATTCTCCAAGCTACATTTTTCAGTCTGGATTGTATTTCAGATGAACAACCCCGGTGCCTAAAGAGTTAATAAATCATGTTTCCTACGGCAGTGCACGATTTACCACATCCATTTTCATACGTCAAAATGAGTGAAACATATTTTCTATCCTCTATTAAAAATATAATGGTCTGTTTGCCTTCCGCTCTGTGTTGGCTCAAATGCTAATTGTTGCCATGAAACTCCACAGCAAAAGTTTGTGTGCTTTTTAATCAGCCTCCAAAACCGGGCCAGTATGATGCAGCATGGTGAGTCCCCGGTGTCTGCTCCAATTACAAGTGATGACAATGCAGAATTCAAATCACAAAACGGCACCAGATTACCATTTACTCTGAGCTGCAGCAGGGTTTTACATGAATATGGAGATGCAGGAGGTGGAGAAGTGCTCTGCTATTATACACTGACGGATGATCATAATAAATTCCGACAGAGTTGTTTACAATCAAAGCAGAAGGTTTGGTGCCCCCGGAGGACGCGTGGGGCCGGCGCACATCTCAAGGTGAGTGGAACATTAGCCCAGGGAGCCTGCATAATGAATCTCCACAGGAATTTAGATCTAGTTGCACTAATCGGATGTTTTTAAGCTTTGCTCTAAACAAGCATCTCATACAGCAACAAATTACTTCTTCAAATTACAAGTGTGACGCTGCAGTCTTAGGTCAGTTTCTGAATTTTGACTTTTAGATCTAACAATTTGTTATTTTAAGCTTTTATAGTGTAGCATTAGCTCATGTGCTAACTGCATGCTGGATGCAGCTTCAATTATACACTGATTGTATCTTATCTCTTTTTCATTCAGGCATGCAGACAGGTCATTACAACAAGCCCTCAAAGTGTGGCCAAACAAGGTTTGAACTGGGTAACATTTGTTGAAGACCTAATTCACTACACCAATGCTACACTATTTAAAGAATACAATGCAATGCTGAGTGCAATAATACTTGTATCAGGTTGTTTCACAGGCCCATACACAACAGCTCACACAGAAACGTCCGGATTGGAGAAACAGTCAGTTTCATGTTGGTTTCACTGCACACACAAGATTAAAACGTTGTAATAAAACCAACAACAAGCACTGGCATTTTCCAAACAGTGCTTTACCAGCTACTTAACCACAGCACAGAGAAGATCTACTATTGACATAAAAATGGGAAATCTCCTGGTGAAGGCACAAATTAGTGACTTTGCTGCTTTTTTTTTTTACCTTTCTGCTCATGCCACCAGTTAACAGACATTTTATGCACCCATGTTACAGAGAGTTTTTTTTTGTTTATCAACACGGGTGATGCGCGCGCACCCGGCTTGCAGAGAGAGCTGCCGCTCATAGACACAAACAGTGGAAACAAGTTGAAAAAGCACCTTTATCAGCTAACTACAAGAGTTTATCACTGTGCGAAAACAAAAGTTATGCTGCAAAGTCAACATTTGTGAATGAAATTCAACCCTACAACCCTTAAAAGTTCCATTCAGGTGAGTGAAAAAACATCAAGAAAAACACTGTCTCAAGCTTCAGGAGACAGATGTCTGTCAGACCGGTTCCTACCTGATCAAAACAGATAGCTCTCGTCCCGTTTGAGATTTTTTTCAAAGAAGTTTCCCCTGCTATTGGGGTCTTTCTCTAACGCATGCGCAGTAGGGCAAAAAGTGACGTTAACTGAAAATCCCTCTATACTTAACGTGAAGTTTGTTTGAGTATGCATCTTTAATCTCCCAACACCTCCGTAGCATTGTAAAGGGGCAGAAGTAAGTTGGTGAACTTTCCCTTTGTTAACTTGGTTTAGCTCAATGGTGCATATACAATTTTTAAAACATAGTATAATATTTCAAAGAAGACATAATTAAATGCCGGTACTTATTTAGAAATAAACATGGAGAATTACAGCTAAGATCAGGACCTTCTTCTTCTTCTGACAATGACAGTGTTCAGATTAAGGCTCAAAACAGTTCTGTATGTCTGTGCATTGGAGTAAAATAACTTTATCTGCCCTTCTTTTTTCATTAAAAGTCAATTTCATGGTGATTATATAAGTTTTAATAGTGTTGAATTGTATTGGGATATTTTAATGCATCTTTTCCTCTGTGTGAAGCACTTTGAATTACTTTTGTGTTGTCTTACTTTGTTCAGAATATAATGGTATAAAAAAGGTAACAGTAAAACTTTCTGAGAGGAGTAAAATACAGAAGAAGGGACTAGAACTTATCATGGAATTCCTCACCATGTTTTGATACGAGTTCCAAGCCTTCATACCTCTGAATAGTTTGGAAGTTTCTCTATCTCTGTACCAACAAATATGTCAGACTTTCTTAGCGACACATACGTCTGGGAGAGGGCCCTTTCCTCCTCAGCCCTGTTAGCCTATCGCTCTCTCCGTCTGCAGGCTACATGAGGGGAAGTGACTTTGGGGAGCAGCTTGGCCATGTGGCAGCAGATGAAATGCCGGAGGGTAGTGAAAAGATGGCAGCGGGCACAGGGGCACTCGGGCGGCTTTTCATTAGAATATTACCAAGCAGCTGTGGAGGAAATTGTTGCACCAAGGGCAAGTCGTACTCTTCATCCAGAGTCTATCAGAGCAAGGGCTGTAGTGAAGCACAAGAATTTTACACTGGGAAATCTAAGCTGTCACAGTGAGTTTTCTACTTTTGAAGTTCACAAGGACGTTATCAAACATGCTACAGTTCAGGTGTAACATCTATAGTCACTTAATTGAAGGTGTCGTAAAGGCTAGAAAACATTACAGGGTTTTGGAGTTTTAAACAATTTCTAATGGTGAGATCAAAGCGCAGACTAAAGAGGAATGGTATGACAAAGCTAGCACACTTAGCATCAGTTTCCTTCTCTTTCACTGTTCAAAACACTCACAACACTATACTTTTGGTTTAGATCAAGAGTGCTATTATTACTTTGTGATAAACAACCCAGAAAGTAGGAGCATAATAGATTAAAAAAAAAATAGCAGCTTCATTGTGACTATTGTGAACTTTAAGATTATGTTCTTTGACCTTATTCACAAGCTAACATTAGAAGACATCCAATTTTGAGTAAGACAAAAATTATACCACTGTCTCTGAAGAATAACATTGCATTTAAGCTGAAGGATTTATTTATTTATTTATTTAATAGTGCAACAAAGTAGGTTGTTCTAAGTTGGGGTGTCTTATAAAACAATAACATACATTCTGTATTTCAAACTGTATAAAAAAATAACAGTTTGAAATCCAAAGTATTTCTTCTGCAAAGTTTATTTCAATAAAACAAAATCAGCTTCAAAAAGAAAAGTCCATGAGAAGTAAATCAGAACCTAAGTCATGCAAATGATCTTGTAAATTGTTACAGACTTTAGTAACAGTACTGCTGTTGCTACTGTACTAGAGGATATACAGTAATGCATAAGAATGTTTTATATTGGTGCAACAGCTACACCTTCATAACTTCTATTTCTGCTCTGTCGTTCTGAGAACTGAAAGCCAGAAGCAGTCGTAAGCTCATACAGATTGGTATAAGTAAGACGTGAATTGCTGTGACATGTAGCGTAGTTTGTGACATGCGCCTGAAGTCAGGTTTAGTATCTACTCGGCAGGTACTTAAAAAATACCTGGAAACAGGGATCAGCTCAAATGGAAAAGCTTCGCACCAGGGGCTAAGTCGTTCCGAGTAGAGTAGAGTAGAGTAGGGGCCAAGCAGGTACTAATGGAAAAGACCTAAAACCATTGAGTTTTTGGCATTCTGTAAACTCACAAAACTTTCAAACTGAACTGTCATTTGAATGTTTTTAGGTTTGAAAAGCAAATATGTGACCTTAAGGCTTCATTGTCATGTGTCAGTTAGTTGATATTTGATTTGATTGACAATATCTTTGATATAGGGACAGGTAGGTAAACACAAAAAGAGAAACGTAAATTTTCTGATGTATGAAGTTGCAAAAGTTTTTTGTTTTTTTTTTCTTTTCAAAAAGACAAACTACTCGGACACAGCAGTGTCAAACTATGAACAATTTTGGTTTGTTGTTTTTGTTTTCTGCTCAAACTGACTTTTTGTTTTCCAAACCACACTTCATTAAATATTTACGCTACACACGGATACAAATATAAAAGCCAGTAATATCCACTTCACTCTATCTCTGTGATAGTACAGCTCCTGGCACTGTTACATCTAATCTTTCAAAACCTAGCATCAAGCTTAAAATTTTAGCACATTGCATTACATCACTCATATCGTCAGGCTCCATGAATTCCAAAGCTTTTACGCAGAAACAACATCTTGATGCTGTTGCCGTGACAGGTGCAGTTGGAGGCTGGCAGAGGCAGACAGCGCACAGGTTCCTCAAACATTTATGAGTTCTTGGGTTCATGTTGCTCCGTCGAGGCCTGTTAGATTTCATTGCATAATTTGGTGCTCCATTCCAACGGCGGCCTGCACACCAGCGCCAGAACCTCGGCTCCAGTTTATTCTGTTTCCTATCTCACCCCCCCTCGCTCCCTCACAAAGCCAGAATAACAATGACTTTTCATCATGGAACGGACTGCTTAATCCTCCCATTCTTCTTCTACAGTGCTTGACAAAACCTCACCTTCGGGCTATGCTGTGTTTCCCCCCCACAGCATTGAACCTTCATAAGATCATTCGTTTTAATCTCGCCTTCGCCTTCTCTGTAATTGCGTGGGTTATGAAATACGGTTATTTACAATATCGCAGTTTCTCTGGAGTAATCACAAAATAATAGCAACATGCTCATTTAGAAGCAATCTGCTGTCTGGGTAAAAAGGCTAAATAAAAGCATTCTGTCTGAATTATGATGTATTCCAATGTGGCGCAGACAAATATTAACCTACGACTCTCTCTTTGTGCTTAATGCGTTGTGTGACCAGTGTACAATAAAATGAGATTAAACATCAAAAGCCAGTGGAACTAATTGTAGCTAAGGAAGGCTTTCTTTTTTTTCCCCCTTTACAGATGAAGGATAAGGAGAAAATGTAAGACACTGGCGCCCACTACAGGTAAACGCTGATACTCTCAGAACAAAAAAGCCTCCAGAATACATTTCACAGTTGAATTCACAGGTTCGAGCTGCTAATATTGTGTGAAAACGAAATAACAGGCCATCGGTGACTGCGTTGCTTGCTACCTGCTGTGCTAGATAAACAGCATGTGCACAGGCAGAAGAATGTGAGATCTGAAAAGTGAAAACAGCACAGAGAGCATTACAAAGGCTCTGTTCATATCTTGAGAGAGGAGAATTTGGTGTCAGATTTTGGAATGACTTGATTCAATACAGTGTTACAGTTCCAGCATAATAGTTGGGTGAGATATGCGTTCAGAGATATTGCTATCATATGAAAATTATGAAGTGGATTTGCTTGTCTGTTAAATTACATATTAGGAGCAGATTTGCAGATTAAATAAATAAGAGGATTTCATTGTGTTATATCTGTATTTATATATATATTTTTTAACATGTGAACTATCACTTTCTAGCCACTGAATTCATTCCAACTTTAACTCAACACAATGGTGTAATTTATTTGAAAAACTGAACTTAGTTCTAATTAATGCAATGCAATAAACTCTTGCATTTTTTTTTTTTACATACTTACTAATATGAACTTTTGTGCTTTTTGCACATCTTTTTCAGATACTATCTATTTTTGTGTTCTATCCTTATGTTATTCTTACTTAAGAAATGTTTTTGGTCTACATTTTGTCTTGACTCTAGAGTAATATGATGTTTCGTAACGTGTACTGGGCACTACCTAATGTGCATGAAGTGTACCTGTGAATTCTCTGTGGTGCTCAGTTTAGCTGTTTATTGTAAGAATCCATTTGGTCTCACAGTCTAAAGCTGCTGCTCTCTGTCCTGCTGACACCAGCATTCATTCTGGTAAGAGCAAAACTGCAGATAACATAATGAATTATGAATGATAACTCTGTGGCAAAACTGAGTACTTTTGGGTAAGCACACAAAATAAATAAAAATAAAAGAACCAAAGGAGACATCCATGCTATGCTCAACAGTGCTTGGACTTTTTTAAATTTCACTTCAAAAGTTTCACTGTGGGCTCAGCTATGTAATAATTATGTAACTAATGACCACATGATTTCTAAATTTAAATAAAAAACTATGGATATTGTTTACCTGCATTAAACAACATTTTTGTTCACTGTATTAAAGCACATCTTTGTTCGGTAAAAAGCTTTACCGACCATTAAAAGTACTTATCCTGAACTGAGTCAGAATTAAACTAGGCAAAGACTATTCTGAATGAGGACTTTAGGTGCTAGGTTCAAATTTAAAACGAAAATCAATGTAAAAAACTGGAAATAAGTGTTCTTCAGTTTTTAATTTTTAAACAGTATATAAATATTTAACGTGAAATTATCATTGTATTTTAACGGATAAATAAGAACATATATTCCTTTCATTTATGTCAATTCAATGGCTTACATCTTGTATACTACAAAACAATGGTTTTGGAGACATTTGCTGGGACATGGGACACAGGGCTCAAAATAGGGACTGTCCCAGGTAAATAGGGACTCTGGTCACCCTAGACTATTCCAAAGTTAAATGATAGGGCAACACCACGTCTGTTGCAAAATGAATCAAGAACTAAAGCAGCAAACAAAGGAGAAAATATCTTTCTACAGTTTGGAAATCAGACTTGATCAGATCTCTCGTAGAGTCTGATCCAGCTCACAGACTTTAATTTGAACCGGCCTGGCACAGAGCAGCACACAAATGACTTCTAACTAAGACGCTACTATTGAACACAAGAACATAATCTAAGATGAATGCATCAACTGATTCTAACTAATTTTCTACAAATGGCTCACTAAGCAACCGCGATCTACTTTCTCTTTAAATGCCAATGTGACGAAAATAAAAAGCTTTTAATATTAAAAAGCTACCAACAAACATCTGTCATGTTTGTCTAACAAGCGTAATTTCTCCTGCCAAACACAGTGAGTGGGAACACTAATTTGTTGCACTGTAAACTACTTCCTCTCTGTTGTGTGTTTAGCATTGACAGCCACTTTCACAGCTCCTCTTTCAAAAGGTCACATGAGTCCTCAGTCCCTCTCTCACTCCTCGCCCGGTGCAGCTGAGGTTATGTCATTCCTCCCTCGCTCGCCCGCCCATCTTCAACTTGCTCACACCTATTAAATGCACTGTCTGGCAAACACCTTCCATAAGCCATTACAGCTGGAAAAGCCTCTGCTCTCATTACTCTGAATTACGGCTTTCAAATTAGGGCTGCTACCAGGTATTTGCCTGTGAGCGATTGGGCCAAAATGCACTCTATGATTTTATCCGCCGATGTGAATGTGTCACGTTAAAAGCAGGACGTAGAAGAGTGGAAAGTTTGTCATATATGTCATTTATGAATATATTTTTTTATATTAGGGTCTACAAAATAGACTCACATGGCATTTAGTCAAGTACTAGTACTACTGTTGTTACTAAATTTGCATGATTTGGAGAAAATATTTAAGCTTGATTTTTCTGTCTTGTGATTGCGATTTTAAAAATTTGATCTGTTCACTGTTTCACGTACATTTTTTAAACATGCCTGGAATAATAACAAAACATTTAACTAACAAACTAATAACAAAATATGTTTGTACAGAGGCAAACTTCAAAGTTTTTTTGTGCTAAATGAATTTTGTTTGAAAAGATTGCAACCAATGCAATTTGCTAATTAAATCCATTCAAATGCTTTTGATGTTACCCCATCAAAAGCATAACCATAGTTTGAGTAATATTTAGGCTTTCTACATCTCCACAGCTTAAAATGTACTGTTGCACCTTATGATGTCATTAAGAAAGGTTTTATTTATTTATTATTCAATCTTCATTCTTTTTTTTTTTTTTTTTTTTTTCTCAGTTGCAATCAACTGTAGTTAAATCGTTACTCAAATGAAGATTCATATTCTGAATTGCATTTTGTCTTGTTTTTCCTTTTGAATATTGCACTTTGGCATGGTGCATACGTTTTCAATCTGTCTTTATATCAAATGAGTAGCCTACCTGCTGAAGATAGGTGGCTGTAGATGGATAGACAGATGAGACCCTCCTCTCCAGTTGTTGCATCATGTTTTCTCGCACAGATGCCAGCCGGCTGGGGTTTGAAAGATAAGATGAAAGTGGCTTGTGCAGAGAAGCAGATGATCTTCAAAATAAAGCAGAGAAGAGGGATTTTAGAGAAGGTTTTATGGGTTCTCACTCAGAATAGTTTTTACATGAAGTATCTATTAATCTAGCTTTTAATACACTTCATTTTGCGAATATGTGCACTCAAAGCACAGCTGCATGTCCCTGCCTCAGTCTGAACCCACTTACATTTAGCAATGAGTCATTCTCCATATTCAGATATGTCTGTGAGCACTGGTTTGCATTTTGACAATTAGGTTATACAAGTACATGAGGTAAAATTATGCTACAGAAACCGGATTTTACTACTGCTTTCTCAAGCAGCAGTAAACTCATCACACATAGGCCTATGTAGAAAAATACAAAAGACTATGTTTCAATTTATTTATTTTTTGTAAAAGTATTTTGTTCAGATAGCAATGGATCTATGACTGCAATGTCAATTTTTCTCCTTTGCATTTTCTGACTGTATGTATTGTGAAGAGAATGAAGTTGTTGGAGGCGAAATGTGATTTTATGATGTGAATGATGTGGCCAAACTTTTAAGATGCACTGGTCATTTTGGTACCATTTTCAGTGAATGTATTATTTTTTTTTTTTTTTATCAATTGTAATATCAACCTGCCCAGGGACAACAGGTGGAAATTAACACTTGAGCCATTACCTGGTCATCTCTCCTATAAGTACAGGCTCCTCTCAAGGCTCCATTTACTTACGTTCTGTTGACTTTTGAATGCATCCAGCAGCAATACTATGTATTCACTAAATTAGCCCATTGAAACTTTCTTTTTTTGACACTAGTAAAATATGAGAATGGTCCAGTCATGGATTTGGGTCCGGTACGTCTGACGCTGACGCCCAGGGCGTAACACGTCACGTGACAAGAGCGAAACACGTGACATTGTTGTGGTTCCGTCTTCTCTGCTGCTTAGCTTCAATCGTGTTTTTCACGGGCTAATGTGGTGGTTTTAGCTCAGAATGACCCACTTTTACTGTGCTCTCTTTGTAAACTTTATGTTTTTGTGTCTGTCCTCTGCCTCATTGCCCAATTTTGTGCTCCTTTTCGCGGATGACCTGGGCTATGGGGACTTGGGCTGTTACGGACATCCGAGCTCTCTGACTCCGAACTTGGACCGACTGGCAGCTGGAGGACTGCGCTTCACCGACTTCTACTGCACCAGCCCGGTGTGTAGCCCTTCCAGGTGAGACACCTGGTGGGACCACAACATATTGTTCCTATACGTACAATTCATAGCTGCGCTTAATTTTACTTTGAGGGGGGTAATCTATCTCAAATTGATTCCCAAAATCGCAAAATTTCTCTTTAAACAGTTATGCAAAAATACTTTTTTTTATCAAGCAAAGGCTAGTTGTTAAAGATATAAATGATGAAAGTTTCAATATGTAAATGATCAAAGAAGTGTAGAAAGTGATAATTTAATCACATTGGTATCTTAGTTGCGAAAATATTACTTTTACTTTTGCAAGCAGTGTCACTGGAAGCTCTTGGATGCAAGGTCCCAGCCATGGTTCCAGTGCTCTGCTACCTTCTTGAGCTCTGCCCAGGCCTGCTTGTAGTTTGACAGTGACCCCTGCCTCTGAGCTGCAGCCTCACACTTGACCACGTAGGCCTATCTATTCAGACACTAAAGCACTAGACTTTAGTTGGGACACCTGGGTATGTGTTTTTGTTATCTTTTTTCTATTTATCTTTTTGTGAGAAAAAATTGCTGCACAAAAGAACAGGGTGTTCTAGGCTCTGCGAGTGGGTTTAATGTTTCACCAAGTTTTAGCATATGCAGCATTTGGGTATATAATTAGTAAAAAGTAAAAGTCTGAAGATTGCACTTATTTTTTATTGAAAATAACTTTTTCTTTGTCCTATTTTGTTTATATTAATCTAATATTTAATCTAATATTTCTTCTTGTATTGTCTCCTTCCACTCCATGGCTAGTTACTTATTACTCATAATAACTGTATCAAATCCTGCAGTTAAGATCTTTACCAAACCAAGCTCAACATAATGAAGATAATAGAAATGGCGTAGTAATGTCCCTGAGCACATGGCAGTTCACTGCTTCTGACAGGTGCTCCAGTGGTACAGAGTTAAATGTATACAATACATTTTCCATGCAAGGACTACAAAATCTTAAATATTTTCCCTCTGTCTCTCTTTCTTCTAAGGTCATCTTTGCTGACGGGACGTTACCAGACCCGCACAGGCATCTACCCTGGAGTGTTGTACCCAGACTCTATTGGTGGTTTACCACTGAATGAGACCACTATCGCTGAGGTGTTAAAGCCTGTGGGCTACGCCACTGCAGCTGTCGGGAAATGGCATCTGGGTTATGGAGCAAATGGAACCTACCTCCCTACCAACCAGGGTTTTGACCAATACCTGGGAATACCCTATTCCCACGACATGGTGTGTGAAACACAAACCAGACAGTGAAAAAGGTTAAATGAAGAAAAATAGATTTACTGATCGCTTGCACAATACATGGTTATACAGCATATAAAATAAAAACATGGAAAAATGCTATAATATGAATAGCCTATTGGTATATTATAGCAATACAAACATTATGAATGAAGCCTCTAATTCAAAAGATGAATATGTTGCATTGTGAGCTAATAGTGCAAATTGGGAAAAAAAGTACAAATGTACATATTGTATTGTGCCTTTAAATTGACAGTTGGCACAGTATGTAAAAAATAAATAAAAAACATAATAGTAAAGAAATGTTCTGTTCTTTTCAAAGGATGTTGTAAGTAAGCTCTTTATTGATTCAACGCTATTCAACAGGGCCCATGTCAAAACCTGACCTGCTTTCCTCCTGACATCAAATGCTTTGGACTTTGTGATGTTGGCACTGTCACTGTCCCGCTGATGAAGAACAACAAGATCATCCAGCAGCCAGCCAACTTCCTGGAGCTGGAAAAGGCTTATAGTGATTTTGCTACAAATTTCATTCTAACGTCTGCCCAGAGGCAACAGCCCTTCTTTCTTTACTATCCATCCCATGTAAGTTAATGATAGACTTGCAGCGAATACAATTTAGTTGATGTAGCACTTATCTTTTCTTGCCTTTTTACCAGCACACACACTACCCTCAGTATGCAGGTCAAAGAGCTTTCGGAAAGACATCAAGAGGTCCTTTTGGAGACGCTCTAGCAGAGTTTGATGACACCATAGGAGACATCATGAATGCGCTGGAGAACACAGGAGTCATGAACAACACACTTGTCTTTTTCACCTCTGATAATGGGTGGGTGTCTTTTTTTTAGGTCCTTAAAATACTTTTGTGAGAAAAAAATATTGTACCCAAACGTGACTTTCTTAAATCACAATAGCACCAAAACAGATTGTCACTGTAATTGCTCCAATTTTAGTTGTTGATCTAGAAAAGGATACCAATTTTATGTAAGAACAGTGACGGTGACAAGATCGTATCTTAATTGCACCTCATTTTGATTGAACGAGCAACATGTTTATCCACTGTCATTTCGTACGCTCTTAGAATTAAGGCAATATTATTCTAAAACAACTTAGAAATAGAAATGGCATTGACTTCCTGTTTAAAACTGCAGAACTGACTTCCTGCGTAAAATGCAGAATTGATAACTTAAACGTTTGTGATCTGTATGTTTTTATTCTTGAAAAGTTACATTTTAAAGGCCTACATGTTTTTTCTTTTATATTATTATAATATTTTTTTTACCTCATGATCTCTCTAAGTACCCAGGACAAAAAGAGATTTTGATTTCAGCAGGACTGTCTTGCTTAAATGATATGTACTTTGTAATCAAATCTGTTTGCACTATTATTTTAGCCCTGAACTAATGCGAATGTCGAGAGGAGGTAACGCCGGCCTCCTCAAATGTGGCAAAGGCACTACTTATGAGGGAGGCATGAGAGAACCTGCTATTGCCTATTGGCCTGGCACCATTAAACCGGGTTAGTATTGATTTAAGTACATATATATGTGTGGCAATGCTAATTTATCTACACGTAATTGCAATGTTGTTTTAAAAATGTTAAACAGTTGCATAAAATGTCATTTTTTCTAGGTGTGACTCATCAAATGGCCAGCATTCTAGACATTTTACCAACTTTTACCAGCCTGGCAGGAGCCAAACTTCCCTCTGTGATGCTGGATGGTGTCGATATGACTGAACACTTATTCATCAAGGGATGGTATGGGCAATTAATTGTTAATAAAGTATTTTGGGGGTAAATTAACTACAATTTTTTGGTCTAGTCAGTGATTATTAACATCACTCATTTTTTTAAATATGAGACTAGTCAGATAATTATTTCTAACAATTATCATGATTTAAATATGAACAATCGACTAGATAAAAAGTGTTAATTTTAGCATTACTGTGGGTTATGAATAGCTTGTTACTCATCTTATTTATTCTGTAACTCCAAAAACTGAGTAAAAATGATTTTAGTGTGCATGGAAACCCAGCTATCATATATTTGAGTTTAATTTTGTTTTGCAGAGTGCACGAGAGACTATGATGTTTTACCCGACAGACCCCAATGAAATATATGGCCTTTTTGCTGTCAGGTATAAGCAATACAAGGCTCACTTCTATACAAGAGGTAAGCACACATAATCCTAGGATAATCATTAAATAAATGAATAAAATCTAATAAAGCACTTTGTTTTAATCAGGTGCTTCTCACAGCGGAACCACGCCAGACGCAGATTGCCCCGTGTTTGCCGTTCTGAAGGCACACGACCCGCCTCTGCTCTTTGACGTGGAGATGGACCCCTCCGAGCACTACCTCTGTCTCTGACTGGTAAACCTGAGCTGCAAATGTGCTGGAAAAGATTAAACAACTGAAAGCGGAGTTTGAAGCCACAATGGTGTTTGGAAAAAGCGAGATGTCAAAGGGGACAGATCGCGCTCTGGTGCCATGCTGCAATCCTGAGTGTACTCCAAAACCAACCTGCTGCACATGTTTATAGACGGTTTCTGAACTCAAGGGAATACCTTTTAAACAACTTTGAATGAAGCTTTTAGCCATGCTCTAATCGGATAGACATCAGAAACACACTAGCTTCTTTCACAGTTGTTTGAAGTCTCTGAGGAAATCTTTTGCACTGTAAGTCCATAACAATCATTATTTTTAAGTTCTTAAACGTGAGATGCCAAAGCACCAGTTTAAGACGACGTTTAAAACAGAATGATGATACAAACAATACATAATATTTGTTCTTTTAAACTAAATACATGTCTAGGTCAGAAAAAAAGTTGTATAAAAGAAACTGTGTTACTACAAAACTTGAAGTATTTGCTTTACAAAATAAGTAAAAGGATTCATGACCATTAAAATGTAGTGGCCTACTGTACAATCAAATGCACTGTAAACTATTTAATTAGGTGTATGTCTTTTTCAGCAATAATGTAGTGTTGGTACCACCACTGCTCACAGCAGACAAACTCTGACTTGAATTATACAGAGTTTGTAAACTCACAAATATTGCAAGAATTCAGAGTCAGGTTACACTGCCAGTTTTCATGGAAATATTTATGAAGTTTTTATAAATGACACTGTATTTGGGAATAATGTAGCTATTTTTAATTGCGATTCATGTTTTGTAATTTTGCACCTTCTTATGCAATAAAAAGGACAGTACTGAGTGTTTTAAATAAAATAGCTTGTTCTATTTTGATATAATGAGAACTCGCTTGAGTTTTACAAGTCAGAAATTATAATAGGACAATGCTGAAATTCCAGTGGAGAGATTGTTTTTGACAAGTTATGTGGAATATATAAAAAAAAAAAATCTGCAAAACTGTAAACGACTCACCTGTACAGGATATGTGACGTCAGACGTGCCGGCTGCTCACGTGACCGCAGAAGGAAGTGGAAAACCACGTGTAGTATAGTAAGCTATTTTAGCTTGTTTTAAGCACACAATCATGTTCATATTTGATGTAAACACCTCATGAGTTTAAGGAAGTTCCCCACGTGTTTAGGGAGGAACTAGTGCAGCCAAACAAGTCCGTGTCCGCCCTTGTCAAATGTTCTTTTCTCTTCTTCACACTTGTCCAACATTCTGAAAAACATGTTGAATACTGCAGCCATAACCTTTGTGACCGTTTTGTGTCTGCGGGTGAGCTCCGCTGCGCCGCCAAATTTTGTGATTTTCTTCGCTGATGACTTGGGTTTTGGAGATCTTGGGTGTTACGGTCATCCCACCTCTGTGACCCCGAACCTGGATCGACTGGCCCGGGAAGGATTGCGCTTCACCGACTTCTACGTCACAGTCGGCGGGTGCAGCCCGTCCAGGTGAGCGCAGTTTAGTCATAATTAGTGGGATTGTTCTGTGAGTGGTATAAAGCATGCGTAGCATGTTTGGACGTTTGCAAAAAATGTATTGTTTTTCTTATTTTATTAATAAAGACATTCATTAACTATTTTATTTAGACTATAGGGTTTATGCAGCTAAGATCTGGAACAGTCTTCCAGATGATGTAAGACAGGCCTCTCCTGTGGCAATGTTTAAATCTCGGCTCTAAACAATATTGTTTGTCTGTGCATATGACTTAAAAGGTTTTTTATGCAGTTTTTTTTATTTTTTTAAAGTTCTTTTTTTTTTTTTTGTAATTTTTCAATATCTTTCCCTACCTTGTAAATTGCTTTGTGTATGATTTGTGCTATATAAATAAATTTGCCTTGCCTTGCCATAGCATGGGTTTCAACTTCACTCTAATTATATATATATTTTTTATGGGTGTCAAATTAGTGCATTAATTGAGATTCATTAATTACAGACATATTAATCGAGTTAATTTTTTTAATCACATTAATCTATTTTTAAATCTTTAACTTCATTGTTTCCATCTGTGAGTTGCCAAGTGGACATAAGGGTTGTTCAACTGACAACTTAGCAACAAAGACTGCCTAAAGTCTAAATTTTTTGCAATATATTAATATTTTAGAATTAATTAATCTCTTCAATTTTTTAATCACTTGACAGCACTAATTTTTTTCTCATATATTATGTGACAAAGCCTTTTTTAATTCCCGCCTCAAGATATGATTAAAGTTAAGCATCACAAATGCTAAGTCACGTACTGATTACTTCTCTGTCCATAGAGCTGCTTTACTGACTGGCCGCTATGAGACACGCTCTGGATCTACCCTGGGGTGTTGTACCCAGGCTCTATCGGGGGTCTTCCTCTGAATGAGACCACCATCGCAGCCATGCTGAAGCCTCTGGATATGCCACAGCCGCTATCGGGAAGTGGCACCTGGGATTAGGCACCAACGGAATGTACCTTCCAACTAACCATGGATTTGAACATTTTCTGGGGATCCCATACTCTCATGATCAGGTTAGTGTGCTCTCAAAACAAAGAAAATTGTACAATGATGTTTAGATACTGATAGCAATTACATTTTACACATTGTTTGATTGGAAAATACATATATGCTTCTCTTAAAAGTGGTCACTTTTCACTTAGAAGTGGGCAAGTTTGGGTACAGTTGTGAATGCAGCTTTGAAGATTGGAATCAAAATGTGAATATTGAGTTTATTGTTGAACATATTTCCAGAAGAAAAGCTGATTTTAAAAGTACATAATGGTGCATAATGTGATAGCCTCGTTGCACTTTTGTTATAAATTTGACAGACATTTAACCTAGAGCTACTGATGTCCCACTGCTAACTAGTACTAACTAGCCTCCCAGAACAGGTGAGATCAGGCTTTGACAAGCAGGTCTAGTACAAAAATTGAACTGCACAATTTGAGAAAAACATCTACCCCGGTAATCAAAATAACATTTCCATTAGGGGCCGTGTGCAAACCTGACCTGCTTCCCTCCCGACGTCAAGTGCTTTGGACAATGTGATGTTGGAGCTGTAACTGTTCCACTGATGAAGAATGACAAGATAATTCAACAACCTGTCAACTTCCTGGAGCTGGAAAAGGCTTACAGCGACTTTGCAACTAATTTCTTCTGACGTCTGCTCAGAAGCACAGCCTTCTTCCTTTACTATGCGTCTCATGTAAGAATGACTACAATACTGACTTTTTTATTTTACACTTTTAATATAGGATTCTAACTTTGTAGATTAAGAGAAATATGCTGATTTTGCTTTCTTCTGTAGCACACTCACTACCCTCAGTTTGCGGGAAGAAGGGCTGCTGGGAGGACTTTAGAGGTCCTTTTGGAGATGCTCTGTTGGAGTTTGACAACACGGTGGGAGACATTATGACGATGCTGAAAAAACGGGTGTCATCAACAACACTCTGGTCTTTTTCTCCTCAGACAACGGGTTTGTGCTTCCTCAAGAAGAATCTGTTTATATTTATGATCGTGTAATGGAAACATGTAGCACAGAAATTGGGAAGTCAAACATGATTGATTTGATCATTAATTCTAATTATAAAAACATCACAGCCGGGTAATAACAAATCTTACAAAGACAATGTAAATGTAGAAGCATAATATTAAGTTTAATCTACCCCAAGTGTCAAAACTGGTAGGCATGATAATCTGTTTAATGTAGAAAAGGCATGACAGGTATTGTTATGAGTAATATTTGTAATTTTAGCTTTATTAAAGGGGACTTATTATGTCAAAATCACTTTTGGAATTTTTAACCTTGCTATGATGGCCTCCCTTCATCATTAGTTTACTTAAATTTACTTATATTTGAATTGATTCATGCATGTTGGAGTAAAAAATCTTCAGCTGCAGCTCAAGTGCTCAGAAATCCCCGTTCTCACCTACCACCTATCCCCTCCCACTTGTCTGTATTTACTTGTTATAATTCAACAGATTAATACTCGAAGTGAAGCATATATGGTTCAAAACTGTCCCATATCCACTTTCCAACAATAAAAAAGAGTTTGTAAAAACCTGTTGCTTTTTACAGTTACATTTTTAAATGAAGAGGCGGGGCTTATCAGTTCTGCAGTTTTGAACAGGAAGTCAGTAGAGCTGTTCCTATATTTAAGTTGTTTTAGATCAACTTTGTGTTTCACAATGAACAAAATGTAAATTATTGATCTGCATATGTTCTAGTTTCTTACTAAATATATATATATAAAAAAACAATAGGTCCCCTTTTATGTGGGATATCAGTTTGAAAATTTAAATCTTGGTTTTGCTCAAATTAAAATAATAATATGTGAAGACAAGTAGACAGTTTGTAGAAAGCCTGACGAAGAATCCTAAAACCTAAAAAAACTGACACAATCTGCATGTTTGGGGGTTAATTATAATCATTTGTATTTTGTATTTTTTGCAGCAGATCATTTTACAAAATTACATGGTTACAATGCTAAATTGTGTGCTTTTATTTTTGTTGCAATAATCATAATATTTGATTTTGTGACATTCGCACCTTTGTATTCTGTACTGTCGTTAAAAAGTGAATTAAATATTATTCCAGACCTGAGCTGTTGCGGATGTCTCGTGGAGGTACTGCTGGTCTGCTGAAATGTGGTAAAGCGACGACATATGAGGGAGGAGTGAGAGAGCCTGCCATCGCCTACTGGCCCGGGACAATTCAGCCGGGTTAGTCAAGTCTACCAGAGTTCTTAATGTGTGTTGCTCTGATTAAGGACTTGATTGTTTAATGGAAACGACTTAATGACATTTTGATTACTTCTCTGGAGGCAAAAGCAGTTCACCCTTTGAGCTGACTTTTTGAATATAATTATTCTGAACAAATGGCAAACACAAAAGGATTTTTAAATCCATATCAAAGCCAGCAAGATTGTAAATTAACTTTAAACTTTACTTCTCTAGTAAAAAAAAAAAAAAATGGCCAGATCGATACTGGAAACAATCACAGATCCCTAATTGTATGTTTAAATTGATACTAATAATCCCTGGGCCAGACCGAAAATGGGGCTACCAAAGGTGGCAAGGGTTATATCTAAGCTTTATATTTTTGCATAAAAGACTTTTCTGAGTTTCAGCAATAACATAGTTATAAACCTTTGAAATTTACAAACCCCATGTTAAAAATGCACTTTTGACACTGGCCCACATTATAAATTAAACCATTTAAATTATTATTTTTGGCATAACTTTGAAGAAAACATTCTTGTCTTTCATGTAGCCGTCTGAGCTGATCAATACTAACACTCATGCAACTTACAAAAAATAAAACCTAAGGAAATTGTTTTAATTTGAGTATTCAGATTCAGATTTTGAACCATGTTGATGAATTGTGAAAGTTTGAAAGTATTGACCAGGGCACGTTCCTCTCAATAATCAATAAAAGAACCATAACAATGTGCTGGCTTGTCAATAAAATACTGTTTATACAGAGATGATTTCTTTAGTTACCATAGAGATGGTGTCATAGGCGACCATACAGATGATGATTCTAGAATGTTACAGTAGTTTGTGTCATAAGGAATTCTGTCCTTCTGTCTCACAACTGATCTAGACACAGAGAGAGACACACGCAGACAACAATAGCTCAGATCTAAGCATGAAGCCTTGGCATTTATACACGTCCGAGGACGATGAAGCCCTCTACAACCAGGACTTTGACCTGGCGGCTCTGCTCAGCTCCACTGCAGCAGAGCCTGAGGTCAAGGAGATTCAGGAGGAATCTCCTGCAGTCTATTCATCCCCAGAGGAAAGCCTTCTCATTCAGCAGCTTCATGAGCTGCTCGAGAGAGAAAGAGCTGAGCTCCGTAAACAAATCCAGCTCAACAAGGCCCAAGAACAGAGGCTGAACTCTGAGGAGAGACAGAGACAAGACACTGCCTGGAACTCAGACATGTGAAGCTCCAACTTCACACTGTACAGGGGAAGTTAAAGGACCAGGAGAAGATCCATGGTGAAATCCGTTATTTGTACAACACAGCAGTCACCAACAAAGTCAACGTTAAGCAGGAACTGATTTCTGCTAATTCAGTCATTGCAAAACAGAAAAATCAAATAGAAGAGCAGGACAAAACCATCCAGGCTCTAAAGCAAGAGCTCAAGTCCCCAAAAAACCTCCAAGCTGACAGCACTGCCTCTGAGCTCAAGGAGGTGAAACTCCAACTTCATACAAACCAAGTGAAGCTTCAGGAGCAGGAGAAGGCCTATGGAGAAGTTCGGTATCTCTACAACACGGCTATAGCGGACAAAGTCCACCTGAAACAAGATCTCGTCTCCGCAAAAAGTCTTGCAGTGAGGCAGAAAAAACAAATCGAGGAACAAAACAAAACCCTACAAGAGCTACAGGAAAAGGCACAAGAACCTGGTGTGCCTAAGGTCTGTGACTGTGACTTTGGACGTGTCTCCATCAGGACCAAAGAGCAGAAGAAGCAGGACAGAGAAGCCATGACTGCCCAAACTGCTCTGAACATGAACGAGAAAGAAGAACTACTCCAGAAAGTTAAGGAGCTACAGTCTAAGCTCTATGCAGCACAAGAGGAGGTCTACAGCCTGAAAATAGAGAGAGAGAGTCTGAAGAGGACTCTGAAGAGGAGAGAAGAGCATGTACAAAGGCCTCTGACACCGGCAGGGGTGAAAGAGCAGAGGAGGGTAAAAAAGCAGCATCAGTAAACCACCTCTGACCAACACTTACAAAATAAACGCACTGATAGCAAAGCGTGTTTTGAGCCTGTTGTTATGGTTATTCTTAAGAGTAAATAATAATTGAAAAATTAAGCATAGTGCCTTCAAGTTGTCAGTTAGCTTTTTTTTTTTCAATTTGTCAACTTGACAAGATAAGCAACTCTAAATGTTTCATTCAATTTGAAGTTCAATAATGGGGACCAATTTCTTGTAGATCGAGAAAAACACTACTTTTTAGTAAAAACAAGATTATTCCACTCAAATTATAAAAGAAAAAAAATCAAGAGGACTTTTCCTGAGCAGAAAGCTCAAACAACCATCCGAAGCAAGAATACAGAAAAGTTCAATGGGAAATGTTTCTCTGTGAGATCCTCTTGTATTTTGTGATTCACTCTGAAGCTGGGTTTTGAAAAAGTTAAGACTTTTTATACATTTTCTGAATCTTCAGATTCCAGAGAATATTCTGATATCACATTTATGTGTCTATCATGTTCCTAGAGCTTTCAGCAAGAAACGTAGCAAAACAGTTCAGGTAAAAATAGTAAAAAACTGTTCTCATGTGACAGTTTGAAAAGTTGTTGCCATATCAGAGAGGAAAACAAATGTACTAACACGAAAGAAAAGACTGTTTTCTTCAAAATGATGCCAAACATTGTAGTTTGAATGATTATTTGATGGGTGGTACATGGTCTAAACCTTAATATGGACCAGTGTCAAAAGTGCATTTTTATATGAGGTTTGTAAACTTCAAAGATTAATATTTATGTTATTGCTGAAACTCAGAAAAGTACAGTATATCATGCAAAAATATGAAGCTTAGATATAGACCTTTCTAAAAATGTATGCTAGCCCTTGTCACCTTTGGTGAGCCCCATCAGGCAAAATGTGGCCTCTGGCCCTTGGACTACTAGTACAAGTGCTAGATGCTAATAATATTGTTTTACTTTGTCTTATATTTTAGTCACTGCTTAACGTTGAGTTGAATAATACACTATTATACTCCTTAAGCCATTTACAAGCTAGTTAATAAATTTGCATTTTTCACGTTGTCAGCTCTCCCTTCTCTGTCCTTTTGTCAGGTGTAACTCATGAACTGTCCAGCACCCTGGACATTCTGCCCACTGTAGCCAGCCTGTCAGGTGCCACACTGCCCCGGTGGCTCTGGATGGAGTGGACATGACAGAGATTCTTTTCAGTCATGGCATGGTACCCATGTTCTTACATGTTTTATGCATATGTTTTTTGTTAAAGCTAAATGAGCTTATGGATGTGTTTGCTTTCAGAGTAAAAGACAGGTCATGATGTTCTGGTCCCTAAATCCAAGTAAGAAGCAAGGACTTTTTGCTCTAAGGCTGGGCAAGTACAAGGCATACTTCTTTACACAAGGTATACTTATTTTTTTAAGTGAACCACGTAGTTAGTAGCCAAGTTGGCGCCCTCTAGTGCCTTCACTCAAACGGGTTGGTTCATCTCGCTTCTTACTTAGAACTGAGAAATGAGAAGTTCCATAAGACCTTTTTCACTTCACCTGAGTAAAATTGAGTAAAGTGAAATCTTACTTTTTGTGGGTATGTTGCAAAGACTACTTGATTAGCAAAATAATTGTTAGTGGCTGCTTTTTTCCACCATTTGCACTTTTTTCTCCCAGGTTCTGAGAAAAGCAGCACAGTTCCAGACCCTGACTGCGTGGCCCTCTGAAGTTCCATGATCCTCCTCTTCTCTTTGACCTGGAGAGCGACCCTTCAGAGCACTATGCCCTCTCGCTAAAGGAACGGCCCGATCTCCAGCACATTCTGCAGCAGATCATCGAAGTCAAAGCCATTCTGGAGGCTTCCATGGAGTTTGGAGAGAGCCAGTTAGCAAAGGGACAGGACCCAAACTTGCAGCCCTGTTGTAACCCAGAGTGTAGCCCAAAACCAAGCTGCTGCCATTGTCAAGAGTAGTCATCATACCTGTTGTGGTAAGAGTACAATAATTTCCTATTTGTAATTTAGCATCTAAAAAGGCTACATGTTCTTAACCACAAGTACACTATAGAACAGCAAAGAAGCACATTATGGTTAATTTTGTTTTTAACTGACATTTTTAGCTTCTCACCGAAAAACATATCTAGAGTGATTATTAAACATGCATATTTTATTTAATTTTACCTGTTTTCCACTGCACACTGACTTTGGGCATTAGGCGGGGGACTTGTCACAGCATTAGAGATAGACAACCACTCACTTCCTCATTCATTCACTAAAGGAGATTTACAGTGATGCCCTAAACATGCATGTTTTTGGAGGTGGGAGGAAACCAGAGTACCCGGAGAAAACCCACAGTGACACAGGCAGAACATGCAAACTCCACCCAGTTTGCACAGATAAAGTCTGACCCGGGAATCGAACCCACGATCTATTTATTGGGAAGACAGAGCTCTACCGACTCTGCTACCATGCATTCACCTTCACTATAACATACTAACAAATCTAAAAAAAGGTTAGGTTAGGTTAGGTTATGTTTTCCATACGCACAATGAAACTCCACGCACAAAAGGATAGATTTCAGACATCAAGCATATAATTTATTCAGAAGACCAAACCCATGACAAGGCAGAGTGATGTAACGCTTCTTTTTTTTCTTTTTGTAATTTTAGTTTTTAATTTACAAGTCCTTGATTTTATTTTTTTAAGATACAAGATAGGATATGTACGCTGTCACATACTCTTTTGCTCTAGGGTACAGTGAGGGATTCTGTCTGAGATTTTGGCTATTGATCATGTCTGTGGTGGTGGTGGTGGGACCTTGTGTAGCTTTGTGTAAGAGTAATTCAGAAGCAAATGCAGATACATTAGGACTGGTGAATGTGTTGCAAAAAAACTGAATTTCTTCTAGTTAAATGGCTTCAATTCTAAATATATTTCTATGCTTGAATAATTTTGACCTATTGAAATGTTTTAGTAAGTTAGATTGTATAACAATGGCCAATAAATAGCATTAATTAAATAAAAAACCTGTACTTCTAACGAAATATACAGAAATCAAGCCATTTTAACTTATAGTGATAATCAGTTTTGCAGCTTGCCGTAATAAATTCTCAAATGCAGCTGCCTCAGTCACTGCAGTTTGGTGAATGTGTTAGAAAATCAAAACACAAACATGGCCGAAATGTGCTGCTGTAGCCTGCCTGAGTTCCCATGACAACAACTGTATAAAAAACAAAACAAAAAAAAGGACATTCGTGAATATAGAAGATTGCAAATCACAGACATTGGTGTTGTTTTGTCATTCGTGCCTCGGCTTTTAGCACAACATAAAAAGACACTTCACAATCTTTGAGTCTAGTTTCTAATAATACACATGAGCTAATCGACTGCAACATGTATTTCGAAAACATGAAGGCCTTCTGATAAGTCACTTTCAGTAAATACCTTTCATTTTGCTGTGAAGATTGTGTTTTGTATAGATTGTTTCATTCGTAGCAAAAATGTGATGTTAGCCGGTTTCTTTTCCATGATTGAAATGTTACAAATATGGAGGCTAGATAATTATTACCAGAGCAGAACAGTCAAAAGTATGTATGTCTAAGCTACGTGAGTATTATTAACTGTTTGTAAAGTTATGTTTAGTCATGTTGGCTCCCCACTGTGAAATTCAGCAAGCAGTGCATCTTCAAAGTGGACAAAAAGTACAATGTTTCTAATATACAGACAAACGGACGATGACTGCTCGTTACAATCTCTAGAAAATGTCTGTTACACTGTTTGCCGTTAACCCTTTGCGCTCTGCTCCTGCACCGCTCCCCTGCTTCAGTCTGATGAGCCTGTATGCATACTCTCTATACACGTATTTACAACACACACACTACGTATTGTACGGACACAGGGCTAAGCTTAGACCAAGGACAGTTCACTTCTCTCTATGTTGTTCCGATGCCACTATCTGTCGAAATCAAAACAGCAGTTTGTAAATAATGAACAAATACATATTTACAGATCATCCCAAACCAGACTTCAGATTCCTTTGCTCACATTCAAGCTGTTTGCCATTCTCTTGGATATGTGTTCTCATGTTAGTGTGTGTGGTGGTGTGCAGAAACCCTACTAGCCATGCATTGAAAAGTGAAACAGCAGTAGGTATATTGTAAATATATTTCAAAATAAAACCCTTTAAAGAGCTGCTCAGCATCTTAGTTTGTATAATAGAAAAGAGAACAAAAACAGGCAATCGGTCCATCAAAGCGATGGGCTGAAACAAAGAGAGGGTTGGGTGTTTGTCAGTCAAATGCCTAGCATATTGTATAGATGAACATCCCAGTTTCTGTGGGCAGACTCAGGATAAGCCCTCACTGACAGCGCCCTCTGGTGGCAAACTTCATGATTGACAATCTGCAGAGGCATGGTAGTTGTCACGACAACACTCTACTCCAGGTAGATGTCCTCTGTGGGGCAGGCGTACTCCAAATGCTCCTGGTAGTACTCCTGGAAGGCCCGTCTGCAAATACACAAATACCACAAAACACTAATAATCTGATCCTTCCCCTGTTCTTTTTCATGTAATCAAATATTATGAATCCGATACTTTTTGATACTACAGCTATTATTATTATTATTAATAGTAATATCTAGATACTCGAATGAATGCATATCAATACAATAATCAGAAAATCACAGAATAGTGTAGTATTGAAAGTATTACTTGTTGAAAATTGCCATCTATTGTCAAAAAATAGTTTAGTTTTTGTGGTAGCAAAATGTGAAGAATAGCAGTCTTATTCCTGCGAATTGACATCAAGCTTAAAATTTTAATATTGCAACTCTACTGTGACAGAAACTTCAAGTTGTGATACACAATGCATACTTATTCACAAGATTGATAATTTTTTCTCAGACTCACCCAACACACTCTGCTACAGGTCGCATGGACTCCTGGGACACAAACACATGGCAGGCGAATCGGTTGAGCATGGGGTGCTTAGTGATGAAGCCAAAGTAGCTGTGGAGTGGCACACACATGAATGCATCAGTCAGAAGCTGCAGCTCCATCAGCACTACTGCTTCTGCATTTATCGGTCTTACCAGTTATTCCTGGGATGGCACCCACAAAACGAGATGTTCTTCATCTGGAAGAAGTGACTACATCTGTCGAACTGGAGACAAACAAAAAATTAGAAAGCAACGTTAAAATGATACTCATGTGCAAAAAGTGAAAAATGTAATCTTTAGTGAATTACATGTAGTTACTAAAGGCTCAGAATGATTTGTCTCTACCTCGTTGAAGGTGTCGTACTCATCCTCCAGGCTCATGATGAGCTTGACTCCCTGCAGACTGATCTCCAGCTCACACAGAGAGGCGGGCGCACATGTACTGTTCGTTTCCTGGACATGGCAATCTAGGAACCAAGAATAGCACATATTAGAATAATCAGAAATACTAGAAATATAAAAACAGTAGTCTCAGCCTGATCAATGCTTTATGTCATTCACATTTGTGCATTTTGATTACTGTACCAAAACATGTATTATAGATCTGTTGCACAATGCAATGAGATGTTAAGTTTTTACAGTACAAATACTTATATTTGCAATAAAAAGACCTGTGGATCAACAAAAACTGGGTCAGAAGGCTAAGCTTGCTTCTGAAATATATAGTGTGAAATTAAACCATGGAGCACATACCTACTAGAATTAGAAATATTAAGCAAGTTTTAACCTCAAACATTTATTACATGTGTTTTGTCGTGTTTACCTTTTGCATTGCTGCACACAGAATGCCATTTCCTTGGTGATACGGTACTTCGACTGAGCCCAAGAACTGCACACAGAAAGTCTCCATCCAGGCTGGGTTCCTTTTCATCCCTAAACACACACATATAACTTTAGACAAGAATCACAATGACACGGTCAATTTGTAAATGTTCACAATCCTCCGTACCCAACAGCTCTTTGGACGGACCCATGACCTCAGTGGCGTAAAAGGCTGGGAAAATGCCTCGCTCGCCAGTCCGCATGTTATATCCTCTGTACCAGTAGTCATCCTCCTCTTCCTCCACAAACAAAGGGTCGTCCACGTCTAACTCCAGCTCGTCTGCATGTCTAGGAATGAACCTGGAGAGGGCGCCAGAGCACATACGTTATTTAGCATGCACAAGGCTTTTATTTGTCTCAGAAAGCAGCATCTGTTTGGTATCAGGTGGCCCCCAGTGAGTCTGGTGGTGAAGAGAAAAGGAAATGGTGGATGTTTTAGTGGAGACAAAGTCTAATGATGTTTACAAAAACATCAGTTCAAACGGTAGTTGTATTGGTTGTACTGAGAAATGCAAAGAGTATAATTTTTTTTATTGAATGTGCAGTGATAGTGTTTGGGTGTGTAAGCTTGTGAAGCAGTTTAGTGAATCTATTTATGAGGCTGAAGGAATGCTCTGCCAATAACAACTAATTTGACCGATTTTTTATTTATTTATTTGTTCACAACATATTTGACTTTGACTTTCATGTATACCTTTATATGAAAAACAATACTGTTTAGTATGACCAGATTATTGGTATTATTGGTTCAAGATCCTTTTATTGTATATTTTATATCCATCAAGGACTGGAGTCTGAAAAA
The DNA here is from genome assembly GCA_038363315.1 of Mugilogobius chulae. Taxonomy (NCBI): domain Eukaryota; kingdom Metazoa; phylum Chordata; class Actinopteri; order Gobiiformes; family Gobiidae; genus Mugilogobius; species Mugilogobius chulae. The sequence continues at coordinate 18,681,249 of CM076411.1, read as the reverse complement.
CATTAGCCTAACAGATATTTTTTGCTTTTTCACTAAAAATAACTCTAATGCATAATTGCTATGGTAGATTATCCTACTATATGAATCCATGGTAATAGTCCTGTCCATGACTCTCTTCTCCACTGAACACTAAAAGGCTGAGCAGTGTTCTGATGTCATCTTCATATCCAGATACAGCTGGTGGCTAATAGCTAATTAGCATGGCCCCAGCAGCTCTTCAAGTCTGCTGCTCCAGCAAAAATGTCAACTTTTTCAAATGTGATTAGGCCCCCGCTGCTGCATTGGATGAACATAAGCAAATTACAGACACTATAAAGCTACGCCCAAATCAATGATGGGCATTCGTTGAGATTTTAATATTGATTAAACCAGAAAAGTATATTTTGATTTTTATAAAGTTGTAAATATAAGATATTGCTACTTGAGGAACAACTAAACAAAACAAAAACTCAACTCACCCAATTTTAACTTATTAATCTATCATCTATCTTTATACAGTGTCTATCTATTAACAGTATTCTGTTGATAGATGACCTAGAACAACTAGTGCAAAGTGAGCAAAGAGTCAAGCCTCTGATCTTAGTCATTAGTTTGTTGGTTCAAAGTGTTGAACCATAATGAGTTCATATTTTAAGAACTAATCCAAAACTACAATTTGTTTGTGATCCAAATATTAGACTAAAGCTATTTTGTCATTTAGTGTGATTGATGTACCTGTAGACTGCTCTGTGTGTCTGGTCCCTCTCCTCTCCATTGATGGTACAAGAGAACAACCCAAAAGATTCAGTGCCTTTGAGAGAGAGAGAGAGAGAGAGAGAGAGAGAGAGAGAGAGAGAGAGAGAGAGAAAAACGTAATGGTTAGTCTTCAAAAATGCATCAATGCTCTCTGGAAGAAGGACAAAGAATATTTAAAATAAATCTATAACAGTGACAAACTTCCTTTTAAAGGCTATGTTAAAAATATTTTAAAAAGTCATTGTGTACTTTTGTCTGTTATTTAAATGACATGCATTACTTTACATGGATCATTTTAATAATATTTTACACATTTTAAATAACAGTACTGATCTGAAGCAACTTAAACAAGTCTTTGGGCTTTTGGTAAAAAGGTGGTCTGATTTAAACAATCAACAAAACTCCATATAAAAATTAAAATAAAATAATGGAAATAATGACTATAATATTTATAGTTTCAAATTTTTCGCAGGATTTCTAAACACATTCTTCAAATCCTAAGCCAAAACCAAACCACCTCTTGTTAAATAGTAATCTTACTAGAGGAACGCGTGGTGCTGTTGACAAAGACATTGAGGAACTTCTTGGAGAAGGGCAGGTCTGCTTCAGGAGAGGAGTCCTCAGAGGAGCTGAGTTCAGGCCGGCCCACCTCCTCCTCATCCCTGCCATAAACCACATCTCTGGGCCTCAGTGGCTCTTCATCGCAGATTGTAGAGAGCTCACTGTCATCACTGAGAACAGACGTGCACCTAGAAACAGAATACTGGTCTTAGCTTGTGAAAATTCAGCTAGGAAGATTGTGTTTTGGATTTATTATCTCCTAAAGTTCCCCATTAAAATCATTGTTTCTTCTATTTGTGCCTCTTAACCACTCATCTTTTAAACAAATCTAACATACTCTAATCTTCATCCTACTGCTGACATTGTGTTGTAAACAGTTTACAAGAATCCTAATGCTAATTGTTACTAAAACTTGTATCCAAACTACATACTAACTTGAATCAATACTTAAAAAAAACATATCCAAATTCACCAGTCTAACAACAAATTCATTCATGGAAAACTGACCAGCTAAATAATAATCTATTGGAATTCTATAGGCCTTCTAGAATGCTGTGATGTTGTGTGAACACCTTTTTATAATTTTGAATAATATTCAAAAATTACCGTTTCAGGCTGACGAGTTCCAGTGTGGTATTCTCGTCCACCACCAAAGTGTACTTCATGGAGTCATAAGCCAATCCATCGTCTTCGCTCTGCTGCTGTTCTCTCTCACACAGTGGAAGGTCATGCTCAGTAGGAACAGGCTCTGGAACGCTGCAGTCGATGGGCGGTGAACTGTCTAACTCCAGGCCTCTATAAGAAGTGAAAATGGTTGAATAGTTAGAGTACTCCAAAAGGTCAAAGTCAGTCTTAGTTATATAGCACCTTCAGAATAGACTTTCTACGGTCTAAAGCGCTGTACATTCAAAGGTGCATTCCACATATTAAAACCATGACAGGAAAAAGGTATGATAAAACATCTCATCAAAACTTTTCACTTTTTTTTTGCCTGTTAGACAAAAAATTAAAAAAAATCAAGTAGACTCTAATACATTTTGACGGTGAGCTACTACTTTTAGCGATGATTAAAAACTGTGGCATAGTTAAGAGGCCTATACTGTATAAAAACTTTACCAATATCTTTTTGGAAGTGGACACAACTAGGCATCTAAAGATACATTTACAGTAGAAATAGACACATAATAAATTTAATTTGAGCAATAAAGCATAATTTGTATGATTCCAAAACCTTTTGACAAGCTATTTGGAAAGTCGTGGCGAACTACAGGCTGGAGACCCCCTGCCCTGGTGTAATGTCAAGTTTACAACTGCCTTTACTACTCAAAAAGTGCAATTGATGTGTATTGATTGTATGAGCTTTTTGCTGTGAATATATAAAAAACTGTATTATTTTTTTTTACCCAACCAAGTAAAACCACAGATATCACTTATATATAGAAATATTTATATCCAAGATTTGGGCAAGTTTAGGGTTAGATTAGAGATAGGTTTAGGAAAAGGGAGTTTTTGTTCACGGCAAGGTAGTTCTGAGATGTGTCTATTTTTTAACAAAACTACCCTGAAGGCAAAGAAAAACTTTTCTTCGACAACATCATGTACATTGAAAACAATTAAAAAGCAATTCTCAACTATGTTTACAGCAACTCTGACTCTGCATTACTCACCTCTGCGTGTAAGATGTCTGACCCTTCGCCTTTGTCAAGTAAGGGTACGAGTCCCCATCTTCTTCATCCTCTTCATCGTTGTCCGTGGAGTACGTAAGGCTGAAGCAGCGGTTGGTCTGGGCAGTTGGCAGATCCAGAGTCAGGCTGTTTTTTACCTCAGTGATCCGTTCAAGGGAAGCCGAGGATCGCGTAGTGACTTGTGGATCTGTTTCTCTGCCTTCATCTTTATCGCTGATCACACTCTCTGTAAGACTTGGAGAATCCAGATCTCTCCGCTGCTGCAGCATCATCAAGTCATTATTTGGCTCTTCAACTTCTTCCTGCCTTGAGTTCTTACATAACCTATCTGTTATGTTCTTCTCTGACACTCTTGCTTGCTGCTCCATGAGATTGGTCAAGTACAGATTTGGGACATTTTTAGTTCCCGCTTCCTTATCACCTTCAGTTCCATCAACCTCTTCATCAGCAAGATCTCCATCTCCGATATCTGATGATGGGGAGATAGTATCGGACACAGATGGCTTCCTTTTCAAGCATTCTTCTGGACAGCTAATTGGGTAGGAACCTTCGGAAATCAACCTATTCACAAGATTACTAAGCAGCCACGGCGAATCGGAGTTCTCGCTCAAGTCATCCTCACTATCCGAATCAGACTCTCCCTCACTTGTTCCGTCATAGTCATCCGAATTGGGCATGAGCCTTGGACCAACTGGAAGGTAGAAGGAACGCTTGAAGCTCTCCAAGCCATGGTCCGGTTCTATCTGAAGAACCATCTGTCTCGAAAGGCTGTCTTCGCACAGTTCTGGCGGGGGTAGTGTCTCATCTGGATCTGCTTGGTGCTCGCAACTTTGCTCCTCATCTAAGTTCTGTCTGACCAAACTATCGTACGATTCGGGCGGTAGGAGAGGTGAGTCTGGGGTTGCAATGGTGGGTGATGGCAAAGGAGATGGAGAAGGAACCATGGAACCTTCTTTGATAGGATCTGGTTGGCCAAGAAGGAGAGTTTCTTTTAGTCCAACGATGCCGCTATCCTGCTCTAACTCGGTGTCTGGGTCAAGCTCCTGATCTGACGTAGGAGAACTGGCTTCTTCAATGGAGTTAGTGAGATGAGAGGAGCGACCACTGCTGCTTTCGTCACTGGTCAGGTCAATTTCTGTTTCTGAGATCGAAGAGATCATGTTAGAGACCACTGGACCACCGCAGGCAAATGCTTCTTCAATCTCCTCTTCAATATCAGAGTCAGATCCCGGAGAACTTAAATCTCTGTCGCGATCTGAGGTGACATATCCTTGCTGGTTCATGTCTGCTATTCCTGGGTCTGAAGATGGGGATGTGTAGTCGTTTGCTGGGGCCTGCGTTGCGTGAGCTGAACTATAGATCTATCAATCTCTTTAGAGGACAGGTAAGTGGATAAGATGTGGGTTGAGGCGGCTCAATGGGAGGAAATTCAACATATGAAGAGCGATTTTCCTTGGACATGAAATTGCACTCTTCATCAAAGTCCTTCTCCAGTTCTTCATCCGTCAGTGGCGTGTCTGCTCCTTCAGTGGTTCCCATGGGTGCAGTAGAGGACAGGCAGCGGCTGGTTCCATCTGGGTCCGGATCGGTCTCGGGTTCCATGGCAGACTCGCTGGTGATGGTGTAGGTGTCCGTGGGGCGTCTGTTGTTGGAGTGCTTGAGGTTGTGGTCACTGTTCAGATCGTGGTCTACCTCAGTGTCAGAACATTGTGAATTCTCATCCACAGAAGGTACTCTGCTTTTCTGAATAGAAGGATCTGATTTGATTTCCCCAGTACAGGTATGGGATTTGTGGTGACCGAATGAACCTGTGAGAGGAAAAGAAGAAAAACAAGTGAGTTAATGGCATATTGTCTCACAGTATGAGCCAGGTGCTAAATTGCGGATATAAACTGAAAAATGCATGTGCTATTTGTGATCGTTTTGCTTTCCATTTACAATGGGAAGATGTACATAACTAATTTGCACCACCTAAAATTTTACATCTATAGTGGAAAAAAGTCAGCTAAGGCTAGTACCCTTAAACCTATTTTCACTTGAACATATGCTTGATAAATGCGACTCTTTGTATAATGCAATACATGCATAATGATGACAACTCTTTTTGGATTGTGTAGTGCAATAGTTTAGTCTTGCAACATACTTGAAGCTACACAGTTCACTTACACATACGCAAAATCATCTTTTTGAACTTTCAACCATGTTTTTATCCATGTTGTGTTCTTTGTATCATTACAGGCAGAGATTCAGACCTGTTTTTAAGTCCATAAATAAACTGATTATGGACTGTAAACATTACAACTGCTGTTAAATTAGCATATCGAGGCTAACTGGCTTTTGTGTACTACCCATGGCAATTCCCTCATCTGCCAGTAGAATAAGGCTAACATATCCTGATAGGGAAATGTTTAGCTGGTTTGTTAATGTAAGCTTTCAGTAGGTGCATTAGTTCAAGTATCACCGCATGAAATGGACATGTAAAGGTACTCAAGAGTATGTTTTAGCCAATACAGTATAACTGTATTGTATTTACTGAAAAACTATCACTATTTTAGTCTATGCAGTTAAATTATTAATCTTGAGCTAATAAAAATATATAAATAAAAAACAAAGAACATTCACTTCTGTTCTAAACAAAATAACATTCTTTAAAGCTTGATGTCTCCTAGTTACAAAAGGGCAAGTGATAAAGATGTACCAAATGATCAGATGCTGAAATACGTACTCCAAATGATGACAAAAGTAATAAATTATTTTAAAACTATTAAATATATAAAATAATAGAGCTTCATGCTGTGATTCATGAATAAACAACAACACTACACGACACAAAAACTGTACACAGCACTCCACAACAGTCTAAGCTTTTTGCTCGCCATGCTGTTACCGTATTCTGGCCTCTCCCGCCTGTTTCCCTCCATGTCACACAGGAGGCCGGTTGGGGGAATGGAGTTCCGCCCTCCCCTACATGTTTGGGGGAGTACCTTTGTTCTGGGACCCTGGTCCTGGGTGACCGGAGAGGCTGGCATTGGCTGTGATTGACTGCCATCCTCCAGACATGAGTGGTAGGAGACAGATGGCCTACGGGACAAGAATGTGATTACGTCTGGATATTTCACTCGGTAATTCCATTTAGCTATGACTCTTGTGAATAATAACAATTGCAAGAATATAACGAGATTCATTCTTGATGTCTGCCTAGAATTTTGATAAGATTAAATGGTGAGAAAGATTAAATACATCCAAATCCAACAGGGTATGAGAATGTTTTTTCTTTCTTTGTATTGTTTTTATGGTGAGAATCACAAATACAGAGGGGAAACAAAATGCAAATACTGTAGTATGAAGTTAAGTCTATTTATTTACTGTATTTGTTTATCTGAAGTATGACAGAGGTGTGAAGATGTTTAGGTGAAGCACTGCATTCAATTAGACAATAATGCACACATATATCCCTGAGGTAAGAAACCCTTTCAGTTTTTTCATTAATTATTACTGAGTGACGCTGAAAGTGGGATTCTTACCCTGTGATGTTGGATTCCGTAGAGAGTCTTGCCAACTTCCTTTCTTTGGGGAGAGGCTGCTGTTGTTGTTCAGTGAGTCCTGTGAGAGAAAGCCCATGTCAAGTGCTGATACAATGAGCTGCGTAGACTGAGGCTGTAACTTATTCATAGGCTTTATATAGGCTAATGATTATTTACACAAAAAAAAAAAAATCACTTCTTGCATTTGCATTGCTAGCCAAGACTACTTGACACGTAATTTATTTCACACAATTTATTAACACTTACATTGTTTTATTATTTATGTATTAGATTATTTAACAGGGACAATGCATATTAGAGGTGGGGTAGCTGATTTTCGCACTGCAAATGGGATTTTAACTCTACTGTAACTATATCCTCTCATGAACCCTTTGACAAATGGTTACATCGACATGTATTCATTTTAGTTGCAATTATGGTTAATAAAAATCTTTTTACAACCAAAAAAGTGAAACTAGAGAGGATGACCAATCAGAGCGCTGCATTTGGCTTCTACTTTGAACCAAAATTCTTTATTTTTCATTTCAGATATACTCAGTGGTCATATACTTTTTAGTGCCCAATAACACAAAGTCAGAATGCATTAGGTTCCATTTACTTTATAGAATTTGGATTCATAAGGCCAGTTGGTGGGCAGATACTAACTATCTATTAATAGCATTGTACTTTGCTAAATACTGTATACAGATGTCACTCATTTAGAATCGGGTTATTTTTGAAGATGGCTAGACTCATTACCTTTTTGTAAAACAACCAAAATACTACGTTATTTTCAATTAGATCAACTCCACCTCATTGAAATAACATTGGCTTGTGAAATGGGTGTGATGTCATGTGAACCAAAGCTATTGTAGGATTGTATCAGTCTGATGTAACTCCTCATTCATCTTGAAGTAGTCCTTGATCAGTTACCATGACACAGTTTTAGAAATCAAGACATTTTGATTTAGTAAACCTTCCTTTCTATGTATTTGAGTGTCTAGAAAAGCGTTATATAAATAAAACTATTAAATGGATAGATAATAGGTATTTTGCAATGGCTTGGGTGTACAGAAAATCTATTAATAATCCTTGTTAAACTCCCATGTAAATATGAAAACCCCAGTAACTTTATTTCTAGATCACTTTAGCTCACACTGATCTAATGTGTTTCTGTTTGTGATCATTTGCCTGATTTGTTGTGCTTACCTGTGACACAGCGGTGGTGAGGTTGAGAGTGGTGGGGTCGGCTCTTCAAGGTACCAAAGTGGGCGAAGGAGGCGGTGAGGCAGAGGGTGACGGGGGCGCATCGGGATCCACATCTTCGTCATCGTCGTCTTCCTCCTCCTCATCTTCATCGTCTATCATCTCGAACTCCTGGAAGTCGTCTTGGAAGGAGCAGACGGGATGGTGCAGGTCACTCTTCTCCAGGATGAGGGAGTCCTAGGCACACAGATAAAAAAAGTAAGTCATTCTTTTCATTTAATTTACAGGGATGTTATTGCTTTGACTGTTTTTAGCGCAGTATGATGTAAAATGCTTCTGAAATGAAGTGACACCACAAGGACAGGTCAATGTCAAATGTGAAAAAGTAACCATAAATAAGTAAAATAAGATTTTTTATAGGTACATTATTCCACTATGAACTAACAAAAACAATCCTAAAAGTAAAAAAAAAACATTGTAAATTTTGCGAACAAAAAGCAGACTCAGTTTAGAATAAATGGTCAAGTTTATTTATTTATTTTTAAATTGCCATGTCCAGAGATTTTTATCAGCCCTCTATTTGAGATTTGACATCACCCGCTTTAATCCCGCTGTGTTTTGACAGCAGAGGACTGATGTTCTGAAGGCACAGCTTTCATCTATTGTGCAGCAGCTATTAGCCTCACGTAATAGTGAGAGAGAGAGAGAGCACAGATGGGCCACACTACATGACGTTCATACAATTATATACTACTATACAATCTACTATACAATACATACTACTATTCTATTTAACATTGCTGTCATTGGGCAATACAATCTATCTTGCCTATGCTTAACATTGCATGAGGAGACAAGAAAATACATTTTATCAGTGATTATGTTTTGTTGTATGTGTTTTGAGTGTCATTCATTAACTGATACATATGACTAGGTTGTATTTGATCTCATTTCACTCTCCTGCCATATCAAATCAATGACTTATCTGATTATTGTTCCTATTATTCTTATTTCATGTGTTTGTTTGTTTTTTCAAGTGTTTCAGTAATGTAAGCATACTTTAAGTCTGCTAGTGCAGCAGTCCTTAGGTTGTTTATCGATTGACTGGCCGATGCTTTCTTAGTCGACCGACATTTCTGTTACTTGACTATTCCTTTAATTAGACTATAAGGATTTACACTGAAATTTGATCATCTTAAATTAGACAGGAAGAAATAAGCAGTATTTAACACAGTTTGAGTGGACTTTGACTGGCTGCCAATGGAACAAGCATTACATACATAAAAATGAAAAAACACATTTATTCTAACACTTGGAATAAGAACTAAATTTACAATTTCAAATCGTCAAATTAAAAATATTCTCATTTATTGTACTTAATTCAACCCTTTTTTTTTTACTTGTTAGCATTAAAAGTTTGTATTTTTCCAGTGTATGTTGAACAGGAATGAAACCAGTGAATTAGCTGAAGGTTTTGGGACCAAATCATTCAGTCTAAGCTGCATTTCTTTATTTAAACATACGGTCATGTTCATTTTCTGTATGAATTGTTTTGTTGCATGAACTCTGACATTTTAGACTTCAATCCTAAAGTCTGCAGTGATGAGGCTGCCATTACAAGCCACTTTTCCAAACATTTACATCATTGCCATTTTTAAAAAAGATGTCATTCAGAAGAAAGTGTGTAGTATAGTGTAGTTCTGTAATCTGAACATTGATCATGTGATTGAACCATGTGAAGTAGCCGATAGATCTTCTGTGTGTTGGGCTTTGATTTCATCTGTCTGTGAACTTCTGCTGACTATGTGAACTCCTACAGCCGCAGAGATGGAAATGCACTCAACCCAAATGCACACAAACTCTATTTTTATCACAGGTGTGGTCCAACTTTTTTCCACATAGAGCCTAATATCAAAACGTGTTAGAAGAGGAGTGCTGCATAGTTATTCAAAGGAGGATTTACATATAGCTTTCACGAGCCGTCATTAATAAGACTTAATATTATTGCGTTTCCCTGAGCGTCAAGCTTCTGTTACAATAAAAGCTTAAAAATAAGAGGTGACTTGTCCAAGCCTTTAAAATGGTAATACAACTGTAATGAATAAAAGCCTGCTAGATATACAAGATAAATGCCATACAGAGGAACATTCTAGACAGGGCTATTCAACGTTATTATCCAAAAGGCATATTTTATCGAGGGCCATTGCTTCTGGGCCGGTTGTAGTAGCACAATACGTCACCGCTTTTGACACAAGGTTGTGCCAAATGTTCAGAGAACTAGATTTGTTTCTATAGAGATAATAACTAATGCTGCAGTCTGTTTTTTTTTTTTTTTGCAAGTAATAATCAAATCTAAACTTGGATCAAATAGGGTCTAAGCAGAATTAAACCAGGACTAAAATAGGACCAAAAAAGTGACATTTTCAGATAATGAGTGAATAAATGCTTGAATTAAGTTTATCTTTATTGAGCATATTTTAACTGTCCTAAAATACAATTTGCTAACAAAACAAGAGAAAAGTGGATTGTTTAGCTAAATATGAAAAATACTGCATTTTTAAATACTGCATTTTTCCACTAGAATGAGTAAAAAAAAGTAACTGGAAATTGAAACAAGAAAAATACATATATTTTCAGACAGTAAAAATATAATACAATCAAGGTAACTATTGTCTAGTAGCACTAGACCTGAGTAATAAGTTAAAGTCAACACAGCTATGTATTGAAAGTCAATCTAAACTTAAGCCAGTGTTGTTCTTGTGAGATAACAAGAATTAAAACTCATCTCAAGCTCAGACAAGAGTTTTTTTTTTTTTTTTTAAATAAAAACAGCCATAAAATCCAAACTGACTCATACATTTTGAACATAATCAATAATGCTCCTGTTACCAAGAATATTAAATGGCCCTTCTGTATCTGCTTTACTAACACGCAGATGTAGAACCCAGCACTGCTTCTTATAAAGTCTTTATAAGAACACTGTCTTTAATCCAGTATAACTAATGGTGTTGTGGCAAACTGGCATCGCTCTGACATTTTCAAGAAACAACTGTTCAACTCTGGCACATTTAAGAAGAGATTTTAAGCTGCACAGAAACCCGGCTGACCTATAAGGTGGATTATTGAACTGTGCAAGTGACAGCAAAAGCATTTGCCTCTCAAGTGTCCAGAGGTCGCACAGAGGGCATTGTAAACCGAGTCAACAGAATATTCTGCAACTCCTGGCTCTAGTTACAGCGGCGATGTAAAATATTGTGTCTGTTTTGCACTGCATGTTCCATTTAAGTCTGAAATAATCCTGTTGAATTGTGAGCCATAAAGCAGTATGACAGATTACCATAAGCCCGTCAAATCGAGACCTCGGAGTGGGAAAGCTTCAGGCCAGAATGCTAGAATGTTTTTTAATCATTATTCCAACTGCAAAAAATCTATAAAAAATTTAAACTGTTGTAATATGTGATACGTGTTCTGTTCTAATTCAAAAGGTGATATACTACATTCTTGATAAGGGTTTCCCATCAGCATGCTAACTGCCTCTGCCGTATGATTCTCACAATATTTGTGATTTTCCGACCTCCTGATCATCGCTTTGAGCATTTGTGGATGATAAAGATTTTTCCGAAAACCTTCAGTGAGTTTCCTTTAAGATTGAAGTGCAGAATTCTATTCAGACTGCTGCACTTATAAATCTGTCCAGACAGGTTGCAAACTAGCCACTGTAGTCTGACATTATTTTCTCATACAGCCCATTTGCCACTATTTCAAAAGTAGCGACATTGTAGAGATTACAGTGGTGTCGAGGCAGCTGTAAATCCAGACCAAACTGACTGATTTGCAGCATCTTTAATTGTTTCAGTGCAGTTTTTATAGCCTCCTAATTATTCACTCAGATGAGCCCTTTTTATAGCTGTCAGTTGGTTATTTTCTTTTTTGTTCTAATATTATTTCACAGTTTTCTTGTATGTGAAAAGGAGCTCAGTGGCCATAATTTCAAGTCAAAGATGATAAGAATTCCTGTTGGAATACACAACAAAGTGCTGTTGCAGTAAAATGAACAACTAATACCAACACTTATTGGTTCTTGAGAATGAAAACTTGATAAGTGCCTCAAAATCAGCTAATTTTAGACAAACTGTACTTTCTTAATAAGATAAAGACTTGTCTTGTCACCATGTCTCTTATGAGGGAGCATTTTTAGACACTTCCAACCCCTGAAACCTAAAGGGTTTAGTTGTGGTATTGAAGAAACAAGAAGAAAGGTTTTTTTTTTTTTTGCTGCAGTGACAGGTCCTGCATATACTTCTTCAGATTTATACAACTGTTACTGTACATTACTTACACTGTGCAGTCCTGGTCTATCCCCAGTACATCAGACTTCCTAAATCTCTCTTTCATCCACACACACACATACACAGAGCAGAGCTAGGTGGCTGAGTGAATAATGCATGATGAGGCTGAGCAGGATTCACTGGGGAGCACAGAGCCATATTAGAGACAGGAAGAGATCAGGAGACGACTGACAGAGCAGCAGAATAAAGATGAGGAAATGTTTTTGTTTGGTTTTGTTTATACAGCTAGATGTATTTTATAAAGGTCACATTTACACAGCTTTTTGTTTGATGAGGTATATTTTGCTCAGAACAGCTTTGTTAGATTATATAGATGATACGTTTTTGGTTAGGAGGAGAAAATAACTGTTTAAATGTTCTATGTGCAGTAAATGTAAGCTTGAAACAAATTGAAGTATGATAAATAACATTCACAAAAAATAACAGAAGAGGTACAGAAACAGTGTATTTTGTGTAGAAACAGCAGTGTATTTTCTAGAGCTGTTGTCGTTAAGTCGATTAATCAATCGATGTAGTCTTGGTCAACCAAAATGTGCATTAAATTTAGTTTAGAAATGGGGAAGTAAAATGTATCAAATTTTAGATTATATTGTTATGTTTTCCAGTCATGTATAAACTGAATATCAAGTATATTTTTACTGTACAAAAAAGTAAAAAAAGGGAAATTCCAATCAAATTTTAAAATTTTAGGCTTTAAACTTTCAAATAAGATTATGCATGTAATGGCACTTTTTTGACAAATTTAGATTTTTTTTATTTTTTTTTTTTAATCTCCACAAAATAACTTATAAATACATTTCTGTTAGAGTAACATAATATCGTCTAAATATCAGGATACATATATTAATATTTGTCAAAATTGCCCAAACTAAATTATAAGGACTTATATTGAACTGTAGCAAAAATGAGTGAATTTAATTCGCTGAAGATTTGGAACCAAATCATTGGTCTAAATCTGCTGTTGTAGTTCATTTTATGTACGAACTGTGTTTGCAACATGACCCAAGCTGCGTTGGAAAAGCCTGAAAATGCTGAGATCAAATACTTTTTACTTCACTGCTTTTGCCACGCCCCCTTTTTAGTCAACTTGTCATGTCTTTCATTGACCAAGAATTTCATTGGTCGACTACAGCCCTAGTATTTTCTTCTATATCTTTGTCGTTAATAAACAGTAGAACTGCAACAGTTAATTGTGTTATATCTGATTTTAGCCATCTTCAAAATGTAAAAAAAGAAAGCTATTTCATTTCAGAAACAAAATCAAGTTTTTAGAAATAGATGGGACTACTTTATTACAATTTGTGCTGAAGCTTGAGTAATTTAAGTTATTGTATTATAATTCCTTTAATCGACTAATTGTGAATAAGTGCAAGTGTCTTAAACAAGCATAAACTGGAAAATGCAGACACTTGAAACACATGTGGAAAAGACCCTTTCTAACATTACTGGCATTACTATAATGAAATACTCTTGATTTAAAAATCTTTAGTCACCATGTTTCAGCCTTCAGTAGAATCTAATAAAAATAGCACTTTTGCGGACTACTACAAAAATATTCACATTTTTGTTCTTACATGTAAAAATAGTCGTTCTAACACTTGCATCTGTGTGTGCCCTGTCACAAAGGCAGCAGAGCATTAGGCAGATTAGAACGGAGCCCCATGGTAAATGATGGGGATTGAGGATGGAGGATAATCCCTGTTGTGATTGGCTGAGCAGTGTAAACATGAGAGACCCCAATTTAACCAGTCCAACCGTGTGACCTTGTTCTTTTTGTCGACCAGCGCCATGACCTTTGCATAAATGTGCCTCTGTTTCAGCTTCTGGGCGCACTCACACTCATGATGATGTCTGCTGTTTGTGAGCTGGAGTAAAAGGAAGGCATAAGAGACACACTTTTGACCTCCATGCAAGGTCAAAATGCTTAGGATGTAGTTAAGATGGTTAGATGATGGACTTGTCAATAATTATGTCATCATGTCAGTGTGAGAGAACATGGGGATTCTCTGTTTTTGAAAAGATTTTACAAAAATCTACAAATATTGAACCTTGTCATTGTGAGGAATCATTCACTTTTGTTTGTTAATGCTGATACAGAAGATGTTTCATTTTGAGGCCCAACGAATCAGACACAAATATTTATTTCTAGCTATTTCAATAATAAATATATAGTCTGGCTTTCGACTAGCATATGTACATTTGGAAAATAGAATGTTGTTTTGGGGTGATACAGAACTAATAGGCTATCCGAACAATAAAAACTGTTTACAGTTAACATACTGTACATACACAGGGTTAGAAAAGAGCAAAAACAGTAAAAAGACGCTAGCTTTTTCTTATCTATCTTAAAAATCTTTTGGCATATCACTAGTTTTCACATGTATAAATTATTTGGAATTTGCACATCTCAGTAGAGATCGACTGATATATTTTTTCTTAAATTTGGTTTAGCTGGGATTATAGTATAGCTAAAGAAACAAAAAGTGAAGTCCAATCTACGAAATGTGTCTCATAGTTTAATAAAAAAAAAAAGCGTGCATTTGCAATTTAAGTGCTCCTCTTCAGCGCACAGGGACACAAAATGTTTTTATCATCATACTAGGCTGTCGCAATGAACTTTCTCTGTATTACAAACAAGCTCTTATCAATATTGTGCTGCAGCCAAAGTCATAGAACAAGAAGAAAACTTTATTTAAAGACATGTTAATGATAAATCAAAACTGAAAATTTAGAAATGGAGAGATAAATCCAGTCTTACAGTCTCCAAAGTTAACCTCGAGCTTAGATACAATGCATCTGTAAAAGACTGCTGCTGCTAACGACACCTAAACAAGTGCTGATCAAATATTGGCAAAATGTATGCAGATAGCCATATGACAAATGTCTATCTCTACCAATAGCTTTTAAAATGCTAATAAAAATATGAATTCCAGCTATAAAAGTTCTGATATTTTTTCCCAACTATTTACTCTTAAATTTAACATTTAATTTAACAGTTGCCAGTCAGTATTTGTGTGTGGGTAATTAAATATGGATTATTTTTTACTTCATCAGATTTGCATTTGCCCTCCTTTGCTCTCACTCTGAATGTGGCTAATTACTATCGCCTTATTCAACAGCAACACATCCAAAAAAAGATCCCAAAATGGTGTGGTGAGCATGATCTAAGCCCTGTGCGCGTCCTGACTTAGCTGACTGCCCATGATGCATTGTGGTGAAGGATTAGATGAGACTTGAAAAGGCAGGATACCCTTCACAGTACAAATGCAGTTTAAACCCTGGGAGCTGAATAGAGGTTTAGCTCAGCAGCAGGGAAAGCTCAAGAAAGAGATGTGTGAGCATGACTGGGGCTTTTTCCTTCAACGAGGCCTTCTGTGCCCAGTTTGTTTCTACTGTATGTTGAGAGCATTTTGTCTTTCACCAGTACAAATATGTAAAAGCTGTTAGGATCTAAATTAGACTGTTGCGTGCTGCCATTTTATTTGTCCAAAAACCTATAAGTATGCTAACTGTTGCTAGCTTTATGGTCAAGTTTGATTGTGAAAATTGTGAAAAGTTCTTGTGATTATATTGTCTCTGGAAAAATCACAGTTGATGATGAACCTAAATCTAGTATGCACTGAGACTGCACCAGGGATGTGTGAAAACACTTTCTGTGTGAATTTGTCAGTCGGACTTGTAAATAAGAGAAAGACAAGTTTCACTTTTAACTTCTCCCACTGGGCATAAAGCTCAGGTTTAATAGAGTATATGGTCTAACTCAGTGGTGTCAAGCATGTGGCCTGGGGGCCAAATGTGGCCCAGGATGATACACTTATTATACAGTATGGAGCTCAACAGTGGAAGACCGCCCTGGTTCCGGAAGAGTTTTGCCCCATGTTATAGTGCCATAGGCTTTTCGAAAAAATTCAAATTTTAAGAGTTTAAAGACATACCGCGGGCTAACCAGCTATGTGCTGACTCAGATCCACAGCGCGGTTGTTTTCAGTCTAAAAAGCACAACTATAACTTAAAATTCAGCAAAATGCCGTAATAACTTCGTAGTTTACAAAGCTGAAAAAACGGCTTTTAAACAAAAATGTAGGTCTTATACTCGTGACTCACCACATAGCTGCTTAGCCCCAAGGACGTTTCCAAACTTTTAATATAATTTTTTATGGAATTCCCTATGGCAATTTAACATGGGGTCCGACATTTTGGAACCAGGAAGTGGGCGGTCACTGTTGAGCTCCATACACTGTAGCCTAGTGTGTAGTGTGTGAAGTGCAAAAGAGGAGCCATAAAGAGCAGAAAGGAAAAAAAATAAATGTGGACATACAGTATGTATGTATACGCTGTATATAGCCCAATTGTCAAATATAACATTGGTAGGCCAATACTCTAAAATGTGACCCTTGACAAACTCTGACAGGAGAGCACAAGAGCGAAAGAGAGTGAGAGAGAGAGACAGTGAGAAAGACAGACATGGAGAGGAAGCGACAATGAGAAAGACAGACAGAGAGACAGAAAGACAGAGAGAGAGACAGACAGAGAAAGAGAGAGAGACTGTGAGAGAGACTGAGAAAGACAGACAGAGAGAGACAAAGAGGTAGACAGAGAGAGAGAGAGAGAACAGGAGAGAGACAGTGAGAAAGACAGAGAGAGAGAGACAAAGAGACAGACAGACAGAGAGGGAGAGAGAGAGAGCGACAATGAGGAAACAGACAGAGAGACAGAAAGAGAGAGAGACAGAGAGAGAGAGAGAGAGAGATGATAGGAAAGGCAGGAAAGCAGAAAGGAATTAAACGGGAGAGGGGAGAGATTGAGAGGAAGGAGATGAGAAAACAGAGTCAGGGAAAAGACAGATAGAGAGAGAGGGGGTGGGGGGTAAAGAAAGTGAGAGTGACAACAGTGAGCAAAGGGAGAGGAGGGGTGACTCTGCATAGCAGCAAACTGCACTGGGTCTGCCCCCAGTGCTGCAGACAAGCACCACACAGCACGTGGACAAGAGAAGAGGAGTGGAGAGGTAGAGTGTAGCAGAGAGAAAGAGAGAGGAAGAGAGGATGAGAAAGGAAAGGGAGTCAATAACTGCATTAAGAGGTCCAGACAAGTGGGAGAGGGGCATTACAAGTCCAGCCAGTGAATTATATAGACTCTCTAACTTCTCATGTCTACAACGAGACAAATGTAAAACCTATAGTTGTTTGTCATTTGTCACATTAAGCATTTAAATATTCAAGATTACTGAATAGCTATCATTTAAACTGTTAGAGAAGAGCATTACCTTCTCATAAGGGTCAGAGTCATAGTTGAGGCCAATCCCACAGTCGTCAGTGATCTCAGACAGGTCTTCATCGTCAAACTCCTCCAGGCTGATGTCATGGGCCGGCCTGCACAGAAAAGAGGACAGAGAAACCTCAATAAAAAGCTTTTGGAATTCAGTTCACCTTACTTTGGATCAATATGCAGTGATTCTCATTGATTTAGGAAAGACTATGGTGACACAAGTCTTTTTCATTAACGAATAAGTGTATCTCATAGAACTATGAGTATAACTCATAAGTGTATCTCATACTTCTATAATACTCTCATAGAAGTATACAAAGACATGTAGCCTGTATTTAAGCCTTACCTTTAAGACCAGCATAATTAGAGTTCTAGTATATAGTAATATAATACAATGGATTTTATTAGTTTTGCCAATGTACATATAGCAGATAGTTCTTAGACTATGGGATGAATTAGGGCCCATTATATTCTTCTTAATACTGAAGATATTTCAATTCTATAGGAGTTTTTTAGGAGCTTTTTTCAGAAGTGAAAATGAGGTGGGACACCCCAGCACAACATTTCCCATTTCCAAAAAAGTCAAGTACATCAGCTTATAGGATATACTACTATAATAACAGTTAAAATTCTGTTTCAATTCAAGGCAACAACATATGGTACTACTTACACTATAGGTACTTTTTCACCTGTTGGAAATCTATTCTACAGATTCATTACAACCTGCAGTTTTACCACAAGTCACACCTGTGTCAACCAATCATCCAAACAACTAGGGTTAATAGCAATTACAAATGAAAAACATCAATGTTGATAATATCTTATGGCATTGCAAAAACAGCTGCCCTAAGGTCGCTCATAAGCATGATCGTTTTTATTTATTTATTTAATGGTCACAACAACAAAGTTATTCTAAAATTGTGAGTTTAAGTGCTCAATTTATTTAGTATCTTTGTTTCATTCTCATGGCCCAACCAGTGTTTCGTCTGTGGTTTGCCCTGCCCAGCTTACATAGTATTTTATTGTGTTAGGCTTCTGGAGTGTTGATGTCAGTGAGCAGACTTTCTATATAAATGTGAAATGAGGCGTGGTATTGAGTGCTTCCTAATGTTTCTCTCCTCATCTTTAATCTGTTAGTTCAGTCTTTCTATCTATCTAAGCATCTTCCATGTGGAGGTAAATGCTGCATTGCAGGTCCTACGTACAGAGCTGTGGATAGTTGCAATCTAACAGTAAGCCTCCTATAGGACTGACGTATACAGTAGCAATGTCACTTCTATGAAGCAGTGCAGGACATGCTGATAAGAACAGGTCAAAAGTCAAAAACATACCAGAGTTAGCGTTAGTCAGCATGTGTGAAGTAATCAAATGACTCAAGCATTGGATTTTATGCATCAGGAAATGAAGAGCGGTGCATTATGTTAAATCTGTATAACCGATCTAACCTTTGTATTGCATAACTTCTTTGGATATTTTTTTGAGAACAGGATAAGTTAAAGCAACTATATATACTGTATCCAGTCCAATATGTTATGCCTAAAAGAACTGTTATATTTTGATTTACTAACGTATTAAAGGCAAGGTAACTGACTTTTTATGTTGTATATTAAGAAATTGTGTCTATTCTACCAAAAAGTATATTCCGAAAACAGCACTTTGTGAGTAAATTTGACTTCTGTGTTCACATAATGAAGTATTTGAAATCTCATAAACAGCCGATTCAGCAATGGCCTCCCAAAAAGGAAATTGTGGGTTCTAATCCAGGGTCAGACTAAATGAAAATTACATAATCTTTCTGGTTGAGTTTGGTGTCCTCCACTTGTTAACGCGTGTTCTCTTCGGCTTCGTCCCACCTCCAAAAACATGCATGTATGAATGGCATCACTGTCAAATTCCCCTAGCAAATAAAGGAGAGGGTGATGATTGTCTGTGAAGAGTCAAACACTGTCCAGGATGTTACCCCGCCTGAGGCCCAAAGTCACTGGGATAGGCTCCAGTCACCCACGACCCCAAACAGGAGCAAGCAGTAGAAAATGAATGAAAGTGGATGAATGAAATTCCTCTAAAATATCATGTCACACTTTTTGAGCCCATTGCAGCAGCACACACATAAGCCTCCTCAGTGTGCTGCCTCCCCTCTTTATCAACTTATTCACATCTAACTTTGCCTGCCTCTATACCTTTTAAATTTTTTTTCTTTCAGCTACAGTTGAAAATCTTCCAAAAATCTACTTTGCGAATAAAACTGTACTTAAGAAATGATTTTAGTATTTGTGCCGAAATGTACATTAGTGTCAAAGCAATTGATTGTACTTTACCTAAATGCAATCAAAAAAGATTTGTTTTGAATGGCTTTCATTACTTAAAAATACTCACTCAATCTGGCATCTAGAAGAGAACGTCATTAAAATGACCAAGTGTTAAGTCCATTAGTCATGAGTACGAGAGGTTTAGCTCACCCAAAACTCACCGAATCTAGTAGTACTAAGCTGAGATTAATCTTGTTATTCACATTCAAAGTGATACGTACATGTAGATTTAAAGTCAATGACAAGCCGCTGTTTAGAATGTCTATAGATGTGGGGCTTACAATTCTTCAGTTTCAGTTCTTCGATCAAAACTGCTGTTTACAATGAACTTCAGATTTCATATTTTGTTGCTTGTGATGGCTGCTATGGCCCAGTCTTCTCTGAAAGTCATTCAGTCGTTTTGCCTAACTGAAACAGAGAGACAGACAAATAAAACTGCTGACAGGTCCTGCTGATGGACACACATCGAAGGACAGATGTAGAGGAGCAGCTTCATTTCATGGAGACAAGAGTGTTTGTCCATTTGCTGAACCATGTTTGTTTTGGCCCTGGGGCTTCACCATGGTCACTTTATTGTGCTGACCACTACCAAAGCAGACAGATGGAAAAGCAAAAACAAAGGTCTCCTCACACAATGTCAGGTTAAATTATCTTACAGTAGTGAATGTGTTTATGTGTGTACTATGCACTTTTGGTACTTCGCTTCCTGCATGCTAAAATACGATTCTAGATACATTGAAATGCATCCAAATATCTTACAGCTAAATGGAAAATATGATGTATCAGTGCGTAGTTTTTGTTTTTAAACATGTTCTAGACTACCTTTACGTTTGGTTATGCATAAGAACTTGCACACATGGCAGTCGTGTTTCCCACACCAGAAACTGAGTTAGAGTTCCAACTAGTAAATTACAAAGGAAATGACAAAGGAGAAATATTCAAGCGGTTCTTGCCTGATGTGCTGCTGATGCTCTAAAGATGCTCAAAGTAAGTCTGGATGATTATGGACTTAAAACAGATCTCTGAGATCTGCCTATGACATCACAAATCTGAGACATTCAGAGCAGAAGTGTGAAGAGTATAGCTCACGGAAAGAATTGTGTTTGTGTTTTATTGAGGAAACAATGTTAGAACATGATTAAAAACTCAAAAAGTCATTCTTGCATATTTTGAAAATAAAACAATAGTATTTAGCATTACTGTCATTGTATCTTTTCAGGTAAAAATTAGTTTGCAGTGTCCTATCTATTGACACTAACATTTGGTTCCCAGTTTACAGAAAGCGCATTTGTTGTTTTTACCTTTTTAGAAATTGCAAAACGCCTTCTGGTGACTGGACTCTTAAAAGTTTGAATGTTTAGAACGTTCAGAATGTATTATGTGAGCAAAACATGTGAACTGTAAAAAATAATAATCCTGTTTATTTACATTTTTAAAATTTTAAAAGATCTTTTGTAGGATCATTTTTTTTCTTGGACATGAAAGCACAAATCACATCTTGGAACACCTCATTATTGTACTACTATTCACAGTCAATACCAAACTACACCAGATTAGAGGAAACCCCTGCTTGCATTAATCTTAATCACCTGTGCATTTATGTAACAGTCCCATAACAGATGAACAGAGGGACATCCATCATGTTACAAAACCAGCGGGACATGAGCTGTGTGTGGGGCCTGGACAGAGGATGTCCTGATTAAGGTGCCTTTTAGCTGGCACTGCACCTGCTCCTCTCTGATATTCAAGGACGAGCACATGGGACGGCCCCTGAAACATTTACACAATCAATTCCCCCGCCTTTCATCTTCAGTAATGTGCACACGTGAGTTGGCTTTCCGTGCTTATTGGGGATGTTACATTGACTTGCATTCATTTCCTGGAGGCTGGTCATAATAAACATACCACGGCTGCAGCTAAAGATTATTTAAGTTGTCAACAAGTCAGTATAGACCTGTAATCTTTAACAGCAAAAGACACGATTCAAAAAAATTTAAAGTCAGAAAGAGCTGTGACTATTTAAAAGAATCTGCACACATTTTACAAAGTAGTCCTATTTGAAAATGTGCAAATATTCTGTCACTTTCAGCTTTCTGGTGCTTTTAAGATACAATATTGATAATATTAATATATAAAAAGATAAAATATCAACAACCTCCAAAATAGCGGAGTTTATTCTTAAAAGTTTTGGTCTGGTAAGATAAGACTGGAATATTTAACACATTTATATATTTAATATGTACATTGTTGTTATTGGTCCTTAGACCTTGAGTTTTCTTTACGGTCGGTGCTTCAATTCTCACATTTGCCTCACGCAGGACATACTGTATATGTTTATCATGCAATTATCACGATTTAAGTGCTAATAGCAATAGAGAAGAACGCTTGCAAGACTCCCAGTGCACAGACAAGTATCCCATTTACACACATAAAACCCCATAAGAGAATGCTCTTTTTTAAAAATCACAATATGTAGCTAAAACAACTTAATTTAAAAACAAGTATGTTTACATTTCCCTTTAGAAAGCTGTAGTATTAGCAGTGAGTGACTTTTTCCAATTGTGTCAAAAAGGCTCTGCTGCAATGCAGATCAGGATGTGCATCACCATTTATGAAAATCCTTTAAATATACAAGACAAATTAAGTGCAGAGCAGTGAGGTATAAACTGATGATCAGTGAAAATGCTGACTGACGGCTACTACAGCAGCTTGTCCTCTGGAGAATATAGTTTGCTCAAATATGCAAGAGTCACTAAATACAGCTTTGAGATTCTAAATGAAAAGACAAATCATAGACATTAAATTAACTAAATATATGTCTGAGACAAACAATGATAACTTAGTTGAAAGCATATAAATAAATATAATTTTTTCTTTGAGATTTTGATTTTAAAATGCAACTGGTGTTTGTTTTTTAGCTTGTGTTTAGGGTCTAGTCCAGAAAACACTGAAAATGATCAAAATACAAATAGGATTCTTTTAACCTCTTCTTTCGATGGACCTTTTTTAACTAGCTAATTAAAGCAAAACTATCAATATAAAAGAACTACCTATTTATCCATAATCTATTTATGTTCAGTTAAAAGATCTAAAAATGAACCTTTTCTCTACACAAAATAATAAAATTGTTACCATGTGGTCTTATGTTATTTTAGTAAAAGCTTACTGATAATAACATTTTGTTATGTTATATGTCATTTTCTCAGATACATAGGTACTTCTAGTTTTTATATGAATTTGAGCAAGTATTAAATCAGTAAAATCTGTATTTGATTGTTGATATTTGTGCAAATTTATTGTTTATAGGTTTAAGGTCTTAATAAGTCTTAGAAATCTAATTTTACTGATGCTGGATTTAAGAAAAGAAAAGCAGCTTTAGTCCTTTTTTTTCTCTTTTCGCCAAAGAAAATGTTGGTGGAACTTGAAATCTGAGTTTCTTTTGTGCTTAACTTATGGAATCAAAAACATTTTTTTTTGCATCAACCATAAAAGTGGTAGGTCCCCAGGAAGTGAGTGTACCCAGTCTTCAGTCCTCACATTGTGTTGAATCCACACAAACACACACATGAACATGAGCAGTGAGTCATCCCTTTAACCTAATGAAGCCGTGGTGTTACAGAGCGGCTCACCAGACAAAGAGCAATACATCAGCTAATGTCAGCACAGGATTTACCACAGCCAGACATACAAAGATACAGTACTGGTGTTATTGTGAGATGTACTACAGGCCACAGAACAGATCATGATGTGCCATATTTCACAATACACAATACTTATTTGAAATCACAATTTTCCTCCAAATGCCCCTACTTTGATACATATATCACACATGTATTATAAATGCAAAACATATTCCTCACTGCAGTCTCCACACTATATATCGCATATCGAGATATTGGACAAGATATGGATTAGCCATATTGTAGGTATCGAAGTGATCCTGGTTAAAAAGACCTAATAAAATCTATGAAAAGCAGTTATAGATACAGAGAAAAGTGACAAAGAGAATGACACGACCATTTAAATGATCTTTTGTTGTATTAGTCATAATATAAATGTGTTGTGTATGCATGGAACATAATTTTAAAGGGACACTTTTTGAAATATTATTCATATTCTAAAATTGTTTTTCATCAGAAACACTGCTGAAGTTTTGTCGTGGGATATCTTTTGTTTCTCTCAAAACACCATTCTGAATGCCACTGATCTGTGAAGTCACTGATAGATCTTTGAGATGTGTGAGTGTTTCTGCAGCACAGCACATCAGACAAGATCAATTTGATTGTTAACATTGTGAAATTTCCTTTTCAGTCAGTAGGTAGAGCTCTAACTCAATCCCTGATGTGGGAAACACCTGGCTGTCAGCATGTGTGCTTTACTACACTCTTTTTATTGTTCTGTGCATGAGATTACAAAGTGGAGGTACTGTTGAGCATGCTTGAAGGAAAAAACAACAACATAAAATTCAAAATGTTTGTCCTTTAATTAGTTTTACTCAGCAAAAAGCTGATTTCTCATTTCTAATCAGCAGGATATAGGCTTAGAAAAAAATTTCACTTAATAATGTCATTTTAAAGATAACTATATATATATATATATATATATATATATCGTATATCAATATCTGTTATACATTTTGTCCATATCGCCCACCCTTTTATAATTGTAACCAGTAACACTCTCCTAATGCTTCCAGTGTTCTGAGCAAGCACCAGATTGACCAGGCAGTTTGAAATGAATAAAATAATTTACTGTAGATGTTTCACTGGCATTGCAGCGCATACAAAGTAAAAGCAGTAAATGAAAAAAAAACTTCAAATATCCAGGCACTCCAAAACAACATTGAGCCGCACAAAGGAAATAAAATGAAATAAAAGGCCCTCACAGGTCTTCATCAGGTCAATAAAATCAGACATTTACAATAAAAATTGTAAAATGTGTAGTTTACAAATAAATGTAGAGAAAACATCCGTTCAGACAGCCTCATAACTACACAATAAACCACTTCACAATATAGCAAATAGCTAATGATTTGCTAACAATAATACTGTTGTGGCTCAAAGCTAGGACCCAAAAGAGACTCAAGACAGACCAAGTAAAGAAAAATTTATTAACAAAAATATGCAGAGCTCTTAGAGGCAGTCCAGGAAACAAGCGGTGTGGCGCAGGCAGGAGCAAACAGGGTCTGCAAAAAATAGAATCAAAATTTACTAGCGAAGGCAGAAAAAACTAACAAACTGAGGAGCCAAAATTCACCGTCTGGTGACTGATAATCTGGCGAAGACTGGATGGAGAATTGGGTCTTTGAAGAGCAGGTAATTGGGAAAGTGAACCCAGGTGAGAGTCTTCTCATCAGCCTCTCACAGAAGTCTCCACCCAGCAGCAGCTCCCAGCAATTCTCCGCCCACACACACACAGCCACACAAACAAAGGGAGGGGGGATGAGGAGAGGAGAGCAGAGTCACAGACAGGGGCATGACAGTACCCCCCCCCCTAACGGGCGTCACCCGACGCCCTGCCAGGCTTGTCCGGGAAGGCACGGTAGAAATCTCGAAGAAGAGAGGTATCCAGAATGCAAGGACGAGAAACCCAGGATCTCTCCTCCGGACCGTATCCCCTCCCAGTCCGACCGAGATATTGATACCTCGACCACGACGGCGGACATCCAGGATACGGCTTACGGTGAAAGCTGGATGACCATCAACCAACCGGGCGGGAGGGGGGGTCTCGGCAGGAGGGGCTAAGTGGACAGGTAGTCACAGGCTTGAGTAATGAAACATGGAAGGATGGATGGACCTTCAGAGAGGGAGGAAGCTTCAGGCGGACCACAGACGGTTGATAATCTGTCAACAACATAAGGGCCAATATATTTAGGGGCCAACTTGCGAGAGTCTACCTGAAGAGGAAGGTCACGGGATGAAAGCCACACTCTCTGCCCAGGTTGATATGTAGGTGCTTGGCGTCGGTGCTGGTCAGCCATCTGATTTGTTGCGAGCCACAGTTCTTAGAAGAGCAGCACGAGCAGTCCTCCAGATGGAACGACAGCGTCTCATATGGACCTGAACTGATGGGACGGCAACTTCCTGCTCTTGAGCTGGAAAAAGTGGCGGTTGGTAGCCAAGAGAAACCATAAATGGCGACATACCTGTGGCAGAAGTGGTTAGGGAGTTGTGTGCATATTCAATCCAGGGAAGGTGAGAACTCCAGGAAGAAGGATGACGGGATGTGACACAACGCAAAGCAGATTCCAAGTCTTGATTTGCCCTTTCGGTCTGGCCGTTGGACTGTGGGTGATAACCTGAAGACAAACTGACAGATGTGCCCAAGGACTGGCAAAAGGCCTTCCAGACTTGGGATGTGAATTGGGGGCCTCTGTCTGAGACTATATCGCAGGGAATACCGTGAAGCCTGAACACATGTTGAACTAGTAAACAAGCAGTCTCAGTGGCAGTGGGCAACTTGGAAGGGGCAGAAAATGCACAGCTTTGGAAAACCGGTCTATTATGGTGAGTATGTGGTGTTACCTGCAGAAGGAGGCAGCCCAGTGACAAAGTCCACAGCAATGTGTGACCACGGCCTGGTAGGGGTTGGAAGAGGGTGCAAGAGTCCAGCTGGTGGTTGATGACTGGATTTACTGCGGGCACAAACAGAGCAAGCAGACACAAAGGAACGAGTATCCTGACTCATAGTTGGCCACCAAAAATGTTGCTTAAGAAAGGCAAGAGTCCTTGCTACTCCCGGATGGCAGGTAAGTTTTGAGGAGTGTGCCCACTGTAAAACTTGAGAACGAGCCAGGTCAGGAACAAACAAACAATTGGGTGGTCCCGTACCTGGATCAGGTTGAGTGCGTTGAGCCTCGCGAACAATCCTTTCAATCTCCCAGTGCACTGCACCCATTAAACAGTTAGGATTTTCATCAAGATTGGAAGAAGAAAGAATGAGCTCAGGCTTAGACTGACTATCATCTGCAGCTGATTGGCGAGACAAAGCATCAGGTTTAATATTACGGGAACCAGGACGATAAGTTAAAGTGAAATTAAACCTTCCCAGGAACAACGCCCATCTAGCTTGACGGGAATTGAGTCTCTTAGCAGAATGGAGGTAAGATAAGTTTTTATGATCTGTCCAAACAATGAATGGGTGCTCAGCTCCCTCCAGCCAGTGTCTCCACTCTTTGAGTGCAAGCACCACAGCCAGAAGCTCCCTGTTGCCTATGTCATAATTTCTCTCCGCAGGAGACAGCTTACGAGAGAAAAAGGCACAAGGATGCATTTTATTGTCCTCTGGAGATCTTTGGGATAAAACTGCTCCAATCCCAGAGTCGGAAGCGTCGACCTCGACTACAAACTGCCTTGAGGGATCTGGATGAGAAAGCACCGGGGCAGAAATGAAGAGTCTCTTAAGGGTGGTGAAGGCGGTCTCCGCTTCTGTAGACCACTTGAATGGAATGGATGTAGATGTAAGACGGGTCAAGGGAGCTGCCTTCCTGCTATAATCCTTTATGAAGCGACGATAAAAGTTAGCGAACCCCAGGAATCGTTGGAGCTGTTTGCGCGACTCGGGAGTAGGCCACTCTGCCACCGCTTTGAGCTTCTCAGGATCGGCCTTAAGTTGACCCTGCTCAATCACAAAACCTAAAAAGTTAACAGAAGCAGCATGAAATTGGCATTTCTCCGCTTTAACAAAAAGCTTGTTGCTGAGAAGACGTTGTAGCACAAGACGAACATGTGAGATGTGTTGGGAGATATCCTCAGAAAAAATAAGTATATCGTCAAGGTACACAAAAACAAACTTATTTAGCATGTCTCTAAGAATATCGTTTACGAGTGCTTGAAAAACTGCCGGTGCATTGGTGAGGCCAAATGGCATGACAAGGTACTCAAAATGACCAATCGGGGTGTTAAATGCGGTTTTCCATTCATCCCCATTACGGATGCGGACTAAATGGTAGGCATTTCTTAGATCCAATTTAGAAAAACTGTGGCCTTGTGAAAGTGGGTTCAAATGCAAGAGTCAATTGGAGGGGAGGGTGGATACTTNTTGATGTCACGGCAGCTCACTAGCTCTTGCCGTGAACAAGTGTCGTACAGCGGCGGGTTCGGAAAAAACGCAAGGAAACACTTTTCTACTTATCTCTGGTGGCAATTATATTGGGGAATACGTCCACTATTCACCGGGGACAAGCAGACCGATATATTGCCTATCATTCGTTAAAGAGTCTATTATCTGAGTCAGTCATACTCATCAGACCTGATTAATAACAACTGACACTTGTAAATAGTTGATTGATACTTACCTTAACTGCTCACCGCAAAATTAAATTCCCCCCGTTTTTATTAAAGATTTATTTTTTCAACGGGGATCGATCAGTTTATATATAAAAAAAAATTTACAGTTGTTCTCTTTTTAAATTTTTCTTTGGATATTGAAAAATTTGTTTTTTTTTTTTTTCCAGTGAAAAGTGACATACAAAAAAACAGTAAGATCTTGAGTGCTTTTCTGCTCTGAGTAATAGAAAAGGAAGGAAAACTGTCGGACAGAGGTCAGCTAAAAGAACATTCAATTTCACTACGAGGAACACTTTAGTCAAAGCATAAGAACAGAAGCGGAAGCGTCACAACAAACACGGCATGAATGGGATCGTGACTGAAGTGTGAGAGTGTAGATTGGAACAACTCAGCCTCGCAAAAGTGTGGACAGGTAGCACAGGCTTGTGACGAGTAATGAAACATGAAGGATGGATGGACCTTCAGAGAGGGAGGAAGCTTCAGGCGGACCACAGACGGGTTGATAATCCTGTCAACAACATAAGGGCCAATATATTTAGGGGCCAACTTGCGAGAGTCTACCTGAAGAGGAAGGTCACGGGATGAAAGCCACACTCTCTGCCCAGGTTGATATGTAGGTGCTTGGCGTCGGTGCTGGTCAGCCATCTGTTTGTTGCGAGCCACAGTTCTTAGAAGAGCAGCACGAGCAGTCCTCCAGATGGAACGACAGCGTCTCATATGGACCTGAACTGATGGGACGGCAACTTCCTGCTCTTGAGCTGGAAAAAGTGGCGGTTGGTAGCCAGAGAAACCATAAATGGCGACATACCTGTGGCAGAAGTGGTTAGGGAGTTGTGTGCATATTCAATCCAGGGAAGGTGAGAACTCCAGGAAGAAGGATGACGGGATGTGACACAACGCAAAGCAGATTCCAAGTCTTGATTTGCCCTTTCGGTCTGGCCGTTGGACTGTGGGTGATAACCTGAAGACAAACTGACAGATGTGCCCAAGGACTGGCAAAAGGCCTTCCAGACTTGGATGTGAATTGGGGCCTCTGTCTGAGACTATATCGCAGGGAATACCGTGAAGCTTGAACACATGTTGAACTAGTAAACAAGCAGTCTCAGTGGCAGTGGGCAACTTGGGAAGGGGCAGAAAATGCACAGCTTTGGAAAACCGGTCTATTATGGTGAGTATGGTGGTGTTACCTGCAGAAGGAGGCAGCCCAGTGACAAAGTCCACAGCAATGTGTGACCACGGCCTGGTAGGGGTTGGAAGAGGGTGCAAGAGTCCAGCTGGTGTTGATGACTGGATTTACTGCGGGCACAAACAGAGCAAGCAGACACAAAGGAACGAGTATCCTGACTCATAGTTGGCCACCAAAAATGTTGCTTAAGAAAGGCAAGAGTCCTTGCTACTCCGGATGGCAGGTAAGTTTTGAGGAGTGTGCCCACTGTTAAACTTGAGAACGAGCCAGGTCAGGAACAAACAAACAATTGGGTGGTCCCGTACCTGGATCAGGTTGAGTGCGTTGAGCCTCGCGAACAATCCTTTCAATCTCCCAGTGCACTGCACCCATTAAACAGTTAGGATTTTCATCAGATTGGAAGAAGAAAGAATGAGCTCAGGCTTAGACTGACTATCATCTGCAGCTGATTGCGAGACAAAGCATCAGGTTTAATATTACGGGAACCAGGACGATAAGTTAAAGTGAAATTAAACCTTCCCAGGAACAACGCCCATCTAGCTTGACGGGAATTGAGTCTCTTAGCAGAATGGAGGTAAGATAAGTTTTTATGATCTGTCCAAACAATGAATGGGTGCTCAGCTCCCTCCAGCCAGTGTCTCCACTCTTTGAGTGCAAGCACCACAGCCAGAAGCTCCCTGTTGCCTATGTCATAATTTCTCTCCGCAGGAGACAGCTTACGAGAGAAAAAGGCACAAGGATGCATTTTATTGTCCTCTGGAGATCTTTGGGATAAAACTGCTCCAATCCCAGAGTCGGAAGCGTCGACCTCGACTACAAACTGCCTTGAGGGATCTGGATGAGAAAGCACCGGGGCAGAAATGAAGAGTCTCTTAAGGGTGGTGAAGGCGGTCTCCGCTTCTGTAGACCACTTGAATGGAATGGATGTAGATGTAAGACGGGTCAAGGGAGCTGCCTTCCTGCTATAATCCTTTATGAAGCGACGATAAAAGTTAGCGAACCCCAGGAATCGTGGAGCTGTTTGCGCGACTCGGGAGTAGGCCACTCTGCCACCGCTTTGAGCTTCTCAGGATCGGCCTTAAGTTGACCCTGCCTCAATCACAAAACCTAAAAAGTTAACAGAAGCAGCATGAAATTGGCATTTCTCCGCTTTAACAAAAAGCTTGTTGCTGAGAAGACGTTGTAGCACAAGACGAACATGTGAGATGTGTTGGGAGATATCCTCAGAAAAAATAAGTATATCGTCAAGGTACACAAAAACAAACTTATTTAGCATGTCTCTAAGAATATCGTTTACGAGTGCTTGAAAAACTGCCGGTGCATTGGTGAGGCCAAATGGCATGACAAGGTACTCAAAAATGACCAATCGGGGTGTTAAATGCGGTTTTCCATTCATCCCCATTACGGATGCGGACTAAATGGTAGGCATTTCTTAGATCCAATTTAGAAAAAACTGTGGCCTTGTGAAGTGGTTCAAATGCAGAGTCAATGAGGGGGAGGGGATACTTGTTTTTAACTGTTATTTCATTCAAGCCTCGATAATCAATGCAAGGTCGCAAGGTTTTGTCTTTTTTATCGACAAAGAAAAACCCAGCGGCTACAGGAGAGGATGAGGGACGAATCAGTCCAGCAGCTAGTGAGTCCTTGATATAAAGTTCCATGGCCTCCCTTTCAGGACGAGACAACTTGTAGAGGCGGGATGACGGTAGGGAAGCTCCAGGAAGTAAATCAATAGCGCAATCGTATGGTCTGTGTGGGGGAAGAGACAGCGCTTTCTGTTTACTAAAAACCTCTCCTAAGTCATGATACTCTTTAGGGACAGAAGTAAGATCAGGTGGACTAGATTGGGGTTTAAACAGAGTTTTCGGAGGTAATGGCAGACTGAAGGCAGTGAGAATGACAAAATACACTCCAACTTAAATTATTCTCAGGCCAATCGATGTGTGGGTTATGACGTTTTAACCACGGAAGTCCAAGAACAATAGGAGCATGGGGAGAGGATATAATTAGGGGCTGAATAGTCTCCTTGTGATTACCTTGTAATAGAAGTGTAATAGGGACCGTGCGATGTGTAACTTGAGCCAAAAGTTCCCCGTTTAACGCATTAACATCTCTAGGTGGTTCCAGGGGTTCAGAGAGAATTTCGTGTTCCTTAACTAGACTGGAATCAATAAAGCTGTCATCTGCCCCAGAATCAATCAGAGTCAAGAGAGGTATGGACTTACATTGCCAAAAAATGGTAGACTGAAGTTGCAGCCGATCAGAATTGCAGGACTGAGGAGAGGTAGTTTGGCTCACCAGAATCTCTCCACTTACTGATGAGCCTTTTCTTTGGTCGTAGTGGGCAGGAGCTGATAAAGTGTCCATCTTGACCACAGTACATGCACAAACCAGATCTTTGACGGCGGAGGCGTTCAGCAGAAGAGAGGTGGGCGCGGCCCAATTGCATAGGTTCTTCAGCAGGCACGTGGTCGGGAGGGCTGGAAAGTACAGGAGAACTAGTTGAGATGGGCAAAGTAGCAGAAAACTGAGGTGAAGTGAAACTCTTAGATGTTAATTGTCGAGAGGACCTCTCTCTGCGTCTCTCTCTGAGTCTATTGTCAAGACGTATGGCAAGAGCAACAAGTTCATCAAGACTGTTTGTTTCATCACGAACTGCTAACTCGTCCTTAACATTTTCAGACAATCCCCTAAGAAAAGCTGCTTGTAAAGCTTCATCGTCCCACCCAGTCTCTGCTGCCAAAATTTGGAAATCAACTGCATACTGTGCCACGGATAGTGATCCCTGATTAAGTGAGAACAAACGTTTAGCTGCCTCTTTTCCTTTTAATGGGTGATCGAAGATTCTCTTCATCTCCTCTGTAAAGTCTTTGTAAGAATGTAGTATAGCTGAGTTACTCTCCCAAACTGCAGTGGCCCATTGGGAAGCTTTCCCTGACAACAAACTTAGAAGAAAAGCAATACGGGACTTATCTGGCATAGGTGGTTGGCTGTAGGTCGAACACCAAGGCGCACTGTAGAAGAAAGCGACCACAAGAACCCAGGTCCCCGGAGTAACGTTCAGGTGAGGGGATGTGAGGCT
Organism: Mugilogobius chulae; assembly: GCA_038363315.1. Taxonomy (NCBI): domain Eukaryota; kingdom Metazoa; phylum Chordata; class Actinopteri; order Gobiiformes; family Gobiidae; genus Mugilogobius; species Mugilogobius chulae. The sequence continues at coordinate 18,649,059 of CM076411.1, read as the reverse complement.
CCCGAGGACTGAAGTTCAGAGGTGGCTGGGCTGGAGGGGCTGAGGCTTGAGGCTGAGGCTGAGGTTGAGGCGCGGTAAGTTGAACAGACAGCTGGCTCAATTGATTACCCAGCTGGGCGACGTTAGCAGATAATTCCAAAAGTCTTTCCGTAACTTCTCGTAGGGCGCGGTCATGTTGGCCGACTAAAACACCTTGAGAAGCCAGCGCTTGTTTCAATTGGTCTTGGTCTGTTGGATCCATTTGGCCAGATTATACTGTTGTGGCTCAAAGCTAGGACCCAAAAGAGACTCAAGACAGACCAAGTAAAGAAAAATTTATTAACAAAAATATGCAGAGCTCTTAGAGGCAGTCCAGGAAACAAGCGGTGTGGCGCAGGCAGGAGCAAACAGGGTCTGCAAAAATAGAATCAAAATTTACTAAGCGAAGGCAGAAAAAAACTAACAAACTGAGGAGCCAAAATTCACCGTCTGGTTGACTGATAATCTGGCGAAGACTGGATGGAGAATTGGGTCTTTGAAGAGCAGGTAATTGGGAAAGTGAACCCAGGTGAGAGTCTTCTCATCAGCCTCTCACAGAAGTCTCCACCCAGCAGCAGCTCCCAGCAATTCTCCGCCCACACACACACAGCCACACAAACAAAGGAGGGGGATGAGGAGAGGAGAGCAGAGTCACAGACAGGGGCATGACAAATACACCTAAATGCTCCAGTTAACAGAAATTAACATGATTATTGTTGAAAACATCTTGGCAGAGATTCCCCAGACCTACCCCCCCCATTATTTAGACTCATTATTTTTAGCCCCCCTCAATATTTTAACCTGTATACCAATGTAATATGTAACAATGTAAATGTCACGTCTCTATAATGTTGATGCTTGGGCGTAAATCAACAATTAACAGCAGAGTAATCGCAATTTCATTGAAGATTATTCTAACTAGGGACTTCTTTGCATAGCAGACTTGGTTAAGCCTGTGATGTGAACTATGTACAAATAATAATAAAAACACAGCATTGTGAATTTTTCTGTTTACAGCTAGTAGTGGCCCTGTATCTAATGTTTAGTATGCACCTTTAGTAAAAATACACAGTTATAAACACAGTCATCCCTTCTGCCAAAAGCCTTGATGTTAGTTTATGTTTTCTTTGGCATTATTCTGCAAATGCCGGTAGAGATGTTTTGAATGCTAACCTGTTCTTGTATCAACACAACATGAACACACCTAGTCTAAACTGCTATTTTACAAGAAACGAATCCAGTTTTTCTCCTCCTGACAGTAACACGTGTGACAGGAGTTCTACACTGGTGACAGAACCGTTCAATCATGAAGAGAAAACTGCACCCCCACACACGTCCGCACCCCAGCGCTGCTCCAGACGCCTTCAAAGATCCGCCACTCTGCAAAAAGTGGGGCATCGGCTTCTTAACGCGAGAGAGTTTAAAACTCAGGGAAAATGAGAGCAACTCTGAATGAATAATTAATCAGGTGAAAACAAATTCTGCCAAAAAACGTAATATTTATAAACAACTTCTAATGACTGGAGTATATAGGAGCAAATTTATTTAAGGGCTGTTGAATGAAGTTTATCAATGTGCGAAAAAACAGACACTGACATTCACTGATACATGTTGACTTTGACGAGACAGAAAAATATGGGAATCTATTCTTTTATTTTAAATAGTATTGAATCACTCAATCCAACTACTGACTTTGAGTGTAGACAAACTTGTTTACTTTATTTGGTCATTTGGATGAATATAACTATAACTGATCTATGAAATCGTGTCATTGAAAATCTAGCTAACAAAAGAACAATAGAGCTTAAACCATTATTATAAATGAGATAAAAGCCAAACCATAATAAAGCAGAAAAAAGCACCTTCTGCAGTAGTGCTCCCTTTACAGCTCTTTAGTGTAAATACACTAGCCAGTCAAATTGAATCCAAGCATGATTTATTTTATTCAAATCAATGATTCAGGGCTTCTCAGGAGAGCTGCGTCATGTCGAGATCTGATCAAGAATTAGAAAATGTAAGATCATTTTTCCTGAGAGAGCCGACACATGCTTCAAATGCCCCGTGAATACATAACACTCACAGAGACTTACAAAGACAAAGTAACGGTGCTGATCGGTTATCCTGCTCATGCCGTTATGATTTGGACATAATGAGACTAATTTACTGGCTGATGTTGATCCAGAATATGTCATATTGACATTTCATTCAGATTAAGTTGTTGAAGGGACTTGTTTTTTTTTATTTATTTTTTTTTTACAATAAAATACATTAAAATCAATTTCCCCCAGCAGATATCTTGTTAATTCATCTATTCAGGTGGAAAATCCGCAAGGTCCTGTCTCTGTCTGTTAATACCCTGGCACATCTCACTCCTAACAGCAGTGATAAAAGCTTAAAACACAATGTAATGAACAATTTGGAGGCTCAGAATGCATTAGGTAAGTGAACAAATCATGTGGACTGATGGAGGAAGTTTAATTATTTCTATTTACATTTTTAAGGACACAAAATTCATGTAGAGTACACTTTAAAGTTGTGATTTGCACTATAAAGACCAGTTAAACTATATGGCCAAAAGGATTATGTTTTGAAAAAAATCCAAATAATATAAATCCTGCAAAGGCAGCAAACCCAGACTCAGTGTGAGCTAACAAAGCTAGCGCACCTAGCATTAGCTATTTCTTTAACTTTGAGTGAATGATTGACCTTTACTGTCATTTCACTGAGCTTACACTCAGTAATCAACAAATTATAGTTAAAAAAACGTGCACAACATTAAGTCAATAAATAGAATACATATGTAGACCAAAATAAAAATTGGATAGCTGACTTCATATACAGTATGTATTAGTCTATTTAGTGTTTAGAACAAATCGAGGACCTCATTTCTAATTTAGTAAAATGATGATATCGTAAATTGTGGCGTAACAGTTTTGCACAGAAAGCATCATTCGACTGTAAAGAGGTACTTAAGAGAGCCTAAATGAGGCAAATGATCCTGTGGTGGGTTCCAGGTTTAACAGAGGTGATCTTTATCCATAGACTGTATACAGCCTATGGCGTTATCGTATCGTCACTTTATTTGACAGAAATAGACCCAGGATATGCTGAAAAAGATTATTTAAAGACTCTACTTTCGACCTTTAAATGTGTCACTTTTTAATACCTAAAAAAGACAGACTCTCAATTTAAAAAGACCAAACTGATTTTTGATAATTTGGATTGAATCTCGATTTTGTCTCAATTTGGTCAAGTTAGATAGCACAACACAGTGTTTGTTAATTCCTACTATGACCTGTAAATAGAAAAAAAAAAAATCTTTTTTCTCTCCAAAGACGAGAATCACTGGCGTATGGCACGTCCTCACGGCATGATTGACTCGGGCAGGCAGAGAACATTGACTTGATTAAGTGTGGGCTCTCCTTTTGAATGGTTTGTCATTGAAACGGCCCTCTGTCAGCGCTGGAGGAAATACAGTGTGTCATAAATCTGTGCTTCTGTAGAGGAAAAAGAAGAGACCTGCTCTTGTGTGGATTATGCTCCGACATGAGTTATGTAAAAGAGATTAATATGGACGATTATCACAATATCTGACAAAGCTTTGACAAAAAAGAATGTAAAAAGACAAATAGACTGAGATACTGCAACGATGACTAGGAAAAGGTAGTCTTTTGCAGCCATTTGCAATAATGTTCAATATATTTTTATAGCTCTAAATTGTCTGTTGGAGTGTTACTTGTTTTAGACATATCTTACACATGAGCAGTGACAGATTCTTTTTTTTTTTACACACAAATCTAAATCTCGCCTCTCCATAGATCAGAAAAGCTAAAACAAAATTATTTTTTGAATGTTTGTTGTTATAGATGTTATAGATAATTAGACCGAAAATATATCTGCGCCAAAGTTACATCTTAGACCAGAGGTTCCCAAACTTTTCAGACCAAGACCCCTAAAAAAAACCATGTAGCAACTCGCGACCCCATAGCAAAATAAAAAAAAGATGTCTGTAATAATTTCAAGTTGGAAAACCATTAAAATTGGGTTAAACTGCATTTATTTTAGTATTTTAGTGCTTTGCATAACGACAATTCTGTCAATTATGATGCTTACAGTTAAAAAAAACAGCTTCAAAACCAAGTCAAAAATGAAAAATTACATCATGAATCCATTTCGTGATTCCCCAGATTTTGCTTCAAAACAAACATGGCCCTATGCAAAGCAAAATTTGGCCTCCTGCATGCTTGACCCAATTAAAGAAAAAAAATAATAAATTTACCCAACGAGGAAAAGAATTTGCAACACAGGTTCCGTAGAAAATGTATATATACAACACAATGTCAAAAACAAAGGCCTGTTTTATGTTACAAAAAGCCACAAAATAACGACAAATTTTGGCTGAAGCTATGTGGGGACATTTTCTTTAGGTTTAACGGGTAAACTTAGACTTCAAGTTACTAAAATGGGTAAGCTTAGGATGGGGCTTAGGTAAAGATTACCATTGTATTGCTACGTTTCTCAGAGACTGGGCTGAGAATTTGGACACCCTTGGTCTAGACCAGGGGTCAAGCTCATTTTGACAAAGGGCCCATTGGATCGGGGTGTCCTCGAAGGCCAGTTGTAACCAAATGAACCTTACTAATCTTTGACATACTATAAATAATCGCTGTCTTTGATTATTGTATATTTATTGAAGTGACAATTGCTGAATATACATCTGCCTTAGTCTGGAAAATGACTTACTTTCAGACAATAATTGTATAAGTTAAGACCCAGATTACTCCTATCACTAATATAACATTAAATAAACCTTTAACCCAGGCGCATGAAATAGTGGGGACATTGGCCCCGGCCTTAGTTTAACATGTGGTCTAACATAGCATTAGCTAGCCTCTTTAATTCCGGACATTAGACGGGGTGCAAACTTTTCCTTGGTAAGCTGCAGAAATGTATGCATTAGAGGCCAAGGCCAAACATAATTTTGTCGTCATTAAAAAACATTTGAGAAAAATGAAGATTAAAATATCTTTTATTAACACGTTTTAAGAGATGCACATAAATTTTTCATTTGACAGTCTTTCAGCACAAAATGAATCAAACAGTTAGTCCTAACAAACCTGAACAACCCTCGGGCCAAATTGAACCATCTGGCGGCCGAATTTGCCCCGGCCCACTTTGGGCACCCTGATTAGACCTTTCTTTGTAGAGATTGCATGCTCTCCCTGTGTCTGGGTTGGTTTCCTCTCGCTTCCCCCACCACTACTCAAAACATACAACAAATTGGTAGGTCAAATTCTCCAACAAACTGCATAAGATAGTGGTGTTTCCAAATTGCATACATAAAATACCTTGAAATAGTTTTGAGGCACTACCAATGTTAATATATCAATAAAACAAAATACCATGAACGATACATTTATCTGAAATAAAATGAGCCAGCTCGATGTAGAATTGTGTAGCTCACGGAGAGAGGCCATTCCTTTGTTCCTGTGGTACATTAAAGATTAGCTCAGATTACTGTCCAGTGCTCGGAATTCAATATTGATGCAATGAGAGTGCGCAGTGTGCTTTAGCTGAGGTCACTGCTGGTGGTCCGGCAAAAACTATTGATTTGACCGGGCCTGTTCACCAGATAAGGATTAACTAGTGTAGTCAGTTCAAAAGACCAAATCGCTGACAATAGGTCGTTTTAGGTTGTATACAAAGTGGCCAAAGGTGACTTTTAATCTATGCAGGAGTATATTATATTGTGTTGTAGTTTGAGTCAGATATTACTGATAGAGATGAATGACATTGACAAAAAGTACAGTATTTGTAAGACTACATACACATACTACATTCATAAAATATACAATGTACAATTAAAATGTTTTGGACTTGTCTTAAAACCCATAACAACATTTACATATGCTTTTGTATTAAGAATAATTCAACATTTTCAGTTTCAATATATTAATGGAATACCCCTTGAAAGTGACATCTCTATTTCAAATGAGTCCACTTTTTCTTTCTTTTTAAAATATTTATTTTTTTAGTTTCAATTTAATATGCTTAAATGTGATAGTAAAAGTTATACTGCGGTTCAAGTGACTCTCAGTTATGACTTTCGTGGAAACTTAGTTATGACTTCATAAAATTAACTCCTCAAGCGCAGAAATATCACAATATACTAAGATTTCTATGATTTTTTTGTTGTTGTTTACGAACTGAATAAGTGCACAACACAATAACGCTTTTGCAAAAGATCCCCTATACTAATTCATATTAGATTTCATAAACCACACCTCTACATCAGGATTAAACCTAATCTGAGACTAAAGCAGTAGACAGGAATACATCTTGGTTTGTTTAATATAGCACATTGTTTGGGAAATTACTAAACATTTAAGCACTTATTAGTCTAATTGTACATATTTTCTAAAACAAAACAACTGTAATACTATCAATTTATATACCATGCAGCTTTCTCTGTAACTGGATGACATGATTTTGTGGTTGTTATGGCTTCTTGAATGAATCTTGAGTCACAAAGTCACAGTCGACACTAAGCTAATCTTGAGATGTAAAAATATTCATACTTCTCAACAATATTATCAGAAAATGCATCTCATGGTTATACAGTATGTATATTGCAATAAACAAAGAACATAACAGGGTGGCAGTTGTTAAGGCTCTGCATTCTCAACAAGGAGACTGTGGGTTCAACTCCTGGGTTGAGCAATATCAAAATCTCCCATTCTCTCTGGGTGGAGTTTGCATGTTCTTCCCGTGTAACTGTGAGTTCTTTCCAGGTACTTCTGGTTTCCTCCCACCTCCAAAAACATGTATGTTTAGGTTAGCTGGGCATGAGTGAACGGTTGTCTGTCTCTAAAACTACGAGTTGGCCACTGTCTGGGTGTAGAAAATAAAAGAATGCAAGCCAAATAGATACACATCTTCACAAGAGCTGACAAACTCCTGTGAATCAATCCAATCACACCACCAATATTAAGTTTGGGTGCATCCCAAAGATACACCAGCTCAAAATAAGCCAAAACAAACATGAAGAAGCCGAATTACGTACTTAGACCTATTTTAGTAGAATTACAGATTATTTTCTCTTTTGAAACATGTGGACAAAGCAGTTATTTTTGCATTTTTTCTCAGCTAGATTTAACCAAGAACTTGGTTTTGCTGTTTGTTCCACTGTTGCCATTCAAGATTTCAAGATTCAAGATTGATATAAATGGCTTGTTTTGGTGAGAAAAATACAAATCAAACCAAACCAAAGGTCAGATAATTTGTGACTCATTAAATCATCAGATCCCTGGAGGTCATTGCTTACTGCACTTAAAAGGCAGTGTAACCGTAATTGATTTTTGTTGAGAAGAAACCCAACCAACCACTTTGTCCTTGCCAAGACAATGACATCATAGACATAAGACATATTGTTCGTGATTGGGACCAGATTATATGGATTTTAGAGACGTCTCCAAGCAGGAGAACAATATCTCTACAGATCCCAGAACAAGTAAAAGAAATATAAGAGAATGTAAGTAAGAAAGGACTGTACAATTTGGGAAAATTTTGCATTTTTCTGACTAGTACGCGATTGCAATTCGATTTTCATTTATGTTTTAATAACAAATTAGCTTAATTCACATTTTAAATCATGTTGAGGAGTATTTTTTCATGCAAAAAACATACATATATTGTTGTTTGTGAAGAAAAAAAACTAAAAATTGCTAAATGGATTCACTGAAATTGCAAAATAATGCAATTTTGCTTAAATGAGCAGCCAAAAAAAAACAATGATAAACTGATAGGTCACTGCTATAAATAACTTTATTACTCTGTAGTGTCAAAATAACATTTTAGGATTTTAGGCTAAAAGTTATATATTGCAATATCAATAGAACATTTAAATTAATCTCAGAAAAAAAGTAATTAATAGCCACTGTAAGAACCTAAGTATGTAAGATATTCAGCTTGTTTTTAAGTAGAATAGTCTTTGTTGATCAAATAGTTCGTCTTTGTCAGAAGTGTTTGGGGACTTCACAGTTGAAACATGTAAAATGCCTACACTATCTCAGCTATTGTCTGATATAGAAGTACATAACTACTGAATGATATCAGAGCATATTCTGAATTTGTAGCTTTTTATTTTGTTATATACTTCAAAGACACATGTTATTATGCTTAAGAAATTTTTGAGTTTTTAATCCTGTTCTTGCATTGTTTTGAAAAACACTAAGCCTGTGAAATACTATTTTTTCTTTTTATCCTCAGAAATCACTGCTACAAAAGTGTGGTCATCAGTAGACTCTGAATCCTCTGCTCTGTTTCTAGCATTTCTACAATGTATTAGAATATCAGGTTATACTGGCTTGATAATAGGATTGTTTGAATCATGGATGGAACTCTAACTCAATTCCTGATGTTGGAAAGACATGACTGTTGTGTGCTTTTTTGTGCATGTTTAATTATAAAATGTAGTAACGTTCTACACAGCATGTTTAAAAGATAAGAACTGTGATGCATCCTATTTGTCCTTTAAAGTCATTTGCTTGTAGATCTGATGTCTGACAGTGAATGAAAATGTGTTAGACACTACATTACTGGGATCTACACAACTACCACTCTGAAATTTTGAACATTCTGTCTACATGGCCATTGTAAATTGTCTATAAAGCCTATAGGAGGAGTTAAGCCTAAAGCACCGCACTTGCCTGGGATGGGACTCAACAGGGCGTGGGCCTCTCTCTCTGTAGCAGGACGTGAGGAGTGAGGGCTGTCGCGACCACTCACTCACGTGTCACCCTTATTCCAAAACAATATTCCACAGATACAAGTGTTCATTTAGCATATTTTAGTCAGCCATGTTGAACAAGAACACCAAGTCCTTAACCAAAACACGCAAAATCACCACGTTCTGCTCAGCTATCCAGCGTCCAGGCCCTGACAGCTCAAAACCAACACCTAGCATCACATTTGAACACGTATTTACAGCTACGATAAGCACTCTTTTCGTCAGTGTCACTGCGTAAAAGTCCTGCGTAATCTTCCAATAGCTTTAAGAACGCAATGTTTTACCTGCATCCGGGGGAGACAGCGAATGGAAAGTGGAGAGGGAAAACATCTCAGCCCTGTCCGCCATCTTCTGCTCCTTCTTCTCTTCCCTTTTCACCACAAATGACTCACGGCGACTGCGGAAAAACACCGATCGGCGCGAAGTCCATCCACGGGCACCAGCGCGGGAGGTGAGAAAGCGGGACTGCGAGGCGCGGCGAGGGAGGAGGGATCCCGGGTTGGGTTATTTTGGCCCCAGCTCTGATGCCCCCCTTCGGCCGAGAGCCTTCAATCACTCGCCCAGCAGCAGCACCATCAAATCTGCAGGCGAGCGAGGATGGAGCGGTGGGTGGGTGAAGGAGGAAATGAAATAAAAATCCTGCCCAAATGAAAGTGTCCTTCTCCAAAATGGCACCACCGCAGTGTCTCCCTGGAAAAAGCGAAAACGCGTGGCACCAAATGCGAGCCAACGGTGCGGAGACGAGGGCAGCAGAGAAGAGGAGAGAGAGTGACGCAAGTGACGCGATCAGCACCGTGACTGAGGAGACGGATGCATTTGCACAAACCCTATAAACCGCGTAGTAGAATTAGGTTTGGTAGTGTAGTACATTATTACCAATCACTATAAAATCTGTTTAATTGAAGCCCGACATATTTACGCTTTTTTTGGGAAAACTCACTGCTTTAGGGAGAATAATAATGGACTGCTCCTTTAAGGCATTGACTCATCCAGATCGCAGCTATACAACAGTGATTCCGACCACTCGTGATTGAAAGCGTGCTGACTAAACAATGCAACGGGAAATGAGAAGTGTGGGATCGTGTAGGGAGAGCAACACATGAAAAATCTTCATTGAAGTGTTGTAGTAAGCAATACTTTAGTGTTGCAACCATGGACACAGATCCAGAATTGTTGATAACAATAAGAGTGTGGTGTCTTCATTGCTGCTGCAATGAATTGGTTGTATTCGTGTATGCATTTTTTACAATCTTAACATATTTGCCGCTGTCCGTGGTGCTGAAACTGAGAGCTGAAGCTGCAATTTCCCAAGGAGGTCGCAAGAGGGCGCGCAGTATCGGCTTCTTTTGTCCAGTAGAGAACAAGAAATTAAGCTAAATACTAGGTTTATGTTTCAATGCAGAAAAATAATCCCTTATATTCTTGTGTAAGCAACTGGTTGCAAAGGGAACAAAATAATTTTTCACATCTATTTGTCCTGTATCATGAAACTAAATATCCCCTGCCTGAGAGAAGAGGTTTAAACCAAGTTAACAGCTACTCTTTAGGAGTTAAGGAGTATATCAACGCATTTAGTAATCCAACAACATCACACCTTATGTTTAATTGTCTTTTTGTTAATTTGATAAACTCTCAAAGTCTGAGAAGCTCTGTTTTGAGAGAAAGGCTGTATTACGCTTAGAACAGGAAAATGTGTCTACTGAACGTGCCATCTGCTAACTGACTCATCACAGTGTTTTTGTCGAAACCATTGTTTCACTTTACTGATATGCATTAGGCTAAGACTTTGAGGACTAACAGACTGTAAATATGGTGAAGTGGGGTGACCCTGTTGCATTCTTCTATTATTACTAAATCTACATATTTTGTCTTTTTGTCTGTATATATTATAAAGTCTTGACTACCCAACACCCAGTAGTCACAATACTCCTCCTCAAGACTGTTAACAGCTGAAACCACAGTGGTATGCTTCACAGAACACTGTACCTTGGGACTCTCACCAAACTACTGTGACTGAATTAAGATGTTTTGCTTTATTTCTGCAAGCTTGCTGGTTCAATTTGTATTTGTGTCAAGAGTCATATAAGTTGTTATCTTTAGCTTTTACTGCTGTTTTAAATTTTCTTTCAGAACTTCAATGTCTTTGTCCTTAAGCAAAAGGCTTGAGTGTGTTTGCTTGGTAACGACTATAAAAATATATAGTACAAACTCTATTACAATGATCATCCGGCCAGCAACGTCCTAATGAGATGTGCAAGAGTGGTGTACAAGTTCATGTGTATGAAGTGAAATACCAGCAAATGTGCAAAAACAAACTCTTTTCACTCTGGTGCTGTTAAATAATAGGTAGACAATAGGATCCATGAACTTCTGAAACACATGGACACATTGCCAAACATGAGCAATTAAGAAAAGGAAAACCAATGTTTGTCCACTTTCATTTTAATTATAATGTTTTACAATGAGACAGAAAATGAAAAGAGCTAAAACAAACAAATTAATGCCTGGTGACAGGAGAAGGGAAATGTTGAACAGTGTTATATTCAGATTTTTAGTATTCTTAAAGTTGCGGTTTATATTGTTAAACTTATGGACAGCAATAGATCAAATTTGTACAATTCACTATTTTCCATGTCAAATCTAAGTCTTAAGCTTTGATCTCTTTCTCCTGAATGGTAAAAGGACCCAGAGTGACTTCACCTTCCCATTCGAAAACTGCAAAAGAATATGTATTTTATTACTGAGCAATACATTTATTGAATAATAATACAAAAATGCACTGATTTCTGATAAGTATAGTTGATATTACTGAAATATTGTGTTCTTACCTTCCTGTGTAGATACATCCCGGACTTTCCTTGCAGCAGCAGGATGAGGATTTCTAATAACAGGAGGGAAACTACCTGTTGACCCTCCTCCGACAGTTACATAGTAGGTACCACCAGGATTGGAAGCTGCACCTCCTTGAGATGACCCGCCAGTGCCGCCTCTTGACCCACTCTGATATTTTATCCAAGACCCTGCATCTGACCCACTTCCTGAAGACCCAGACCCGCCGCCTGATCCACTCTCATACTTTATCCAGTACCCTGTATCTGATCCAGAAGACCCACCGCTTGACCCACCGCTTGACCCACCGCTTGACCCACCGCTTGACCCACCGCTTGACCCACCGCTTGACCCACCGCTTGACCCAGTCTGCCCAGTCTGATATTTAATCCAGTAGCTTCCTTGTGATCCACCTCCCTGAGATGACCCAGCCCCACCGCTTGACCCAGCCCCGCCACTTGACCCGCTTCCTTGAGATGTTCCAGGTGCGCTACTAGACCCAGCCTAATCTCGTCATACCCTGTCTGATCCACCCCGAGATACCCAGCCCACCGCTTGACCCTGCTGAGATGTTCCAGATCCCGTTGACCAGTTTGATATCTCGTCCAATACCCTGCGTCTGATCCTCCTCCCTGTGATGACCCAGCCCCACCGCTTGACCCAGTGCCTGAACCTGATGTTCCAGATCCACCGCTTGACCCAGATGTCCAGCTTGATCCAGACTGATATCTTGTCCAGGACCCTGCATCTGACCCGCTTGACCCAGTGCCTGACCCACCTGACCCTGATCCTGTACCTGATCCAGTTCCTGTTCCTGTTCCAGACCCAGTGCTTGCCCCAGACCCACCAGCCTGATACTTGGTCCAGAATGCTGCATCTGACCCGCTACTGCCACTCCCCCGAGATCCACCTGTACCACTGCCATAGGATGAGCCAGACCCTGTGCTTGAACCAGACCCACCGCTTCCCCCACTGCCATAAGATGACCCGGACCCACTGCTTGCTCCACCACCATAAGGTCTTCCACCTGTCCCACCGGTTGATCCACCTCCATAAGTCGAGCTGCTAGTCCCAGTCTGCGTCTTTGACCATGACCCACCACTTGCACCACCACCATAGGTTGATGCGGTCCCACCATAAGATCCTCCACTGCCACCTGCACCACCTCCTGCTCCACCGCCTGCTCCACCTCCGTAGGAACCCCAACTGCCGCCTGCTGCACCGCCTGCCCCACTGCCTGCCCCACCGCCGTAGGATCCCCCACTACCACCTGCACCACCACCTGCAGCCTGACCGCCTGCCCCATGCCCACCGCCGAAGGAACCCCAACTGCCACCTGCACCACCTGCTGCCCCACTGCCGCCTGCACCACCGCCTGCACCACCTCCTGCACCGCCGCCAAAGAACCCCCCACTGCCGCCTGCACCACCTCCTGCACCGCCACCAAAGAACCCCCCACTGCCGCCTGCACCACCTCCTGCCCCACCGCCGTAGGATGCCGTACCGCCGCCTGCACCACCGCTTGCTGCACCACCAAATGATGATATAATATTTCCTATGCCACTCTCACAAGAACCACAAGACGAGTCAGCTCCACTGACCTCCCTCCACCTGAGAGAAAAGAACATATGTCAGTGACTCATCAATTAGAAAGTTGAAATACAGATGCAATCTTGAAATAAATTACTTTCTATCTGTAAGACAACTCCTAATGAATTACACTTGAAGAAAAGTTACCTATACTTAACCTGTACTTGATTTTTTATTTATTTTTATTTTTTTATTTGCTACTTCAAAAAAATCCACTTTTTTCTATAAGCAAAATCATTTGTTGACATCCAGCACCATAATTAAGTTACTTTTTGTGAATACCATGTAGCTACTTAGTAAATGTACCTGATCCAACAATCTGTGAGATGAAAAATATTTGATCAAAGGAGTTCTAGGTACTTACGCGTTGTTGACATAGGAACAGGCTCTGTGCTGGTCTTGGACGTTAAGTGATGTAGATGTAGCTTTGAGCTGGCAAGTTATGTACATCTGTTGGAATAAGTAATGCGAATAAGTTATGTTGACATTTTCCTACCACATTAGCACTAGAATTATAATAGATAAAGTACTCACTTGGCCTGATTCTACTCCCTGGAACCTAAAAGCTTCTAGCTGGAAACGCAGTTTGTTTCTCCACTGCGAGGCAAGAACACTGAGGCTGAAGGTGTCACTCTGCCATCAATGAAACATCTGTATGCACACACAAGCACTCAAGTAAGAGAATGTCGCAAATGTAACTGTGTATTTAGTGTTTCGATATTTTCTCACCCTCTATTGTCAATAAAGGCATATCTGGGGCTGGAGTTTACATCAGGTACCAGAGTAGCAACGCAAGAATCCACATAAACACGAAGAGGGACGTGGAAGAACTGCATGACACTTGCTTCGATGTGAATTACATCGCCCAAAAAGTATTGGCCGCTTGGTCTTTCATACATCCAGTCATCTGTGTAGAAAAAACAAGGTCAGAATAAATTGCACATGAATTATGAAAGAATGGAGCTCACCTGTCATAAGTTTCAGTGAAAAGTACAAGAACTCCTCTGCCGCTTTCACTGCAGAGAAAGGAACCCAGACTGGATCAATAGCTAAGCTGCTCACATTCTGCCTCCTAAAAGTAAAAAGATCAGTATGTAAAAATGCATGTACTTGGGTTGTTAATCGGTTTCTTGTAGATATACCTTGGTAGTGGCACTCTACAATCACAGCAGCTTGACTGGTCCTCACAACAGGAGGGTCACCAAACATTTGAGGATTGTAGTGCAGAACATAGGAGTAAATGAAAGACTGGTCTGTCATCTGTATAAAAAGACAAGCATGAGCATTCAGCGTAGAGTTGTTAGTGATGTTTCTCTCATCCTTACCTTCAGCTCACTGCCACAGCTCTGCAGTTCATATTGAAAGATGAATACTTGGCCTTGTTGTCCTCAGCAGAGACCGCACAGTCCCCCAGAGTGAGTCCTCCAGGGTTAATGAACTGCCCTATTCCAAACATGTCCTTCTTCACCTCCACATGGACAAATTCTCATTGCAGTCCACCGCTACAGTGCTCACAGGAACAGGCTGTCTGATCTCAAAGTGGCGGGCTGGGGCAGAGTTTCTAGATGCGGGTCCTCAGGGTACTTCCAATCCAAAGGCTTCTCAAACGTCTGCCTGGACTGCTGGACATCTGAGGGCCACTGCGGGTTGGATGGTCTAAGCTGTGCATCACAGAAGCTACTAAACATGGCTAATGCCAAAAGGCATACAGCAGTGCTCTTGAACAGCATGGCTCCAACTGCAGCCAATCTCCCCTGGGTGCTGTAGAGTTCCCTGAAGCCTGGGCTGGTCCTTATATGCTCCAAGAACCCGCCCTCTGGAGGCTTGTCACCATGTGCCCTGTGGACCAATGGTCTGGGACACATCAGAGTCTGATAAGTGAGATCACCAGTTTAGAAGATGGCCACTGGAGATCAGAGAGATTTACACATACTGCAAAAATTGACGTTAAAATATGTTAATTTTATTTATTTTTTCTTTACAATATAAAGTTGTAACTCTTTGGAAAAGTTGGCATTACGGTCAGCAAAATGTCACACTGACCTCATGTTAAGTCTCTCTGTCCTCCACTTAAAATGTCAAACAAAATAATTTGCCAAAGTAAATTTGTTATGTGGAAAAAATCAATAGAGGAGCAATCACCTTTTGTAAAACAGGTCAAAGAATTTGTGCCCTCTCGTCGTCCGCATCATGTACTGCAGGGAAAGTACTGCTCTCTTTATGTCAAAACTTTATATATTTTGATATTTTCCTTTTTCTCCTACTAAGTATATTTGTTAGATTATTACTGTGCCTGTTCATCATCATGTTGTTGTATAATGTTAAACCCACTGTCGTTACTGCTTTTTTTTAACTTTTACTACATTCAATACATGGATTGGAAAATGCCATGCAAATGTTCCTTAGAAAAACATTTTTAATGCAGTTGGGATACAAACTGGACACAAACCATATTTAGACAAACAGTTTTTTCAAAATTCAACTTCTTGGAGCATATAATAATTGATTAGAGAAATTAGAGTTTGCTTAGGTGAAATTTGAATGAATTTGTGAAATCTGACATAAAAACAACTGCTTTTCACAGTCTGTAATCATGTTTTGATTGTTTTGTTGTCATAAAGGTTCATTGTTCTTAATATGTCTGACTAAGATGTAAACTGAAACTGTTTGTAAACTTTTTGGAGCACAAACAACATGTGGACTCTTTCTGAAGCCAAGGCTCTGCATTTTTGCCTTAATAACTCTGTGTCTGATTGTCCAGAAGTAGGGCCTATGGGCCCTCGCAGTTGCAGTATTAATAACATTTACATTCTGAAACATACTGATCTCTATTTATTAATATAGGATATTATAAGGTGGGTTAGATGTCTTGCCATGAAGACAACAAAAAATTGACTTCATTTGTTGACTGCTCCTCCTGACTCATCGAAATCTGACAGATCAGGTTTTGACAAACAGGTATGGCCAAACAACAATTCGTGTTGCATTTTTATAGATACCATGAAACAAAATGGAAAACATTGGTGTTGTATCACTGACTTTCACATGGTTAGATTTGAAGCCCATGTGACAGTTCTCATGTTTTTCTAATTATGATTTCATTTGTTTGAATGTTCCTTCAGTTTTACAGCTTCAAAGTTCCAGTTTACAAACTATTAGAAGCAAAAGTTGAAATTTCATTCAACAGAGATTAGTTCTAAAACAAATCCTTCTTTCTACGTCATCACGTCTTTGCACAATTTACACAACTGACACATTTTTCTGATCGTTTAAATGGTCATTTAACAAAATAAAGATGTAAGCAGTGAGTGGCAAGAAAATGTCAGTCAGTGGAGAGAAACTACATTATCTTCATATGCAACTAAAATGTAAATAAGCATTGATAGACTGATAGCAGATATAAACATCTACAGGCCTACAGGTACGCGTGGTTCTGACATGTAAAAAAAGAAGATTGTAAAAAATTGTGCATAAACAACAGACATATGTCCCAAATCTCTAACTGTTATCAAACAACCTACCTAAGCTATGTGCTGTTGTTGTAACAACAGATAAGTTACTTTAATTACATTCTGAAAAACAAAAACTCTAGACAAATACTAGACCAAAACAGCTACATCCATTTTATATGGTGTTTTCCTTCATACTTTTGACACTCAATCAAATGTTGAGGAAATTTTTCAAATGAAGTGATGTCATTGCATTTGTTTCATTAATGAGGATTTGGTCCTGTTTTACAATATCGTTGCTATGTGTCTATTGTTGAAGTACTTCAACCTGTCATATTTGCTGGCCAAACATGATAATAATAAACAACACCAAAAGTGCCAGACTGGGTGAAAACACGATAAATCTAAGGAGCTCTATCTAGTAATATATTACACTTTAGAATGCAATTTAGATTTTAACATTCCATTATAAATGTGACTGTATGCACAGCTCTTTTCTTAAAGCCGACAATAAACAAAACAAGCATCAATGTTGGCCTGAATAAATGTTGTCAAAGATAACAGACAAACAAACAACCAACAGTCAACAACAACAAAGCGGTAAAACATATTTCCTTGTTTTCATGCAGTTCAGAGCATTTCCCAACGTTAACCAATATGTTTTTTTTTTTTTTTACAAATTGAACAATTAGGTAGACCTAGATGCTTTAAAAGACAACTCTGAATAGTTTTATACCACGGGGCATGTTGCCATAATAGTAGCCATTAAAACTAAAACGCAAAAATTCAATGACATTTCTAGTTTTCAGTAATCCTGCCTTGGTTGTATGTGTACTTGTTGTTATGGTGTTTTGCATGACATAATGTTGCTCTGAGGTCGTGTTATACGTGTGTGTGACCAGTACAGGCAGTACTGGTCATACAGACCTGTTTAACCCTAGCAAATGTCAAAAAGCTTTTTATGACTTTCTTGGTACAAGACCACGTGATAAACATGTATTTTAGTTACATTCTTTCTAAGTAAAGTAGTCTTAATAGAATAAAGCTGAACAATTACCATATTATGTTAATGTCAAAGTGATCTTGGGAAATGCACATTTTTTTAGACATTATTTGCTTAGCAGTAAAGACTAACCAGTGCCAAGGCCATCTGATTGGAAGCTCCACTCAGCAAATAGGAGAAGAGCTGTTGACCAACATTGTTCATCCATACTTATATAAGGGAGGTTTTCCCCACACCTTCCACAGCCTCTTGTCCATGGTGGATCTCTGAGCTGTGAGCCATGGCAGTCAGACATGTAGTGCTCGCTTTTCTGTTGGTGTCTTTGCTTGGGAGCCTGACAAGTGCTCAGTATTTCAAACCTGGGCAAAGTCAGGATCCTTTGAGACCTCAGGTGAGACCGCCCTGTACCCCCGACCCGGGCCTCAAACACCACGGGACCCTTCGAAACCTCAAACTACCTACCAACAGCCTCCTAAGACGCCTCCTAAGACGCCTCCTAAGACTCCTCAAAATCCTCAGACAACGGACTTTACATCCTGTGAGGTAGAACCGCATTACAAGATCCAGTGTGGGCTTCCTGGCATCAGTGCATCACAATGTAGTGCCATCAACTGCTGCTTTGATGGACAGATGTGCTATTATGGCAAAGCTGGTAAGTCTTTCATCTTGTTTTACTACTTCTAATATACATGTTTGTAATGGAGAGTTATTTTAACAGTGACCCTGCAGTGCACAAAAGATGCCCAGTTCATTGTGGTTGTTGCCAGAGATGCAACATTGCCTAACATTGACTTAGGCTCTGTTACTTTCCTTGGCAATGGTCCGAACTGCCAGGCTGTTGGAACAACATCAGCTTTTGTCATCTATCAGTTCCCTGTTAGTGGTTGTGGAACAACTGTAATGGTAAGTTATCGTGGAAACAAATGGTTATAAAGTTAATTGCTATCACATGACACAAAGTTGTTTGACACAGGAGGATGAAAATGGCGTTTTAACTTACGAGAACAGATTGTCATCTTCATATGAAGTTGCTGTTGGCCATATGGAGCCATTACAAGGGACAGTCAGTTTGAGTAAGTTGATAGTATTTATTTATTTATTTTTTTTTTTTTTTTTCATAAAATGCATTGTAAAGAAAATGTGTTACTTACATTGCTTTTTGAAGGATATTCTGCTATACAGTCCAGTCAGAAGAGCCTACTGTACTACAAGTTTCAATATATTAGGGTGTTAATTAAAGAAAAAAAAAGCAAGTTTGTACTTTTCATTGTTTATAATGCATTTTGAAATTACTGATTAGACATAGAAAAATAACAAGAATTTCTTTTTTTTCCCTCTCTGAATGGTCAAACACTGCAATGCATTTCATTCAAGCAAAGTAACAGATTATGAACATCACCAAATGAAAGAGAAACTGAACTGAATACTTTTATTCTGACTGTGTTTTAGGTAGCTGTATTTCTTGTCTATCTTGTTGTACATAATTGTGCCCTTGTGACATTTTACGTTGCCAAATCCTGTCACAATATAGCATTATTTCTGAACTATATGTTGCTAGTTTTTTCACAAACCATGTGGCTAAAATATGGATTCTCAAAGACTTACTAGAAACATGTCCAGCCTATATATGTACTTTGTCTTATTTTGTCAATCTGGTTGGTTCTCAGGTGTGCATTACTGTAAACATAACCTGACCTTTTGTTTAGAGATGCACTGCTAAAAACAGCCTCATTATTAAACTCACTTGTGTTTTAGCCTGCTGATCCAGTGCAGGTACATTGGAAGCACAGTCGAAGCTTTGGTGGTTGAAGTGGGTACCCTCCTGCTCCTCCCCCTGTGGCTGCTCCTGGTCCTATGCACGTGGAGCTCAGGCTGGGCAACGGACAGTGCACAATGAAGGGCTGTGTGGAGGGTGAGCTTAAATCCTTTATTTTATCTACAATACATATTCGATTCTGCATTCAGCTGATCATTATAATATGGATGATTACAAATTGTCAGTACATTTAGAAAAACACTTAAGTTGTAATGCATTGTGGATAAACATGAATATGAAAAAAGGATGTTTTATGCTACTTAAAAAGCAGTAGAATTGTTAAATGTTTAAAGATTACTAATCACTGATATTGTATGGGTATCTAAACAGAGGATGTGGCCTACACTTCCTACTACATGGACAGTGAGTACCCCATCACAAAGGTTCTGAGGGACCCTGTGTATGTGGAAGTGAGACTGCTGGACAGAACGGATCCAAACCTGGTCCTGACCCTGGGCCGTTGCTGGGCCACCGCCAGCCCCAACCCCTATAGTCTGCCCCAGTGGGACCTGCTAATTGATGGGTAAGATAAGGAAGAAATCAACGCTAGGTTCTCGTCTCATTTGATGTTTAAATAACTAGAGTGTGCTGCCTCCAGTGGCCTTTGTAATTATAAGTACTCACTGACTCAATCTACAGAGGACTTGTGCCAGTTTTTGTGACATTAAAGGCTTGATAAATCCAAACCAGACGAATACTGAGCGTTAATGTTTTAAAATCATTACATTTACAAGCGTGCTTAGATTAGTCAGTCAAAGCAAGCAAGTACTGTATTTGTTTATGTCACTTATGTAATTTGCCCTGCAGTCAGTAGATGGAGCTTAAAGTCAATTTCTGACATTTTAAACGTAAAACATGAGATGACAAAATAAAGATGCACAAGAAATAGAACAAAGCAATGGAGAATATATGTCCTTTAAGGCAAAACAAGCAGTATTCAAACACATTTTTAAAGAATGGTAGGTACTTTACAGCTGACTGTTCTCTTTTACTCTGACAGCTGCCCATATCGAGACGACCGCTACCAGACGAGCCTGATCGCATCATCTGGAGTTCCGTTTCCTTCACACTATAGACGATTTTCTTTCAAGATGTTTACATTTGTGGCAGGTGGTACTGGGGGTAACCCTACTAACCAGAAACTTCAACAAGATGAGGTTATGACACCTTTGCATGAAAAGGTATGCCTCTGAAAACTGCTCATGGGTCTAGTAGTGGTGAAACTGTAACTAACACGTGTGCTGTGTGATCAGGTGTACATCCATTGTAACACAGCAGTGTGCAAACCATCTCTTCAAGACAACTGTGAACCTCGCTGCTTCAGAAAGAGTGTGTATACCATTATTCTCTTCTGTTTTGTTGTTGACCTGATTCCATAAAGAATGTACTTCATAGTAATGTTTTTTCTATGGACTATGCAGTAATGTTCACTGTTCTTGTTCACACAGAGAGAGATATTGGTGCTTCAGTGAAGAGTGGCTCTAGACCTGAATCCAACATAGTCACTAGTCAAGGCATCATTTATACGGATCAACCCCGAGAGGAGTAATTTTCATCAGTGCAAAGTGTTGAAGACAATTTAGGAGGTTTTCCAGGCTTTATGCTGACCATAACTCATGCCAAATATTAAAAATGAACTGAAGTGATTGTATCAAAAATATTTCTAAAGTTGTGGTAAATATAATAGGCAAATATAAACATTATGTCAAACTTGTTTTAGAAAAATGTACACAAATTAAAATAAAACTTATTAACAAATGTGTCCTTGTGTTCATGTGTGTGCAAAAACAAAAATGAACAAGATGATCTGTAAACCAGGCGTGTCTAACCACCATTTACTAACGCATTCTACCTCAAATTTTAATAATCCGACCTACCTGTTTACAATTTCAGGGAATTTCCTGCGCACTAAATTATATTAAAAAATGTATTTTTAATTGTATGATTTTTCAATAGCCCAGATCAACCCTGTTCCAACATGCGCCCCACTGGCCCTTAATGAAATGGTTTGGACTCCGCTGATATAAAAAGTAAACACTACTTTTTTTTTTTTTTTTTTTTTTTTCCAAATTCTTAAAAAGTAAACACTACATTTCCCACAAAGCTGTGAAGTGACGTCGCCATCGTGTGAGCACAGGACGCGATCTCATTGGACGCTTGGTGTGTCCGTTGTTGATTTCCTGGTTCTCCCCTAATCCTCACCTACTGGTGTTGGCTTGGCATTGGAGGCTAGAGGTGAATCCGATACGTTGATAGTCACAGCAGCCTCCTCCCATGCGGCGCACACAGTCTATGTTTGGCTCTTCCGCTTAAGTAGCTTTACCGGCAGTGTCGCGCGCTTGTCAGCAAGCTTCATCCACCGCTCCAGACGCACAGCTCATAGCGGACACAGCAGGCTCCCATTAGGGCTGCCTTTACTGTTCGCCAGGACCCTCATGATACAGTCAGGCCAAAGTATGAGCAGTAGCAGAGGCATAACGGGACCTGCTAACCCCGCTACAGTGGACTTCAGCTGCGTAAAAGTAGACGACACGGACCCACCCGCGGAAAAGAAACGCGTGGCGAGCACGCTGGATGTAGCGGTCCAAAGGCTGAGGACACCGAGCCCTCAGGTGGGCGATGAAGACTCTGAGGCAGAGTCTTTTCGGGATGGAAGGACTGAAGAGGTGGACCAGGACACCCGGGTCCGTGCGCACGCATGGTGCAGAGACTTTCTGTCCGGATCCTGGAAGAGTTTACAAGAGAAGGACTTTCAGATCAGCATTGTCAGGTAATTGCTTCTAGGGCTTAGTTGCGCGTTATGAGGAGCCTGCAGACTATGATATAGCCCGTACAGTTATTGTGGGCTATAATGACACTTGTAAAGTATAATAATAGGTAATGACTGCTACAGTAACACTATACGGTAAACAAGTGTCGCTGTTACAGTTTAAATTAGAATTTATTTATTTGTCATTGTCAGGTAAAAACAATAAAATACAGTTGGCTCCTCCATAGTAAGGCAGTGCAATTTTACAGTAAGCTACATGAGTGGGGTAATTGCTTGTTTAATAGTAAAACTGTTACTGTGTTATTATACTAACAATGGTTATTATTCCAAAGTTTGCTTGTTATCACTGATGATACCTTCTCTACAGTGGTGGGCTGAGTAACCTGCTCTACCTGTGTTCTTACCGGACCATGTGCCTGTGTTGGGAGACGAACCTCGGCAGGTGCTGCTCCGGGTCTATGGCGCCATCCTACAGGTTAGTCCTTTCAGATGTATCCTATGTATGTAAGTATGTATGTGTGTATGTTGCTGTTGTTGTCGTCGTTGTCGTAAACATTAACAATGCCCTGTTGTTGTGTATATTTTTTCAGGGGGTGGACTCCTTGGTATTGGAAAGTGTCATGTTTGCCATATTAGCAGAAAGAACCCTTGGACCAAAACTTTATGGCATATTTCCTGATGGCCGATTAGAGCAGTACCTCCCGGTATGATTCTTTCTCTATTAACAGTAGTAGGTTCATAGTGTTTGCTGTACTTCTATAAGTTACTTGTTCTTTGTATCAGAATACTCGAATGCGCACTGATCAACTCTCACAACCATCTGTCTCAGCTGAGATTGCTACTAAAGTGGCACGTTTTCATAATATGGTCATGCCTTTTAACAAAGAGCCTAAATGGCTTTTTGGGACCATTGACAAGTAAGAAACTACTCATCTTTTAGCTTTTGGCTTGATTCTGAAAAGAATATCAGAAGTATCATTTTCTTTTTTCAGGTACATGGATCAAGTGATGAAACTTAAATTTAACCGAGAAGCTCATGTTAAAAAGTACAGTAAACTGATGAAGTTGGACCTGCCTGGTGAACTGGAGAGACTTCGGTGTGTTGCGGATTTTATTTTCCAGGAAGTTTCAATCATTTCATGAAAGATGCTTTGATTGAATAACAACTAGTGCATTCCCTTAACTTAACGTAACACTACCATTACTTCACACACACTGACATTCAGTTTGTAAATCCTGGAACTCACTTTAATGTAACATTTTCAGTCTGGTGACCTTTGACCAACTTATATTGGCGACCAACCAAATCAGCTTGTATTTATTGGGCTTGTTTATCAGTGTACAAGACAGTGTATCTTGTACAAGAGCTTTGTGTCCTAGCTTATGTAATTCTTTTAGCTAAAGCTATATTTTATTCCAACTGTTTTCATATCTAATCTGTGGTAATCATATTTTCTGTAAATGTTACAATTACCTGAACAACAAACTAATATTGACAGTTTTTTCCTTAACAGAGCTTTACTGGCTGCGACTCCCTCTCCTGTGGTGTTCTGTCACAATGATGTCCAGGAAGGTAAGTCCTTTTGTCATTACTGGATTATCTCTTTAATCCTCATTTGTGTGACTGCCAAAGTAAACTATGTATAATATTGCAGGCATATTTTTTATTTTAGTTTTTTGTCTCATTTCACTCTCCAGACTCTTCTGCATCTGTAGGTGTCTTAGTGTCTGTCTGAACAATCTTTACCACCACATATTACCCTTAATTTGTCTGTTAAACTATTACTTCAACCTTCTGGGTTTTAAGCTGATTGTGATTACAGCTCATAGCCAACAGTGCATAACAGACAATCTTGTGTTTCTTGTTTCAGGGAACATTTTGATACTTGATGATAAGGACCAATCCTCAAACGAACAGCTCATGTTGATAGACTTTGAATACAGCAGTTATAACTATAGGTATTAAATATTAGAACATATACCCTGTTGCTCTTGTATGCCAATAATACAAGTGAAACCTTTTTTTTTTAGAGGATTTGATTTTGGAAACCACTTCTGTGAATGGATGTATGATTATACATACAACCAATGGCCTTTCTACAAAGCCTCACCAGAGAATTATCCTACCAGAGAACAGCAGGTGAGTTATGAAAGTAACAGTTTTGTCACTTTACTCAATTTCAAACTCAAACTTTCAAACTCTTTCTTTAGGTTAAGGTTTACATTTTTTTTTAACAGCTTGGTTTTATTCCAATACCTTATTATCAGTTCAAATACGGATAACTCAAGCTCACGTTTTGCGTCATTAACATGATTTTTTTTTTTTTTTTTTCAAAACACTATGAGACAGTTAATGTGACATAATGGCTCCAAATGTTCAAAATGAAGTAGACACATACAGCAAAAAATAGTGACATAAATCGATTAATACTAAATAATATGAGTTAATGTAACTAAACTACTTGACTAAACTATTCATTCTATAACAACTTTGTAACAGAGCAAGTTACAACTGTACAACCACACACCCTTTTAGTGTTTGAATTTATCATCGTTCTATGTATTAGCATTAATGCACTGTCAATGAGGATCTTAGCGTGAGCCTTCAAACATCAGAAACTATAACTAGACTATTTTGATGACAGAAAACCACACAACCACACAAAGTAAGATCAGAGCAGAGAAAACATTACCAGTAATGTCTCGTAACAATCAGAAAACAGACAATACGTGATGAATATTGTGCCGTGCTAGTCCTGTTAGGCAGACAAATCCAAATCCAAATTTTATAGACAGTAAATTTGTATCTTATGAGTTTTTTCTAAGCTGTCTACAGACAAGGATCTGTTCTGATTTCTAGTTATTGTTCTCAGTCTATTCCAGTGGTTTTAATCTTTTTTTATGTCAAGAATAATCACACTATCATTTATTTAACTCTGAAAGATTTGGCTTCTTGTTTACGACCAAGTCCAAACTCGGTCTAAATCATGTCTATTCTAGCACTTAATTATGGGAAAATGAACTAAAGAAATTGTCAACAAGCGTTCACCTAAAACAATACAAAAATGTGAACACAGCCAGGTTATTTCCTATTGGCTCTGCTCTCATGCTCTCAGCAGATGTGATTAACAGCTGAGGAATCCCAGACTGGAGAAAGGCCAGAAAACACAATATCATGTGACAGAACATTTCTATAGTTGACCTGTTTTATGGTTCATATCTCTGTAAATACTGGGCCTAAAAGCAACCATTAAACCAAAACTACAATAAACTTCAACATTTTTTATCACAGTATGAATAAACAGAACAGATTTTTTTTTTGTTTACATTGTATTTCATGTTTATATCCAAATAAGTGATTTTAACATTGCTTCATTTGCACCTCGTGAAATGTAACTTTTTTTCCCCCTCTTATAGCTTCATTTCCTCAGAAGTTATTTGGCAGAACAAGAGAGACTCTCAGACACCAAGATTGACCAAACTCAGGTGGAGGACATGATTATCGAGGCTAACAGGTGTGTGAATCCTATCATTTAATCAACAAAAAAATATGAAACTTTCCTCTAAAAATGTCTATTTTAATGGAAACATAATATATTTCATGAATCAACCAAAATATAACTTGAGGGCTGCTGTGCACATTAAAGTTGATTTTGTAAAATATGTCTATGTAATTGAAGTTTCTGTGCAGATGTAGTTGTTAACAGTTGTGTGTGGATGTGCAGATATGCTTTAGCGTCTCATTTCCTGTGGGGGCTCTGGTCAATCATTCAGGCCAAAATATCAAAGATTGAATTTGGATACATGGTAAGTGTGTGTTGATGCATGCATTCTTGTTTCATCTGATTAAGTGGACTTAACCTCACTGTTTACCAGGACTATGCCCAGTGCCGTTTTGACGCCTATTTCAAACAGAAGAAGCTGTTCTCCTAAGGCTGCTGTTTGCACTGCAGAGCTGTGAAACCTGCAGAGTGAGCCCAGCGCAGAAGCACAGTCTGACGCCTCAGTCAGCTTTAGATGTCCTGGACCCTCACAGCTAATGAATGTGCATGTAGCAATCAGTCAAAGTCTATTAAGTATTACTTTTACATTTTGTCCCCTTAGAATTCAAAGGTTCTATTTAGCATATTTGTTCAAATTTAGTTGTTTATGTTTTTGTTTCTAGTCACTGGAATTTGAATTATTTATTTATTAGAACAATGTAGAATATATGTAGCACAACGGCAAAGATGGCTATGCCAGATTCTAGATACAGCTGTTTTCCATCTTGTCCTGGGAGAGGGAGACAGGAGGAGACTGCTGTACATGTTTTTAGTGGTAAAGGAAACTGAAGCACCTTTAGTGAACCTACACAGGCACATGGTTGGACAAGGTGCAAACACCACACAGAGGCTCGTGGCCAGAGTGCTCACCGTTGTGCCATTTTGTGCATTATATTTACCGCCTTTGGTCTAGTTTTTCCAGACTAAATTTAGAATTTTAACATCTGATAATACAAACAAAATGAACTGTAAAATGTATTTATTGGTGAAAACCACTTGACAACTAGGACATTATGTAGGTACTTCTTTGTAGAAAGAACAAACCTATCACAGCTCAGATTACGGTAAGAAAATAACTCCTACTTATGACATTTTAAGCACATTCATTACCTTATCAAATACATGTATTCACTTTTATTATGTGGTTAAAAGTTTAAAATTACATTTCTCAGATCCAGCCTAAATGCAGAAGGAACCCTATCATTCTAAGGAGACATATTTGATTTATTTAGTTCATTCAGTGGTCCAATGCATAGTTTGAACTCTTTAGCTGTACATCCAGTTTAAATCATCACTTACATAATGTGTGTAGAAGGATTTAAATGCTTGAATGCCTTCCTGCTGTAGTTGTTTGTCCTTCTACCTCACTTCTGCGAACGGAAGAAAGAAAACAATTACAGAGCCACTTAAGGGCTACTACCAGTATCTAGTCCTAGCATCCATTATGTCCTATTTCTTAAATGAAGCAGCTATGATAAATTATGACATGAATAATACTGTACTGCTGTTGATTTTGATGTTTTTTTTTCTTTTGTTTTTGTTCTGTTTTGTATTTTCTTTATGTAGAAACACTTTATACTTTTCTATGTTTACTAAAATATATATATTGACCTTTTTATAACCGGATCATGTTAAGTTTACATACAGCAGTTTTAGATGCCCGAAAAATAATTATGAATGTGTTTTTAAGTATTTCCGAGAATCTAGCTTTGTGTAAATTTGCTAACATTCTGTAACCTCTATTTGCCTTTATTCTTGTACTTATTTACGACATTAAAAAGCTTAACTGTGTTTTGATGTTATGTTTTCTTGACTTCTTCGTAGTTGCAGTTAGCTGGGGGTTCCTCTAGGTGATGCAGTGAAGAGGGCAAGGCTTTAGCTCCACCTCTCAGCCCCAAAATAGCAGCTCAACTCCACAAACACTACCAAGAAATGGAAGGACGCCGCAGAATCAAGGCAAAACAGATTTTATTCCACAGAATACAATAGATTCTGGCGTGCTGTGTAGCATGAAATATTTACAAATGATTGCTTTGAGTAATTTCTTTCAGAAAAGACAGCTACGTAAACTAGTCCTCTTAGAATGTCTGCTTTCAGAGGAGTTCAGAGGAGAGATATTTAGGGTTTGCTTGTAAGCCTACAGTAAAACTATCTGACACATGAGAGTAAAGAAGGGACTTTTAATTCAATATAAGCTACATTTAAACTATAATTTTGAAAAACTTTGATCCGATTAAAACTTTTAAGGTGATATCCTGAAGCTTTATGCTGGAATCCAAACTGATATCTCTTTTACGGCTGCTGGTGCTGGTGAGCCTGGAATTTTAAAAAGTCTACTAAAACTTATCAGAAGCAATGAAATGCTGCTTGTGTATGATAAAAATATGAAGCTAGCAAGTACACAGACAAGGGTTTTATGTTTGGCTTTCATAATGACTCAAAACCAACCAGTAATCACCAGTTAAATAAAGGTCAATTAAAAAAATTAAAAGTTAATCTTTGAAATTGTAACTTGTTTGGGTCATAAAATATCCTCAAACTTACGATTATTTTTGCTAATCGATTAGTCGGGCGGTTGTTCCTTTAATTAGTTGTTTAGAATGCAAAAGTGACTTGAATACAAAAGTTTTGTCCAATTTGAGCTGAGGAAACGTTGCTTAGGGACATCCTGGGGATGTAGATTTTAAGGCTGTCAAAGGTATCTAAAAGTCTGATACCAATCAACACTAAATCTGGCATCTCTCAACAAGTATTGATGAAAAATACTGTTAGCTTGAAAAAAATTTGATATTTTCTAATGCGTTTTAGAATAAAACCAAAAAGTTTAATTAAAAAGTATTTGTGTGTTCTCCTATATAGAAATCTGACGTTAAAAGAGGATTTTTATTCATCATTGTATCATAATTAGACTTCAATCAAGAATATTGTCTATTTGTTTAGTATTAAAAGTATTTGAAATTTTGCATCAGAAAAGCACTAAGGCAAACTAGTTTTTACAATTAACACTAAATTTACACAATTTTCATGCAATTTCTGTTAAATCTGATGCTTTCCCAAAGCTTATTCAATTACTAAATTAGTTGCCGATTATTTCAATAATTGATTAGTTGTGATTATGGTAATCGCTTAACTTGTTGCAGCGCTACCTCAAAAGCTATAAAGTATATCATTCTACAGAAGTGACCATGAACTAGAAAATATTAAAAACTCAGTCTCAACAGAAATATCAGATAGAGGAGTTTGTTGTAACTAGCACTTGCACTTAATTTTGTAGGTTAATTTTAGTTATTTAGAAAAAATTTAGATTTACATTTCAAATTCTCTAAGATGAACAGTGTTAGATTTTGTTTTAGCGTTATTACAAACGTCATAATCTTAATAAGTCGGTTTATCATAAAAATCTGGGAGGTTTTAGTTGCAACGAGTTATTGGAGAAAAGAATCTACTGAGACAGGAAATCATTTACATGGCCCTGGTGACTCTGAGGAGTGGAGAACCAATGAGGAGCTACGCACATATCGCTATGGAGACGGGGAGGAAGCCACCACTACTGTTGTTCAGACCAGCACTCATGCGTTCACTGTGAGTACATCCGGAATCAGTGCTGCTGCTGTTCAAATGTAGAAAACACAAACAAGTACTTTCATGATGCAACCCCAAACAAATAGTACTTTATAACTACACTGGTAAATTATATGAAATATGACCAAAAAATTACATGCTTTTTCTCTAATGTCCAATCAGGTGGATCTCCAAAGACTGTCAGCTTGCAGTGAATACTTCCGAGCCTTGTCTCATCCAGAATGAGAGAAACTGCAGACCATGTCATCTATTTGGAACATGTCCCATCCTCTGTTTTCCACAATCTTTTGGAGTTTTCATTTCACAGAAAGTTTGCAGTTCCACCAGAGGAGCTAGCGTCACACATTCAGGTAAGCTCTCTCCACCTGTCAGTATTTGTCAAAGAACAAGGTTCAGGATAGTTTTACAAGTTGGTGATGCATTATTTGGTCTGTGTATGTAATCTTAGAGGTGCACTGTGTAATTTTCTTCTTGGTTGTCTTATCCACCTGCAAATTGCATTAAGGTCATCTATCCTCATGAAGCAAGCAGGAAATACAATTACGTTCTTGCAATTCATAGATTTAAGGGAGTAATTTAACTTATAATCACGGTATGCTGCATATTTGTGTCATTACACTGTCAACCATTGTTCATTACTTTGTAGGTTTTACTGTAAAAGAAAAATGTACTTACCAAAATTAAAAGCATGTTTTTTTTCCACATTTAAAGTGTATAAATACGAATTATTTATCAAGTATTTATGAAAACATCATGTCAAGCTCAGTTTCTGTTTACAATAATGAACTCACTAGAGGATACAACCAGAAGCTACGGTAACACTTTATAATAACTACATCTTAATTAGCCTTACTAAACTCTTAATGAAGCATGAATAATTGCTTAGTTCATCATGAAGAAATGAGAAATTAAGGGACAAAAACGTTTATTAAGGCTTAACAAAATAATTACTACAAACCCTACCCTTCAGCCCTAAATCTTACCCTTAGTTCCTTAAGTAAGTAGTAACTAAGCCTTAATAAAAATTTCATCATTAGTTGATTATTTGTTAATGAATTATCAACTCTTTTATCATGTTTTATTAAGGTTTTACTAAGACTAATTAAGGTGTAGTTATTATAAAGTGGTACCGAAGTTACAGGTAAATCTGGGATGAGAGAACCCACTGTGAAGAACATGTTCTACCAGAAAAGTTGCATAGGCCTCCTTTAAACCCATTTACAACGGCATTTATGTTGTTTTTTTTTTTTTTTTTTTTTTTTTTTTTATTCCTGATGAAAATGTTTTCCTGGGTGTATTTTATCATATTTATTAAAAAAAAAAACAGCCAGGCCAGACTAACAAACAACATTAAATTCAGTATTTTGAATTCATAGGTTTGCAGTTATCTTGTGGCTGAAGCCTTCCTCTCCAAGTGCCTGTCTGAGCTGGCGGCTGAACTGAGCCCACAGAACTGTATGTCTTACCTGAGCCTGGTGCGAGAGCTGTGCTGTCCAGAGCTGAGACAGGCCGTCTTTGTCTATCTGAGGAACAACATGCTGGAGCTGACACACATCGTCAGGTACACTTAATGTGAAGGGGATGACAGGGCTTTAGGTGTTGTCAGCTACTTAACCATCCAAACCATATGAAAACAAATATATCACAATAGTTCAGAGGGCTTCCATTTGTCATTAAGGCATTATTTAACATGACACCTAAAAAGTCATGACTTCTCTTTAATTAAACTTCTATTTTTTCAATTCTTTAGACTATTTTACATAAAATGTAAAAGAGTCAAACTCTGTGTTTGATAAAAAAAAAATTTTTATCTTTACTGTTATGTAAAGACTGTGACTTTTCACATAATTTCAGGAGAAAAAAAGCATTGTGATCATCAGTGACATTTTACCTACATCACAAAGGGCTAAACATTAATGTAATCTTACTTATTCTAAGTGAGCATGCATAGCTAGTCCTTGAAGCCCCAGTGGGCGTGTATCTCAATGTTTAATCTTTAAAGGGGAAAGCATGTAAATAGAGTTTTTAACCTTGTTTTAACAGTGCTCCCTCCATATTACTTTACATAAACTCCTACTGTTATGTAATCCTGTAGTGTTCTGCTTTTGAGGCACTAGATCTATTGTCACCTATATCTTAGTCTTAGTCTTAGTCTTAGTCTTAGTCTTAGTCTTATTTATGTATTTACAATAAATATGAACTGGTCCATTTTTTGTAATCGCACTTCTAGAAGAACAGCTTTTTACTAACAACAAAGTGAAACTGAAATGGAATAAGACAAGTTCATTCCTGTCCATTCAAACTGTGATTTATGTTCTGTGCATTTCTGTTACCGAATCACCTTCATTGGGTTAGGGTTAGGCTTCATTACAACAACATGCATTTTTACAGTGACTGTAACGCCTTTCCACAGATCTGACGTGTTACTTTGTCTCCTACCATCTACTTGTCTCCAGAAAAGATATGCAGTGCACCTTTTTTATCTATATGCCATACAAAACAACAATTTCTCTCACTCCTCTGTAACTTATCTTGTAGGAGTCTTAATGATGAAGAAAAAGAAGAATTGCTCCACCTGAGGACTGAAGGCGAACAACATTTATGCTGCCTCCGAAAGGAAAACCTCACCTCATGGACGGATCCTCAGACAGAAGAGTCCCGTCATGTGTTTGTCCTGAAGGGCTCTGAGTGGAGACGACTTACAGAGCTGCCCTTCAGAGCTGACAAATGGTGCTTCACTACAGTGGTCCTGCACAACTACCTGTTCATTATAGGAGGCCATCGACAGCGCAGGAAGAGAGGCTGGGACTTCAAGATGTCTGCTTTTAGATATAACCCCTTCACTGACACGTGGATCTCTACAGCGCCGCTTATAAAGGTGGGATTAAAACATGATTTGTGTTTTATGTAGACACACAAAACTAGAGAAGTTTGAGTAATATTGTAAACTTTTAAATACTGCAAGCAAGACAGAAAGTGTATTTCTTGGTTGGCTGAAATGTATCGAAATCTAAATTTTAGACACAATTTTTTTGACAATTTTCAGTGGTTGAAATGTGATTATTTGATG
Organism: Mugilogobius chulae; assembly: GCA_038363315.1. Lineage (NCBI taxonomy): Eukaryota > Metazoa > Chordata > Actinopteri > Gobiiformes > Gobiidae > Mugilogobius > Mugilogobius chulae. The sequence goes on along the minus strand of CM076411.1, from coordinate 18,616,602 downwards.
AATGACATTGACTTGTTTCAGTGTGTTTCTGCCTTATTTAAATTCATTTATTCCCATTTCAAGCCATAATATTTGCTTTTTTATTGATCTTATTGGCAAATTCAAGCTAAAATATCTTTTGAAATAAGTAAACTATTCTACAAAATGTTATACTTTATCTTGTAATCTGGTTCAAACTACTAAAATTAAGGTGATTACTATAAATTCCAGTATTATTCAAATTCTAGTAGTTTTAAATAAGACTAGATAATAACTTTTTCCACGACATTTAATGAAATCACTTCTTAATGCATTTCTGTTTAATTTACACAATATAATCTGACTGTTATTATACTAATTGATATACTACTATCCAATCCATCACTGATCAATAATAACGCCTGTGTCCCTGTATTGTTTCCAGTGCAGAAGACACTTTAGTGCGGTGGCCTGCTCAGGCTGTATTTACGCTGTTGGAGGCTGGTACTTGGACTCTCTGGTGACCCCTGACTCCAGCACAGCTCTGTACACAGCCGTGGAGCGCTACGATCCCTGGGACGACACATGGAGGTTGGTGTCAGCAGGGTGAAAAATATGCACCTCTTAGTCCATTTTATGAGCATGGTTAAATCCCTAAAATCTCTAAACTAGTATGAACATCAGAAAGGTATTCCAAATCGGCAGTCCGAACATCATACAAGAAAAAAGGAATCCCGCACAAATGTATTTACAGGAGGTGAAGCAATTATGAGTACTAGGTGTTCATCAGGCAAAATATATATAATATAAGTCCTGAAGACCATAAAATGATCAAAAAATTACTCTTTTCAACCAGCAAAATAGCTCCAAAGGAATTTCACTGCTTACTTACACTGGTGAATGAACAATTTAGAGATAAAGAAATAAAAAGCATTTGGACCTCTTGATAGAATTTCTGTACGATTTGGCACAAAATGTGATCTGATTCAAGCCACAACAATAGATAAGCATAGCTACTCTGTCTTTGCTTACGTTCACAGTACATGTACAGGATAGAAACGTTTGGTTTTCATATCTAGTCTCCTTTGGCAGTAAAACCTCAATCAAATGTTTTCTGTAGTTGTAGATAACAGCACACATCCCCCTTTCCAAACTGTTTCAGTCCAGCCAATAAGAACAAGCTGAACAGAATAGTCAAGAATGCTGGGAAGATAATCGGCAAAGATCGAGCTTCTTTACCAGTCAGCTGTGCTCAGGATGGCCATGTCTATCACCAGAGACGTTGAGCATCCTCTAAGTGATGGGTTTAGGCTGATGCCATCAGGGCGCAGATATAGAATGCCTCTGGCAACAAAAAAGGTGTTCAAAGGTTCATTTGTGCCAAATGCTGTCAGTTTGTTAAATAGACACTGATGGAATGGTGTATGTGCAACACACGTCTTTTCTTTTAATTTGTATTTATTGGCAGGAAGCCTGATGAACTGTCTGACTCTCTGACTGTTTGTGTATGTGATGGTGAGCCAAAGACAAATTTCCACTTTGGTGGACAATAAAGTTAAATCTAAAGTTATTATTGAGACGTTTGGTGTGAATCAATCTTTTGAATCACTCCAGAAGGTGCATTTTCTTTTGTTGACTGAAGCTATTTTGTTGTTGATTTGTTTTTGGAAATGTTTTGGGTCGTTGTCCTGTTGCATCACTCTTCTTCTGTTGAGCTTCAGTTGGTGCACTAATAGTCTTAAGTTTTCCTGAAAATGATTTGATAAACCTGGGAACTCAGCTTTCTGTCAATGACAGCAGTTTGTTTGTTTTGCAAAGCAGATGCTGTCAGAGTAGGGGTCATGTTGTTTCTATTTTTCTTCCCCTTTGTGTTGTGTCATGCTTAGAATTACGTAGCTCAACTTTGATTTTATCTCGCCTCAGAATATTTTGCCAGTAGTGGAACATTCAGGTTCTCTTTTGCAAACTTTAAACATGTTTTTTGACCAACTCATGCAAAAATCCCAGTATTTTCAAGGGATAAAATAACTTTTATTTATTTATTTATTTTTTCATTTCATTAATTGTACTAAACATTTTTGCTAATCTTTGTAATCATTATTTTTGTTTAACCAAATGCAGGTTGGTGTCCTCTCTCCCACTCACTGACTTCCAGTTCACTGTGTCTCTTTCTCATGACGTGCCATTGGCTGCCAGTCTCCGGCACTGTTTTTATGTTTTGGGGAATATTCAGAGAACTGGAGAAAAGCTGCTCCTGCAGTATGATACCACACAAGGTAAAGTCTGCAATCTAAACCATGTATAATTATTGAAGTTTTATGTTTGTCATGATTGTTGCTCAGACTCTTGGTGTGAAATCCTGCCCACCCTGACCAGAGCAGACGCTGTCTGCCCACTCTCTATTTTCTGGGTGCTTCTGAGAAACTCTTTGTGATAGGTGGAAACAACTCCCATAATATGGTGACATCATTTTGCCTGCAGTCACACAAGTGGGAACAGGTAGGATCAATTCAAAATAAAACTAACATAAGAAATGCGATGAATTAAAATAACCATTGTATTAATAGTATGAGCTTCAAACTTGTTGCAACAGTGTGTTCTTATTTTTTAGGTGCAGATGACTGACAAAGTGGCTTTTGCTGGACAAGGAGCCGTATCAGGGGACTGCATCTATCTTCCAAGTATGGAGCACAACACAGTTCTAAAACTGGATGCCCAAACTTTGTCCTTACAGGTGCTCCCTCCACTCCAATACCTACCCTCTATGAGTCTGCCTTCCATTTGTTCTTTTAGTGCTCCTCAAGGTTATTATTAAAATGAGTTCAGTTGAAGTAACCATGCCGTCATTATAACATGCTTTCATAAGTTTAGTGATGATTTATGGACTCAAAAACAGTGCAAAATATCTTAATATTTCCAACTTCTGAAGGTCAGTTGAAAATTTACTTAACATATTTTATGTATGAGTGAAACTAAATACAACTCCAGATATGTTTTTGATCAGGACATATTGTAATAACATAGTTTAAAGTGAACAATGTGATGTTAAGACTTTCATAGTCACATTTTAAATCAATGATCTGACAGAGCAGAACTATGGTCAATGCCCTGGACCAATTCTTCTTATGTCTTCTTATTTCCCACAAACAACACAAGAAATAGCCTTTTGCTTACAATTGCTTGAATAATCCTGTATTGTCTTGTAACTGAGGCTTGACGGGTCAAATAAATTGCTGTTTTCATCAGCCCCCTAGCTCAGTCCATAATTTAACATTATTTGAGAAATGAATACAGGTAGTATACTGAAATGCCTGGTAGCCACATGTAAGAAAAAACAAAACAAAACATGTAAAGGCTCCAAAGGTCACTGTGAAAAGACAGGACTTATCAGTTCAGCAGCTGTGAACATGAAGTCAATAGATCTGTTTATGTTATTCATCCTTTTCTCATCAATATTGTGGCTTACAACCAACAAAAATGTAAAATAATGATCTGTGTTATACTTCAATCCTTAAAATCTGCAACAAAGCAGAATATTTCTCCCTTAACAAATTCCTATTCCTGTTTCAATCAGAAATAGTGCAAGTTTGAATTTGGACTTGGATTCAAAACTTTAACCTAGATTTGGGTTGTGTTAACTGCATAAGTATGTAATGTGGACTGGTTTCAGGGTGTTTTGAGTAACTATATGTGACTTTGACCTAAAATAAAATATATATATATATATATATATATAACAATAATTTAGTTAATAAAAATAAAGTTGCCGATGGGGTAAGTAAAAATGTCCTAACCCATTGGCAAATAATGTGTCTCAAAGTAAGAAGTAATGTCTTGAAGCATTTTGAAAATATTTGGATACTAGCAAAATTATCTAGGTCTGTAAATAAATAGATCTTATATTGTCAACATTAAAATCCTAGAATCAAGTAATTTTGAACTTGTTTTGAAATTCATTTTTACAGTGCACTCGTTGAACTTTGACCTGGTTTAAACCGATAGGGGACCTTGCTGTCACCTCCACAGCTTGGCAGGAGATAGTGTTGCACAGCAGTCAGTGAATGGGACACGGGGCCTGGGCTTGTGACGAGGTTTGGTGTTGTGTTACAAAAAAAAAAAAAAAAAAAAAAGTATGTGAAGGGTGAAGGAGAGCTTGCATTTGGGAAAGAGGAAAGGGGAGGGGCCAAAGCTGTGATCTCATAATGTAGAGACACTTGAAGGGCAGCAGAGTCAAGCTGAGAAACTACTGGACTTCCACTGAATCCCATTGGACATAAGGTAAATGTCTGTTTTTTTTTCATTGTAACTCTGCTTGCAGTTAAACAAAAATCTTTAGTTTAGCATGGAATTAATATACATGGCAATTGCTTGAAGTAAATAGGATTTGACTGCAGTTCAAATGATCTGTTTATACAAATTATATCTTCAAATGTTATTGCTAATCATAACATTACCACCACATGATGCAATGTTTTTGGTGTGATGCGAATTAGACTCTTAGAAATGATGTATAATGTATCTATTATATTACATAAACAGGACAAAATGTGTCTTAAAAGTCTAGATATTTATTAAACCTTTTAAGACCACGTGGAAACAAAGAAAGTACTACCATTTTGTACTTAAAATACTTTTGAAATATCAGAGTATCACATTTTGTGTTGTGATTGTACTTTTTATCTGTGCTTTTAACACAACAGAAAATTACTCCAAATCATTTCAATGCTCAATCGTTTCAAATTTTAGACATTGCAAAACCACCTACATCTTATATTTTTTTTCATTTGTTTATGTTTGCTCAAACTACAGTTGAAAAGCTAAACATTGTGCTTGTAAAGGCTTGTCTCCTGTGTTTATATTTTGGTAGCTCTGACGTCGGCGCACATGTTCAGCCGGCACACTGCTATATCTGGACAATGAACTTTGTCCCACTTAGTGAATGTACAGTCATATGAGGGCCAGTGGAAAAAGTAACACTAGACCTGCCGTGTTTGGAATGTCACTACTCATTTTGAAACATGACAAAGAGCTGTTTTCATTTAAGTGTGAGGTGACCAGACTGAGTGATGATTTGAACATTTTGCTTTTGTTCACAGTGAGACAGAGCCATGGCTGAGGCTCGTCAAGCGGTGGGCTTTGAGTTCACCGTACGGCCAGATGGAGTCGACATCAAAATCAGCAGAGAGGTCCTCAAAAACATCTACCTGTGTGGGGTCACCGCCTGGAAGAAGCGTGCCATCAGATTTAAGGTAACACTAGCAAACTGAATTGTTATGGCAAAGAGATAAGACGGGAGGCCAGCTTGATTAACAGCTTTTAAGGCTCGGTTACCATGGAAATAATAGCAGATTGTCAGATTTGCAAAACTTACATAGGAATACGGTAGCAAAACAATATAAAAAAGTAAACAAAAGAGCCATGGATGGAACAACCCAATACAAATTTATCTGTCACTCTGTACAATCAAAATCTTATTTGATTAAAGAAACGACAATATATTTCTTTTCTGTGGTTACTAATGCTGGGTATCAAAGTGGTCTAAAACTGGAACAACTGGAACATGTCATGTGTAAAACTGGGACATGGTTTTGGATACATTTGCTGGGACATGGGACGCAGAGCTCAAAATAGGGACTGTCCTGGCTGAAGAGGGTGAATTAGTGAGCCTTATTACATCACATTACAAGTGTGTGCCCTCTAATTATGTGTACGTTAGCACAGTAAACACACCTTCTTAATCACCGTATGTTTTGTCATTTCGTTGTTTTAATTAAACAAAAGCTAATGATTATCTACATATGTTATAGTGCATTCAATACTACCCAATAAAAGGCACAGGAGGTACTGTCATGTTTTAAAGCTTGGGAAGAAATAACAGTTACCATGGAAATAATGGCAAATTCGCCATGTTTCTTGTCAGGTTAGCAAAACTTCCATAGCAATAGAATGGCAAAAACAATATAATAAATAAAGTAAACAAAACAGTCGTGGAACAACCAAAGCAACTGCTGGAACAGTACTGATAGGTGTATCTATCACTGTGCAGTGTCAGAATAGGCTTTAATTAATGCTATTTTTAGCATTTAGCTATTTAAAATCTCCTTTAGTTTAACTTTAAACCAGCTGAACATTCTACTGAACTAAAATTAAGGATTTTATTGTCATTACCCTCTTCAGAGCTAAATTTGTTAAAGGTGCACTTTCTGATAAAGACTCTTCCTGACTCCATAGTCTGTGTGCATGGAACTTCAGTTGGCTTGTTTATGTTAAAATAGCTAACTTCTGTACATACAAGCATTGCCTGCTCAGTTCATTTCTATGAGGTTTTCACTACACCAGCTTAAAACGATAATAACTCAGAAGATCAGACAGACAGTGACATTGAGTTGAGGTGAATGTTACAGAAAACACGTTAAACACTTCATAAATCAGAAAAAATACCATAGGACACTTGTGTGTTTAAAAAGAGACGTGTTTGTATTTAAATGCTAACGCTAACAGGAATGCTTGTATGTACAGAAGTTAGCTATTTTGAACAAAAACACCAACTGATGTTCCGTGCACAGAGCCAATTGCTAGTACAACATAAAAATATAACTAGAAGTTATTTCACTATATGTGTTTTAATTGCTCCAAAATACCTTGAAAACTTTTTTAGTCTCACAGATCAGACTTTTACTTTTAGGCATCACACTCTCATCATCATAAAAACATCATCTGTGGGGAGAGAAGACGACTGCTCAGGAAAATATTACAGACTGCCACTTTTAGAGCATCAACAAGCACTGTAGTTTTGGTGTAAACAAACAAAAAAAAAAACAAACGTAATGTCAACCCTAACTCCTGTCCTAACCCTAGCATTTATGAATAAATAATAAGATCGATCAGTACTTTACATTTTGTCATTGTAAAAGGAATTATCTCAGGTACTAAATAGAAACAGTCAATTGACTTCCTTTTCAAAACTGCAGAACTCATTGTAAAGTTTAACTTTGGCACTTTTTAGTTATCCAAGTGAATACATGTAAGTGGAATAGATGGAGTAGGTGACATTTATTTATTTATTGTGTGTGGTGTTGAGCATCAGCTGGAGGACAATACAAGATCACTCACGCATGGAGTATTCAACTCAAATACAAGAAAAGTGTTAGAACATACAACAGGTCCTTTTTAAGTAAAGTGTTGTGTCTCTCTACAGAATGGCATTTTGGCTGGAGTTTACCCGGCTAGTCCTTCCAGCTGGCTCATAGTGGTGATCGTCATGATGAGTTCTCTGTACACTCACTACGATACTTCTCTGGGAATGATAGATACCATCAAAGAAGCTCTCCCGTTCAAGTAAGACAGCATTAGTAGTTGTTATTCTAGTCATTATAGCTTTTTATCATTTTTAACTGGGTTTAATTTAGTCTAGTTCAAGTCCAAGGTAAATAATTCCTTATATTATAGATGTGAAGCTGGAGTTCTTTATTTTTACAGTGCAAAACAGGAAGTGAAGTATATATGCCAATCCATAGGTCTTTTAAAGTGAAATGTGTCCTTTCTACAGAGACCACATGACAGTGCAGACTAGAGCTGTGCTGGGGGCCATCCTGTTTGCCACCAGTCTTTGGCTCTTTCTGATCTTTCTCCTGAGATACACCCTCAAACTTCTGCTGTCCTACCACGGCTGGATCTTTGAGTCGCACGGGAAGATGAGCACTTCCACCAAAGTCTGGCTGGTAAGTTACTGCACTGTGGCTTGTTTTTGCTGGGCGGTATCTTGCCTCTTCAACTGTAACCAAAAATGTTATGCAGTGTTCTATTAAGTTGCTCTTACTCAGTCCTAAAACTGCAGTAATCACTGAGTGGATCATGTACTTTATGTAAACATGCACACAAATACAGAGGTATTAAAGTATTGAACTACTCATTTCACTAAAACAAAGTTAAGATCTTTATAAATAACATTTAGCAAATTTCAATGCAACATATCCATCCAATGTACTTCCTTTCATAAAAAATGACATCACTCTATGGCGTTGCCTAGTAGCCATGCTTTAAAAAAGGCCAAGCTCCTCTAATGTAAAACAATTGCTTTTCTTTGGACATAAAAACACATTAGAATAGACTAATTTTGTTAAATTTAAGATTACAAAATTGTTTATGTCCACATCTCCCTAGTGTGATGTCATTTGTTTAAAACTCTGCTCTACTTCCTGTTACTTTTAACATATTTTTCATACTTTTCTTCACAAACTTGTTCTTGTTTCTTATAAACCTATCTTTTATGTTTACAAGAAGTATTCATTCACCAAATTAAGTTAAAAAATCATTGGTATTAAACATGCAGTTCAGTTAAACTGTAGGTCCACTGACATTTTGAATGAGTAAATTATTTTTTATAGTACAGGGCTTACCCAAGTAAATGAACACATGTTGGTATGAATATTTTTAATATTAATTATTGATTTTTTTAATTTATTTTTTAACAGAACCTAGTGAAGATGTTCTCTGGTCGTCGTCCTCTCCTGTACAGCTTCCAGGCCTCTTTACCCAGACTGCCCGTGCCCAGTGTGGAGGACACTATTCAGAGGGTAAGGTCATAGGAATATTATATGACAATGCAATATAGTCATGGAGTGTAGTATGAGGACACATACTGTATGATGCATTTTTCCCTAGAAACATATATAAATTTAAAGGACACATATAATTTTGTGTTGTTTCTCTCCTTTAAACCTGCTCCTGGGCACCTCCATTTTGAAATCTCACAAAACTTCAGCTTTGGATTTGATAAGGAAGCTATTTGAGAATTGAATTAAAAACTCAAAAAGTCAGTTTTGCATAATATATTCTCCTTAACACAAGTGTAGCACAATTTTGCAATTTGTTCACTGTAAACCACATTATGGATCTACAATAACAAAACAGAAACAAGTTCATTGACTTCCTTTTCAAAACTGCAGAGTTTATAAGAAATTATTGAGCACCAAGCCTCACATGCAGGACAAAACAGTACTCAAGCACGTCAGAGTCAATCAAAAGTTTACTCAATTTAAAGAGGCAGTAATAAGCCTATACTCTAAATAGTTCAAAAAGGACCACAATCATAACCCACAGATACATGTGGAATTTACATAAAATGTCAAAAAGCCAATGAAAAACAGAGACAAATGTGTTGCCTGTTGCAGTAAAATGAAGAGGCGGAGCTTATCAATTCTGCAGTTTTGGACAGGCAGTCTAAGCACTGAGGTTCCTTATAAAAATGCAAAATGATGGTCTATTTATGTTATAGTTCAATATTATTCTTTAAATACTAGCAATATATATTTTACAAATGTGTAAGTAATTTACTATGCTTAATCATAGCATATAATGTTTTGCAAATTGCTACTAAAACTATATTATAAAACTAATTTAACAGTCACATCATAGCATATATAGCATGGACATGTGTTTAGAAGTTCATTACATACCACAGTGACATAACCTGTGTCTGTGTGTGTCTCCTGCAGTATCTCGAGTCAGTGCGCCCTCTGCTGGACAATGACAAGTACAACCAGATGGAGCTATTAGCCAATGAGTTCATGAACACTCAGGCCACTCAGCTCCAAAGATACCTCATCCTGAAATCCTGGTGGTCCACTAATTACGTATGTATCTGCTGTCGAGTTAACAAACTGTTATGTCTTTCATGTAATGCATTTTAAAATATGTTTAGGTGAGTGACTGGTGGGAGGAGTACATCTACCTCAGAGGCAGGAGTCCTATCATGGTCAACAGTAACTTCTTTGTGATGGTAACATGACAACATTGCTTTAAGTTATATAGAGGGGAAATTCAGACAAGTGAAATCTAATTGTGCCTATAGGACCTGCTGTATATAACTCCAACACATCGTCAGGCGGCTCGAGCGGGAAACGTGGTCCACGCGATGCTGCAGTACAGACGCAAACTGGAGAGAGGAGAACATGCACCGGTAATCAGAGCAGGGAATTTTAAAAAGCTTGCAAAAATTCTGAGGCAAATCCAAGTCCTCACGTCTCTCTAGGCTCCAGTTGCTTCCATTTGTACTCTATTGAATAAAGTTATGAATTATAAACTTTAAATGAATCTATTGTTGGTCTCTTCTCAGCTGAGGGCCCTGGGGACTGTTCCAATGTGTTCCACTCAAATGGAGAGAATGTTCAACACCACACGACTGCCTGGAATCGAAACAGGTCAGCAAGATTAGTGGACCTAAACACTAAAAACATGCAACACTTTATTATACTATTTCTACTGTTCCTGCTTTCTAGTATTGATTTATTTGTATTGACGATGACTGGATAGATGTGAAGATAGCTGAATCAAGAGACGATAGGTGGGAATTTAAGCCCTCACACCACCTATGAATGGAGATGTCTTCTGGTAGAGAGAGCTCAAATAAGTGTTGCTGGACCAGGGTGGTATGAAAGGGCTTTTGGGTAACTGGAGGTGTGCCCTGTATACTGGAGAGAAAGTTGGTGTGGTCCTGCTCCCGAAACTGAGTCAATCATAACTCCAAATAAGAATTTCAGCATTCAAATTCAACTTCTACTGTACTTAAAAATGTAATTTGTGGTCAGTTTGAATAATATTATGAGGCTTGAGCAAATGTTTCATGAATGAAATACAAAAGAATCACTTGACATAATTTGCTAGGACAGCGATATATTTGCCTAAAACTCAAATTAGGGGGTACTTAGAGTATGAGACAAAACTTAGGGGGTACTTAAGACAAAAAAGGTTGGGAACCACTGCACTAGCCGATACAGCCATAGTTCAATCTGTCCTTCTTCTATTACTTATTACAGCAAAAACTACAATGCAAATGTTTCTGACAGTATCTGTTGGGTCTTTGGTAGACATTCTGCAGCACCTGAATGACAGAAAACACCTGGTGGTCTACCACAAGGGCCGATTCTTCCAGCTGTGGCTGTACACTGGGGGGCGCCACCTGTTACCCAGTGAACTGGAGATGCAATTTCAGAGAATTCTCAGTGATACATCCACACCACAGCCTGGAGAACTCAAACTGGCTGCACTGACGGCAGGAAACAGGTACTCAAGACACTAAAAAATACACAGATTGTGTTTATATTTAAGGAAATTAATAGCTTAAAAATATCTCAAAGTTTAATTCTATTTCTAATATGACATGTGTGCATTAATCAACACAGACAAGTCTCCAGATGCTTTGGAGAGCTGTACAGGTTTATTACTTACTCTATACACTGTTCGTGTTGTCTCTTTGTAGAGTTCCGTGGGCCCAGGCGAGACACCAGCATTTCAGCTCTGGAGTCAATAAACAGTCGCTGGATCTCATTGAGTCGTCTGCCTTCTTCCTGGCTCTGGATGATGAGCCCCAGGGATACGACCCAACAAAAAACAGATCACTAGACAGCTACGCCAAGTCCCTCCTCCACGGGAAATGCTATGACCGGTAAGAATATGCTTCCCTAGTGTGAGCAGTCTCCTCTCTCCACTGATCTGACACATAATTGGCATTCATAGCATTCGAGGAAGATAACATTTCCTTAGAGATACAACTAGTGAACTCTCCAACTGAATAAGTACACAATAATCATTGAACCTGCCCTTATCTGATGGTGATGTTTTTGAGTTCTACAGATTTGAAAGTTGACTTGAAGTCACAAGATTTACGATGCATTTATGTGAATCTAATCTTTAGTTTTCTACATTTCAAAGCTAAAATTTCTTTAAAAAAAAGGGATTTCAATGAAAATGTTTTTTTATTGTTCCAGTTGGTTTGACAAATCCTTCACCTTAATCTCATATCCCAATGGAAAAATGGGCATAAATACGGAACACTCCTGGGCGATGCACCGATCATTGGACACATGTGGGAGGTAACGTCTGGAATGATTGTTTTGTACGAGAAAGTACACCATACTTGTTGTTCATGTGAGCTGTGATGCTGTCTTTTTCAGTATGTTCTTGCTACAGACTGTTTCCACCTTGGCTACACTGAGGAGGGCCACTGTAAAGGAGATGTGAACAAGGGCCTTCCCTTTCCCACACGCTTAAAGTGGGACCTGTCAACAGAGGTGGGTTTAATATGGAACTAAAATCTACTAATTGGATTGGTTCCCTAAAACATGACATGTATAGTATATTTGAAGATTGGATTTACTCTCTTAAGATGTACTGATAATGTCTTTATTGGCCCTAAAGTAGTTTTCTTTTTCTGCAAACTTTATTCTCTGCATTTAGACTACTGAACATATGCACACAGCAAACTACAATTCCAAATCTGATGACAAAATGAATAACTTAGAATTATAACTTTTTTGTGACTTCTCAGTGCCAAGAGGTCATTGAGTCGTCTTTCATGTTAGCCAAGCAGATTGCTGATGACGTGGACTTTTACGGATATCTGTTTAATGACTTTGGGAAAGGTCTGATTAAGAAGTGCAGGACCAGCCCTGATGCCTTCATTCAGATGGCCCTTCAGCTGGCCCAGTTCAGAGTATGATTTCTAATAGATTTCACACATCTGCTCTAGTGCTTCTCAGCTCATGCTCCTCTGCTTTCTGTGTAGGATCAGAAAGTGTTTTGCCTCACATACGAGTCATCTATGACCCGCATGTTTAGAGATGGTCGCACAGAGACAGTTCGGTCCTGTACTTCGGAGGCGGTGGCTTTTGTCCGAGCCATGGAGGACTCCGATGCAACAGTAAGTAAATCAACGGTACCAAGACATGGTAACATGTTATTTAGGTATTCAACCTCATCATAGATAAGTCGCTATAATAAGTACCGGTAGTAAATTATATACTGTATATATTACTTTTAATTGGATATGAAAGTTGTCCAGAAATTAGAGCATCAAACCACCAACCAAAGGATTAGCAGTTCAGTTCCATCAAGCAATACACTTGACCCACATGGCCTAGCATGAATCTGGTTTGTGAAGTAGCTTCTAACTTCACACAGCTACTTATTCATTCACTAGATTGAGTAGAGTGAATGAATAGAGTTTTATTAATGTTATAATAAGGTGATATTTTATTTTAACAACCCCCTAAACTCCTCCTACAAACACATTTCAACATTTCAAACAAAACATTCTGCTGTAAGAGTATGAGGACAAGGTGAAAGGAAGGGCTGAGAGTGGAGAGCCGCAGTGTGATTGTTTTGACAGTAGGTGTTTGTGATCAGCACACAGTTTTGAGTGGACAGATCAATGCTGATGTCACATAGAGTAAAGCTAAATACAAAAACAAAAAAGGTATTTTTGTGTTTAGCTTTACAACCATGTTTTAGTTCCTCAAATTAATTACAAGTACAAGGGATCATGTGAAAACTTGCCTTAGTTGCGGCAGGACACACCCTTCTAATGAAATCAGGATCCCTTCATGCTGCAGAAAAATGCACAAAAAATACCAGTCAAAAGTCTTAGTACTTTACTATGATTATAATTTTTCACATTATGACATAATTATTGCACCTGTAATGTCATTGTCCTCTTTGAAACTCTGATGAATCCTGAGTCAGTTTGTTCTGAGCCAGGGACTGAAGTAAACACACGTAACAGGAAGTGTAAAGTTATCAGAACCAAAAAGACAACCTTTATCACACTCAGAGTGTCAGAGTGATCCTCATGGGGCTCGGTCACCAGAACCTGCTGAATACAGATATGAAGTCATGATAAAGAACATCAGTTCAAATGTCATATTTGATTAGGATTAGGTTTCCTGGAGCTTAGCACTGCTCACCTCTGGTTCTGAATAAGTAGAAAGAATAACAAGCACATTGTATTTAATGCAATTTAAATGAGCTTTTAACCATCATACAACAGTGTTTCCTCATTATTAGTTTATTCAAAGTGATATTCCATTTGTATTTTGAATGTTTGACTAATCCTGTATTGTCAACAAAATACAATGTGTTGTTCTGTATTCTATCCTTGAGTGCTCAAAAAATCACCTATCCCATATCCCTATCCACATGTGTTTAATACCAAATGTTTGACTCTGTCAGGTAAAATTCAAGAATATTGTGCAAATAAGCATTATGTTTTTTAAGTGAGCAGACTAGTAGCTTAAAAATGAGGACAAACAATATTACTCAAACATACATGAATCTATTATAAATTCAACATGTATTGTAAAAGTAGATTTTACACAATATATCCCTTTGAGCTGCATTTTATTCTTAATCCAGGTGAACAGAAACTGAGCTCTACTGTCTTACATCTAATGTGCATCCATTGTGAAGAAATGTTTAAATATTACTTTTCTGATTTCTGACAGAAAGCCCAGAGACTCGCTCTGTTTAAGATAGCAGCAGACAAGCATCAGAACATGTACCGTTTGGCCATGACCGGAGCAGGCATCGACCGACACCTCTTCTGCCTCTACATCGTGTCCAAATACTATGGGATGAACTCGCCTTTCCTCAAGCAGGTTAAAATGTGTTCAATCTTTCTCAAAAGGTCAATATTTCTTTCTAGCCCCCTATCTTTTTACATTATGTGCATTCTCTTTTTATAGGTCCTGTCTGAGCCCTGGAAGCTCTCCACCAGTCAGACTCCTCAGCAGCAGCTTAACTTGGTCGACATCAATAAATTTCCAAGATACGTGAGCTCTGGAGGCGGATTCGGACCGGTAAGAGCTGTGTGAAACATTTCAAACTCAATTCAGTAGTACTAATCTATTTATTGAGGAACAAGGTTGTCAAAAGTATCATATGAATAGTTTAATGATATTGCGTCTCATTAGAATGGGCAAAAATAATGTATATATATATTTTTTAATTTGTGATATGTAACTATTTTAACAGGGTCTAATTCTTACAAAGAGCAGCGATTTGCAATGGGTTTTTGACACTTGACAAATCTAACACACATTACAATGCTTACATTTCTATTTTGATGTATTTTTGACTCTGTAACCTGTAGGTGACTGACGATGGCTACGGCGTTTCTTACATCATTGTTGGAGAAAACCTGATCACATTCCACATCTCCTGCAAGTTCTCCTGCCCCGATACAGTAAGTCAAAACACAGTCATTAAAATGTACAAATTTTCAACTTTTTAAAAACTGTTTTTTTTTTTTTTGTAGGACTCGTACAGATTTGGCCAACAGATTCAGAAGGCAATGCTGGATATTCAAGCACTTTTCTCCACTGAAAATGGCACAGCGATATGTCAGAATGGCAAAAAGCACATGTGACAAAAAGTGTAAAGATTTTTTGAACATTTGATTTAAAATGTGCAGTGTATTTTTGTACAAAGGTTCTAACGAAGAACTAAAGCGTTCACGCCACACATTTTGTCAACAATTATTAGGGCTGTCACTAATGACTAATTTATTTACATTAAAATTGTATCAAAAAAAGTTTGTAAAATGGTGACCAAATTAGAAAATAATTGCAAATAATATTTTATCACTAAAAATCAGTAATTGTGTTATGTTTTTGTGACATTTTCTTTTAATAATGCAGCAATCTTACATGTAATTTATCATTTATCATTATTATAATATGTATATTTTTTTGTTGACTAGTCACAATTAGTTGAAAAACTGTTACAGCCCTAATAATTGTTATAGCTGGTCATTCCATGTCATACTTCATTAAAGTGCTTGTGACAGGTTGGACTACTCATGTTACCAAAGGATAAAATATATCATTTAAAATTATGTCAAAGTGTACAAGGAGAGAACCAGTACTTGTTTAATGTTTAAAGATCACAGAAATTAACATGTAAATGGAATGAATTTGATCTCCTTGGTGTGCCGTTATCAATGTTTTTTTTTTTTACTTCTTGAAAATGTTGAACAAATTATCAGCTTTCAATCTTAAAATCATAAACCAATCATGAAAACCTGTCATACGCACTAATACTATAGGTTCTGGTGTGAAAAGAAATCCTCCACGAGTTGTTTTTAGCATTGTAAATGTGTGTAAAATCTGTAAATATGTTTAATGTAAAGGTTTTGTATATTTGAAAAAGCATATACATATTCCATATTGTTTTTGGATATTTATTAGTTGAGGTGGGGACAATACAAAAAGTCAAAGTAATAAAAAAACAACTGATCTTTTCAAATGGTTTTGTTTTCAAGGCATCAGAAACAGTAATCAACTAAAACTAGGCTTTTTAAACTGTACAAAGAGAAATGGACCAACAGAAACTCACTGTCACACGCAGCCAAACGCCGCCCACTTTTGTTTGACCAGAGCCGTTTAAAAAAAGCCCTAAGGCAACCACACACACCAGGCATCGCCAGATTCTATAATCGAATCAACACCAACACATTGTCGTCTTCATCAGTTAGTCGTCATTCAACAATATTAAACATAAAAGTACAGGACATGAAGGCAAATGAATATAGACCCATTAAAATGCTTTGTCAACAAAAAATTCTAAATTCTGGAATGGATGCAAAGTGAAGTAGAGCACATTAAAATTTCACCGACTGATAAGATAGAAATGGAAAAATAACTGTATATCAGCTTAGAAAAATCAGTATTTTGTTGGTAGATAAAATGAAGTCACTATTGTAGGCTCAACCTTTTATATTTGCTCAGTAAAACCAAAAAGTAAAAAAACAAAAGCTAACTAATATAATAGTTGTCTATATAATAAACAAATAATACAAAATATAATATGAAATGTCTCCAAATTAGGCTTTAAAATCATATCATGTGTCTTGAGTGGTTTTACTTTGACAAAAACATCTTGATTAGTTCTATTTTGCAATATTCTAGTGCAATTCTAAGTATCGTTGTAGAAATTACATTACTTGCCAAGTCCTTTTTGCTTCCAATTTAGAAAAGTAGAGTCTTTTGTTTACAAGCTTTTAAAGGGTCCATAGCTCTAGCTCCTAAAACCTACAGGTAGGCAAGAGTCCACCGAGTGCAGCGTTCCACTTTAGCCAGCGTGTGGAGCTGTTTCCTCTTGATCCAGACCAACCCAGTCGTTTTTATTTTTTTGTCTAGATGTGTGAATGATTCCATGGAAGTTTGTGTCTAAAATCACTGAGCAGAGCTGTGCAGGTGATGGTCTGTTTACAGAGGAGGACGAGAAGGATTAGGATGTTGCGCCGGGGGTCGGGTTGACATTCTGAGTGGCGCCTGTGGAGCTACTTCTATGATTCGGGGTTTGTCAATGATGCGGGCCGTACGGTTTCCTTTCTCTACGATGCCTATGATCCACGCCTGATGTCCTTCTCCGTACTTGGGCGATTTGATTTCGGCGCAGAAACGTGCAGCTTGTTCACGAGGCAAACAGATAAGAAGGCCTCCTAAAGACATAAAAGGATAATGGTTACATTTTTTTGTGCTTGTGCTTTGGAGTTTAACAGTGACTGCCCCAGATTTTTGTTTGTAGATTTACTGCCAAATATTTAGTTTGTATAGACATCCTCAACACTCTTTTATTAAGCATTGTGGTCTTATATTAGTTTTGCGAAAACTCATTTTTAAATTGTTATGGAACAAACATTTCAGTATTTCTATTTGATCTAATTTAATGCTGTTTTAATGGCAAACTTCAAGGTTTTTGCTTGTATTAATATTGTCAAAATGAGACAAATATATTGGGTTAAAACTAGATTGAATAAAGACACTCCAACAATATATTTACAATGAATTGGTAATATAAACTGTGTCTCAGACATTATAATGGTTCTAGGACACCCACAGAAAACAAACTTGTCACAATAACCATAACTTTTGGATGTCTTAGAGGGTGAAAATCAGTATATAATAGGTATATGTATTATGCTGACGAAAAATTCTAATGGTGTCATGCTTCTTTTAAATGTAAAGTTTATGGGAATATGTTTATTTATGCAAAAATCCATTTAAATGGCTTAAAAATTGTGGTTTGTTTTGTTCAAGTGATGAGTAACTATTTTTTTTTTTTTTTTGACAAACCTGGTTAAATACACTATGATTGCTTTGTACTGTATACAGACCTGAGGTTTCAGGGCAGGTGCCATGCATGAGTCCAAACATGTTTCCACAGGCTTTAGACACAGCAGCCATCTTGGCGAGTACCGGGAGGTTGTGGATGACAAACGACACTTCACTTCTTTGTTGCTTTGCCAGAGTTTGTGCGTGACCTAAAATTCCAAATCCTGTGATGTCCGTGGCAGCATGAGCATTGAACGTGTGCATGAGACCAGCAGCTACAAATTAAATTTAAAATCAAGAATTAGAAAAGCAGTTACATATTTCCAACATCCACAAATGCACATCGAACCTGTCCTGTTGAGTCGGGCCATGTTCATCATGGCCTCGTGATAGGCCAGTTCTACATCCTCTTGAGTTACAACAAGTTTAATCTTGTTCCATTTCTCAGGCTGAGCATTCAAAACAGAGGGAATGATTATGTATGTAACGAAACACATTCATTATTATTTATTTTTTGATAAAACAAGACGTACAATATCTAGCCACTGGTGCACTGCAACAGCTACTTGTGTCCCAAAGGCTTTGTTAACACCAACACATCTCCTGGAACTGCATTGTCGGGCCTGAGTCACACAACACAACATATTTTGTTAACCAAACATGAAAATAGTACTGTACATGATGTGTGACAGCTGCGCCATCTGATATTGAAAAATAATTATTTTATTCCATTTATTTTAATGGGGTACAAACAATTAATAACCATCAAGACCTAACTTTAACCTTTAGTTTCTAAAGTTCACTTATAATATTAGAATTTGTGACAATCGGTGAAACAAAGCAAACATTTTCTCCTTTAAAGAAACAGTTCTTACATGATAAATTCATTGGGCTGACAGACGGTTGTGGCCACACCCCCCATGACCACCCAGGGGTTGAGTACCGTTTGTCCTCCTGTCACAGACGTACCTGCCTCTTCTGAGGCATCTTTGAAGCCTTGAATGATAAGAGGCATGACTTTATCCCGTTCCTAAACATAAAACAAACCAAAAAAGACATTTTTTACATTTAATAAAATAAAAACAGGTTATCAAATATTAGGAGTCATACCTTCTCTGACATTTTGTTGCTGACGCCCAAAAGCATTAACATGTTGTCACATTCTGTTACTCCCATGGCATACAAGTCACTTAAAACATTGGCACAAGCAATTCTTCCCTGTAAAGTAGATACTTTGTTAGCATATTTACAATCACTATTGCGGACAAGTTTGTTGAGTTTAGATACCATCATGTAGGGGTCATCCACAATGGGGTAGATGTAATCTGTTGTTTGAACTAGTGAAAGGCCTCCATGTCTGAGCGGGATGACACAAGTGTCCATGCCTATGCCTGTCACAAACATTTTTTTATGTATTAAACCCACACATACGTACGCACGTATAAGCAAAATGTTCAAGGTCTTGTATTCTGATTCAGTAATGCAAGCTCCCTCTGACAATGTCACGATTCCCGATTAGATGGTGGTAAACTAAGCAATTCTTTTATTTATACTTGCAAATTACACTGATAATACAGAAAATATGAACTTTAATTATAATAACTTTCTCAACGTGATAGTGAATGATGAAAGTATAATAACACACACCCACACAAAATCTTGTAATGTGGTTTCTATCAGACACTACAGTATTGTAGTAACAGCCTAGAATCCACAGTGGCAGTTTTGTCTTTCAAAACAACATAGTAAATATTAACATTACCTAGTCGAGGCATAACTGCCCCCAGGAACTGCTCATCCTCTTGATAGTGGTTTTCCTGTAAGCTTTCTAGTAGCTTCTGTAACACTTCTTGTGGAACCTGGAGTAAACAAGCATGACAACATAACATATTGTAAACAAACACTTTTGCTAAAAATAAAAAAGTAAAGCCAACACACCTTGCAGCCCGTGCCCTTGAGCTCTGCATAGCGTGTGAGCCTGAAGTTCTTGTCCAGCTCATAGCTCTCTGGGTTAAAAGACTCCCTCACAGACATGTCTGGAGAAACTCTGGGCCTTCACCACTGCTTTAGGAAACAACATATACATTTAAAATGCCTTTTGAATCAAATTGTGATGCAACTTAAAGGCAGTTGTAATCAAATTACATAGTAATAGTAAGGTAGTTAATATATAAATTCTGTTTATAATGCACTTTTTTAAAGATCAAGCAATCCATAGGAAAAATAAGCATCCTATGTCACAAATCCACAACATTACATCAAACTGTACTAGACTATAATGGAGAAAGGACAGTATGTGTAGGACAAAAACACTACTTAGATTAGATTTGTTCTGTGCAGTCACAGTGTAAAAGGGGGAGTGTTCAGGTTCATTCAGAGCCACATGGCTCAGTTCATTCACCTCTGGAGTGAATATGATGGAAAGCTCATCACTATTTAGCACTCTGCTTTAGTTAATTTCACAAGAGCACTAGTTTTACACCACTGCGATTAACAGTTTGGTTTTCATTGAGGCTTTGTATTGCAGAAAATGTTGTTTGATTGCATGCTAACATTTGCTAAAGCTGAGACATAACAAGCTGCAGCATCAGAGAAACAAACTAAAGTTATGAGGCGCTGCTAAACCAGTCCTTATGTCCTGAACACTGCACAACTGGAGTCCTGCCATCAGATAACAGATAACGAAAAGACTATAACGAATGTAGGCTGAAAAGTTCGGAAAAGGAGCAAATAAAAATGTCGGCGGCGGAAAAAATTAACCCTTTCCTCTCCTCCGCCATGCGCAGAGCACAACATCCCGCTGACTATGTGCAAAACAGCAGTCTGCATGCGCCGTGTGCAAACTTTATACGCGCTCGGAGCACTACGAGAATTTACAGCGGTTTTACACCAGATTTTAGAACCAAAGCTGACTTTTATTTCTGCAACAATTCCCCTTTAATTGCCCTGCCAGTTTCTTCTTACCAGGCTCACGTTAGCGGCGGATCCAGCACAAGAGCGGGGACTGCGCCCACAATGCACCGAGGCAACATTTAGCTGCCCTGCGCAACTGCCTGACCATAAAGTGCCATCTTTGCTTCAAAACAAAGCCTCTCAGCGCACACGATGGATATAATATGTAAATACAGACCCATTTTGAGAAGACTACACGTTACTGGAAATGCTAAGTATGTAGAGCACAATGTAATGATGTCAAATGTAGACATAATATTAACAAGATGTCCGCAGGTCCTTCGTGCTCCAGGAGGCGGCTTCAACCTCCCCTTTAATGGGCTCAAAAGTCTGGCAACACAATTCATACAATAGGGTGTACCTTTAATTGACTGTTTTCCCTCCAATTACCCATTTATAAAACACAACTTATTATTCTAATACATTTAATTATTTGGATACCTGACATGTCATGAACTTTGAAATGTATACAGACACATTGTTGCATTGTTTCAGCATTAACCAACGCTTAATTGACAGATAGACCATTTGATTTCATACGTTTATTGAGACAGCAACACAACACTGAAGAATTGGGCATAGATGGATCCAAATGATAAGATCAAAACAAAGCACGTGTTTCAATGGGCTACTTTAGATGGGATAATAATTCTATAATAAAACATAAAGCATATGATTGCTCTAATACTTAGATTTCACCACCATACATATGTGTGCTTTCTCTTTGTTTTACATTAGGCTACATCTGCAACAATGGAAAGTAAGTAAAAAACTCATAAAACAAACAAACAAAAAATTGAACTTAAAAGGAGGCTGGAAAGTTTTTTTTTTTGCCTGGACTGACAATGAACTGTTTAGCATGTTTATTAAGCCATATCTCATTCAGTTTTGAGTTCAAACCTTTATGGAGACATCTCATGAAAAAATAAAAACAATTATTTCTAAAACTGATGACTTACATATCACTGACATACCACCAGAGGCAGCCCATGTACCATGTGTGCAACAATTTCAGAAATATTGCTATAAACATTAAGTAATTTCCTTTTTTTCTAACTTGCCTGTGTTATAGCAAGACCACAGTAAACCCACTGCAGCTGACAAGCAAAATGAGAACCAAGTTTTAAGTAGTTTTTCCAAATGTTTTCTTCTACTGAATCTGTAAAAAAAAAAGCAGTTTTAGAAAGGATGCCATGCACAATTCAAATATTGACCATGCATTCAAACCTCCTGAGCCTTCTCCGTGCCAGTTTGGTTTAGTCCTGTAGGATTTGAACCCAGTCTCGTGGGCCAGGCAGCTTGTCTATTTGTGTTTGATGCAATATTTTTCAGTAGTCTACATTCTAGACAGTGACACAGCAAACTATTATTTTCAATGCATATATAATGTTTACATACTTATTGCTGTAGTCGTACTTTAATGGGCCTACAATGTTTTGATCCAAACCCTTTCTGTTATCATTGAGCCCTCTTTTTCTTTTTCCATTGGGCAAAGAGTTAGCCAGAGTTGCATCATTAAGGCACAGACCTAGACACACATTGATAATATGCACAATATTAAATGAACATTATAGATAAAGCTGACTGCACCAGTTTTCTGAACTGTAGGCTGCCGGAGCAGTGTAGTTAATTAAAATGGAATCTTTTTCACACTACTATGTATATTAATTGTATACAGAACACACATATACAAAGAACAATTACCAAAAATTTAACCACATAATGTGTGAACTCGCCTTTTTGAGACTCATGATTTTTCTCATGACTTGTAGCTCCAGCAGAATGGCCTGTAGCATGTCTTTACAGTTACACATGCAGCAGGGCATTTCTGCTGCGAAAAAGGTGTAGTGTCTGGTAAAGTACAAACAGTTTCATAAAAGTTTAAATTATACTCTATATTGTTGTGCCTTCTGTTGACCAGCAGTGCTTGTCTTACGGTAAACCTTAGCAAAGTGCAGTCCTGCTGACTTCTGAGCGGGTGCCAGGTCTGGTGGTGAGTGCAACTCTCTCCTCAGACTTCCAGATGTGGTGCTCATCAGGCAGAGAAACAGACTGCCCCTCCTCTTGTTTTGCCCCAGCACAGGGCCTGTGTGCTGATAGCCCCGTCCACTCCGATCACTCAGAATCTTCATCATTCCTGTGATCTGCCTCTTGATTTCCTGGTCCTCCTGTTGAATAGGAACATCAACAAATCATAGGTTTTATTGCAATCAGAATATGTGAGGAAGCTTACAATGATCAGGCACAACAGCAGAGTCTTTGGGCACATTGATCAGGGCTTCAACTGTAACTTCAACAGAGAAACATACAGTAGGCTATATATGTCATATTTTTACAGCACAGAATGAAATGAATTCCTGATCTGATCCAATTTTGGTATTGTCGAAAATATTGTGATTTTTGTCAAGTCACAGTCGGAATGAACTTTCAAAAGCAGCAGAAAGCTTTTGCAATGCAATATATTACAGAGTGTTTATGAATCACGTTAAAATCTAGAGCAGAGAGTCTAAAGTAGCCTATCCACCTTTTTTGTCCATGAGTAAACAAGTTAACAGCAGTAATAAGATACTTTATAACCATGTTCACGTGAGCTGCTCGCCCCTATCCTAGACACCTGTAGGAGCACCTCTGGTTGTTGCTCTCATAATTATAACAAAGAGCAACATCGTGGCTCACGTGGCATGTGATGCAATGTATGTCTCTCTAATATATAGCCTATAGCATATTCAGCAGATGTGTGGGGTAGAAACCCGTCTGATGCTGACTGGCCTAAAGCATTCTCATGAAACTTAATTTATAGGCTGTTGTCTATGGCAGGTGAACTTATCAAACTTGTCAGTCTCGGAGAAATGGCAATATTTGATCTCACAGAAATCATGAAATTTCATGAAATTCCTTCTTGTGAACATTTGTTCTTATGACCTCATCGCACTATAGACCTTGAAAACAACTTAAACGTGTAAACACAGGTGCGCACCAGAGGAGACTTGTAATCCATGAATCAGACACATGTATTCTCCGTAAAGGACAGCAGATGGCGACGACGACATTTTCACGTCGGTTTGCAGCAGTCCTTCGATCAAAAACGAGGAAGAAAAACCACATCAACTTCCGGTAGCATTAGCCTGTGTTAGCCTCATGGATCATTAGCTTTGACTTTCGCTCAGATTTCTGGAAAATTCTGGTTATCTACTATCCTTTACGCTGTGAAAATGGATATTCTTAAAGCAGAAATCGCAAGAAAGAGGAAACTTGTCGAAGAAAAGAATCTTGTTGATGTAAGGCACTGAAAAGTTCATTGTTTATGTCCGAGCCCGTTGGGTTACAGACAGCAAAGCAATATTTCTAATTTAGTTGAACAACCTACCTATTTTTTAATAAAATATTGTATTTTCCCTCGAAATTAGAGAAAATTCAATAGTTATATCATTTATATTATTAGTTAGTATTACACAAACATGTAACTTACTCGTCTAGGTTTTAGAATCTGATGTTGTCATAAATGCAGATGGAGACAAAAAGGGTACTTTGACATTAAAATAGGGAGACCAGCTTTTCAAAAGAAAAAAATTCCACATTTCTTATTTTGATAGGAAGTAATAAACACTCGTTCACATTTCTTGAACAACTAATATGAGTCAGTAAATACTGCTAGGTATCCATAAAAAAAAAAACAACTTAAAAAAACTGTATTCAAACATGATTTTATCTTTTAAAATCATAAACATGATGGACATTTCACAACAATATCTCCCATTGAATAATATCTTCTTCTGTCCTCCATCTGCAGTTATGATATAAAATATTTAGCACCATAATCTAAAAGTGTGTATGTAATAGCAAAGCAATACATGTTAATAGTTTTTTTTAATTATTTTTTTTTAAATGCACAGGACTCCAAAAAGTACTTCAAGAGGTCTGATCTAGCCAAAAAGGAACAGGAGGAGTACTTCAGACGTTGCGGATTCAAGGTAAAATAATTTCTGCTCATTTTCAGCTTTGATCGGTTTATTGTGAGCTGCTGATGGAAGATAAAATCCTAATAACTCAAAATGTACCTAAGAGCAATGAACAGTGTCATGGTTTCACTGTGCTGTTTGTCCTGTCTGCCTCCGCGGCCACCTCCTGTAGGCTCAGGGCGAGACTCCTGAGAGACAGGTATGGCTTCCACTTTGCAGCTGCATGAGCAAAGACTGAGACTGAAGCCGTGTGTTCCAACTCCTTCCTCCTCCCCCTGAGAGGCACAAACAACAGCATCCCAGTTGTATTTTGCAGTACTCAGAGCACATGCATTTTGTTTATTACATTTATATTCTGCAATTAAATTAACAATATAAAGGGATGTGCTATAGAGATGACTAATGACATAAAAGTGCTGATGAGATGTTTTTCTGTGTTTGCCTTTATGTAATGATTAAGTCTTTGTGACTTTAAAGCCCTTTACAAACATGCACGTTCCAACAAACTTCAGTTTTTCCGAATACATTGTAACTGGTTGTTTGTTCACAAATTTTCTTTAAAATTGATATTAAGTTTGAAAGCTAATCAGTTATGGGATAGGTAATGACAATAGGATCAACAATTGTAATCAAACTGCTTTTTGAATATCATTTACGTAGCTGATTAGGCTTTGACATGACTTTAAATTTTAATATTTACATTTTTCAACTTTGAAGTGGACAGGACTGTTGTTCATATTGTCCAAAAGCAAGAATCAATCTAAATACAAGTTTGAGCAAATGGATGATGAGGAAATCCGTTTGTAGCAATGTTACTCCTAATATTCTACAAATATACTAATACAGTAATTTCTTGTGTGTACTGCACAGAGCAGGGGAGTCGGGGACAGAACCCAGATATCACCTATGTGCGCTGTTTGTAAAGGACTTATTTGTACAAACTAAGTATAAATATGTTGAGCTGCTTCAAACTTATTTTTTCTATGATTCATTATGTTCTATTCAACTTGTTTCTTTTTAAAAGTTTGACTGTATTGTGCATGGGCCTTTTGAAGCATGAGTAAGAGCTGTATTTAGTAGTTTGTTTTTGAGTTTTTCCAAACATAAAATACTTTCACAGGAGAACATAGGTTTTAATTGATGTTTAATTGAACACAAAATGTAACCAGGATGAAAAGTGCACACATCAGACTGTTGCATGTTTTTGAAATACAATCTCCTGTTTTTGTTTTAGATAAAGTTGTGACTTTTGTTTGTCTTTTTCTAAACTAAAATCATGCTTGCTAAGAAGTGATGATAATGGATGCTCTTTTCTATTTTAGGTGGATAGTGGTGATGAAGAAGAACCCTCCTCTTCAAACAAGAATCCAGTGTTGGAGTTAGAGCTGACTGAGGAGAAACTGCCTATGACCCTGTCCCGACAGGAGGTGTGTGGGAACAAACACAGCACTCTCAAGCTGCCTTCTCTTCTCATATAAACAAACATGTTTTGTAGGTCATCAGGCGGCTGAGAGAACGAGGGGAGCCCATCCGACTGTTTGGAGAGTCGGACTATGATGCTTTCCAAAGACTCAGGAAGATAGAGATTCTAACTCCTGAAGTAAACAAGGTACATCTTTTGCTTGTTTATGCATTTAGAAGATTATGCATATGAAGTTGATTCACAACTTTTTAAATATGACTTTATTTAGCTAATGAAAACAGCCCCTAAAATCACACTCTTACTGTTCGGCTCCAGTGAATATGCAGTCTCAGATGGAACATCCATTTTTTATTTTTTTTTTTTACTGAGTCCATTGTCTTTTCTGTCCCCAGGGTTTGAGGAACGACCTAAAGGCGGCCATGGATAAAATTGACCAGCAGTATCTGAATGAGATTGTTGGAGGAACAGAAGGTGGCGAGTTAGACACACAACATGACCTCAAAGTTCATGAAGAAAATACAACAATAGAAGAACTTGTGGTAAAGCACTGCTCTAACTTTTTTAGCAATATATTCTAAGTAGAGAATAAATACCAGATACTACATTTAAAAATGTGCCATTAGAGAGTTTGGTGCTAGTCAAGCAATATCGTCCATTGTATTTCTAGGTAGAAACACTAGATGGCACAGTTGTAAAAATAAAATAATTGAGTCTGATTATCAAATCTACTGATGTACAATTTATCTGTTTGCCATTTACTGTGTAATTCTGGTATTTGCATTTATTTTGCAGAGTAGTTATTATTAGGGCTTAGTTCTCTAACTCAGGTGGCTGAGTGGCTAGCACTCACGCACTCATGCTTTCCTCCAAGTACTCCAGCCTCCATATAAATCTCCTAGATGCTTTTTGTTTACAATATGAATTTTTCATGTTTATGTCTTACTGTATTTTATGTAAGGCTCTTGGCAAAACTCTGGGCAGAGGAGATGATCACGGAGACCAGGATGTCATTGACAAGTTTTTGAGAGTAAGAAGCTCTAAATTAAATTGTTGTATTTTATGAAAATATAATATGTTTAACATTTCTGCTGTGTTGTTGTGTTCCAGTTTCTCCTGGGCGTTTGGGCCAAAGACCTTAACAGTAGAGAGGAGCACGTGAAGCGCAGTGTTCAGGGCAAACTGGCCAGTGCCACACACTCGCAGACTGAGTCTTATCTCAAACCTCTGTTTAGGAAACTGCGCAAGAAGGTGTGTAACACGCTGACACAATAACTGAACTCTTGGTGACCCACTGGAGTACATGTGCTTTAATTTTATTTTCATTCACATGTAGAATACAAACCGATACATTTTTATTTTTTGATGATCTTCTGTTGTCTTTTTTTGTATTGATGCGAGAAAAAATGTGAAATTCATTAAGAGTTGTTTCAAATTACACAATCAAATATTTGTCTGTATCTCTTAATGTGTTACAAGAAGAAATAACTTATACTAGTTAAAAAAAAATCTCTGTTGCTTTTTTATGAATTTCAGTCTTGGAAGACACAAAATTAAAGTTGAAAATTTGTATAGTTTTATGATTTAATAGGCCTCTCAACTGTTTTTTTTCCTCTTAGTGGAGTTGGTGACCTATTGCAAGTCTCAAAGGGTTAATTCACATTACAATTTTAACCATGTAACCCTTTTAACATGTAGAGTTTACCAGCCGACATCAAAGAGTCCATCACAGATATCATCAAATTTATGTTGGAAAGAGAATATGTCAAAGTAAGTGGGATTTTACTTCATACTCTAATTGTATCATCATGTTTTTAATCATTTGTCTTTTCAACAGGCAACGATGCATATCTTCAAATGGCCATAGGAACGCGCCCTGGCCCATCGGTGTGACCATGGTGGGCATCCACGCTCGAACAGGCGAGAAAAGATCTTCTCCAAACACGTGGCTCATGTTCTGAACGACGAGACCCAGAGGAAATATATTCAGGTAAGAGAATAAATCAAGACACTAATAATGCTTTTGTTTCATATTGTCTATGCCTAAAATGTTTACTATATTCCTGCACAAACTTATTCAAAGTACTTTACATAGCAGAAAAAAAACACATACAAATTCTGATGCATTATTAAAAGCATGAATAATCATAAGAAAAAATATGAAATAATAAAATGTTTTCTTTGTTCACAGGGACTAAAGAGACTTATGACCATCTGTCAGAAACACTTTCCAACAGATCCATCCAAATGTGTGGAATACAACGCTTTGTAAATTTGACTTTAACTTCAAATAATAATGCGGAACATGAAAGTGGAATCTTGTTAAGGACAAAGTCTTTCACTATTTGAAATGAACTTTACAGGTATGGTGTTGCCCCTTAATATTGCAACTGAGTGACAGAACTAATTGGGTACCGCTTTAGAATAACTCATCTTTAATTTGCCTTAGTAAACCATGATCAACTATAAATAAAGCCTTAATTATTCATGAACAAATGGTGAAATAATTACTGAAGAAGTTTATTATACTACTTAATTAAGGAGCTAGGATTAGGATTTAGGGTTGGGGGCAGGGCGTGGAGTAAGTAAGTAGTTACTAAGAATAATATTCTTTTTCTTCTCTTAATTAAGCATTTGTTGATGATCAATTAAGTATTTTTAGGGCTTAATTAGGGAGTATTTGCCGAATATGTAGTTATTCTAAAGTGTCACCAACTATTGTTTATCAAGCCATTGCTTTGCTCAAATAAACAAACATGTTAATGACACACTTGAACTCACCCCACCCTTATTCTGAGGAAATTGCAATGTTGCAATATTCAGTTCAAGAACATCAATGAACAAAAACATGATTTTCTTTTATCTGGATGCTAGTTACAAAGCAAATATTTAGCAAAGTTGTGTATACTTTTGTCAGTTAGAGCTTTCACATTTTAGATGTGTTTTGAGCTTTACAAGAAATTAATTTCAGTATTCACAATTGACGCTCATACATTTTTGCCACTCATTGCCGAAATCTCAAAGGTGTGATGTCTTTTGTATACTTCTATAAATACATGTTTCTGTCATTTATTTAGTTGTTTTTACAGTGTCATTTTGGGCCCACATTTGCTTATTTTTCAACTCTTGAACATGTACAGCAAAATCAGTGTGTATTGTGTTTTATTTGCATGTGTAAGTTTTATTACACAGTCATAACTCTATTTGTAGGAAAATAAAATGTAATGAAGCTCATGTTTTGTGAGTTGCTTTGCTTCTCTGTAGTTAAAAAGCCTCTTCAGACAGCTGGATTGTGGAATAGAACTATATTTAGCTGCCAGTCTGGAAATAGCTATTGATTGTTTTCAGTTCCTTGAAAGTGATGCTGACGTCACTCTCATATCTGAGCTGAACACTACTATTCCTGCCTCACCTGCTCCACCCCATCATTGATTGGAGTGTCATTTACATATTTTTTTAGTTTTGACATTTTCAAGCCCTAAATGATCAGGGCTAGTAGGGGGTAGGTGATAATAGGATTTTTCTGAGCACTCAGTTCTCAGTTGCAGAACAAAACAGGATTACTCAAACATACAGAAATCAATTCGAATACAGTTTCGGGTAAGCTAATGGTGAGTAAATACTATATATGACAAGATTTAAAGCCCATTAAGTTGATTTACTTTATATCCCTTTTATAAATCCCCTTCAAAGTCCATAATATTTTGTTTAGTTTGGTCAGAAAGTCCCACTGTTAAATACACATAGCTTACACACAACTGACGGTTTCTTTCAAGATTGAGCAATTAATTAACAAAATAAAATGTTACCAGGTTTATAGTTTGTCAAAATGTAACTATTGAGTCATATATGCAGATTTCCCCCATTATTTACAGTTAGCTCTACATATTTCAAATTTGCTAGGCAAAGTCACATTTTATTTAGTGAAAATGTAGTCTTATCTGTCATATGCACTTATGGTAAATTGATGGAACTAAAAATGTTGTTTTTTGCTGTTGAATAATTAGTTTAGATTACTAGATATTGTATAGATTATAATGATGAAACTAAAGTTTTAACCTAATAATCTTGATTTATATGCAGGAATAACAGATATAATCAAGAGTTAAGGGATTAAGTAACTAGAAACCACCAGAATGAAAATATGTGCAATGACCTTTTATATATTTCATATCAAAGTACAATATTATTAATAATAAAAACTGACTTAAGCTCCCAAACCGGCCTCATGACAACATCTTTCCACAGGCATGAAATTTAAATCCGGTGGAAGGCAGCTAAATTAATCTAGTTTAAAGGAGACCTATTATGTAAAATCCACCTTTTGGAGTTTTTAACCTTGTTACAACAGTGTTCTCTCATCATTAGTTTACCTAAAGTTGTATTTGGATTGATTCATTCATGTTTGAGTAATCTTGTTTTGTCCGGCAGCTGATGCTCCAGTGCTCCGAAAATACCTTTCTTCACCTACCAAATTTACCCGCCCACTTTTTTTGTATTTATTTGTGATTACTTTAAAATTTTGTGAAACGTGGGACAAAAGTGTCAAGTAGTTCCGTTATAGTTAATATTTGTGTTTTACAATGAAAAAAAGGGGAATTTTTGATCTGCACATGCCATAGTTTCTTCCTAACCAAATAGAAAATTCACATTAGATCAAATGCTTAGGTGCTTAAAAATCACAACAGGTCAATCCTTCAAATGCAATTTATTTTTGTAATGCGAAAGGTAATGGGTGAAGTCACCTCGAAAATGATCAATTTTGAAATTAATTAAATATTTTTGTCTAGATATTGTATGTCTAGGCACAATGTTATTAATAGAAAATAAACTGCCTGTCATTCATCGAGTCTCATGTCATCATCCAATCGTAGAACGTGGACAAAACCTTATCCTTGCACATTTTTCTTGCAGTCAGAGAAACCCCAGTGATGGAAGTCTCCCAGTGAGCTGTTAACACGTGGAGGTCCAGCCAGCGTCACCATCTGGCCTTTTGACACAGCGTTACCATGACAACGGTGGGTGCTGTTCCATGTGTTCACAGCGCATTCCAGGCCGTCTCAGGCTGTCACCCCCCGACATCTGCAACGTCACTGGATTGTGGACAAGAACAAGAATGAGCCTAAATAGTGATGCACTGTGTAAAGCCGAGTATAGATGTATCATTTAGAGACTATTATTACATAAAAGGTGTTGCGTTCACGTGAGAGCACAACTTCTATAGGTTTCAAGAATGGGATGATGTCACGAGGCCAGATAATAGAAAAAGACAGTTTTTCATTTTAAGAACTCTGTACATTGCTATAAAAAAAACTAAAAGTCATTTTACAAATACAATTAGGTGATTTCAATAGTGACAACTAGACAATAGGGAGCAGTTATTTTTTCTCCTGAAGGCCATTGATGAAACTATTCTAGCAGTGCATTTTCATTCTTGTATGCATATTTTTATATTTTATTTTAAATTTAGACAGTTTCATCTATTTTTTTGGTCAATTTATTCTGATATTTAAGAACACAAGCACAAACTCATGTTCCATATAGCCAAGCATATCAAATTAAATAAATGTCAAGTGTAATCAATTCTCAAACATATGGCAACAACATGTTTAGAACAATACCAATATGGTAATAAATATTTTCATCTCCATGGAGACAAGGGACACTGTTACTGTTAAATCAGTTTTTTCTTAAAAGTTGACTCACAGTAGAAGACATGTTATAAGATCATTTCTTATTGAATGGATGTAAAAAAAAATATATAGTATTGAGCATTCCACACTAAGCAACACTATTAAGAGAACCAATTAACACGGGTATCCTTGTGTTTGAAATAAATAATAAATAATAGCTCACATTTAATACACACATTTTTTCTATCCAAAGACCTTGTGGTGGTCAGCCCCGACTCTCTTCTGTGACGTGAAGCCTTGAAATCAGGGTTAAACATTTTTCCACTTGGTTGTGTGAGTTCTCTTATCTGCAGCCTGCTGGAGCTTTGCCTAACAGAATACATTTGTCTCAGGTTGACTGTGCTGTGACGAAAAAGTTGACCTTAAAAGCCCTCATGTATTTTCAGTATTTTCACCTCACCTAAACTGCAGTCAGACTTCAATGACCATTCTCGTCTTGACAATGTTAAAGCAAATAACAGGTTAGATTACATTTCCCTGTAAGACATACTGAACATGAATATATATAAGATTTTACTAAACATTTTGCTTGCTTTACCCAGTTTGTCTGTTTTGATCACGTTTGTATTTTGGTTAACAAAGCTGACATATGTAGATGTAATTTCACAAGTGTTAACTATAATGTAAGGGAAATAAATCTACATGAATAACACAATACCTTTATGTTCTAGGATTTGATAATGTCATGAGGCCAGATGGTGGGCAAGAGGCAGAGCCATCTTTTGCTTTAAATAAACTTCACTTAAAAAATAAACAATATTCATTTTAGCTACTTTTCAATTGTTAAAAAAACAAAAACTTGACTTGTAGAATGTTGTAATATTGCCTGATACGAGCCACATCTAAATAGCTTCATTTATATTTTGGGAGGCCATATGAGCCACGCTTGCCCCCAAACCTCCAAATATTCTCAACAGCCAGTTTAATCGTATAAGAGGTGGCAAGTCATCAGAAGTCCAGCATTTGTTGATATGTGACACAAATGAAGCTATAATGTTGATTTTCATTGTATTATATGTGCGTGTGTCTCTCTCTCTCTTCTGACGTTGAACACATCCGGCCGTGTCAGTGGACCTTGTGGAGTTGCATACATTTCCATAGAAAATCAAGGCAGAGATGTAGATTAGTGAGTCATTTTTCTGTCATCGTTTTGCAAAGACTTGATCAGTAGCTAAATGAATTATAGTGTTGCAGAGCTGAACCACTTGGACTGGTCCTTTTATGGACTCAAGCAAATGACATTTTGAGAGTTTTTTTCTTATACAGTCTTGATATAGCAACCATTAACCAACAGATGTTTGTGAGCTAACATGTTTGTGTTTTCTGTCTTCAGTGGGCAATATGGACTAAAAATGTTAACGTGATATAAAAGAGAACATTTGCGATAATAATTGAGAAAATATCTAAGGTGTCTTAACAGTAGTAGTGCAGTACTCGAAACTGGTCTTGTCTTTAGACCGGTCTCAAACTTTTTTTGAAGGTCTTGGTCTAGTTTTGGACTGGAGCACATTTGGCTCGGTCTTGTCTTGGTCTCGAATGTACTTAGACTCCGTCTTGTTTTGGACTTGGCCTTATCTTGGACTTGATTTTGTTTTTGACCCCAAGACCACATTTCATTACCACCACACTCTGCTAAACTTGCTGCTGGGGTTCATGACCCCAAAGCAGTGACCTGTCCCAAATACAGTTTACAATAAGCACTGCACAATAAGATCATGTAGACACTGATAAATGTAGAAAATTACAAAGACTGTCTTGACTTGGGCTTGATGGACAGTGGTCATGTCTGGTCTCAGTCTAGATCTATTAAAGTCTCAATCTTGTCTCAGTCTTGACTCTCAACGGTCTCGGAAAGGTCTTAGTTTCTATTAGTGCCTAACCATTGACTACTACACTTACATGTAGCTTAAATAATATTTGTGCATAATAATATCAAGATATTTAAGGTACTATATCTCTAACTTCTGATTCCACACCTCGTCATTTTCAGTGCTTTAGCCTCTGCAGAGCCTCCACAGTCTGCTTAGGTCAGTCTTGTTCAAGAGAAAAACTATAACTTTTGTCCAAACGGAGAAAAAGTTAGCAGAAAGTGGACAAAATTATATTTTGCAGTTTTTCTACATGTATTTTTTGAATTACTAAACTGTATGTATAATATGAAAATGTGACAAAGAAGAAGGCACATTCTATACCTGCAAAAACCTGCAAAAAGTTTTGAGAAGTAATTAGTTACAATAAAAGGCATTGCTTCAATAGATATTGACTTTGTTCTTAATGAGAAAACTCTATTATACTGTGATGAAAAAGCTAAATAAATCTATGCAGTTCTCTCATTCTTTCTTTTCACACTGTGTGGATGGACAGGGCCTGGACAGACTGCTTGGATGTTGCCAGGCACCAGCTGTGTAACCATGGAAAATGTGCTCATTACGTGTAGCCTCCATGCATTATTTTCCAACAATATACCTTAACACTTTCCTCATTATTCCTCCCCCAAGTTCATCCTGTGCAGCTCGTGTTGTCTTGGCTGATGTGACAGTCGGTCCACTTGGCCTAATGCATCAGCAGCACCTTGAAAGCACTCCATTTGTACTATGGCCTAAATGAAGCGTAAAGGTCACTGCAGCGTTGGTTAAAATGCTCCAGCGTGTGAGGAGTCTGTTAGCAGTAGAGTACAAAGAATGTATGACAGACAGGTTGGCTATGAGAATACTACAACACCTGCTGTTAAAGTACTTGTGAAGGTGTATCATTAGTGCTACAAAATACTAATCATGTTATTACTGCTAATACCGGCTGCTACCATCAGAACAGTGCTACAACCAACATTGTACACTGGTGGTGTTTTATTTTCCCAAGTACACTAACACTACTGTAATTTCTGGACAATAAGCCGTTACTTTTTTCACAAACTTTGAACTCTGCGGCTTATGCAACAACACAGCAAAAATAGATTGTCAGAGACTTACCGTTAACAAGTGCGGCCTATGTATGTACTTTGTCATTTTTCTTTTCTAAGCTAGTTGGTGTTATTCAGGTGCGCTCAATAGGTCAAAAAATACGGCAGTGTGTTTGCAAAGAAGATGAAAACAAATCTCTTTTTGTTGTAAGAGTCTGAGAATAGATCTTTAATAGTTGCTTTGTAATGAATCCTCATGCATAGATATGAGATGCCACACCTTACCTATGGCTTTGGAACATCTTCCAACTGATTAGTTCCATAACAGCATTCTCCCATAAGTCTATGTTTTAGAAGTCCACCAAACATAAAAATTTAAGTCAAGTTGTCTTACTTAAGCACTTTTTTTGATTTTGCAAGAACAGTGTGTGTGTATACTATTTTTTTCTTTGTAATTATATTCAGAAATTCACTTTAGGACATTTTCTAGATTTGTAAGAATTTTTCCTCACTTGGGTACACTATTCATTACAGTTCATATATGCAAGGATGTTTTGTCTTTAGCACACTAACAGTACAACTGGTTACTCTCTAGTCTGCAAACGTTATAATTAACGACCGCTTTCTTAGTCTTGAAAATCGTAATTGCTGAAGCGAATCAATGTAAAAAGGAACACAGGCCGCAATTTCTTCCCCTTGTTAATCAAGCCACCACTGCCTCCCCTGACATCTACATGCTTTGGGATGGATGGAACACTGAACGCCAGGCTATGCGCCATGGCAGCAACTGTTGTGATCAAGGCACAGTAACATGTTTGTATATAGGCGTAAAGATTTTTGGATGAACTTAAAACTCATAGAAGATAGAAAAAGAGAAACTACAAGACTCCATCGACCTCTCAGTTACAGAAAGATGAAAGGTTTACTAATATGAAGCATGGAACTCCACAAAGTTCTACTGTTACAAAAAAAAGTCTGGAGGGAGTTAATAATCACAAAAGAGAGAAAAAAAGTTGGATTCCCCAACATGAATTGTGTTTTCACGTTACATTTTCATTTGTTGGCTGCTAGCCTAGGCCACTAATTGGACCAGTAAAGTGGTGCACTGAACCTACTTGTGAATGGAGCCTGCCCTTTTGTACTGGCTGTGTTTGTTGTTGTAAGTGTTAAAATGATTCCGCATTTGCATCTCCTTGCAGCAGAGATTTCCATATTCACTAAGCCAGACATGTTATCTTTGGTTCTGAAGTTGACAACATCAGACCAATTTCATTTACATCTGGCTGCAGAGACAGACGTCTCCATGGTGAGCGGCATGGCAACAGCTTCTTTAGCTGAAAGATGAGGAACAAACTGGACAAAAGCATCAAAGCTCAGAGCAAAGATGAAATTACATACATGAATGATGAGTCAGTCACAGCCAAAGAATGAATTCAAAACACTCAAAGGATGAGGAACAGTGTACGGATGGGAAAATAAATGATTAGAAAACATATTATGCAAAATGTTTAAGAATGTAGGCTATTGAGAATTGAATTTTGTTCTAACTTTGCTTCCTCTTAGCTTTGTCTATGAGATACTACTCTTTCTTCTTTGAGCCTCACTAAAGACTGTTCTGAATTCCCCATATTTGTGATGTCATAGTTAAATCTTTGAGATCTTCTGTACTATTTTTAAGTAAATTGATTGCATCATTCAAGCTCATTATTAGCAATTGTGTCTTAGCATATCAGGCAAAAGGGGTCTGATTTCTTCCCCTTTGCAACCATTAGATGGGGCTTTACTCAATTACTGATGTGGACAAATCACATGGATGTTGGTGAAAACAGGAGTTGCTAACTTGGCTCTCACCAGATGGATATGTGTTGAACGATTTGAGTTCTTCCACAGTATCCATCTGGAGCTTTACTTGCTGAAAGCGTTTGGGAAAAGGGTAGGACGTTTAATAAAATACATCGAGCTGATTGGGTGTGCGGCTTACCTTATATGTGTTTAACCAATCAAGTAACAATCGTAATTGCAATATCCAATGTCCGCATGGGATAGAAGTGTCACACACACCTATCTTATTTTCTTTCAAAAGAAAAAATACAGAAACAGAATCAAACGCAGCAGAAACTGCTGTCTTTGTTTGATTCAAGCGGTACTTCCTGTCGTCATTACAACCTCCTCAACCCAGTGATGCAGTATGATTTGGCGGGTAAACTGCTTGGTTGAACAGCAAACCAATCGGGCTGCTGGAAGTCCATATAGATTATCTTGAGTTTGTGAATTCACAAATATAGTGGCTGGCCAGGTTAAAAGTTGCAGGTCATAAGATTATGCAAATATGCAGGTATCAATAAACTTTGAGTAAAATAACGAGAAAACATCAAGGTTAAGGATCTTTCAAGTTTTCACTGACACAGTTGACTTTGTCCTATCTCTTCTATTTTGTTCATTATCTAAACAAATAAACTATCAAGCTATGATACAGATAAAGAGAAAGCTGTAACCTCAATTAGACTCAAATTAACCATTCAGTTTACCCTAATCAAAACTCAAAATATAACCCTTTAAAATGTATTAAACATTCCTAAAACCATATATTTTTAATTACTGTCAACCTTTGAAGAAGATTGTCAAACCTACAACTTTTCACCAAAGAACATTTTAAGGGTTTAAATTCTGTTTTTCTTCTGTACAGAGCTTGTTCTCACTTAATTGGAGTCAATCAGGCATAAGCCCTACAAAGCCTCAGATTCACAGAAGTCCAGCCATTCATTTGTGCCCCAAAGAGACAGAAACCAAATCAGTTTGAATTTGAAGACATTTTTAGTCAGTGTTTTAGAGAAAATAGGTCTGATCCATTATCTTCAGAGTCTGTAACTTTATGGTAGGCTAATTTACAACAACATGCAATTCAACGTAAAAGGCAGAGCTTATGCTAAACTCCAAAACGGCTTCCCAGTTCCTACACGCCCACTCTAGTCCCTTTCCGACGCAGACAGTCAGTGGACAGTTCTTCGACACCAAACGTCTTCTCGTGCGTAAACACACACGCTCTAACCGGTGCCAATTACAAAAAACGCACGACTCTCCCCAGAATTCGGACACATGTTGCAGTCTGCGCTCCTACGATCATCATGGAATCTCTGCACACCTCCAACCCGGGACTGGACATCGGTTCTCGGTCAGAATCGGAACAACCTGACCACGCACTTGCCTGGGACACCGCTCTGAGCACGCTGGCGGCTGTGCTCGTGTACGTGGCCGTTAAAGTCACTCTAGACGGGGTCAGGCAGTGGCGAGCGCGTGTCCGGTGCTGATCGTTGGCTCCGGACCCGTGGGTCTCACAGCCGCACTGGTCGCTGTCCGCTCGGGGAAGGTGCTGAGGCTGACGGTGCTGGATGAGCGGTACCGGAGCGGCTGCTGTGCCGACCCAGCAGATCGCACTGGACCCCCGCAGTGTTAGGTTTCTGCTCGGGCTCGGGGTGGACTTTGATAACATGGAAGGCTGCTGGCACGGAGAGCACTTCTTCACTCGTATCGGTGTGTTTCAGAGTATCTGCTGAGTATTTTGGAGCAGAGGAAGCATAAAGTGGATGTGAAGGTGCAACTGGGGACCAAGGTAGTAACCCACACAAGCCGTTCAATGTTGAACTGAATGAGATGTTCTTTTCACAATATATATAGACTACAAAAGCTGCCAAATTATTCCATCCTCAAGTTAGTTTATCAGTCTATGCAGACCTTAAAGGAGACATTGGCCCTGCTTAGTCCTTAAAGGAGACATTATGCTTTTTCCAGGTACGAGTTTGCAAAGGTTGGGGTTTGATTATACTTGAAAATGTACAATTGCATTAAGCACAATCAGAGAGATGCTTGTAGAATCTAGCTTTACAACAAATTTCCATCTGTAGTCCTGGAAAGAGGTGGGATGGGGCTGCTATAGGACATATTTTTAGTGTAGGGGAATCCAAAAGCACCTGGAGGAAACATAGAACATGCAACCTCATAGAAAGGCCCAGACCAGAATCGAGAGTCGACCCCAGAATCTTCTTAAATTTTAAGTGCTGTCTCTTTGTTTTAACTGAAGGGCTGAGCCACCACTTTCTTCATTTTTTCCCCAATGATATGTATCATACAATCTTAAAATTGATTGCAGAACACACAAAGTCCATTTACAAGCTGCCTGGGAGTCCATCCCAGAACTTTCTTTTGCGTAGGGATGGTGTAAACATTGGTTCAGGCTTTTGCATTGAGGGCAGAGCACTAACCAGTGTGCCACCATGTTTTAATAGCTTATAGTTGCCACTAAGTACAGGGATATGGGTGGAGCTAGTGAGTAGGTGAAAACAGTACTTTTCTGAGTACTTGAATCTCATTTGCAGCACAATATCTGATTATCAAGCATCTAAGGGCCAATCAAAAACAACTGGGATAAAGTGAGGATGAGGGGATATTTCTTTTTTAATTTTCTTTTTCACTGAACATTGGACACACCCATGAGTAGCCTTGCACCTCTTAAAATCACAGAAAGAAGCAGATGGACATTTCCTGAACAGTTTTAGTTTGTTTACTGTAGAATGTCTACAGTTACATACAGCATTACAAACACACTTTAATTGCTCTTCTGTTTTCGTTTTTGGCCATTAGTTCAAAACAAACTTGATAACTGAAATATAATATTGATGCTAACAGATGAGGTGTCAATTAAGTGTTTTACCATTACCCTATCTGTAAAAAATCCTCTTATTAACTACAGTATAATCCAGAACATTTGCTGTATATAACACACTTAAAGTTCTGATGCTGACTTGGTTTGGAGTTTTATGTTAGAGAAGGAAGAGAAACTTTCTCAAACCTGATCCCTGCTGGCGACAGGGTCAGAGAAGAGTCAGTTCCTCTGAAATCAGTATAGACGAGAGTGCCAGTTCACAATAGACTTTCTTATCAGAGAACCAACACCTGACTGTACATATTGGCTCAAATAGTTGGAATTTGAGTGTTCTCAATATACACTGCAAAAGTGAGGATAACACTGACAGTAATCATTTCTCTTATACAGACTTTCTAAGTTCTTAAAAGCTTAATAAGGGTAGGCCTATGGAGATTTGTAAATACAGAGTGTAAAGTGTATTTCTTTGACATTTGAAATGTATTATTGTAAAATATAAAAGGTAATTTGTATGATTGACATTGTTTAAACTAGATAACAATTCCAATCAAAAACACCTTTTAACTCTTGTCTCACAGATGACGCAGAGAGTGAGTTATGCAGCCACGTCTTTGTGTCTGTCCCAGTTTATCCAAAGCTTTGGTGTAATATGATTGTGAGGGATCACTTTGCACATTTACACCTGATCCATGAGCTCAGACAAAGCTCTGAGCGCTCTGTGTGTCCTGACTTTATCTAAACGCAGACAAAACTAGATTATGTCATACAAGCTCAAACCCAGATGTGACGAACAACAAAGAAAACATTATGTAAAACCATATGTATTATATTAGTTTAACCTTATGATAAACATACATATATATTCAAGAAGGTTGCAGGTTCAAACCTCTTTTCTGTAGCTCTGTATCACTATATACATCAAAAATAGACTCCTTTTGTGGTGAAAGGAGGCGGAGCCAGCAGTAGAAAATCAGTTCTGCCATCTTAAACAAAAAGTATTATTATAAACTTAGTTTATGCAAAGGAAAGTCAATAAATACATTTCATACTTACATTCCTTTACACACAATAACTGTCACTTTCTAAAATAATCAACCAGTGAAATGACATACACACATTCACACACAATATACAATGGAATCAAAGCAGGTGATCTTGTGGGAAACCTTTGACAAGAGCTCTGGACAGATTAAAAGGCATTCATTTTTTCAGGAACTCTGTCTTGTTTCAGAAATAATGTGCAAAATACAGTAACTAAAAGGTCAAAGCAATTCTCTTGACTTTTAACACAGAGTGACTATGTGTCTTCAAATGGTAGCGAAAGACTTGACCTGACATTCAGCATACCTATTAAATAATCAGGTAAAATACCACAAAGGGTTTTGTACACAAACAAAGAACAGTGGTTAGGGTTAGGTTTCTCTTTTTCCTATAGTTGATTAACTTTTAAAGTATATTCACAGTAGTTTCTGAATCCATATCCTGTAAGCGGACCAATTATTAATTGTATTTTTAAATAACAGGGCAAATTTGTTAATCCTCTTTATTGCTTCCTCACAAAAAACACAATCAGTTTAATTATTTCCCCTGAGTCATTTCTTTTGCAACCAGTAACTGGAGCTCTAACTCAATCCCTGATGTGTTAAATACCTGACTGTCACGTGAGCTTTACTATGTCATGTGAGGTGTTTTTAATGTAATTGTAGAGTCAGTGCAATCTCAAAACAATTTCAAGCTGATCAAATGCAATCTTGCCAGCTTGTCTCCTCCTCTGTGTCCTTCTCTGCCCCACCTTTTTTTTTTTTTGGCAGTACCTGTTTTATTGAGGCTCTGTGATACATCCAGAGCATCTGCAGAGCAGATTTAATGGCTGTTCGTGTCATAACCTTGAGTCTGTCTGTTTGACAAATGGCACCTGTCAAATAAGTAAGTCTCTGAGGCTGCTCTACTGCTCAGAGAAATGTTGAATCATAAACACACCAAAACAAAAGCTTCTACAGACTTACACAAGGACAACAACTTCAGAAATACTTAATATTGTAATTTCGTTTATACTTTCTAATGATCAGATATCTGTTGATTTTTCAAATGCACTATGCTGCCTTTTAGTATGAAGTCAGAATGTGGCTGGTAAGCTGATTTGAACAGATTCTGGCAGATATGATTGAATTGTCATGCCCCCTTGTCTCGGTTCACAGTCAGTGTGAGCACAACAGCATGTACTAGTAGAGTATTGATATAAATTATCTTATATGTTTGTACTTCTGTGATAATATTACAATATTCACATTTTTAAAATGTTTCTTTTGGGTTGAGTTATTATTGTTATCGTTTAAGTCAACTGATGACTTAAACGGGTCTGTCTTGGTACAATTCTGTGAGAAGTACATTGATATGACATTTGTGTTGTTTTTCCACAGTTCTGTGAGGACTACCTGCGCCGCCTGCCCGCTGCAGACTGGCCTCGGGTCATCGTGGTGGCCGATGGTTCCTGTGGAGAGTCCTGCTCAGTGCTGGGCCTGAGTTCAGACTACACTGTGGAGTCGTGCCAGGCCTATGGAGCTAACGCCACCATCGAGAGGCTGGACCAGAGGCAGGTCAGAGGCACAGCTCATTTAGTTTTTCCTCATGTACTTGTAGAGATATCAACTTTAAACAGCTTCTGTTTTTTGCTTAAAAATAATACTGATATGCAAATTAATAAAACATAGCAGCACATGCACAATACTGGGACATAGCACAATGTTTAAAGGCACATATGGATTTTCAAAACAAACTAAAAAACATGTTTACTATAACGTAGATTTTCCACCCTCAAAGATGCTTTCAAGGTTTAGCTTTAGTTTTTCACCTTTGGTTATGTACCATATTTATTCGCATTATCCCATTTTAAAGTATAGTATTATCTTTCTAATTCGTTCCACCCCCAGAAAGTTACCCAGTGCCACTTTGAAATACTTCCATTTTGTTAACAATATGATGAGACCTCAGTTGTTCAGGAAAGATCCATCACAAAAGAAATGGAATCAAAAGGACAAAGTTTTCAGAGTGGACATTTTATGCTACACTTTTTCAGTTCTGACTATACATGCATACATATCTTTCTGGAGAGAAGAGTTAAAAGGATAAAGTCTGAGCAGTCTGACCATCTGAACTGGTCTAGTACCTTAACCAGAGACATATGCAAGTGTTTCTTCTCTTTAGACAAGCGTGTCTCATGTTCTGCGCAGAAGCTCCAGCCTCAATGACCTGCAAAGGCTTAACTCGCATTGATTCAGGATTGTTACATGTGTGCTTTAGGCTGTTACCATGCAATTAAGAGAGAAAATAAGTTGATATGAGCTTTGAAAATCGCAAACCCAATGAAAAACTTGTGAGGTTCATTAAACAACAAAATCCCAACAAAAAAAACAAACAAACAACAACAACAACAAACAACAACAACAACAACAACAAAAAACAACAACTGCATTTAAATGTTAGCAGTCCTTCTATACATGTTATTTGCCTACAGAATGTTGTGATGTCACATGATAAAGCTATATCTGATTTGTCTACATGTCTACTTTAAGATATTCCAGGTTCAGCTGCTCTTCCTGTGTCAGTGTGAGTGAGAAGAGACAGAACAAGCAGCAGCAGCAGCTCTTTGTTTACTCTCATACAGGTGAAGACAGGACACACAGGATATTGCAGGATATTAGAGTGCCGCCGTGGCCCCATAAAACACATGACAAACAAATAGTGACGAGGAGCAGCTGAGAACTGTCCCTGAGCGGAATGTCAACAAGCCTTTGTACAATACTTGGAACTGAAACCAAAAGTGTATTTCAGTTATTTCATTCAACAATGCCAAACCATTTTAATTCATTTTGAAATTTGCACCTGTCCTTGATGCTTGAGGCTTTCAAATTCCCTTAAGACATTTGAATCACATGATGCCTTTCAAAATATGAACAGGGAGTGAAAAGGAGTGACTTTGTATCCTCATCAAAAACACTGATATTCACAGATTTGTGATGTCGTAGGTAGATCTCTTTTGCACTGTTTTTAATCCCAGAAAAAAACAACAGACTTGTTTTGAGCATTTTTGCAGCATTAGCATATCAAGGAAGATCAGTTTGATTATTTTCCCTGTATAATTTCCTTTACAACCAGTAGATAGAGCTCAAGCTTAATTTTTGTTGTGGGTAACACTTGACTGTCATGTGTTATGCATTATTATACATATTTTTGGCTTTAATACATAAAGTAAATCAGCTTTTAAAAACAAATGACCATGAGCCACTTCTTACTTCTTCACAAGCAAAGTGAGCTTAAACAGAGGTGTTTATCTCATAGTGCATAGAGGTGGGCACCCACACAATGGTAATAAGCATTTAATTATTCAATTTGCCTTATAAAGATGTACGATTCCAAAATTCTTTGGCAAGCTACTTGGAAGGTGATAGAGAGCTACTGGTAGCTCCTGATCTATGGGTTGGAGGCAATTGCTCAAGAACATGTTTGGAATAATGATAATAATACATCACATCTGTGCTTTCAATAAATATATTACTAATCATTTTGCACTTTTGTAATATACTGCGGCCATTTCACAATAGAATAATAATTAAACTTCAACTATTACATTTAATGACAATTAAGATTAAGATGCACACAAAGATCGATTTTCGTCAAAATTGCCTGCCCCTAATGTAAGCATTTACCGTATATCATATAGTCTTATGTATATTTTGTCTTTGTCAAAAATGAAATGAATCTGGTTGATCTAATTAACCATATACCAAATTATCAACTTTTTACAATC
Source organism: Mugilogobius chulae (assembly GCA_038363315.1). Lineage (NCBI taxonomy): Eukaryota > Metazoa > Chordata > Actinopteri > Gobiiformes > Gobiidae > Mugilogobius > Mugilogobius chulae. The sequence continues at coordinate 18,572,363 of CM076411.1, read as the reverse complement.
GTATGTTTTTCTCTGATAAGACAGTTGTAATAAGCTATCAGCTCGTACCTGACAGTTTCGGCGGCAGGACTTCCGCCTTCGTCAGAGGTGACGTCCGATGTTGTGACGTGTGTCTCTTAAAGGATGTTCCGAGGCGTGGCCAATTTGACAGATCTGTCCAACTGGCCACGCCTGCCCCCGCCTGGTGGTCTCTGGAGAAGTGAATCCCATGTGTGAGCTAGATTGAAAGCTCCTTCGTCTCTGTTGATGGTCCGTGTGCTCCGCTTCCTGATCTCAATAGCCTCTCGTATCCATCTTTTGTATTTTTGTTCCTCTGTTCCAATTATTCTTGTGTTGTCCCAGGCGTGGCCAGTTGGACAGATCTGTCAAATTGGCCACGCCTCGGAACATCCTTTAAGAGACACACGTCACAACATCGGACGTCACCTCTGACGAAGGCGGAAGTCCTGCCGCCGAAACTGTCAGGTACGAGCTGATAGCTTATTACAACTGTCTTATCAGAGAAAAAACATACGATTGTAATCAAAGTTAGACAGAATGAATTTACCAAGCGTAATACGCGGAAGTTATGGAATACAATGTCTCAAAGACTTACGCCGACTGGAGAAGATCACGAAGACCCAAGCCCGCTATAAAAACCACCTACGATTCAGCCTGAGGTGCAAAGACGAGGATATAACACCAAAGAGCCTGAGGATAAGAAGTCCCATACACACAAGAAATGCAGAAAAAATAATCAACAAGGCCAGACGAGACTTACTCAAAGAACGAATTAGGACGATAAACAACAAATTGGAAAGAATAGAAAAAGAGCTACGGGAGCAAATTGAACGCTTCAAGGAGAAATACAAATTTGACGAGGAGTTTACAGCGATGGGGAATAAACACTTACAAGACATTTATGAAAAGGAATTCGGCAGAACCAAGGAGCGACAAAAAGGTAAATTGGATAAGCTAATCAAAAGCGGAAAACACAAACACATAGAAGCTAACGATAAATGGTTATGCAACCTCTCACAACGCACGCTCACGGACACAGAACAAAGCATATTGAAACGAGGACTTAATTTCGCTGTCACACCAAACAAAATACCGCAGGAAGAATACATCATCGCAACAGAACTAGCATGCAATAAAATCAAGGACCCGGGGAAAAAGGCAGAACTACGTAACTCAGTTGCAGGAATTCTCAAATCAGCCAAACTACCAAAATGCAATATTACTAAAGACGAAAGGAAGGCAATAGACACACTAACTAAGGACAAACAAATAACAATAATCCCAGCAGATAAGGGCAGAACAACAGTAGTTATGGACACGGAAACATACGAACAGAAATGGACGCACTTTTAAAAGACACTGACACATACGAACTACTGAGAAATAACCCAACAGAGGAAAAGAAGCGATACTTAAGGCATTATTAAAACCACTCGCAGAAACAGGGAAAATAACCACAGCAGCATACAACCATTTCATCCCCACAGCCAGCATAACTCCCCGCATTTATGGAACTCCAAAATACACAAGAAAGACACACCACTCCGCCCATAGTAGACAGCACAGGATCAGTCACGTNATTATGCGTCCACTCCATCCACCCTTCTTGCATGTTCTTCAGCGGTGATGGAGGCTTGGTGGAATTATGGCCGAACCAGGCTTTCCAGCCTAGGATGTCCAGGGTCATCCGCTTGGGACAGCGTTGTCATCCCCCACATGCGTCAGCGGAGGGTGAAGGGTGTCACCTGTCATGTCCGGTCAGGGCATTTCGCCGCTTCCTGCACTGCACGGCTGGCTTCAGGTATTCTGACCAGTTATTTGTGGGTTTTGATGCGAAGGATCGAGGCACTGCTCTCTCTTCGCAGCGCTTAGCCCACTGGGTGTGCCAGGCGGGTCACATGACTGACGAGGCAGAGGGGCGTTCCCCTCCTGCACTCATCAGAGCTCGTTTTACCTGGTGTGTGGCCACCTTTTCAGCTACTCTTAGAGGGGTGCCCCTAGAGGAGATCTGTCTGGCAAACTCCTGGTCCTCCTTGTCGACGTTTGTGCAGTCATATCTGTTGGATGTGACAGTGCGGTCAGTGACTCATTTGGTCCTTTATCGCGGGCCGGATGAGTCGTCATGAGGTGACGGCCTAAGGACTTTCCTCTTTGTTGGCGATGTGCCTCAGGCGCTTTTTGGAGAGGCGACCTGCGCATTGCTTCCAGTTTCAGCGTCTTCTTCTGGAGGCTTTTGCCTGGGTGTTCTTGGCGCTCTTGGGAGAGGCGGCCTGTTCACCTTCGTTCGTACTCCTTCTGGATACTTTTGTGGTGGTGTCCTGGTGCTCTTGGGAGAGGCGACCAGTTCATCAATGCATTAGCACTCCTTCTGGATGCTTTTCTTGTGGTGACTTGGCGCTCTTGGGAGAGGCGGCCTTTCATCACCTTTGTTTCTTTTTCATGCGGGTGGTTGTGGCAGGTCCGGGCAGGACTATGTGCCTTCTCTCCATCCGGTTTCAACCTCGCCCGCTGCCTCTCTGTACTTGGTACGAAGTAGGTTTGCGGGTGCGCTCCAATCATGTATGCCTGCTGGGAGTACATTGATCCTACGGCCTTCGCGTAGAGTATGCCAATAGCGAAGCCCGTAGAGGGCGTAGCACATACGACATAGAAATCTTAGTTACCTAATGTAACTGTAGTTCTATGAGTATGTGCGTAGCCCTCTACCTGCAGGCCCAGCAGGCATGTCTTCCACTGTGCTAGAGTTCAAGAAGGGCGAGCGATAGTGGACAGGGCCTTATATACGGCCAGTGGGGAACCACGTCCTCATGATTGGAGCGGTACATTGTTTGATCTTCAGGTGCGAGGCGCTGCCTCGAGTGTTAGCCAATAGCGAAGCCCGTAGAGGGCTACGCACATACTCATAGAACTACAGTTACATTAGGTAACTAAGATATATTATATTCAAGAAGGTTGCAGGTTCAAACCTCTTTTCTGTAGCTCTGTATCACTATATACATCAAAAATGGACTCCTTTTGTGGTGAAAGGAGGCGGAGCCAGCAGTAGAAAATCAGTTCTGCCATCTTAAACAAAAAGTATTATTATAAACTTAGTTTATGCAAAGGAAAGTCAATAAATACATTTTTACTTACATTCCTTTACACACAATAACTGCCACTTTCTAAAATAATCAACCAGTGAAATGACATACACACATTCACACACAATATACAATGAAATCAAAGCAGGAAATCATGTGGGAAATCTTTGACAAGAGCTCTGGACAGATTAAAAGGCATTCATTTTTCCAGAAATAATGTGCAAAATATAGTAACTAAAAGGGTTAGAGCAGTTCTCTTGACTTTTAACACAGAGTGACTAAAGTGTCTTCAAATGTTAGCGGATAGACTTGACCTGACATTCAGCATACCTATTAAATAATCAGGTAAAATACCGCAAAGGGTTTTGTACACAAACAAAGGACAGTGGTTAGGGTTAGGTTTCTCTTTTTCCTATAATTGATTAACTTTTAAAGTATATTCTCTGTAGTTTCTGAATCCATATCCTGTAAGCGGACCCATTATTAATTGTATTTTTAAATAACAGGGCAAATCTGTTGCTCGGCTCTTATTGCTTCCTCACAAAAAACACAATCAGTTTAATTATTTCCCCTGTGTCATTTCTTTAACCAGTAACTGGAGCTCTAACTCAATCCCTGATGTGTTAAATACCTGACTGTCACGTGAGCTTTACTATGTCATGTGAAGTGTTTTTAATGTAACTGTAGAGTCAGTGCAATCTCAAAACAATTTCAAGCTGATCAAATGCAATCTTGCCAGCTTGTCTCCTCCTCTGTGTCCTTCTCTGCCCCCACCCTTTTTTTTTTTTTGGCAGTACCTGTTTTATTGAGGCTCTGTGATACATCCAGAGCATCTGCAGAGCAGATTTAATGGCTTGTTCGTGTCATAACCTTGAGTCTGTCTGTTTGACAAATGGCACCTGTCAAATAAGTAAGTCTCTGAGGCTGCTCTACTGCTCAGAGAAATGTTGAATCATAAACACACCAAAACAAAAGCTTCTACAGACTTACACAAGGACAACAACTTCAGAAATACTTAATATTGTAATTTCGTTTATACTTTCTAATGATCAGATATCTGTTGATTTTTCAAATGCACTATGGTGCCTTTTAGTATGAAGTCAGAATGTGGCTGGTAAGCTGATTTGAACAGATTCTGGCAGATATGATTGAATTGTCATGCCCCCTTGTCTCGGTTCACAGTCAGTGTGAGCACAACAGCATGTACTAGTAGAGTATTGATAATAAATTATCTTATATGTTTGTACTTTTGTGATAAATTTTACAAAATTCACATTTTTAAAATGTTTCTTTTTGGGTTGAGTTATTATTGTTATCGTTTAAGTCAACTGATGACTTAAACGGGTCTGTCTTGGTACAATTCTGTGAGAAGTACATTGATATGACATTTGTGTTGTTTTTCCACAGTTCTGTGAGGACTACCTGCGCCGCCTGCCCGCTGCAGACTGGCCTCGGGTCATCGTGGTGGCCGATGGTTCCTGTGGAGAGTCCTGCTCAGTGCTGGGCCTGAGTTCAGACTACACTGTGGAGTCGTGCCAGGCCTATGGAGCTAACGCCACCATCGAGAGGCTGGACCAGAGGCAGGTCAGAGGCATAGCTCATTTAGTTTTTCCTCTTGTACTTATAGAGATATCAATTTTAAACAGCTTCTGTTTTTTGCTTAAAAATAATACTGATACACAAATGAATAAAACATAGCAGCACATGCACAATACTGGGACATAGCACAATGTTTAAAGGCACATATGGATTTTCAAAACAAACTAAAAAAACATGTTTACTATAACGTAGATTTTCCACCCTCGAAGATGCTTTCAAGGTTTAGCTTTAGTTTTTCACATTTGTTTATGTAACACAGTGGTCCCCAACCTTTTTTCTTGCAAGGACCGGTACAGTCACAATTTTCTTCTCTGGGGACCGGTTGAGGTTGGGTAGCGCCAATAACAACAACGCAAAATGCATACAACTGATTGTTGTGCATATTTTTTAGCTCTTATTGCTTTAATTTGCAATTTATTTGGTTAAATGGCACAGTGTTTTCATAGTAAAGCACAAGGAAGTAGTGATAAACTATCAAATAAAAAACAAATTACATCTTAAAAGATCCTCTGAGGCCCAGTAGCAGATGGCCTGCGGACCGGTTTTGGGCCTCGGACCGGTGGTTGGGGACCCCTGATGTAACATATTTATTCGCATTATCCCATTTTAAAGTATAGTATTATCTTTCTAATTCATTTCACCCCCAGAAAGTTACCCAGTGCCACTTTGAAATACTTCCATTTTTGTTAACAATATGATAAGCCCTCAGTTGTTCAGGAAAGATCCATCACAAAAGAAATGGAATCAAAAGGACAAAGTTTTCAGAGTGGACATTTTTATGCTACACTTTTTCAGTTCTGACTATACATGCATACATATCTTTCTGGAGAGAAGAGTTAAAAGGATAAAGTCTGAGCAGTCTGACCATCTGAACTGGTCTAGTACCTTAACCAGAGACATATGCAAGTGTTTCTTCTCTTTAGACAAGCGTGTCTCATGTTCTGCGCAGAAGCTCCAGCCTCAATGACCTGCAAAGGCTTAACTCGCATTGATTCAGGATTGTTACATGTGTGTTTTAGGCTGTTACCATGCAATTAAGAGAGAAAATAAGTTGGTATGAGCTTTGAAAATCGCAAACCCAATGAAAAACTTGTGAGGTTCATTCAACAACAAAATCCTAACAAGGAAAGCAAAAAACAACAACAACAACAACAACAACAACAAAAAACAACAACTGCATTTAAATGTTAGCAGTCCTTCTATTACATGTTATTTGCCTACAGAATGTTGTGATGTCACATGATAAAGCTATATCTGATTTGTCTACATGTCTACTTTAAGATATTCCAGGTTCAGTTGCTCTTCCTGTGTCAGTGTGAGTGAGAAGAGACAGAACAAGCAGCAGCAGCAGCTCTTTGTTTACTCTCATACAGGTGAAGACAGGACACACAGGATATTGCAGGATATTAGAGTGCCGCCGTGGCCCCATAAAACACATGACAAACAAATAGTGACGAGGAGCAGCTGAGAACTGTCCCTGAGCAGAATGTCAACAAGCCTTTGTACAATACTTGGAACTGAAACCAAAAGTGTATTTCAGTTATTTCATTCAACAATGCCAAACCATTTTAATTCATTTTGAAATTTGCACCTGTCCTTGATGCTTGAGTCTTTGAAATTTCCTTAAGACATTTGAATCACATGATGCCTTTCAAAATATGAACAAGGAGTGAGAAGGAGTGACTTTGTATCCTCATCAAAAACACTGATATTCACAGATTTGTGATGTCGTAGGTAGATCTCTTTTGCACTGTTTTTAATCCCAGAAAAAAACTACAGACTTGTTTTGAGCATTTTTGCAGCATTAGCATATCAAGGAAGATCAGTTTGATTATTTTCCCTGTATAACACTTGACTGTCATGTGTTGTGCATTATTATACATATTTTGGCTTTAATACATAAAGTAAATCAGCTTTTATAAACAAATGACCATGAGCCACTTCTAACTTCTTCACAAGCAAAGTGAGCTTAAACAGAGGTGTTTATCTCATAGTGCATAGAGGTGGGCACCTACACAATGGTAATAAGCATTTAATCAATTTAATTTGCCTTATAAAGATGTATGATTCCAAAATTCTTTGGAAAGCCACTTGGAAGGTGATAGAGAGCTATTGGTAGCTCCTGATCTATGGGTTGGAGGCAACTGCTCAAGAACATGTTTGGAACAATGATAATAATACATCACATCTGTGCTTTAAAATGAATAAATTAATAATAACGTTGCACTTTTATGATATACTTTACAGCCATTTCACAATAGAATAATAATTAAACTTCAACTATTACATTTAATGACAATTAAGATTAAGATGCACACAAAAGATCGATTTTCGTCAATATCGCCTGCCCCTAATGTAAGCATTATAGTCTTATGCATATTTTGTCTTTGTCAAAAATGAAATGAATCTGGTTGATCTAATTAACCACATACCAAATTATCAACTTTTAGCTTATACTACCATTCTCACAAAAATCTGTATATACTTTGTAATTTCTCCTGTTTTGCAAATATATGAAACACGTTGCATCCCCCATTCATTTCAATGGTGGATGTAAAGAAGTGTTATTATTTGTGAGTAGTAAGAAAATCCTACCCCTTACCCTAACCAACTCCAAGCCCCAGACCCAAACTCACCCATTTGTGTAACCCCAAACCTAAACTTAGACATTCAACCCAAAGAAACCAAAACACCTGCCTATGAAACACCAAGAAAAAACAAATGGGTTAGAAACGTGCTCATGATACAGTATTAACATGTCGTTGTATAGATACACATTTTTCCTCACACATGCTATCATTTGTGTGCTTTGAATATATAAATATATTCCCAGATTTGTCTGAAGTGTGCATGTCTTTAGCAGGAATGATTCACACGGTGGATCAGGACAGGTCAAGGTCAGAACTGCAGCTTGATCACACACATATCTGCTCCTTACCGGGACAAAAGCCCTCATACACACCCTCCTCACGTCCTCAGCGATGGACCGCGGCTCTCCGTGATTGGTTCTTCTGCTCAATGTTTCCTGATTGAATTAATCCCCAGCAGGATATGACCCGTTTAGACCTACTGTCCCCACACATCTTCTCCTTTACAGGCTCCTTCTCCATCCCATTGGGCAGCTTGATCACATTTGGATCGATAAAAAAAGGGAAAGGAGAGGTAATAGGAAGAGAAGTGAGGAATACAAGTGATTTTATTATGTGTTATTATAGACAGGGAGTCGTGAATGAGATGCTGCAACTAGGTCAGATCAATGTGCAAATGAAATGGAGTTCTGTGCAAGGCAACGCAAACAGAAAATGCCATTCATTAAACCAGTATACTGCAAATGTTTCACCTAAACCATAGCTGTGTAACTAGGGCGGGGCGATATGGCAAAAAATGTATATCACAATTTTCTTGGAGCCAGATCACGATTTCGATTTTATCACGATTTTTGTAATTGCTTATTTTCAAGTTGCTTTTAAGGTAAACGCAATCATCTGCTTTTGTAGAAAGTTCCTTCAACCCTTCAATAAAAAACATAATTAAAATAATAATTTAATCTGAACAGTATATCTCCCCACAAAACAAGTTTCAAGCCACTTTTAACATTAATAACGACTTTTAGATATGAAAATATGCTGAAAGTCCATTATATTTTAAAATCAGACCTGAAAAATTGCTAAAATCCCCTTCTTTTGTGACTTTAAAGTGCAGCCCAAAAAACAGAACCTTCAAAAAAACCCACAACTTTCAAAATTCATAAGAGAATATTGATACAAATATAAATAAATAGTTTAAAACAGTCTAATGTTGCTATAAAGAAACAGTCTTTGCAACTCTGAGACTGAGAAAAGGTTGAAAAAAGTTTGTAAATTCAACAGGATTAAATAAAGAATTGAGAAATCCCGATATGACGATTTCATTAAAAAAGCAGATTGTCACAGGAATTAGCTGACGATTCGATTTTTATCACGATATTGCCCAGCCCTATGTGTAACTATGGAAATTAAGTTTTACAATTTGCTTTGTCCATATGACTGTAGATGCCACAATGAGATCTATAACAACATTGGGAAAGTACTAAAACAAGTCTTACCATATTGTATAAAGGCTAAACGCAATTATCTATAGAAGAAAGTGAGCAAACATGCACAGATGTAATGACAAGATGCATTTTTCTATGGACCTTTTTGTAACATCTTGCTTACTTTCCCGCAAATTATCATATGTTATTCTGTTAATCTCTGGTCCTGTCTTCAGAGCTATAAATGTTTGGTTCAAGATGAAGCCTAGATGTAAAGCAAGTGTTTCTTTTAAGCCCTTTTTAATTTCAACAAACAGAATCGAGTAATGAGGAAATGTAGTTCTTATTTGGAGCCGAATACTGCGCTCTGATTGGCTGAACTTGGGTGGTCCTCTCCAGTTTCACTTTATGAGCCGTAATTGCCACCAAAAATTAATACAATTCAATATTAACCATGCGTTAAGTATTTATGAGAAGAATTTGACAGATTTAAAACCTAAACCATGTTTTTAGGGTGGAAATCAGGTACGCCACTTTGAAGTCAGACATTTTTCAACAATATTGAGATTGTCACTGTAATTAGTAACTAATTAACTTGCTTCAGTTCAGTCCCTTACTAATTTATTATTTCATTTTTCTGTACCTGTTATTTCAGGTACAGACATATGGCTCATTGTCCTTCAAAATGACACATCTGTTGGTCATCTATTCAAGCAATATAGTTTACAGTATAAGAGAATGGTGTCCAAAATAGTTCTATAAAGTGTACATACTGGATATTGTAATGTACACATTGTTGTTCCACCGAAAATTTGTTCTCTGCATTTAAATAGTTTCATTTTTTTATGCAGGTGCCCACTCCTGAGATCCGTGCACACAACCTGTTCTTTGACCTGTCTGCGTACGGTGTGGAGGCCCTACGAGAACACAGAAACCCCACAGCTAAACCAGGGTTCCACCTCAAGATCTACGGAACCTTCAGGAACCGCTACATGGCCCTGGTGTGTCCGGCCTCTGACACCAAGATGGTCCGCTTCCTCCGCCACACTGCGAATGCCACTGTGAGTGATCAATATCCAAGACAAGAAACACTTTTAGAACATCACATTTGCTCTACAGTGGCTTTGGTGATCTAAAACAGCCTGGCTTCTACTTAGATGCATGTTTTAAATCTGTCAATATGTGAAATGTTGGCTGTTTTTGCATATAAATAGCCATAAACCTATTCTGTATGAAAACATGACATCTTTTACCTGTGTTCAGTTTGAGTGACTTGAGTTACACATACGTAGTGATTCTCTGTTCTGAATCACTTCTACGTGACCCAGTCGTTGCTCCTGCTGCACTAAAGATCATTTTGATTCGATATTCATTCTCCTTCTATGCTTTCCGCTGTCTTTTGGTCTCGTGCTAAGACCTTAACTTACAACTGTTTTTCTCCTCAAAGATCTTTGTGAGACAGCTGACAGACACCACCTGATGGTTTCCCTCACACTGAATGCCTTCTTGATCTCAGTCTTGCACACTTCATTCAAGCATTCTCCTGTTTCTCATGAACTACACTTTTTTTCCATAAGTGCAACATGTCAAACTCTTAACATGAAAAAGCATTTCAAATACTGGCATTCAGTAAAATACATGATTAAGAATAAAAACAATCAGGTAAGTCTGCAAAACACTCAGGCACACAGATAGATAGTAATGTGAAGCATTTAAGCCCACGCTCCATCAAACAAAAATGACACAATAATCATGCTTGCATCTCCAACACTGTAAACCTATTATATTATATTTCTTTTATTTCAAAGCGGCACACTTCACATACCAAAATCAAAAATTACAGACTTAATCCATGTAGTTGAAGCAAAGCTACCCGATCTTTTGTGAGTCTTTCAAAATCCATTTCTCCTTTTCCTCATAAAACTTTTTGTAATTATTGCTAAATATTATTTTTAGAGTTTAAATCATGTTGCTGTTTTGTAAGAGAGTGAGTCAATAAGCTGATGCAAATATCAAGTTCAATCAAGGTCTTTAACCCAGAACACCATAGACAGAGCATGGAGAGATGGCCATGACTGAAGCTGACCTCATAGTGAAAGTGCAGCTCAAACATGGGTTTTTTATCACAACAGTCTTCTTTATGGCAGTCTCCACTGTGAATGAAGTAGATCACAGTGATATTCAGTATGTCCATCTCCTCAGTGCTGTTGCTATGTGGGTGGCCTATCAAGGCAGTGTTACTTAGAAACAGGTGACTGCGCAAAGTATGGGTTAAAGGCCAGCTGAGACAAGCAAGTCTGCACAAAACAAAATCTATTTTGGATTAGGAAAATGCATGCCTTAATCACACAACCAAAATCATTGTTTTTCATAGAAAATAGGCAAAAGGCCATTGTCAAGATGCCATCCCAGCCTCAATAAGGTTTTAATATATTTCATTATTCAATAAAAAATGTGTCTTTGTTTGTCACTATTCTGCATTGTCAGATGTGTTATGAAGTCTTTGGCAGCTCAAAATTTAGACAAATATTATATAAATACTATACTAGAATATCTCAATGTACACTTCAATTTTGAATCGTACTTGACTACTATTTATCATCTCTGAAGACACCTGATAATAAAACGCATTCATTTTTTTTGAAAAAGGATTGGTCATACCAGCTTGTCATGAGATCTTGTCAGATCACTAAGCCAAGACACTTCACCTACATGCTTAGTATAGATTCATGTGTACTATTGGAGCTTACTGAGTGTGACTAAAAATGCACTAGCCGAATAAACCAACGTGACTTATTCAGTCTTATCACAAATGATTTGAATATTAATGTTGACTACCTGTGTTGTACCTTCAGATCATGAAGAACATTTTCCATCAGTCGTTTAACGTGTACAAGACGGACATCGAGCCGCGGCTCAGTGATGTGACCCTGCACCAGCTCCAGTGCAGTCGCCGTCTGTTTGAGGTGCAGCTGTCCCACCGCAGAGTCAGCGCAGCCTACATCGACGGAGACAATGTGGCAGTCATCGTGGAGGGAGAGGCGGCCCGAGTGCTAAACTTCGACACAGGTACAAACCTAATGAGTTATATCATCATAAAAGTGACTACTGAGTCACTGAGCATGTGTTTCATGAGTGACAGCAGAAAACTCAGGGTTAGTAGCAGAAGTGCATGTTGGAATCCATCAAAACACAACTCCAGTGTTGAGCAAGACTTGCTTTGCTGGCTGGTATAGGTTGGTCAAAGTTGCATTCATTCATTCATTCATTCATTCATTATTCATTCATTCATTCAATGCGTTCATTCATTCATTCAATTTATTTTTCAACAGTAGTTTTGGTTACACTTTTTAGAGTATACTTTTATCTAACTTGCTACATAAAGTGGTTAGTTTAACATTTATTAGCATTTGGCCAGTCCTCATTAATGTATTATTCTTCTGCAGTCATGAGACATTTACCAGTGGACACAGTCTGTTCTTTTCCCTTTCCCCCCTTTTCCACATCGTTGATGTCATAGGTAAATCTTCAGCACACACATAAGCCAGACTTGTTTTGAGTAAATCTGCAGCATCAGTTTTTTTCCTTTATGTAATTTCCAGACTGTAGGTAGAGCTCAATCTCACTCCATGAATTGGGAGGTACATTATTAATTGTATTTATTTCTTAACTTTTACTTATCCAGGAGATGAAAATGTGTTTTCATGAGACTCCTAGGGCAGGTTAGAGAGCTGGAGCCTATTGCATGTTTTTAGTGGTTGTGGAAACCAGAAAACCTATGCAAATCACATGCAATCTCCACAAAGAAAGTCTTGAGCCGCATGGGGATCGAACCCAGAACCTTCTTGCTATAAGACTTTTTTTGTTTTTTTTTGCTGCATAAAATACCAAAATAAAGGTACTCAACAGCATGGTGGGAAAAAAGCAAAAACATTGCAATACATCCTGTTTGTCTTTTCATTAAACTCGTGCTTATTGCTTATTAGTTTGATGTTTGGACATTTTTGTGCATAAATGATGATTCTGAAGCACTGCTAAGGGTTAGAACATTTGTGTTCCTGCAGGTTGTGGCGTAAACCTGGGCATGCGTGGCCTGGAGTCCCTGGGAACATTCATCTACAGCATGGCCACAGCTGTGGACCAGAACGATGTTCTGGAGGCACTGTCGGCCAAAATGACCCACTCCAAACAAGTGGCACATGACTTCAAATGCACTGGACTGTCCGAGGCCATGTATGTGTGACTGCACTGGAATTAACTGTTGTTGTGTCCTTGGGCACGACACTTAACCTTGGTTCTGTGATATAAAGCGTTTTGACCGCCTTGAAAGGTGGAAAAAAACGTTCATTTACTGTGCTCCACGATATTCATGTATGTGTGACTGCTGCCCTCTAGTGGAGCTAAACTTTCCAACAACACTGAGTAGGTCAGTTGAGGAGAGTTTTCACTTGCCCATTTTAAAAAGCCTGCACTAAAGCAGAAGAGAACCCTGTGCTGCTGTTTGTGTTCACACTGTACTAACAGGACAATTGCTCTACTGACTCTGTTAAACTAAAGGACTCAAAGTGCCCTGTATAAAGGTGAAAGCTGTAGTTGATGTTATTGTCGTTCTTTTAATACAGTGAAGCCAGACAGCATACTGTATTTGCTTTAATGTGCTTTTCCAAACATACAGTATTATTTGCTTGAATGTGAAAATCCAAACATACAGTACATACAGTACATACAGCACCACCACAAACCAATACAAAGTGCCACATTTAATTTGTGTCAAACCTGCTATCTGACACTACCATAGTGGTTTAGAGTGATGTGTTTACATTGTTTAAAGCTACAGAACAAAGTAAGCACAGTGCAGGACTGTGTACCATCACGTGAACTGAGCAAAGACTCCTGGTCTAAACTAGGATTTGAATGAGACTACATTAATCTTGAAGTAGTTCTAAGCCACAAATAACTCAGTGGAGGAAAATATCAAGAATAAACCAATTCTACATTAATAAAACGAATGTGTTCTTCTGGAGTTCCTTAGGAGTTCTTCAAGGAGTTCATCGTAAGTTCCTTGAGGAGTGTCCTGTGAATTCCTCTGGATTTCCTTGTGGAGTTCCACTGAGGAGTTCTGCTATTGTTTCTGAAGGAGTTTCTTAGGGAGTTCCTCTTGAGTTATTTTTGGAACTCCTCTACCAGGAGTACCAGGAAGAAGTTCCAAGAGGAAATCCTTGGTCAGTTTTTCTGATGTTCCTCAAGAAGTTCCTCTGTGAGTTCCTCGAGAGTTTCTGAGGGAGTTGCTTGGTGAGTTTTACCTTACGATAGTCCTGACCAAGCGGAAAATCTGGAGATGGTTCTCACTGGTCCTGAGGAGATGCCCCAGCGACATCGAAGAATAGGGCAAATACAGAGGACAATTTCCTATGGAGACAGTAAAGCATACCCTCACCTTAACCTTTCTCTGGAAGCTTCCTCTGGCGTCATCGAAAAGTACTTCTGGAATTACTTGGTGAGTTCCTCTAGACTTTTTTGTAAGGTTCCTCATTAGGTTACTGTGGTTGGAGAGCACTCCGTTTTCCCCCACAACCAATAACATACATGTTAGGGTAAAATCCTCCAGCTACGGTAGTCCTGACCAAGCCTAGTAAAAACACCTGGAGATGGGTCCCTGAGCGCTGCACTGTGGCGATCACTGCTCCTGAGGAGATGCCCCAGAGGCATTGAAGGATGGGTCAAATGCAGAGGACAAATTTCCCTACGGGACAATAAAGTATAGCCAACCTTACTTTACCTTAAGAAGGCCACATGCTTTCTCCTGGAACAAAGTGTCAAATCTCAGTCTTAAATGTTAGTCTTGGTCTTGGGTGCCTGTGGAAAAAAGTGAAACAAAAATAATAAGTGTATAAATATTGTACAGCTACATAACTGAACTTTTGGACATGATGTGAGGACTGAGCCAGTCTCCAGCTGTTGCTTAATGTAGATCATTTGTCCTGTGTTTTATGTAGCGCATAAAGAACTGTGTTTTTTTAATGTACAATTGTATTTCTTTTTATTTAAAGTCGCGCTCACTCTTTAGGTAGAAGCTCATACACTCATGACCACATGAGGGCAGTGTTGGCTTTCACACTGCCTCGGAGCTCCACGCGACAGCGCGCGTTTTCCGGACACTTCTGTACAGTTCCAACGCATCTTCTTCATTTTAACACAAACTCTGAATATTATTTTACCTAATGTATTATGGTAGCGTGACCACATTCAAAAATCTCAAGACTGACTGAGAAAAAGTACAGGCCTATACTTTTTATATAAAACATAATGTCTTGACCTATCTATCTCAATCACTAGCTGCAAGATTAATCACCATCAAATCAATATCACAATCTGAATGAACACAACGGTAAAAAGGAAAAGGTTGCAATTTTTGACGAACCATAATTTTCCCCACTTAGATTTGTACAAACATGTTCTGAAATACACATGATTTTTGCCACAACTTTAAAATGTGAACAGAATCCTATTATTCCAACGAAGAAGCAATATCTAAGCTTGTTGAAAATAAATAAATTAAAATAAAAATCTATTTTTCCCCAATTGTGCAAGTCTTTGTCTCCATGATCATTTTGACCAGTCTTAATAAAACATTAACAAAAACTAATTTCATCGTGTAGTTTATTAAGAATGATTTAAGTGTAATAGTGAATTCCTAACTATAATATAAGCTTTTGAAATAAGTATAAAGCATGCATGATTATTAATAAACAATGCTTATTTTTTTGTTCATTCTTAATTAATGATAATTACTGCGTAAAGTGCCTGAGGAAACATAATTTCAAACCTTAAAGAGCCAAGCATTCAGTCTAAAATGGGACTCATTTTGTCAGTCGTAACCCACTGTAAGGCCTGTTTAATATATATGTTTTTTAATTATTATTAGAAAGTGCATACAAGACATTTCAATACCACTTAATTATGGCAACACTTTTGATAGAATCAAATAAGCATGAATAAAGACCTAATTCATATGATCAAACAGCTGGTTTGGTTAATGTTAAATAAGGGGCCAAGCTTATTCCCAAATTAGGTAGATAAAAGTTTGAACAAAAGTTTTGATTTGATGTAATTGTAGAAGAGAAGTTGTGGTGCAGATGGTCAGCTTATTTGTTCTCATTAGTCAGCCCCAGGGCAGCTGTGGCTACAATGTGCGCTTGAAGTTCTGTGAATATGTTGCAAAAACTGTTGAAAAGACAAAACCTTGTTCATGTTGATACCAATTTTTTTTTTTTTTACAAGGCACAGAATTGACATGCATTATTGTCCTTGCACAACACTGACATTTCCACAACAACGAGACATTGGAGCTAACCCATGTATGTTTTGCTAGCTTAAGACATTTAAAAACACTTTGTAGACCAAGCCATGATAGAAGAAGACACTGACAAGCCTCCTGAAGGGCTGTAGCAGAGAAGCTGTGTCACATGACTCAAGTATTAGCACCTGTCCCATCTCACGCAGGCCTGAAGTGTGTGTGTGTGTGTGCTGCTAGAGAAAATACTGGACACACACATCTTTAAACACAGGAATAATGACTGCATGACACAAGGTCTTTCATATATCAGAAGTGTTTGACTCAACTACAAAACATTGAGTTAATCAACTGTGGATACACCTTACAGAGATGTTTCAATTTTGCTAAATGTGAAAAAATTTCTCCTTAATCCATACCCAGTTGGTACTGTTCTAAGTCTTATTTAATTCAGTTGCTTGACTTTTTTTGCAGAACATGTTAGTAAGGCCTTTTGTATCTAATTCTTGTGCAATTGCTCTGTCCCGTCCTCTCCCTCTTTCTCACTCACTCGTTTTCTCTTCTGTCTTTCCATTTCTCTCTCCTTCCTTCCATATCATCTTCCCCTTTCTCTCCTTTCCATTATTCCTCTCCTTTCTCTTCCTTCCCCTTTCTCTAAACCTCACCTCTCTCTCTTTTCTTTTTCTACCTCTTCCATTTCTTTCAATTCTCTTTTTCCATTTCTCTCCTACCCCTCTCTCTCAAGTCCCTTCCTTCTCTCAGCCTCTTCCTTCTCTTTTCCGTTTCTTTCTCTACTCTCACTTCTTCTCTATCCTCCCTCTCTATCTCTTTCTTTCTCCTTCTCCCATTCCTCTCCCATCTCCTTTTGCTCTCTTTCTTTCTTCTCTTCTTTTCCTCTCTACTTTTCTCTCTTTCCACCCTGCCTTTCACAATCTCTCTCGCTTCCATTCTCTCTCGCACACGCTCATCTCCCTACTGTGTCACTGCTAATAATTGGCTCTCTCTGTCAGAGCATAAATCCAGCCCGGTGTTCTATCTAAGACCCCCTTCCTTCCTTCTTCCCTCTCTCTCTCTCTCCCCCTCACACCCCCTCCCGTGCCATGCCACAGTGCGTTGGGTGACAGTGGTAGCCTCGGGGCCGGGTTGCTGTTGACAGGCTGAGGGAAAGGGGGCTCGCTGGGTTGGTCGGAGGGTTTGAGGGGGAGCCGTCACGCAGGCAGGCAGACAGTGGAAGTTTGGAGGGATGCAGTGTCAGATGAACAGATGAACTAGCTCCAGGTGCTGGTCAGGGCGGTAGAAGAGGTGAAGAGTGGACGGAGAGAGCAGAGAGTGTAGTATCATGAAGTGTTAATGTTCTGCTAAGCTCTCCTCATCTCAACAGCATGACATACACCTATAGCTCAAGAAAAGGTTAAGACAGAGAAGACACGGAGAATGTTATTTGGGCTAGTTTTGATAACAATGTTGAACAGATTGTTTGACTTCAAATTACGTAAATGCCCTTGTTTGCACTGATGTTAAAACAGTGTTAAACAGAATCGAGTACAGTTTTTCTGAATCACTTTGACACATTTTTAGAAACTCAATTCACTTGATTCTTTGATTACAGACCTGTTCACACACTGTAAAAGACATAACACTGCTTGTTTTTATTTTCAAACTCACACATTACAGCAAATATCTTCAGTCAATAAGCAGAAAACAAAGAATGAAACACAAGAATAAACAAGGACAATGGTATGAGCAGAAAACACAGAGTATTGGAATGTATAAAACATAGATTAAATATTATATAGGTGTGATGGTGATGTACCAAGTAAATGACTTGTCATTAACATGAATGCGAAAGTGTTGTTGTACAAAGAACATCTCTCAACCATTCTGAGATGTAAAGTCAAATGAATGACAAAGTACATGAAAACATCTGAAGAATGTGTGAGAGCTTTTGAATAGAATTAATTAACATTTTAAGAGTATTTAGCTTGAGCCGACCTTAGCTTTGAAAAACTGATGTTCTGTTTGGATTTCTGTGTGAACTATTTTGCAGATTGACTTTTGATGAAAGGACAAGTGTGTCAAAGCGATTGAAAAAACTGTAAGTTGAAGGGTACACTTTTTTGCCTGTATTTGTTCTCTGCATTTGAGCCATCCTCCAATGCCTCTGAGCATCTCCAGGAGGAGTGAGTGCAATGTTCCCGACCTGTTTCCTGCTAGACTGGGTGAGACTACCACAACTAAAAATTTTTCCTATGTTCAGGTTGGTGAGGAAACCAGGAGCCTGATACGCCTGATTCATTTACTTCATGGAGATCTCTTGACATCACACATGGTCACACAGGAAGAACAGTGTAAACATACAGTATTGCCACATAGTACCGGTTTCTGTGAGGTAAACGTATCATGTTCTAAGTTCATCTTTGACACAAGATATTCTTACTCCTGTTTGTTGAATGGACTTGCCTTCCTGTTTTTTGAACTGTCTGCAGTAAAATGAACTTGAGTGGAGGCCGTAGGTGGCATGAGCCTAGCTAGGAAACTGGAGTGTCGGAGGAAATCATTCAGATGCACTGTAGGATCCATGACAACATTTTGGTATCATGCAAACAATTATGCAACCAATCGATACTTCACACAAAAGGTGAGCTCAAAGGTGTAAAAATGTAATCAAATAGTCATTTATTTGAAACTTTTTTTCTAGTACGTGAGCACCTCCAAGTCATTCGCCTCAATGTGCACTTTAGAAAATGAACTATAATGCCAAAGCAAAATTTTTCACATTAAATATAAAAAAGCTTTTTTTTTTTTTTTACCTGGACAATAAAGACAGGATGATAATCAAAAGAAGTCAATGAAAATGAGTATAATAACTCAATGAATAGAAAAGGCATTGTAACATTTTTAGATTATAGCTAAAAGGAATGGTTTTTTTATCAATAGAAAGGTGCTATAAACTTTAATAAAAGACAAATAAATCTGAGTTAACATCAAACTAACTATTTATAAGCAAATTAGCATATATAGCTGTTAATAAGTGAGCAGTAAAACAAACTGTTACCACATACTTGTATAAATTTGAGCCACAGAAACAGGACTAAAGCCACACTCTGCTCTGTGTGTCTGCAGCATGCGTCCATCACCAGTCCCACCAGCTAATTCCATTAATGTGCTCCCCTGTCCATCCTCTGACGTCTTAATAGCCATTATTTGTGGCTTCCTTCAAATAAAGCCCGAGCTGTAAATTGCAGCCGCTGGAAATCGAGATATAAACGCCACCCTGCATTACTGTATAATATCTTTCCCTTTAATTAACTGAAAGCCATGCAGACATTTATTGAATTGCCAGTTACTTGTTAATGGCCATAAATTACGGAGCAAAAAAAAAAAAAAAAAAAAAAGAATCATTGCTTATTTTACATCAATAATTTGTGGACCTTTTGCTAACGATTCTTCATTAGGCCGCTCATGGGACTGTCGCGTTGGATGAGTTTAAGTGACGGAGGAATGTGGAGATGGAATGTGACACAGTCTTAATGTAATGCTCTGTGTGTGGAGTTAGGCGCAGGCCAGGGGAGCCGGATTTAGCACAATGTATCTGAGAAAAAATGGAAATGGTCACACAAGAGGTGTATAGTGAGTTTAGTTCTAATACATGTGTGAAAGTTGGGTTGATGGCTTTAAGGGTTAGGGTTAGGGTTAGTCTAAACCATTGGGAATATCTAGGCTCCTTATGAAGGTAAGATGAATTTACTCACATTCAAATAGTTTTAAGCTCTATTTTAAGTAGATAGAAAAATGTGTAAAACCTGAAAGAAACTTCATTTATTGGGTTCTGACAATTCCCATTTTAAAGCTGAATTCTGTAAAAAGTAGAGAGAGAAAGCTCTTTTTGATTTGTGCTTTATCTGTAGAAACTGTTCTCGATTCATCTCAAAATAGTTTATGTAAATGAAAACATGTCAAGCAATCATGCTTTATTTAAAAATCTCTTTTCATACAGTGTAACAAAGTGCTTCAGAAACAATCTTGCATGTTTTGCAAAACCCACCCAGATCCACCACAGATAAATCCCATATAGTACATGTGATCACAAGTTAGTTTCTATAAGGCACACGTATACAGACATTTGTCCTGACATTTGACCCACTCTTTAGTGGCACTTATGCTGAGGAGCAGTGAGCCACAACATGGGCCCAAAGATGCATCTCCAGATTCTGACTTTGTTAGGACTATCACTGGAGAATTTGATCTGGTTTGGGTTTTTTGTGGTAAACAGAACAACCCAAAGGAAACCCACCCTGACACAGGGAGAAACATGCTCCACTCTGAAAGGCCTGGTTTGGCCTTCAAGTCAAACGAGTCAAACCTACAAACAGCAAGGTGAGAAGCCACACTGCCACCATGCAAATGCCACCAGTCAAATTCAAACTAAACCAAAGAGGGAAATAACAACTTCATTCACATTCTTTCTCAACATGTTTAAAAAAACAAAAGCTAGCCTAAAAAAAATACACAAACATAATAAATGTTCAGAACAAGTTTAGTAACTTAAAAAGCTCAGGGAAATCTGAAAAGTTAGATTAGAGCTTTCAGCTCTGGAGCCATGTTTTTGATAAGAGAAGAATGTTATAGCAAGGGCTAAATTGCATAATTGCATAATATGTGTTGTTGTTTTTTTTTTTTTAAACTTGAAGCTACACTCCGCCAACCTATTCCACCATCAGCTCTCTGCATCACCAGCACTCTCCACCTCCAGTCCTTTTCACAACCAGCCCTCTCCACCTGCAGCTTCTCCACCGACATCCCAGAACTGAGGGCCTCTCCACCACCTGCAGCTTTTACACCACCAGCCCACTCCACCTGCAGCTTCTCCACCACCAGTCTGCTCTAGGCTGGAACATATTCAGCGCGGCGGGCCCATAGCTGGTGACTCGCGTCGTCCACGGCACAGGCACTGATCTGACAGAGAGCTAACAGAGATCTGACAAGCGCTGCCACAAAAATCACAGCAAGACCCACTCACCAAAGTCAAAGTCAAAAAGAGCAGTCGGCAGCCTCATGCAGCTCGGCCCTGTCAGCTGCGATCAGGACTGAGGACGGACGCAGATCTGTAAAAGGCAGGAGAGAGGAGGGAGGTGCTGCTGGTGGGGCCGGGCGTATGATCCAGGCAGCAGACAAAAGCACAGCGAGTGATGGGACAGGAAGGGAAAAGCCACCCATGATGACCCTGTGCTCCCAACTTCACCGCACTGCAAAAGATATACTCTGACATGGATAGAAAGACTTCACTTAGGATCAGGTCAGGATTTGTAGATTCTTCCTCAAGATTAAAGTTTTATATATGCTGTGGAAAATAGACTTTAAAGGTATGTTATGCTATGGCGATTTTTTAAAATCTGACCAGAAAATTGCTTGAAAAATAAATCAAAGAGACCAGAGATAGCAAAAAGCACCTTCCCATTTTAGTTCCTGTAAAGAGCCAATGTGATGGTAGGTTAACAGTATACAAAATTGAAGAATAAATTCCCCCCACCAGAGAATAATGATATTTGCCTCTGAAAAAAATAAAAAGTAGTCAAAACCACATTTAAAAGGCCTTGTTTTAAAAACCTCATCCGAGCAAAGTAACAAATTCACCAGAGCACAAACTATACAGTATATAGACAGTATCTGTTTTTCCTCAAAACAGATACTCACTATAGTCAAAGAGTGAAAAATAGTCCTGTGTTTATTAATTTGTGTGCAAAAATGCAGGAACAAATTAAAAAATAAAATATGATGTGCCTTTTGTAAATAATAGTCAGTTTCAATGAGTTTTTGCTGTTTTTATCAATCTGTTATTTTGCTGCTAAATTCCAAGAAGTGTCCTTGATGCGGCACACATTTGCAAGCTGAAAATTTGGGATACACCGATCCGACACTAGGATCAGATATCAATGTCGATCCAGGAAGTTTAGCTGGATTGGGTATCGGCTCTATGATATCGGTTGAGCTGATATCCTAGTTGTTCTTGAGTTAGCATAATGAGACTTATTTAGTGGCTGATGTTGATTCAAAACGTCTCATAATTTTTTTACATTTCATTCACATTAAGTTGTTGAGTTGTGACTTGCACTAAAAATAACAGCAACACAATATGATCAAATTTCTTATGTTTATAAAAAAAAAAAAAAAAAAAAAAAAAAAAAAAGAAATTTCAGTTCTTAGACTAGTATTGGTTGATATCGGATATCGAAATTTCAAAGTATAGGCATAGGTATCGGACCAGAAAAAGATCTGTGCATCCCTACTGAAAATAATAAATTCCTAAAGTTGTAATAAAATAATAATGCCCACTATACATTAGGTAATTCACCAAATCCTAAAACTACTGAAAAAAGTTCACAAGTAAACTGTTTGGTCTGCTTGCGTTTTTAAGATGGCAAAAATCTGGCACAGTGAAGCTTGTAAGTGTAGATGTAATGTGTAATTACAGGTGTAATTTTTGTTTGCTTTTTTTCCCAAGTTGATACATGCCTTCTTTAAAAAAAAAAAAAAATCTTGACATGCATTTTGTTTGTATGTTTCTAGCCTATTCAAACTGTTAACAGCTTGAAATGCTTGCCGCATGCTACTTTATCCAGTTTTAAAAGACAATTTTCTTCCATCTTTATTGTCTCAGTGAACTTGAATTGCCTTAACAAACACAGTTTGTTGATCCAAAGAAATCGATCTCCTAAAATGAACATTCAATGTCAATTAACTCCACCTAGTTGTTTTACAGTGCACTCTTGTATGTTGATGCATGTTGCCTCTGGGGTCTTTTCTCCTCTCTCCGTATCACTCTCATCTCTAATGCCGACCACTCATCTCTTCTGATGCCCACCCGCCCATCAACCTGCGAATGAGCCGCGCTGACAGGGCCGCGGTGACAGGGCCGGGCACGCGTGGCACGGACACAGGCTCAAGCTCCACTGCCAGGAATGGGGGAAGAGCTAGAATCAAGGGGACATTAAAACTCTTTATTTTGCAAGGCGGACAGAAAAAGTGGGCAAACCGCTGACTTGTAGGATAACGTAGATGGTGGATGTTGTGTTTTTAGGGGAGAAACGAGCGGCTTTGAGTAAACTTGGGATGACTTTGGGAGCGTACTGGAGCGTACTCCTGGTGTCGGCAGGACTGTCGGGGGCAGCAGTTCATTCAGAGGTGTTGCGCAGATGAAGGGGACAGTTGTCCAAAATGACAGGTCCATCACCAAAAGGCCTGCTTCATGTGGCACGCTGTTCTTTTCCAGCTCCATCTCTGTCTCCAGTCGTTACATGTCCATTGTGTTGAGTTAGTGACAAACAGCAATGGGCTTTTTGTTTGTTTTTAACTACAAAGGTTCTCTAACTTTTGTGAAGGGCCATTGCTTTTCTCCCCTAAGAAGTTGATTTACCTGGAATTTCCTTTTTAAATAATAGATACTTCAAAGATTGTAATTTTGAAACAGTTTTAGAAAACAAGTAATTTAGACTTTTTATTGGAAAGTCATTTTCAGTTTGAACATTTACATATAAGTTTTGGATAACAATTGGAATGACTTAATTTCATTGTTTGGGTTAAGGTTAGGGTTAGTAAAGGGGTCCCATTTTTGTTAAAACACCTGACTAAAATCATCCAAAATCTAAACAGAAACCGTTTATGAACCCTTAAAGTACAAACTATTGGCTGGACTCTTTGTAAAGGCTTTGTAGTTTTGACCTCTAATATCTGCGTGACTGTTAAAAGGAGAACAAGCTCTGCACAAAAGAACATCAGATTTTAAAGTCTGCCAAAAATGTTTTTGGTAATATAAGCAGCAGTATAATTGGTGTCACCAGCCTGGACCAGAATGACACTATTGGGCATATTTGGGGATTTGACAATTCCTCTTCGAAAACTGATGTTGTGTTTATTAAAAAAATTTGAGGACCTATATTGACCTAAAAAAGTTGCAAACATAGCCATAGTCCATTAAAAAGTCCTATTAACTTTGGGAGAATTTTGGAGATATTTTTATTTGTAAGCTTAGAGTAAAAACTGATTCACATTCATTCCAGAATGATTGATTTTACTGTAATTTATTTTTATCTTTAACATGTGAAGAGTTTGATAGTTTATTTTTATTAAATGGGGGACAAACATGAAATAATAGGGAAAAGTGGGAGGGCGGGCCTTTGGTAGTCTGTTCAATCATTTGGATTTAGATTACATATTATTCCAGATATAATAAACTTGTAGTGCAAATGATGTTATATGTTCAAATCGTAGAAAGATTGTGAAAAAGTTCCCTAGTCTACAGTGTAACCAATAATTTTAAGAACAATTCCAGACATACGGATAAAATAATCAATGATTAAAAAAAACAAAAAACAAACAAACAAAAAAAACAACTTGTAGATTCTAATGTTATTAAGAACTCACAAATACATAAATTACTAAATTACACAACAGAATGCTGCATAAAAAGTTCAAGGCTTTTGGTGAGTGACGTTAGAAACTATCAGGAATAAATTAAGCATGTCCTCTGCATTACAAGAACACAAATTCTTAAGATGATTTGACATATATTTCATCATATCCATTTTTATAACACACATATTGTTTCTTCACCCAAGTCCTTTTCCAATCAGTTCCCCGGTGACTCTTCCTCACAGATTGAGATGTAATCAGTGTTGGGACAGCTTACCTGAGGTGTGATAGGTTTACCCGGATCAGGAGCTTTGGGTTTATAACCAGCTTTCTACGAACCTAATCCTCACTCCCATTCCACAATATTAGCTCAACTCCGGCGGCACAACCAAGAATAAGTGTTATCCGCCATCTGGACGCGGCGTTTCCAAAGGATCAATTTCAATCAGAGCGACTGAGTGGAGAGCCTGTGTATTTGACTAATAGGCCATTTCCGGCTGTACCTCTGACCTGCCAGTGATGCTCTGTCAGGCCATAATCTCTTTAGAATTATGCGGCTTTTCAATTAGCCCGATTAAACGACAGCGCTGAGAAACATGTGGAGGGAGCCAGAAGTAGACTTCGGTTTGAAGCTAAAAAAAAAAATCTCACATTGACTGGCCTTTCATGAAGAAATAATAGATGCAAAAGATTGAAAGATGTAATAAAAAAAACAAAATACTGCCATCTAATTGTTACAGAATTTGTCTTTCTCTGACATTCTCAGTTTTCTCAGCTCACAGTGGAACTCATGCACCTCTCAGATACTATTTAAACCTTCTTGTGTGGAGCAGAGTCAGGTTTGATAACACAATAGTGCAATATGTTGAGTATTCAAGTCTCCAGGTCCCTTACTGATGGTAAAAAAGTTCTTGTGTTTTAGGCATCCAGACTTTAATGCCTGTAAGACATGTTATATTTACACTTGTGTTTTCCTAACAATAGTGGAAAGAAATGTTTTGTGTTAGTTTACTCATAGAATACAGTTGTTTTACTCAGTTACGGTAAGGATCCATGCAGTGAGAAAACTGTGAGATGTACAGATTTGATCAAAGTTACGCAATACAAACAGAACTAATTAATATCCGCCAAGAGTCAAAGTTATTATCATTAATAAAGTACTGTTTTTTTAATAGGATTTTCGATTGACGTCACTCTCCGCCCTACTGTGTGTGCGTCATGCAGAAAGAGCTCATCTCCATTTGTTTACATTGGGAAACTTATTCGAATTAAACAACGAAATGGGACGACAGCTAGCTGCTTTCATCAGGTATGAACCGGTATGATAGACGTCTGTCCCCTGAAGCTTGAGACAGTGTTTTCTCGCCGTTTTTCTCACTTACCTGAATGTACAGTAACTTCTAAGGGTCGTAGGATCAAATTTCATCCATAAATGTTAACTCAGCAGCATAACTTGTTTTCGCAAAGTGATAAACTCTTGACGTTAGCTGACAACGGAGCTTTTTTGACTGTTTGTGTCTATGTGCGGAGGCTCTTTCTGCAGGACGGGTGCGCCCGAATCGCCCGTGTTGATAAACAAAAAATCCCTCTATTATTTCACAAGCTCATTGGCCGTGCTAGATATTTGGCTTGTTGTTGATGTGACTACAACTCCCCCTGTTTTCCCATCGCTCACTATAGAGAGAATTTTGGAGCGGCGCAGTGGCAGAATGTATAGCGCTCACAGCAAAAAGATCGCGGGTTCGACTTCCGCTTGGCCCGGGCCTTTCTGTGTAGAGTTTCCATGTTCCTAACCGTGTGTGGGTCTTTCCTAAGGGCACTCTCAACCAACCAATAACATGCATGTTAGGGACACTTGGCGGTGGTTGGAGGTTGAGGCACCAGGTGTTTAGGCAAATTGCCTCTACTGAGCTGCCCCAGGGCTGCTTACTATCGCTGAGTGGAGAGGGGAGGTTTATCTCACTGTAAAGCGCTTTGTAACTGGGAAAAGCGCTATAAACCTTACTTACTTACTTACTTTTGGGCAGATGTGGTTGTTCAGATTGTTAATACCGGTTGTATTGATCGTTCACTCTGCTGGAGGCTTAAACAGAAGAGACTGAATCGTTTCTTTTAAGTCTCTTTTAACACATAGCTATCGCATTGGAAATAATAAATTTACTGGTGTATTTGTTCGTTTTTTCAATCTTTTAATTGTGTTATAGGAAATAAAATAAGCAATTTGTGAAATTTTCAAAATTATACAATGTAGCCCTGGTATAAGAAAGCAGTTGCATAACAGTTTTGAGACACACTTAAACTCCGGCGGTAACCTTAAAACAATCTAAATGAATATGATTTACATTAGGGAGATCCGGGTCCCTAATGTGACTGTGAAAATAAATTTATGTCCCCGTAATGTAGCTGCACACACATTCGAGCACACGCACACACACACGGTGCACAGTTTGAGCCATAAACCTCTTTCTGCCAGTGGCTGATGCATGGTCCCCCGCTGACACCATAACACTGATATATTCCACAGGATGAATGTGTAATTACGCTTTGGCAGGGACTCCACACTTACTTAGTGGCATACTTCATTATCTGCATGGTCCTGCTCCAGCCGTGCTCCACTGCTGATTTAAGGTAAAGACCAAATACATGCACTGCACTGCATCTTCCATCTGTAATTGTAGGCTTTATATGCACACTGCAATGCATCTGCCACCCTGCTCGTGCAAAGGGTTCAGTAAACATGTAGGTTTTTCATAGTGGTTGGTATAACAGTAGCCTAATGCATCAGCCAATTTTGTGGAAACGTCTGAGATCGCATCATTGAGGCTAGTTAACTTCACAGTAGGCAAGAACTCTTTTGTTTTAACCAATCACTGCTTTTTGGTCGTTTCGTTCAGGAAATAAAGCATAAACATGTGTGTCATTGAATGTGGCCTATTCTGTGTGACAAACTAACAGTCTCACAAGAAAGTGTACATTTACCATGACACAAAAACAGCATATTATTACCACGATGTCACGTCTTTTTTTGTGTACTTACGTTAGCACGATATATGCAAAAGCATAAAAATGACACAAGTTTTGGTTGAAGCCACGTACGGATATTTTCTTTTTCTAAAGGGTAAGTTTAGGCATCAAGTTACTAAAATGGATAAGTTTAGAGCTGGAACTTGGGGCAGGTTAAGATTAGGATCAGGATTTCGTTAATATGCATAAATAAGAACACATCTTAACAACCACCATAGAAATAAACTGGGACTGCAACGTGTACCATAATTACACAAAACAGCCTTGAACTCATGATAATAATACGCAATTTGCATATCCTGTAATGTCATGGTAAATGTACGCTGTCTTGTGAGATCGTGCTGGCGCTTGCAAATTAAAAGGCATATTTCATATTGTAAGTTAATATGTGACATACGGTCAAAGAAGGAGAACATAATACAGTCTATCTCAACTCAGGCTGGTTCTATATATAACATAAAAAATACCAAGGATTGAAAAGATTTTGTTTAATTATAGGGGTATGAGTGAGAACCAAAGATCTGCACTGAAATGGGCCAAGAGCTGCATGTGGCTTGCTACGTCTGGCCTGGTGTAAGGACTCGTCTATGGTTCATGTTTCAGATTGCTTGGTTGAAGAGTTAGAATGGATCACACCATGGAAGTTGTCAGTAACCACGAGCATGTACTTATGTGTCAAATATCCAAGTGACACACAATGACACAGCACTGCTGCTTTACCAAATACCCAGAGTTTCTTTTTGGCGAGCTAGCCAGGAGTAGTTCACATCAGGGGTAAAAGACCACACTGACAAACTGAAAAATGCCTGTGCCTCTGCCATAATGGACAGTCTTACACAAGTACATTTGCTGCCGGGCTCTGTACCAATCTTCACGCGGTGTTTCTCTGATGGCTACATGCGCCGCGACAGAGAGGGGTCAAGAGGCCTGGCCCGCTCTGATGCCTGCCATGACAGATGTCCCGTCAGCTGAGTGAATGCTGTTCTGTGTGTGTCTATGTTGCCCCCTTCTGCCGACCCGGACCATGTCACTGCCCCTCTGATGCAACTCGCCGTAACTACTTCTGATCTGCCTGTCACTCAGCGTAACAATGTGTTGCAGAAATTACCCAAATAAAAAAAAACACAAAAAGATCACAAAAGAAGCAAAAGCACTGCACATTCAGATCATTACTGGAGGCTGAAATCACCAATCTGTAAATAGGCATCTCCTGTCAAAAGTGGTCACAATTTTCTGACGCAACGCTACATGCCTTAATTAGACATGTCAAAATAGTGCCATGCGTGTCACCTGTTTCTCTGGTAATCGTGGTTCATTTCTAATTATCTGTCCTGCCAATGCCAGTGCAAATCCCCATTCTTTGCTTCGTGCCCCCGGGTCCTGCTCTTTCCCAACCGCCACGTTTTTTTACATCATTGTTTGACCGGCGCAAAAGGCCCGCCGTGCGTCTACAAGGTCTAACAAACGCAAAGACAAATGAATATCGTTATGGGGGGTCGGGCGGGAATCTTTAAGAAGTGTTAAATGCTGAGTCGTGTTAAATTACAAACCAAAAGAAAGCAGCTCTCTGTAGAATTAGCAGTTAATTAGGTCTTAATTAGCATAATTATGCATGCTAACACAGTCTCCATAGAATAGCAGTTGTCAGGAGGGCTGAACCATCTGTAACGGCATAGGATTAATACATCATCTTTTATATCCCGCCACGCTTTACCTCTTCTACGCCAAAGTGCTTTTCATTCATCAATTTTGCTTTTATTGGATAGGAAATTTGGCGTTTGTCTTTGTGTGTCATTAAACCAGTCCCTTTCCAGTTATAAGCATTTCTAATTAGGCCTCGGGTGAGTCTTCAAACGCAAACACGCGACGAGACAAGAGCTGGGTTTAATCCGGAGCAAAGTGCGCTGTTATGGAGAGCGTTTAACATGACTGACACAGACACGAGCGAGCAAAGGGGAGAGGCGAAAGGGGGAGGGGCCTCGGGGTGAAGTGAGGGTGAGATGGTGGGGATGGGTCCAGTGGAAGGAAGAGAGGCAGGGATCAATGAGGAGTCCTGAACTTAGGGAACCCTGGTCATGTTTGTTAATCAGTTGTGAAGGGTTGTAGCGCTGTGCATACATCAGGGGCGAAGGCGGAACGGATGGAGGTAAGTATGTGATCACCAACTGTCAAGTGGGGCCTACACTGACGATTTGGTGAAGATTTCACCCTATGACCATTTCACAATATAGCTGAATTTGCTACAACAAAAGAAAACAAAACACTTGGTCAGAACTCACAGATGAGACGGATTGCCACAGTTTGTACAAATGTAGAATCACTGGTCTTTACTTTCTCTATCCATGGCAGAATTCATTCAAAGTCCTTGGGTCTTGAACTGAAAGTATTTTTAAACATAATATTAGAGGATCAGAAATAGATGCATACTATTTTGTGATTTTCTTTCTTCTTAATTATTTGTAAACCTATGTAAACCCTGTTTTGTTTGACAAATCCCTTTAAGGAAAGGACAACGTGACCAACCGTTGGCTATAATGTGCATGTTCACTGTTCATACTTGATTACAAGGAAAAATCCGGCTGCAGTGAGGTGTCTGCATCTAAATGTAAACCAGTTTAACTATTGTAAATACAAGAGACATATGCACCACTAGATGAGATTTTGAGAAATTTGGCTCTGCACAGACCCCGCTTCAATTCCCTTTCTGATTTAAAGCATTAATGTGAACACTTCCAATAAGCCTTTAAAGGAACAATGTGCAAACTTGACTTTTGGCCTATTTAATCCTTTAATAAATTTTTTTTTTGTGGCCATACCAGCATGCCAAAAGCCTGATCCCAGTAGATCTCAGACGCTAAGCATGTTGGGCCTGGACAGTACTTAGATGGGAGACCACTGAAGGAACCTCGGGTGCCACTTTGGGACAAACAGAGGAGAAACTTGTTATTGTGTCCTTAGGCAAGACACTTCATCCACATTGCCCTTGTAATTTGGGTCTGGTGTGTATGACTTGTTGGCGTAGTTGGATGAGCAGATGGCGCAAAATTGCAACCTCACTTCTGTCATTCTGCCCCTGGGCAGTTGTGGCTACAACAGTGGCTTATCACCACCGATTGAGTGAATGAATAATGCATATTGTAAAAACTCTTTGAGTCTCTTGAAAAGCGCTATATAAATCCAATGCATTATTACTATTATTCTAAAACTGCTTCATTATCAAATACACATCTTAAGTTGTCTGTGAGATATCTTTTGTTCCCCTCTGAGCCTCAGAAAACACTGTTCTGAATTCCACTGATCTGTGAGATCCTCTGCACTGTTTTTAAGTCATAAATCATCCAGAATAAATTTGAGCATTTCGGCAGCACTAGGTAAGATCGGTTTGCCTGTTTGTATAATTTTCTTTGTAGTTAGCTGTAACTACATTTTGATGTGGGAAACACACGACTGTTCTGTGTGCTTCACTTGACTTTTTTATTGGTTCTGGTGCATGGGATTTCAGAGTGAAGGTGCTTGGGAGCATGTTTGAATGAGAGAAACACCATAGAGTAATTCATCATATTTGTCCTTTAAAGATAGAAAGAAAGTGGAAGTTGTAAATAACGGTTGTAATGCTTTATAACTTGAAAACATTGTAATTTTTTTTTTACTTTAGTGAGTATATATGTATCTTTTAAGTCATTTTACTCATCTTTTCACACTGCTCACTTTCCTTACCGTTGCAGAAGCATGGCACGTCTCACCTTGCTGTGGTAGAGGTGACAGCACCGGTCTGAGTCTTCAGTGTCAGTGTTCAAACAGCCTCGTACAGACACGATGGAGCTCCCGATCTATAACGCCTGAGCCCGCCTCGACCTTCACACAACAACAGTGCACCCCGGCCACACTCACAGCACAAACCATGTACTTATAATGTCCACAAACGTCCAGCTCATCACTCACAGGTATGCTAAACCATTCTTAACTTCATTTATTCCTAAAATTTAGATTTGGACTTGTTAAACACTAGATTTACCTATTTCTCTCTTGGTTTTAGCATCCTTTCTCTCCCAGGCTATAGCGGCATTAGCATTATCGATGAGCTCACCCCGTCACCTCGGACACACACTCTTAAAAGAGAATAATTTCATGCAAATGAGATATTGATGAGCTAATGATTAATTGGCCGCCCAACTGTGTTAATATGCAATAGCCGTCGTGTAATATGCATTTCTAATGACTCTGTCTGCGTGTGTTCAAACAAATGGGCCACTTTGATCATGAGGGTACAGGGAGGATTTGCAGAGTGTTAGCTGTGCCTCGGGGGCGCTGCAGACTGCCATGGGAACCAGCCATGAGCCGGGCTAATGCTCGCTGTACAAGGAAGAGAACTTTGCAAATAAATAAATAATAAGTAGTCTTTCAGAAGATATTTACCGGTATGCATTAAAATACTGAAATTTAGAATCCAGTTTGCTGATTGGGTGAAGTGTTCAAGAACCGACTGTGTATAAACTAGCATTCAACTTTTTTCTGTGTTTGGCAAACTGGCTTAACTTCTTTTTGACTAGATTTAGTGTGGAATGGACTGTCTAAAGACACCAAACCAATTCTAATCTCCTAAACCATGTTACTGAGAGACATGGCTTCGGAGATTAGACTTTTAGGAGATAATTTATGCATTATCTTTTCTCAAATAAACTTTTAGATTGTAAAACAAAAGTTTGGGCCCTTGGCATGCTTCAATGTGATACATTTGACCGCCAAGCTGTCATTGTTGTGGCCTGCCCAACAATGGTGGAGTTGTTGGAAAGTAGCACAATGTGGCGTGAAAGCGATGCGAATGCAACGCATAGTGTCACAGGAAAAAATAAAAATGTATTTTTATTAAATGGGAAAACAAGCCACGGTCCAGTTTAAATTGCTTGTTGATCCAAATATGGACCCAGGCTCCATGTGCTCGGTCAATCTGAGCCACTGGCCGGGCTTTTCTATGAGAAAGGTGTTCAAACTTGTCTGTGTGTATCAGGTCTATTCTGAAAATAATCATATACATTTGTATTTAACTTCTGGAGAGGCTTGTCAAGGCATTTGCAAGATTTTCAAAAGTAAAATTCTTATAATGAATGCCTGTCCCTGAATGTGTTCTGTTATTGGCAAATACAACATGCTTTCTTTTTCTGTATTATGGCTGGGATCTCCTCACACAAAACATGCTGTTCCACACACACACACATATGGCCATTCTCATTCACTTAGTCTAAAAATTATACGTGTGCGTGGTGTTTTACACTTGCAGATAGGCTTTACTTGTGCGCACAGTTGTGTTTTTGAGCTTATGTGTGTAGAGCTCAACCCCTATTGAAGAAACTGTGAGATAAATGTATACTCAACTGGCTTTTCACAGGGAAAGAAAAAGTTAATACTAGCTCATATACATTTAAAAATTCTTAAGCAATATTTAAAAGCCAAGTAAAGCCAGATGAATGCATAACAACGTAATTTTCAGCGATTTAGGATCAATTTCCATTTTCTTCGGACTTTTCCATTTAGTCACTGACAAAATCCATTTCTTCCCATTCCTTTCCCTTTCTCTATCTGTGAATGGTCGTCTCCAGGTCTTTGTGGAGACGTATTGGATCAGGAAGTGACCTCAACCTGTGTTAAGTGTCAATCAATAAGCATTCAACAGACATAAGGAGCGTGCCTTTTCACACCCTCATATCCCTCCACCTCGCTCGTCGTACATCATACACTGACTGGAACCTTCATTGACCAAAAGCACGATTTGATGGCTCTAACTGCTCCCTCTGAGCTCATATTTGCTGGTTTACACATATGAGATGATAGTCAGTCCAATGTGATCTCCAACCTGAATCATACACTCAAAAATCAAAGTAGATGCTGATGTACATGTGACTTGTTTTATGGTTATTCTGTCTGTTTTGTTATTTTCCTAACTGGCTTATCTTCATAGATCAACCATTTATTTCATTATTGTGCAAATGTGTTTCGTATGCATTAAAAACTTTCCTATGAATAATGGTACCTATAAAAATATACTGTATGTGCGTTGACTTTGCCAATTGATACCTCTGTCTGATGGACTATGACTCTACAGACAGTGTAATCCCTCATTCATCTAGGAGTGATCCATAGTATAAAAGCTTCAAAGTTGTCATCGGGACAGTATTTTTGAAGATCAAGACGCTTCGACCATCATCCGAAAGTCATCACTCAGATTAAAAATGGATGCTCTTTCTCTTGATGGCTGTGAATGCTGGACAATCTACTTCTATTGACCAATGACCTTTTCGTTGTTTAATTTTCTAACTTTCTGTTTGTTATATCCACATGGGAAGCCCTCAGACAGCCCATTATCTGGAGAAAACGTATATACCACAAAATGTCAAAAACATACGATAAGTATGTTTCATACCTTTTTTCCGTCAATATATTTCACAAAGCCAAAACATTTTCTTTGGGTTTAACGGGTAAATCTTAATCTACACCAAGCCCCAGTCCTAAACTTACACATTTTAGTAACTTGAAGCCTAAACTTACCCATTAAACCTAAAGAAAATGTTTCCATGTGGCTTTAACCAAAACTCATGGTTGTTTTACGTTTTGGCTTTTCGTAACATATTGATTTGAAAAATGCGTGAAAACGTACTTGTCGTACTTTTTGACATTTCGTTGTATCTTATAATTGTGTTGCCCTCAGAGCACGGTGCACGGTAGCCAAGTGGTTAGAGCTCTGGCTTCCCAATAAGGAGGTCGTGGGTTCGACTCCCGGGTCGGACCATATCAACATCTCACGATCTCTCTGGGTGGAGTTTGCATGTTCTCCCCGTGTCACCGTGGGTTTTCTCCGGGTACTCCAGTTTCCTCCACCGCCAAAAACATGCATGTTTAGGTTAATTGGCATCACTGTAAATTTCCTTAGTGAGTGAATGAGAGAGTGAATGTTTGTCTGTCTAACCTGCGGCAAGTTGGCCACTGTCCAGAGTGTTCCTCGCCTAAGGCCAAAGTCACTGGGATAGGCTCCAGTCACCCGCGACCCCTAACGGATTAAGCGGTAGAAAAAATGAATGCCCTCAGAGCAAAGGCAACTATTGTTGTCATTTTGGGCTTTACATTACATGGAAATTAATCAGTTTTTTTTTGTCAAAACCAATCATTTCTAATCAGAATTAAGCAAACAAGCATGAATAAAGTCACAACGCAAGGGAACAATATTATAGCAGGATTACAGTTGTATTTGCCCAACGTAAGTAAGTTTAAGTAAGTAGGTAAGTAAGTAAATAACTAAGCAAGAAATATTTTTATATATTTCTATAGAAGACAAAATGCCACAAATATCACTTCTGTTTAATGTAATACTGTGAAACATGGTATTGCTTTGTGTTCCAAAATAAATGTTTTATTGTGTGTAGGTTCAATGAACATATTTTACTAAAATGGCCAAAATGCTAACCCCACTGATGTATTTATGCTTGAAATGTAGTACTCAAATAAAGTAGTCAACTAATATTCAAACATTAAGTAACTAAACTAACACTGTCCTTTTACCCATGGCTAAAATCCAAAACTGTGACTCTCCTCTGTCGAACATTTTCTCGTTGTAAGTGACACGCTCGTTGGGACAAATAATGCCCGCTCAATTTGGGGTAACCCTGTGTGCTGCTATACGCCAGGCTACAGGACGCCTAATCACCGTGACTCCAGCAGCTGCACCCTGGGGACCTCCTCGCACCCGTCCAAGTGTCATCCTGTCCGGCCTTCTGTCTGTTTCCCAGTGAGACGACCGCAGCCAACACGGGCCGCTTTAAGATGGACGTTTGGAGAGACGCAGGCGGACAGGCAAACAAACGGGCCCGGCGCTGTCAGGCTTGGGCCGCTGACACCTGCAGGACACACTGAGGGAAAGGAGAGCTGATGGGTGCCACTCAATCTGTAAATGGGCCATCAGCGCGGTGACAGGTCGGTGCCCAATGAGGAGTAGCAGACTGTTGGCAGGACACTTGGTTTAGGATGGGGTAATGCACGAGAATAGTGTAAGTTGTTGTGGAACTAGGATGCGATTCGATAAGATGAATTATTATAATGTACTGTGAGCTATAATGGCTTTTAAAGATTCTGATTTACCATTTGTCACAAAAATACTCAGCTACAAGAAAATCACCAGTTTATAACACTTTACGCGTATGTTGTTGTTAGTTCTGTAACCTGGAAAGTCCCAGGACTAAGGCAGCAGCACAGGTCAGTCATAAGATCAACACAAGTTTGGTTAATTGCAATTTTTTGTTCCCAAAAATGGTGACAAAAAGAAATAAGCTGTGTAACTGAAGACAAGATGAACATTCAAAGTAACAGTAGATGCCATTTTTATTCTGTAATTGAATGTATTGTTTTCTGCTCCATACTCAAATCACTATCTGTGGTCAGTGGCCACAGCTGAGTTGGGGAAATGTGAGAAGGATCACATTTCATCTATGCATTCACAGCTACGACACGTTAAGGAATTTGAAACACAATGTAATTTTAACAAATTAAGTGTACTTTAGTTTTATGTTTAGTCCAAATTGCTCGATAATGATCCCATCAGGCATGAATAAATAGAGAATTTAACACTACTTTTTAAAACATTTCTTATTGTGCTGAGGGCTAAGGTTGCATACATTCCTGTGTTTAATTTTCCGGCCAACACGTTAGTCTTGTGAGCAGTAGATTAGTGTCAGACTGACAGAGATAGGAGTTCCCGTCAGTGATAAATCGTGGCTGGCACAGCGATCCTATTTCCTCTTGTTCATACATGAGCAGTTTTATTGGATTTGACCCTGATAAATAAATGGACTGCCACATACATGGTTAAGCCTGTCCTGAGCAGACACTTAGCAGCAGCCTGTGAACGCACCACTGACCCTTTGACCACAATCCAACGCCTCAGTGTCCGCTCACGCAACACTGGAATATTCTGTCGACTGGAGGAATAAAATGTGACGTGTAATATTACACAAAAAGGACACATCTTTTAAACTTTGCTCAATTGGGCTTTGTGCATTTTATTACAGAAAATTTGAGACTCAGAGTAATGTAACTGTCTCAATTTCAGTGGATGAATTCACTATTATTTGTAAGTAGGAATGTAAATTTTACTTATTTAGTAATAATCAGCAATTAATATTTTTGATTAGTGTCTACCCCAGAGGAGCCCATTTTTGTGAAAACGTCTCATTAAAATAATCTAAAATTCAAACAGAACAGTAGACAGAAAGGGTGAGTGCATCAGTGGGTCAGGATATGTGGAGAAGTCAGGTGCTCAGCCAGGATCCGGGCAGTAAAGTAACGCACAAAAAACATTACTTTATACATGCCAATGGCATGTCCCTTCTGCCACAATATATGTCAGTGTGCCTTGGATTCTTTTTCTTTCTGTTTCTGAATCTTATGAACACAAACAATTCACTGGACTTTTTGTGAAGCTTAGGCTTTTTAAATTTTTTAAAATTTAGGAACCTGTTTTAACCTAAAAAGGTTTAGGCAGAGCTCATTAAAAAGTTCTATTAAATTTTGGAGTATTCTGGGATAAATCCGATAATATATTTACTGTAAATAAGAGGCTCCAGTTTAAGTTTATCTTTAACATGTCATTGTTTGTATTTTAACATAATGCTTATCTTTACAACATAACTGACAAAAGAAGGCCAGCATGATTTGGTTTGTCTATAAAATGAGTATGTCATTACATAAAGTGCAATCTTTGCTCATTGCTGTTCATAGAAGCATTCAGCTAGAGTTCACATTCTGCCTGTGCTCTGCTGCGTGTCCACTCCACACGGCCCCTCAGCTCTGAGCTCACCTCCATTAGGTTAGTATGCAGATGTATGCTTATGAGGGCCATTGATTGGGGCCAGAGAGCTGTTTTTAAGGCCCTGTGACCGTGATGAGGAGCGAAAGCTTGGCACGACCTGTCTGGGCCTAACTCAATACAGTGTCACTTTACAGCACGGCTCAATCACTTAGGCCCAGACTGGGGCAGAAGAATGTCCGCCAGAGTCATGTGATCGCTGACCTCTGTAAGCCACTCTGCTGCATTCCACTGGTGATGGAAGGTGAGGCGAGGTGAGACACTCTTTATTGTCCTTGTAGGGAAATCCGTCTGTAGCACAATGGCAAGTGTGCATGTCTCAAAGAAAGAAGATCCATGGTTTAACTTTGACAGCCATGATTGTGGAGCTTGTTTTCTTCTTGTCCGGGGCCACGAAGACAGCATGAACGGCCAACCAACCAAGAAGTTAGTGAATCTCACCACTCCACAATAGCTGGGAGCAAGAAACCATAACCATTTTCAGCTGACCAGTTAATGTGGGCAGGGGTCTGAAAATTAGATGCAAGTCAGAGCAAGTCCTAGAAGAGTGTGTAGCTGAAAGGAACAGCTGCACATTCTTTCTGCTTTGACAAACCGAAGAAGTTTAAAATAACAATGCAGAAAAGAAACCATCAAATATACTGTATATATAAGCCCTATAGGTCTCTTCTAGCCATTCTAATTCCTTGGTTACACAGTTCTGACCAACTCTATAAACCTGAAGATGATGCCTGCTCCTGACAGGTAGCCCCGGGAGAACTAAGCTGGGTCAAACTTCCCAAAGAGATCAATAAAGTCTACCTCACCTTCACCTTGACCCACCTTCCTTGTGGATAGTGCTCGTAATTTATGAGATTTTACTGAGCATTATCGAGGCAAGTATAAAATATACACATTTTTCTATATCACAAGTTTTAACATTTACTTATTCAAAGCTTGGCTTCCGATTTTAACAAAAAGCAGGATGAAGGCATTCAAATAAACCAATCCACTTTTTGATTTCTATTGCTCACAAATTCCTCAGCACATCTGCTTCCCAAGTATTTTAAGGCACATGCACTGTTTTTAACCACCTTCTACAACGGGTAAATATTTGCCTGACCAGCCAGTCCCTACACGCTTTGACAGACACTTTACAAAGACGTGAGGGTCTGGGATGAGAACGACATGTTTCAATTTCGAGGACGGGCTTTCCGAGCGCGGAATCAACCAATCACAGAAAACCAGGAAATTCCACAAAAACAGCGACACGCTAAACCGGATGTTATTGTAAATATGTAGCGCAAGGATTTTTTCAATGAGCATTGACCTGTGTGAAGGCTCTCAACACGGTTTGCTGCTCCGGTTTGATTGATATGTTTCTAATAGTTCAAAGAAGCTGGAGCCGAAAAAAAAAAAATCTATCAGCTACGTCCGTCACCCCATCTTGAATGTTAGAAAAAAAGTTTTGAATTTGCAGAGCGGAGGGGGGGGGGCAGCCATTTTTGATTGGATCTTGTCTTTGGTTTCAGACCCTTCTGCATTCAAACAGAATGTAGGAGGGGTTGACTGGTCAGACAAGATATTTAGCAGGTTGAACAACTACTACAGCTTTCACCAAGACATCACATGCCTTTGTGATGTCGCTTTGGTTATTAATCCCTAAAGAAAAGTTGGACTAAAGCAACTTTAATCACTAGTACATTCAAACTCATCACAATTTTGCAAAGATATCATTAATTGCATTTGTGACAGGCTTTTGCCACTTTTTGGCATGTTTGATATCTTGTAGAGGTGCTGAACTCCTCTGTCCAGTCCTTGTTGGCTTTTATTTGGACCAGAGCAGTGAGATGCAGCTGTCCTGTTGATGTGGCCCATGTCATTCACACACAGACATGTCATATTTTAGTTTTTGTACAGGATCTGTTCACCAGTGCACATAGTGGAGCGCAACTGTCACTTCAGCACTTCTTCTGACAGCAGCTCTTTTACAGGAGTCAAGGTGCCCTTCAAAAACCCGCCACAAACCCACAGCACTCAACACTGGAGTTGTGTTAGTGCAGCAGCGCCAAGGTCAACGCACTTTTGGATTTAACTAGTCTAAAGTTAGGCTGATCTCTCTAATCTAGACTGGCTGCTTTTTTCTAATATACTGCACAGACAAATATTGGCAGGTAAACGATGGCCATACCCAGTGGAAGGACGTTTGTGTAGTCTGCACAATTTTAGTGGATGTTTGAGAATAAAAGATCTCATGCTACTCTTTAGAAACTGTCCTGCCCCAAATAGTTTGAAGTGCTAAAAAAATAGCTTATTTCATTTACAATTTACTAAAACTTAAGCAAAACTTCTAACAAATGTATGGACTCTTTATAGACAGCTTTTGGAAGCATGTCAAATTGTCAAAACATGTTTAATTTTTTTTACGCTGTACTCACAATAATAGACCAATGGTGTATTAGAGCTATAATGTGCTTTGAACTATATAGCTCTAACAGAAGAACATCATTATTGTGAGGTCAAAGTGCTGACCAGTATGCCACTATAGTAGTATTTTCCATTCTAATTATAAAAAAGACAAATATTGTGACTCCACGTCTTGTTAACTAGAAGTGTATTTTTGCAGTGTGGCACATATCCCATGATGCAGCCTGTTTCTATACGTTTGCTGTCCTGGTGCAGTTTTCAGATCATCAGTAATGCACAGTCTGACCCACATTGGCCGAGCTTGGTTATTTGTCTTGTTACCGCAGTTACATAACAACAAGTGTGAGTGTGGCCCATATGACGCAGAAAATACATTCAGACTTTCTGTGAACTATTTAATGTCTGTTCACTTCCACAACCTACTTTTTCAAACTTTTGTCTCTCTCAAAGCTTTTAATGATAATAAAACCTTTATCATGGCAATGTATAGAAACTCATTTGATAATACACTATGAACAGTGAATTAACAAGACTTATGTTCAGATGTGTTTATGTTGAAAATCTTGAACTTTATGAGTGTTTGTTAGCATAAAATAGAAAGTATAACATTTTGCCACCATCACATCAAACTGACCCTATGGCATCATGTATCGAAATGTTTTTTCCAACATACTTGAACCATTGTCATGTTGACTTGACTTGATTTGTATTTGTTGGGAAAGAAAGTACTTTACTCATATTTTGTTTCAATTACAATCTTATTTCAGCAGCAGACTTTGAAGAAAATATCTACAGTCACAAACCAGACATTAGCGGCTTGAACTGCAAAAGATGGTCCTCAAATAGGCAACAATTGGGTTTGTTTAAGCATTGCTGCGTCAAGTTTAACTTACATCTAAGATTTGAACTATAAAGTATGTCAGACTCACTAGTTAGTGGCTACCGAAGGTGCAAGACATTGTCCAATTGGAGCTACATTTACCACGACATTACAGGTCATGTAAATTGCATATGATTAGCACGAGTTCAGGAGTCCCATTTATTTCTATGGTGGTTGTAAAGATGTGTTTTTAAGTATGAATATTATATACAAATCCTGATCCGAATCTTAACCTACTCCAAGCTCCAGACCTAAACTTACCCATTTTAGTAACTTAAAGCCTAAACTTACCCATTACACTGAAAAAAATGTCCCTGTGTGACTTCCAAACTCGTTTCATTTTATGTGAACTTATGTAATTTTCTATGAGCTAAATTACCAACACTTATGATGCTGACGAACAACCGTATGGATAGACATTCAAGCTCAAAAACACGGTTTATGCATTTTCATGGCTGTTAGAAAACTATTGTAGATAATTCTTTATAGCA
This sequence comes from Mugilogobius chulae, assembly GCA_038363315.1. Lineage (NCBI taxonomy): Eukaryota > Metazoa > Chordata > Actinopteri > Gobiiformes > Gobiidae > Mugilogobius > Mugilogobius chulae. The sequence continues at coordinate 18,531,318 of CM076411.1, read as the reverse complement.
TTTATTCATATACAGCTCAAATTGTAGAGCGCGTATAAATTACCAGAAGTACGGCAAATAAACATATTGTGGTCTTAATACACTGTTTTTAATGTGTCGTTGGTATAAATGGTGTCGTTTCGTTTCTAGTGAGACTGTGTTGAAGCAGGCCATCAGGTAAACAATCCCTGAGGAAAATCCTTGCTACTTTCTTTTAGGCTTTTTGTTTCTACTCTGTAACTTTGAACATTGTTTCCAGATCCATGCTTGATTTGACGCTAAGATTTGAAAGACATGAGCAAGAACCAATCTTTGACATGTTATTGGATCTCTGGAATCCTCAAAAATGACTTTATCAATAGTGGAGTTCAAACAAGAACAAAAAAGCTGAAAAATATCTTCATAATATCATCATCTTGCCCAAAACCCAGTCTTATTTCAAAACAAAGTAAATACACAAGTCCCAAATAAATAAATAAATGCAAGGACACTTCAATCCAGGTAAATACACTTCCTTCAAGCCGTTGAACTGGATAGATCCTCTGGTTTTGCAGTGTAATGTAGCCTGACAGCTCGCACACTGGCGCCTCATTCGCAGCGACACAAAGATTAGGCCCTGTAATCCGCAGTCTACTCCACGCATCCATCAGGCACCAACACGGGCTGAATCCAAATGTTAATGGAGGGGAAGAGGCCTTTTCTTAATTGCTCCGTGCTAGATTAAGACAAGATCATTTATGAAGAGAAATGAAATCAAGATGGTGCTTTGAGTGTGCCGGGGTCGTAAAGGAGCAGTGATTTACACACTGAGCTAACAGGGCCTGACACTGCGCGAGTTAGGCAACAGCACGGAGAGAATTAGTTAGTCGTATGGATTCAAGCTAAGTTTTCTGTAGGACGCCCGTTTGTTCACATGACTTCAGTATTATCAACATGTAAATATGAATAAATAAGACAAAAAAAACGTAGTAAAGACGTACTGATTGTTCTTTTAAAGGGTAATACGTAATTTTGTATTTCTTCTTTTTTTTTTTTGTGGCTGTATATGATCAAAAATTACAAGTTGGTATAAGTGAGCATCAGCACCATTAAAGAGACTATACTCAATTTGTTTACACAGTGTCTGTGAGGTAAACATATGAATTAAATGTGCCGGTGTATTTCTTTTGGCGTTGTGTTTTCTGGTTTATGATTGTTGGTGCAGGAGTGAACCACAGACAGAGCCGAACGCTTGGAGGCAGTCTCCTAATCTAGATTACAATAAAAGTGAACAAGTCAACATGTGCTAACATTGCCAAATTTCCTCAAGTTTGCAAAAGGGAAGAGGAAGTTACGACACAAAGAATTAGAAACGTGGGTGGACCATGACAGCATAGTGACTAAATGCCAGCTATGTAGAATAAACAGCAACAGAGACAATTTTTGTCATTATAACATAAATGAACCGTTACATAAAGGTACAAAATACATATTCTAACTGACATGAGGTCAAAGGAGAACATACAGTTTACCATACTTTATGGTTTTCAGGAACCGTTCCTGCAAAGTCTGACTGAAGTTAAAGGAATTGAATGGAGCACCATAGTGCCAGCATGGTTACCTCTACACTGCATTGTGTTTATGTAATCCATTGGGTTTAGCTGGTGTTAGAAGCGTTATGTAGTCTACTAGAAATGTAATATTTTCTGTGTTGATGTAGGTTCAAGATGAAGTTGCCATAAAGGTGTTGTTCAGAAGATCAAATCAGTGTTTGGTACTTTCTCCCTTTTGACCAATCTTTTCTCTCAAAGTCAAAAGCGAGGCATACCACTGTGGAAACTAGTATACAGTTCACAACCAGCTTTAGATCATTTAAAAAAGCAAGTTCACATATTACAGTACGTATATAGGCACTTACGGTAGACAATCATCAGAGACAAAGTGGGTGGAAAAAGCACAACATGCTTTGTATGCATCAACTGTAAATAGGCATTTCTTAGTTTTGTTGTAATCTGTCAATCCAGATTACTGAAGGTCAGATAAGACTTGCAAAATTTAAGTGACTAATAGCTTTTTGAAATTCCCTTTTTATCTCTATATCACCAAAATAAAAATAACTAATCTATCATGTCAAGGCCGTAAAGAAACACTGATTTCCCTACGTTAAGATAGCAGGCCTGCAGTGTGCGTGTATGTTAGCAGTAAGATAATTAGTTAACAATATGTACTCAACCAAAGTTCACAGTATTTGTCTTTTTATCCCCAAAATGAAATATCTGAGGTGGCAGAAAAATAAAAGGCGTGTTTTGAGTTCTCCCGGATGTGTCGAGGAAAAACACTTAAAGGGACGCTTTGATCTGGGGTTTTAATTAGCTCCTCTCCCCCTCTAGTATTCTTCTCTCTGTATTTGCAAGAAAGCTCGTGAACAATGCTCACAACCAAGCCCCCTTTTGCCCACATCAGCATTTTGCTCAACTTTTTCCTCTTAACTTGTTATTTTTGTGTCTTTACTTCTTAAAGTGTCCCCTTTCCTCCTCCTTGGTGGAGCAGCAGTGGTTCCAGCGCTTCCCCCAAATCCGCCGGCGTTGGTGAAAGGATCCACTTTTGTTACTTAACCCCGGGGGCCTGCCCACTTTTTCTCTGTTTACTTTTTTGTAGTATTTGATAAAAATAGGCTGTAAAATTTTCTAAATTCTAGAATTCTTTTCAAGGGCTTTGCAAAACTTTCTCTGAATGATTAGTCACATTTTCTTCAGCTTTTAAAGAGGAATTGTCAAAACCCAATTTTTTTCCCTTAATTTTTGGGAGAATTGTCTAATATCAATATGTAATTTTTTCCCCCTGTATTGTTTCACTTTAAGGCAATGTTTTTTTGTTTAGTTTTGTTTTGTTATAAGCTGTGTGTTGTAATGGAAGACCCTGGGTTTAAATTAAATAAATGTGATTTCCTAAATTGTAACTTGTACTTTAGATATACAGTAGATTAAATTGTACCTGTAAATTTTGAAACCTTTCCAAGTACCATCTAGTAAGTATTTGCTTATCTTCAGAGGCCTCGCACCCCTGGTTGGGAAACACTGCCTTAGGACACAACACTTGATGAATGCATCATGTTTTGAATCAATATTAATTTCAGGGTTTCCTCATGATGGCAAATCAATGGTGGACGTGCTAAGAGAGTCTTTGCATGTTGAGCACCGTGTCAGGAGGCGTGATGAGGTGAGGTGGTGGTGCCAGCAGGGAAGACTCATTATCTACCCACAATTAGACCCTCTCGTCGGGCCACCCTGGGCTGGTAGAGTGTGTGTGTGTGAGGGAGAGGTGGAGACTGGTCGTTCATTATACAGAGGAAGAGTGCACGGTAAATGTGACTTACTGATCAGACCTAATGGACAGACCACTCTTCAGTCACTGTCACAGCAGTCAGGCTGTGGGTGCGGATGGGACATAGGTGAACGGCATGGACTTTCAACCATTAAAGGGGGCGGATTGAGCACTTTTTCATTCCAAGTTTTAGCCTATTCAGATTATCACAATGCTATTGCTCAGGATTTGCTCCATCTCTCTTTCCCTGCTCACTGCTTTTAGGACATTTTGGCACAAATTAAGTAAAGGCATAAATAAATAAATAATAAATGCATAAAAGTACATGTATAGGAGTGCATATAATAATATACAAATCAGCCATTTTCAATCAGAAGTCAGCTGACATGTTTCAGTTTCAACCAACATTAGAAAACAATTTTTAATTTATGAATGTTTTGGGAATGAGACCATTTCTTTTAATAACTGAATAAATGTCAACACCTCTCAATTGCTGCTGATATGGCTGAATTTCTTTATTTTTTGTAAAATCAAGCTAAAATGTTTTGTGTGTGCGCGTTTCCATTTTTCATTAAAGCAGTCCTTGATAATGTATGATACGAGCATCCACATACAGTGCCATGCCTTTGGCAGCTAATAGGCCAGAGGGTGCATTCGGGGCACTCAGTCAGAACAGAAGCTCATATTAACAAACCCCAAGCATCATTTAAGTGATTACACTTAAGAAAAAGTCCACCAAACTGGAAGTGCCAGGACAGAGCTGCAGTGAAAAGTGTGTTCACCAAGTGTGGACTGGCAGCAGAAGTTTTGTCTTTGAGTCGCTCCCTGTGGGCCCTCTTACCCCCCAGAGGGGCTGTTGTTTAGGGTTGCACAGCCTCCTAGGCCTTGATGAATTTCTCTCCGTCAACAAATTAAGAGTTGCTATTGTTGCTGTGACAACAAGGCATGGTGGTCGCCGTGGGGAGCACCATGGAGACCAGTGACAGAACTCCACAATTCTCCTAATCATCCGGAGCTGTCAGGAAGCACCTGGTCTGACACCTCGGCTTAAAACCTGTCTCCCAGGCATAAGATAATTACAAGTGCCAGCAGAGGAAAAAGAGGCGAGCCAGCCAGGAGAGGGTAGAGAGAATTCTTTCTTATAACTGACTGGTGCTGCTCTACTTTTTGGGGGACAAGTTCCCATTGAAGTGGTGGAAGTGTTCAAAGTGCAGAGTGCAGTGGAGTGCAGGAGGCGTCTGGGGTGTCTCCCTCTCCCCTACAGAGGCAGGCTGGGAGGGGGTCCCTAGACAGCGCTGAGGGGGACAGCTGAGGGACCGAGCTGTCACTGGGCCACGCTCACACACTTACAGCTCAAAAGTGTTTGACTGGTCCTCTACAAATGCTTCACGGATTGCACCACATTTTGGGTTTGGGGGAAGATTTTTTTTTTAATGTCTGCCACCTATTATTATTTTAGAAAAGTTACACTACAGTTACAGAAGCCAGAGCGGATGTGAGGGTAAATAGAAAAATCTGTACAAAACAATATAGCTGGAGACAAAATTCAGGGTGCTGACATGTCAAAGCATTTCTATTTGTGACAAAAAGCAGTTTGCAGCGGGCACATGTCAAGGTTGCCCGCTTTCCCCCCGCAGACTTGGCTATGTGAGAAAATATTTGGGAAAAATCAAAAACGCGCAAAGCCTCGACGGATGGAAACACGCTTTTATCCGTCCGGCTTTCACTACAAGCGCTCATTTCTTTACCAGCGGGGCTCTCCTTCAGAATAACACCCCTGTCATCACGGCACGCAGGGGGCTAAATTATTCAAATACCTTAATTCTTCCTCTTCCATCTTCAACTACCTGCTCTTTCTCCCCTCCACGCCACTCATAATTTGTCTTTTCACCGTTGCCAATTCCGAGGCGATCCCTTCCATTAATGACGCCAACTGTTCTAAACGGTTTGTGCGGGGAAAAAAAAAGAAAGGGAGGGCACGTCAGGAAGGCCCAAGAAGACAAATCTCCAATTTTACAAGCGGAAATAAACGCATGATATACTGACTACCTCGCAGTCGCTTCCTCTCGCTATTGTTACCAGCCCTGTCTTTTATTAACTGTTTAAACCTACATATGTGCCTTTATTTGCCTGTCACTAGTAAGCATATTTGGGGAGATTATAAAATATAGTTACATCTGTTTTCCCATGCGCCGAGGCCTTCCCGAATGCATAAACCACCGGAATTTATTTTGCCACTACGCGAATCAATTACATCATATATTTTTTACGGCCGTGCCTTTGTATTGGCGAGTGGCGAGCGCTCTAAAAACCACTTTCTTTTGTATCGACGGAATGAAAAGTATAATAAAAGTGAATACATCAGCAGGGGGACAGTGATGAGTTAGCAGAATGGCACTTAGGATATTGTTGTGGGTCTTTTATGTGCTCTCTGGAGAGATGCTACACCCAAGAAAATGTACGGAAAATCACATTGGAATCATGAATATTTCAAAGTGGAGAAATTATTTATTCACGTGCATCAATTGGCGTTATCAAGCAGTGGATTGTCAATATTCCATCATGGGGGAATTATGTAAAGTTTTATAGAGGCTGTCTTTTAAGGCTGACAGTGCGAGCGTATAGGTAGGATTTGTAGATTTGAGCGTATTGCAGAGATTTTGTGTTCTAAATCACAGTTTTGTTTTTTTTAAAGAACAAATACTAATAAAAGGTTAAGTGTATTTAGAGTTCGTCTACAAATGCCGGACACTGGCCTTGTGTGAATAAATTGGCATAATAAATGAATAAATTAGCTCGACGCTGAAGGATATGGAATCAATGCAGTTCATTAAGTCTTTACTGGGTGAATGACCAAGCCACAGTCCAATTTAAAGGAAATGAGTTCTGCTTTTATTTTGTAAGTTTGAGTTTTGTGTGAGAACATAAAGGGTTTTCATTTATCATTTTGTTTATTGTAATCTGCAAAGTTATGACATTTAAAACAATCTGACTATAAAAACATCTTGTTCCAAACTGGGAAGCTCTGCCTCTTAACATAGCGACATTCTCACATGGTCCAGACTTTTTTAGTAGTTTCTACTAATAAAGGCTGCAGCATGTTATTGTTGTCTGATTGTCTTTATATCTATTTTCCTAATCACAAAAGCAGGGTAATTTTGGTACAGTAATATTGTAATAGTCTATACATGTAATACTATTTTAGCTCTGTAATATGAGACAGTATTAATTCTGCATTTGTGTTTGATCTGAAGCTTGACAGAACAGCCTGATCTCACATCAAACTGTGTATACTTCAACATAACAGGACATGTCAATAGTGTTTGATTAGGTTAAGGCCTTTTTTGTGCAAAATGATACATGTCGCAGCCTCAGTTTATTTCTATAGTGGATGTGAGGTGTTTATGAAATTAATGAAATCCTAATCTTAATCTATCCCAAACCCCATCCCTAAATTTACCCATTTTAGTAACTTGAAGCCTAAACTGTTAAACCTAAAGAATACGTCCCCACATGGCTTCAATCACTCATGTCTATTTCATACTTTTTCATATCGTGCAATATATACAATCTAACATACAGTATATGTGCAAAACCAGTGTATTTGTGCACACCTGGGGTGCCCAAATTTATTTCCCTTGTGGGCCAAAAAGGATTTTTTTGTTTTTTTTCCTCAAAGGGTTGGTTTGAATGATTTTGCCACGCGCCAAGGGCCAAACCTATTTTTATGTTACATCTAAAATCTATAATTGCAACATAATGATTAACTTGTGTTTTAGAACATGTTTAAAAGAAGTAAATTTGATTTGGATGTACTTTGACAGTCAAGGCAAACAAGTTTAATCATGAGCAGTGATAAAACAAAGCAAAATATATATAATCATAAAATCATACGATTACATGACATAGTTTTCTTCACAAATTTCCTGGACAAACCTTGCAAAAACAAACCTACCTACAAAGGATACACTTAATGGCATTGGCTATAGTTTTAGAAGGGTTATTAAAATATTTTTTGAGTCACAATTACCGGAAATCTGAGTTTTAATTTGTGTATAGTGTGTTGTTTTGAAAAAGTATATCAGAAAAAACATATTTTTTTCTGTTGCATCTCATTACCTCTGTAACATTGTCGTTTCAGACTCATTGTGATCACTCCACCACTCTAATAGGCTTTCCCGCTGCCTTCGTGTTATTGTTTTAAGTCCATCAAATCTGATAACCATCTCTGATAAATAAAGGGTTGGACTGATGCCACATGGGGCCACCGAGCAGACCAGAATAAGTAAACAGGTCCGAGAAGAGGATGGTTTAAGCTGCGCGGATGGAACTACTGCCCTGCTATCTTTAAATGAGCACTCCCATGTGAAGGTGTGGATTAGCCAAATTTAATCCCTCATCAAACAGACAATAACAGTGCGGCCCTAATCCTTCCACGGCCGTGCGATTAGCCTGGACTCGCTCTCACGCCTTAGCTGTGGTCAGTGTGCAGTGGACCGTCCAGCTCTCCTCTGCCATGACCTCTGCGCTGAAACTCACACTCACTATCACTCCATTCTTATACATTTTTATTTTGCTGTTTGACTTGAGAGGGCAATGAAAACCACTAGATATTTAAAACTGTGGTGAAATGAAGATTTAATTTTTTATATTGACAATCTTTGCCTGGAAATCCAGATGATACATAAAAAATGTATCTTCTGGCCAGCATGTCCGGAGAGACATTTTGATCTAAATGACAGACGACGAATCAGCTCTTTTGTAAATCTGTGTCCTGCGAAAAACTAATCTGATTGACCTGGTGATGTAGATTTGTCTGAAATGCAGGCGGAGGGCGTGGTGACCAGACCCACTCTTCGCAGTTTGCTGAAGCCTGGTTCTGGATCCCAGACAAGGACTTCTAACAATCATGGTCGAATTCCAATGTATGTTTGTGTCATTTTTTTCCTCTCCACTTTCTTAATTTATCAACCTCCTGGTTCATGGAAGAAAAAATATATATACAAAGATGAAAATTCAATGCAGACAGAACACTTTTTTTAGGAACAGGAAAACTGCAGAACTGATAAGCCCCGCCTCTTCGCTTTAAAATGTAACTGTAAAAAGCAACAGATTTTAAATAACAACTTATTGTTGTTAGAAAGTGGCTATGGGACAGTTTTAAACCATTTACATGTCACTTTGAGTATTAAAATTTTGAATTATAACAAGTAAATACAGAGAAGTGGGAGGGGATAGGTGGTAGGTGAGAACGGGGATTTCTGAGCACTTAGTATTTACTAACAATAAATAAACATTTACTAATCATTTACTTCCGGCCCCTATTCTAAAGTTATGTAGTGTAGGGGTTGGATCATCTACACTTTTGAGGTAAACCAATGTGGGATCAAAGTGAGCTCCTTCATTGGCTTCTGTAATGGTTTGTGACGTAACAACCTCACCATGGGGAAACTTTGGCTACGTTTAGGCACAATTCTATGGTTACGTTTAGGATTGGGGCTTGGGATATTGGTACTGATATCGAGAATCGGATAACACAGTATATCACTAAATACATTTTTTGGAAAACCTATAAATGGTCATCACTTTAGAACAAGGGCCAGAATTAGCAAATGTTTGCTCATTATTAGTAAATACTATCTAATCATTTACTGATGATCAGGTAATGTTATCTTAATGGTAACTAACATTTATAAATGATGTTTCTGGACATTATTATAAAGTGTTACCCAATCCCTTTATCAAAAATAGACAGACAGAAATATAAGTAATTATATAAAGAAAATCACTGTACCCACATCTTGATAGTAACCATTGTAAGAAAACATCAGCAGTGCTGAAAGTTGAAATAAAGGTTCAAAGAACAGCACAATCTATTTAGTGTTCTCTAAAAGTATAGAATAAAAAAAATCAGATTTGATCTAAAATCCAGTTTATCTAAACAAACAACCAATTCATTTTCAATGTTGCATATACTATTCTCTGTAGGGTTGTCAAACAAACAAATATTGGTTACTAAACCTACTTATTTCTCTAAAAAGCTACTTCAACGCATTAAACTTTATCTTAATAATATAACAATTACTCTCATAATCCTTAACATGCTACAATCACTTATCACAACTTTCAAAAGCCAAAGTGATTTTTGCCATTCCGGGAAAGCTACAAATAACTAACCGTGCTAACAATAACAACAAACAAACATTTTAAGCATCATCTTAAATTTGCAAAGAGAATCTTGTATTCCTAGGATCAAAATCAAGCTCAAAAAGGTTCATCCTAACCTTACTGTATAATCCCACTGCATGGCCCACAACACAATAGAAAACATTCTACTAAATTCCATAATTAGAGGTCATCATAGACTGTCTGTAATTGCCTGAACGACCATACCCTGGAGTAAACAAATATGTTCATCAAGCAAATAAAGGATTAGCCGCCAACACCAGTCCGTCTGATCCAAGAGGGAAAAGCACAACGCAACATAAGGCGAGGAGATGCAAAAAAAAAACAGAGAAGAGAAGAGAGCGGACCAAAGTGCTGACACGGCCTGTTCTGCGCCGACTTTTTCCCTCTGATAAAACATAAATAGCCGACACGCACTGGGAATATATATTTAACTCTGCGATGTTTATTTAACTGTTGTTTACTTGTAAATTCTGGAAAAAAAAAAAAAAAAATCTCAAATCTGTAGCATCAAAGCGACTCCAAACTTTTCCGCTGATGGTTCCAGGTTGTTGCGTTTTTGATCCAAATGGTAGCTGACTTTTTGCGTTCATGTTGTTTTAGCTGATTCTGGTTTCGCTCTTAATTAAGCTAACGGTGATGGAGGAGATTGGCCTGTTTTAGTGTGGCCGCGGGGCATATTAGGTGGTGGTTTTTGCAGCGCTGGGCAGAAGGACAATAGAATGGGGGGAGGTGGAGGTAGGTGCGTCCACCTGAGCATGCGCGGCCCTAAGGGTGCAGTGTGATGGGTGCTGTGTGCTGACCTGTGGGTGCTGTAAGAAGAGGTAAGCAGACGTCAACGCTGACAAACAACGGGCCGTCACAAAGTTTATTTGCGTGTCCAGAAGAAAGGTGAGAGTGTCAAAGTAGTTCATCAAAGTTTCTGATGCGGCAAGATGTACAGTGTTGTTTAAGTGACACTCTGAAGCTTTCCGAGATAAAAAAAAAATAAAAAAAATTATAATGCCATTGAAATAGAAAAGTTAAACAGTTTGGGGCTTTCTTCATACATCAGTTTCATGTCATACAGTGCAAAATTATAGCAGAAACAGGATTTCCATCCCGTCAGATCTCAGAAGGCTAAGCCTGGTTGCCAGTGGGACGACATGAGTGGACAGTTGGATCTTGGGCAAGACACTTAACCCACATTGCCTTATTGTCTGATACTGGGTGAGTGGATCCTAGTTTGTAAAACGCTTTGAAAGGTAGTACAGCGCTTTATAAACAGAACATTTATACATTTTTACACAAAAAGTACATTTTAGGGAGTCGCAAGCCTGCTCAAAGTAAAAAGTTGCCTTGATATACCAAGGGGAAGATTTTTTGTTTTGCTTATTTGCCTTAAAATTGTGTAATAAAAATGTCCCTATCCAAAGACACACCAACAATGTTTCAGTTATTAAATACAAAAGAAAAGCTTGTTAGACCAGTAAGACCCAGAAATAATTTATGTTACGTGATGTGGAGAGTTTAGGGATAATAGAACTTTGTAGTTAAATACAACACTTGTCCTGACACAGGTTACACACCCACTTCCAGTTTTGTGGGTAACAAGCAGAATCAGTGTATTCAGTCACTTATTACCTCAAAAAGTAGATAGCCTATGTGTTAGTTTTATGCAGCTGCTCAGAGGCTGTAGTGCTTCAGTGTCCAAAGCGAGGACAGCTACAGGAACAAGTGCATGTACAACTACACCTCCTCTCATGCAAACTCCATGGAACCTTCGAGGCATGGTTCACATATGGTGCTCTGTCTCCTTGAACCTCCTCCTCCTCTGTCCCAGCAGGGTCTTACCTCCTCCTTCTCTCCCGCCCACCACTGCCTACTGTGTCTACAATGTCTTAACACCTCCTGGTGGTTCTCCTTTCCTTGCGTCTCCTCTTCACCACACCCGGGCCTCTGAATTCAGTCAATCCACTCAGAGAGTAACAAAAGTGAGACACAGGACGCCTTGTGTGGCTCTATAGAATCTTTGCTGCATGAGTTTTCTTCCCTTGTACCTCCTCCTCCAACTCTCTCCCAGCAGTGTTTTACCTCCTTCTTCTCTCCTGTCCTTACTGGTTGATACATTGCAAGACAAAGTGAAAGAATTTATGGTGATGAGTTTTGAGAATACATTCAATTGCGCATAGGCAATTGTAATTAGGTGGCCGTTTTTTGTTTGAACTCGAACACAATATAAGTACAAAAGCAAAAGTCTCTGTTTTTTCTGTTTCTGTTGTTAGGTCCTATATGTCCCGCTGTCTCGCTGAGATAAACATTCATTAAACACTTCAGTGCATCTTAATCACCCTCGACTTTCTATCTATAATCACATTCCTAACTCAGTCCTCACCTTATTTCCCAAACCACATACACACTTGAAACACAATCCCTTTCCCTATTGTTCCCTCCACTTCCACACTCTCACACACCGGCCCGGAGTGTATAGGAGCAGTGCGGCAGCTGGAGTCTTGTCCCGCTGCCAACAACTGTAAAGTAACCCGCATTGATATCGGTTATTAATATTTAACTGTCCACTATTAAAATTTAAGACGGTTGCGATGGAGCTCGGGGGGATGGGTAAGTGCGGGGGCCTATGCAATCCTGTAAATACTCTCCGACAACCTTGCAGCGCAGGTTAAAGAGCATGTAAGTACAACTATGTCAAAATTAAAACGTGAACAAGTGTATTTGACAGAAGAGAACTGATGTGCTTGGAGAGACTGTCATATTTTACCATCGGGGGGTTGTGAAAGTCCATTTTAATTTCCATTGTCATAAAGCTCCTATACATTTGCGTTTTATTTCTCATTGTAAACTGGCAGAGGCAAACAAATAAAAGTGCCATATGCTTTATTGTATGAAGCGTTCGATACACAGATTAAAATGTGCGGCTGAGATGTGTAAAAGAATATGGAGGATAACATGTATGCTGCATCAGACCAAAGATGTTTGTTTAATGGATGGTTGAGTGTAAGTGAATATGTGGTTTTAACGGTTATGGGCAGTGGGCTCATCTCACAATCGATAACAGGACAAGTCTTCTTAAGCTACGGTAAGAAGGAAAGGTAAGAGCACCTTTATTTGGCGCACTTTTGGAAAATGCACTGTTGAATTGTACAGCTCAAGAATGTATAAGAACAAGCATGCAGAAATATGAATAATGTTTTAGTTGACCTAAAACATACAAATATGTGAGTGAATGATATGCCTAATTGATAAGTGTATCTCTCCGAAATTAGTTCTGCACATTATCAATCTAGATTGACAGCCACTGAATGAAAAAAGGGAACATCATGGTGAGTATTTGAAGTGGATTTGTCAAAGTGTTACAAAGTGGAACTGTCAAATCGGAGGAGCTCACAATTCTGCTAAGATGGGTCAAAGTATATGTTCGCTTGTACTTCTTGCTCAAATAACAATACAGTGTTGATTGATTGTCTGCTGCACTGCGATTGGTTTGGCAATTAACGTCTTTAATCATAAATCTCTTTAGAAGATTTTTAAAATGTTAGAAGATTTTAAAATGTATTTTAAAATCACAACTATTGTAAAAATTCATCTGGTAGTGCTAGAGTGAATAAGCTTTTACCCAAAATGTACTGTTTCTAGCTCAGAGGAGGACCTTTTTCTGCTTGTGTCTGTGGAAATGGTGTTCTGACAACTAATTATGCAGCTAAGGCATACACAATGTACGTACAAGTGATTGTCCCTTCAGAAAACAACATGACATCACATCAGTTTTATCCCAGTTGACCTTGTGTTGTGATCTGATTTAAGAGATTGTTGATCATAAATACTCAATTTTAATTTACTATGATTTTGCTGTAAAATCAAGACCCTGAACTTCTTTTGGAAAGTTTTCAGTCGATGAAAAATCTGTTCTGCATTATATGTCCTGTCCACGTAAATCAAACTGTGTGATTGATAATGTAGTCATTACCAGTCTTTGTTTGTTTCTAACTTTGTGCTTTAGTTTAGGAAACAGATTTTAAATAACCGTATTTAGGTCTTGTGATGCTTAGCAGACAAAGATTATTTACTTACCATGAGGAGTGAGGTCTCTGTAACCGCTCAGCTCAGTGTAACTTTGTGTAAACACAGATTTCAGACATGCTTGTTTATCATCATAGCCCACTTTCTCTGTAAACCCACCTGGATTTGTTCATGTATGACAGGGTTATATGTATGCTACTTACCTGGTACACCAGCTGATTCACTGTAATTCTCCATTTATATCTAGAAAAGTTTTCTCATTTAAATATACAAGAAGGAAATACTTCTGCTGTCAGCTCTAAATGCTTAAAACTCTTCTTTGTACGTCTCTTTCTCATGTGCAGCACTGCAAATTGCCTTCAGTGACTCTTTTTTTTTTTTTTCATAAAAAAAAAAATATGTACAAAATGTTGCGTGCATGTTTTTAAATGTGTGTCCATTATGAATGCATACACCTTTTTAAACAATTTTCATATTTTGTGTGCTTGTTTTTGAAATTGTGTGCATTTTTGCCCTTCAGATCCATTGTACTAAACCAAAAAGCCTAAAAGTGCATAAAAAGGATAATGGCCAGATAGATTCTCAAGAGTTTATGAACTCATAGGTTCACATTCAAATACGGTCACTTTGCATGAGCTTTTATGTTATAATAATAAACATAATTCATGCATGGATTCATATACTGCTTTTCATGACACCCAAACATGCTTCACATTTTAGGTATGGTGAAGTGGTAAGTTATTACTGTACCCACAGCTGCCCTGGGGCAGACTAGCCAAAGTAAGGCTGCCATTTTGCCACCACCATTCTCTCTCATCAGTTCCATACTAGGCCATGTGAGTGAATGTCTTGCCTGGGGACACAACGACAAGCTCTGTTCGCCCCACTCTGGCACCTGAGGTCCTCCAGTGGTCTCCCATCCAAGTACTGCCCAGGCCCAACATGCTTAGTTTCTGAGATCTGATGGGATCAGACTTTGCAAGCTGGTATGGCCACAATTATGACCAAATGGACAAGATGACAGATAGAAGGTGGGTATATTAGTCTCCTACACAGGATGGCTGAACCATCCTGGGATGCCTGAGTGCTGGAGTAACTGTGTGTGCAAAGGGAAGTGTGGGGGTGTTTGCATTTAACTTGTGATAGTACTTTGTTCAGTCATTGCTGTTCCAAAAGTCTAGTCATAAAAAACAAACAAACTACTACAGTAGATTAATGAAAAGTTCAACAGAGAACAATTAGCGTTTGATTAGTTGTAACAAATCATCTGAATATTTTCCTCTATCAGAAAAAACACATTTACTGGTAGTGTTTACTCTTATCAGCTCCTTAGAATAAAGACATCTGTAAATCTCTGCGATGCAAACCTAGGCCGTGTTATTTAAGGCCACACTCACAAAAAAACTTCTAAACTGTATTATCTTCCCCCTGTGCACTCCGGGGCAGCCAGAGGAATCTATTGTACCACGCTCCTCTGCCTCTTCCTGTGTATGGCTTGTTTTGTTTGTTCGGCGCAAGCGAGAGCGTGACCTCCCGCTGACGTTTTGAGGTAAACAAGTCGAGCCAAGGTTAAAACCGAAGGAAATGCAGCGTGAGATTCAGCCATGTTCCCGCTCTTGCTCACTGCTGCTGCTGCTATAAAAGAATAGGCTGGCTGACTACGAGTGAGCATGAAAAATACCCCACCTCCGCACTGACCCACACCATCCATTATGTGCGGGTGATTATGAGACCAGAAGTGCCTTATGGGTAGCCACAGTTCTGGGAAACAATAGCTCACTGTCAGAACGCGTTTTAACTGTGCGATGACCACTTTTATTACCTTGTCGCGATTACCGGGGACGTCGTTAAGCTAGCTGCTCCACTGGGCCTTACCGGATCTGTGGCGCGTTGACCCTGCTCCAATTCATATTCAGATAAATGAACCGACGATTGCACCGCACCTAAGTTTTCCTAAAGGTTGTACCACAAAGAGCGCTCAAGAGCTTCTGGAATCAATGCAAAATGAGACGATTGGCGTTCAACAGGAATTCAATTTTTGAGTGGAACAGAATTTTTCGTCTCATTCACAAGACAAGTGTCCTCTCCAAGTTTAGACTGGATCGAGCGCTGTGGGAGGATTGCTCACAGCATCCGGAAAAAATCCATTCCACCAGAGATGGTAAAAGTACTTAAGTTCACTACTCAAGTAAAGTACCGTTACTTGTGTAAAAGACAACTCTGGCAAAAAGAGTCCTGCTGAAACTCCTTTACTTGAGTAAAAGTACACAGGTAAACTTGTATAAATTTACTTAAGAAAAAAAGTACAATCACACTGCCAAAATTTGTCTCAGTTCAAAATACTATAATACAAAAAATTTGGCCGCTTTTTTCACTTGTTTTAAGACTTTTCTGACTCCTTTCAAGAGATTGATTCAGATTTGCCCTTCTTTATTTATTTTTTTACAGTGCACACATTTGTTAGTGTTGTGGAGTGTGAGAAAAGACTTTTATCATATGATAAATATATAATTTTAGTTTGAAATTATACAGTTTTGGTGATTTTTACTCGTTAATTAGTTTGAAAAGTTTTATTACACAGCAGCACAGCAGGTCTGACCTGGTTTTAAAAGGAATAACAACTGTTTATTGGCTTATAAAGTAACTCACCTGATTTTAAAATGTAGAAAGTACAGATTTTGTAATACTCAAGTAAGATACTCAAGTACCTACTTGAGTAAAAATACTTAGTTACTTGCCATCTCTGCATTCAACAGAACTCAAAGGCAACTCACACTAACAAAATTTCCATTATTAATTTAGGGTTAAGTTTATACAACAACCTACAGAAAGATAATGTTTCTTTTTACAAGACAATATTCAATGGAAAAACTTAGAATGAACCCTAAGCTACCAGCCCTAGGCTATAACGTTATAACTATTATAACGTTCCATCAAAAGCAAATTGTACATTTTTAGTGCGCTTCATTCACGCTTGTTTCATAAATCCTGATCATAAACAGGTCTTCTCTGAGCCTCACAAATTACTCAGTTTGAATTTTCACAATAAAAAAAATTTAAATTCTCTGAAGTCTAAGATTCTTACCAAACTCATTTTGTCAAAACTGCTAAATAAAAAAGTCAGAAATAAAAAGGTATAGCTTCGGTCATACATAATGCATCATGCAAATGTTCCGGCGTAAGAAGACAGTTACCAAATCGGCCCCAAAATGAGTCTTTTAATGAAATTTCTATGAATGCAAATACAGAACGGGTGGAGAGTAATTCGGGCGCGGGATTTAAGCTAAGTGTGCCAGCTTTATCTTAATAGCTGATCGGGCTCGGCGGGGCCACGCCGTGCTAAGCCTCAGTCAGAGCTTTGCCTCCTCTTGCGTGGCGTTCTCCGGTGACCAGCGGTGAATTAACACAGTGGACGTGTACCGTTCCCCTGCACACGCCCCGCTGCATTCTAATGCACGCACAATTGATAATGCAGAATTATATTCACTTCAGGGCTGCCGTGTTTTCAGAGTGCAAATGTGTTTTATTACAGATTTATTTCATCTGTTGTACTGTTGATCATGTGTTTTGATTTATTCATGTCAGTTTGGAAATTGTAAAGTATGATTTTCAGACTCAATTGAATGTAAATGTTATCAGGGTGTCTTGCAAATAAAATGCAGTCAGATATACTGTATATTTAAACAAATGAGCAATAGTAAATGACTCAGACTCACAGAAGCTGCCAGTCTGACTAAGCAATGTGAGTTCTACTTAAGGGTACATGACAGAACAAGTGGGAATTTAACTTTTCACCTCCTGGTTGATGGGACGAGTGTTCTAACCCCTGAGTCGCTGCTGCTTTAACACATTGCTGTCACTATAACATGCACCTGTTAGGGTGAGGTTGTACCCTGGTCGTCACAAAGAAGCAATGGTGGGAAGTAACTACTTTTCTGAGTAATGTATTTAACCACAACTTTTCCATTTGGGGGCATTCATAAAGAAATTATTACTCAAATATCTAAGGAGTAAATTTAGATATTTGAGCACACAATATATGCTTTAACCTTCATGGAATTAGTAGGAAAAAAAATGTTCGATAGAAGTGCAAGTGCGATTTTTCCTTCTATTAAATGTGCACTGTGTAACTTTCTGCAGGTGAAAAATCAACTACACAATTGAGTAGAATTAGAACGTTATAGGTCATTCTGAAAGGGTCTAAAAACATTGTATCATAATAGGAAAAAAAATACAGTTAAAAGAAATGCTTTTGTATGGAATCACATAAACATGAGCAGGCCAAACAACAGACCATTTTGTGGCTGTGCAAGTCTGTTAAAAGTACAAATGCATATTTTTTTTAGTGTAACAAAGAAATTTAAATGACAAAAACAGGCTTATATTCAAGTTTATTTTTTAAGTTAAACGGTGCACCTTTAATACATGTTTTCTTATGTTCAAACTATGGCAAAGCAAAGTATTTTAAACTGTCATATTTTTATACTAAAAATACAAGAAAATGTGATGTGAAAGCATTTCAGTATTCAAAGTAAGTATTGACTATGTACCGGAATACAAAGACAATACTGTATACGTCCAAAGAATTTTCAAGAACAAGTGATATAATTACAATTAAGTATCAGTTCTTTTAGAAAAACATTTTCAAACTGTACCAGCTTCTGTAATCAGCTTAACTCAGCACAATTCTGTTGTTCTTTCTGGTTAAAGTCAACAAAATAATTAAATCCAAAAGTGGAATCGTAAGCAATCAGAATCTTTCAAACGATAAAGCTACATTTATAAAATTGTGTAGAAATGAATTTACTTAAAAGTGTGCCTAAACATTTTGTTAAACAATGCTGCATTATGTCATGATTCATGTGAAAGCTTCATTCATTCAGTCCTGGATCATTTAGAGTCCTTTATAAGTGAGGCATCTCTTAAATAGTATATTAGACAAAGTGTTGTGCAGCCACTGTCCTATAAGAGAAATGTCAGTGCACTATAGTAGCTCAGCTCCATTCCAGCACAGCCTCTCTGTATCTGCCGTGATAACTAGTAATTACATTCATTTAAAATGTGCATTATTTTATCCCCGCATTGAATAAACTAGTGAGGCAGAAAATTGTCCAGTTTTATCCTGCGCCTTATAAACAGGCATTTTCAAAGTGGCATTTATTTTGGCCTGCCTTTCTCCTTGAGTGGTCTCTTCATGCTAATCGTCCTGTATGGAGCCACAGAAGACACCCATAGTCAAATTAATCTTTATACTTTACTCTTTTCAAGCTAAATACCGTTTGTTCATGGTTTTGTAAAGAAACGTGAATTCCAGGTTAAAAATAGATTTGAATGGACACTTTCTCTGAACGTGGGTTCATTGTTCGCACACAGCACAAAGAGTGATCGAAGTCTTCGGAATAAGCGGCACCTCTCCAAAGATTAGAACCTATTAGCATTAAAGGCACTGTCATAAATTTCTCCCAAAGTCAGGAGCAGAGCTGGGTCCACTGGAGGAGGATTAATAGGCCCAGAGCATGACCGATAGTGGGATTGGGATCCTGGGTCACCTTGGGCTACAGAAGTAAGAGGAGCAGTGCACAGGTACAGCTGAGACTGACTTAGACATATGAAATGTTCCTCCCTGCTGCCTGTGGATAATAGCACACACAATGAGACAGATACAGACACAGTGATGTTCAGCTCGTATTGTTCTGGGTGAATCTGGGTGAGCATTCTCCTGGTCACGACCTCTTTATCCTTGACACCAACAGAACTAAAAAGAACTGCCACAGGAGGAGCAGCAGAACAGGCAAAAGACAAAGCATCTGACTGCTCCTAAAGTGATGGGCAGAGGCTCTACTGTGAGCTCCTGTTGGACCCCCCCCCCCTAAACTTGCAACTTGCTTGGGCTAGCTTGTCTTGTTTCTGCTTAATTTACAACACATCACAACACTGCCCATTCTGTGTATTGTAATCAAGCACTGACCCAAGACATTTCTGTCTCATCAAAGTGGTTAGATTTTTAAACTTTCTGTTTGTTGTTTGCTGTGATCTGGAGGCAGGTCAAAGTAAAGTAAGAGTTGTGCGTTTTCACAGTCTTGCTTTGTTTCTCTTGTGTCTTCCTGCCCTCTGTGTCACTTTGGCCCATGCAGGGTTAGTGTATCTGTGAACACATGCTGCTATTGATCGGACATGCTATAGTTAAACTGTGTACAGTAGGTTAATGTGTTGCGGGCCTCTGACAAAGTTTCCTCTTTCTTTGATGTGCAGTTTGGATTGACTTTGAGCCAAGGAGCGGAGGTGAGAGTGTGCTGTACTCTGCAGCTTAACTCCAGCCCTTACAGTAGCAGGACAAGGTGACTTACAGGTAATCTATAAGAATAAGGAGCCAGGCAGGCGCCCTGGGCTTTTATTAGATCTTCGATACTCTCGGCCCCAGCCCGGTCCCAACCTGGACCTGCTTTGGCAGTAGCAGCTCTGCCGGAGAAGGCTGAGGTGCAAATGACTCCAGACAGCTGCTATGACAGCCCCTGAAAAGCACCTTTGGTTTAAAGAGGAGCGGGGCACCTCTGCATGGAGGTGTCATGTCTCCTTCAGTCACAGATGAAGAAAGAGAGTGTGAGAGGAAGGCCATCTATCTGTCAAGGCCTAAGGACTTTTCTAACACTACATTGACCTTGAGTGCTCGTCATTGATTTCCAGTAACGCCTCCCAAACAACGCTGCAAACCCGGCCCAGCTCTGCGGGACTCTGATTGGGAACAGATTTCCCAAATTCCGATAGCGTGCCTCCTGCCCGGGATGATGGATAGTCCTCCTGTATCCCATCAATCCTGAGTGGCTGCCGAGGAGCTGACACCTGGGCCAGATTTATCATCATATACGACACAGCACGCTGGCCAATCAGAGGACAGAATACTAAAGAGAGCCCCGCCCTCCTGGGGGGTTCCATTATGTTTAGTAACACATCTATTCCTATATTCAGACTGGAGCAGAGGGTTCACATAAAACAAGACTGGAGCACAATCAGACTTTCACATGTCGGACAAACTTCTGTAAGTTAGCTCGGTGCTGTTGAGGGCGTTGTGTCCACATCATTCACACTTTATCACATGATGAATTGGTCTAATTCCATCTCTCCCAAATGATCATGGAAGCAGAAAAGGTGATCACAGGACCATGAATGCACTAATGTAATTAATGCCCTTCTGTTCCCGCCACTGGTTTTACGACTAGTTAAAAACCTTCTGCTACTTTTATGGCTATTAGCCACTGAGTGTAAGCCATCTCCACTTCATTCTGCGGCATTGCTTTAGCACCTTTAAAGCCAACAGACTGGGGAGTGGCCAGCAGTGGACACAGGTCAACTTCACTGTAATACAAACTGTTCCGAATGAGAGCTGCCATTTGTGATAATGGTCCTGTATCAGAGGAGTTTTCTTTTTACAATTAACCCAGCGTCTCCCCTCTCTCTGCTTCACTCTACTCCACAAATCCCCTCCTCCTTCCCCACTCTCACGTCTCGTTCACTTGGCGGAGCTACAGTGGTTTCTCCAAGGCTCACCAGGCACAGCGCTTTAGCCCTGTGTAATCCTGCCAACCCTATTTCATTAGCCACGCGACTAAAGAGCTTAACCACACAAGGCCGTCGCAGCGGAGGCAAGAGCAGCAGCAGCAGCATTCAGGGCCCGCTCTGTACCTCCTCTCTCTCCACACACCATGCCATCGCCTGCCTCTCCATCTCCCTGCTCCAAACTCTGCCCAGAATGGATTAGAGATGGCATCAATGGGATGAGACGTATTACCAATCGATTTGGAGCGAGCGTGGCATTGTTCTTCAGAGTGCAGAACTTTGGATGTGTCCAAGGTGCCTCTGCCAAAAGCACTTGATTTGGAGACGGAGAGCTCAGAGAAGTGTCTGCCTGCCGTCTCGTCCTGATCCCAAACTCCTGCTCCGTTTGAATCACTGAAGTCATTGAGCTGTGTTTGTGTTGCAGAGCTATTGTTTTGGAGAAACATGGCAGATTTAAGAGGCTGTTAAGTAGCTTTGTACTGATCTTTGGAGAGCGCAGGATAAACAAGCAGATTGTGAGGAACCTGATCACTATTAATGGTGACGGTTTAGGCTTTGGGCTTTTCAGCGAGGCCTCTTGATCTGACAGCCAAAAACACCATTGTCCTGATTAAAGTCTGCTGCTGGAGGAAAGAGAAAGAGCCTCACTAACCAAGTGTGTTTTATAGCACTCACCACCTGATATTTACTCTACATGTTGTATCTTTTCACTGCAATGTAGAATGAGGCGATTGGGCAGAGGGATAGGGTCAGTGTGGGTTCACATTAGTTTTATCCAGAGCTATTTGTTTTTTTATTAAACAACACACCGAGGCATGTGTTGCTTTTCTTGTGTTTCAGTCACATTTCAGTCTGAGCAAACCTACAAGTTGCAGAAAACATTTTGAATGCAAAACAGGATCAAACATACTTATCAGAGGAAAATCTTACCATTAATTGAACCTTAAATTTAGGAGGAGCAGTGTGGTTTTCACTCTGCTTATGGAAGACTGAACCAGCTTTACACTCTCTCTCATTGTACCCAAATATTCCCCTTTTATTTTGTAGACTTGGAGAAGGAGTTTGACCCACAGTCTCTTGGTGTTTTATGGTTAATGCTTTAGAAGAATGGGGTTGGGAAGATTTTGGTTGGGGCTGTCTGTCTCTGGTGTAAGACCAGAGCAGGAGGTTTGTTCATGTAACTGTCTCTGCAACCTGCAACATGGGATAGTTTATAGCTAAGTGCAAAGCGGCTGGGATTAAAGTTAGCTCTTTTTGTTCATGAGTGAGGGATAGAGTGTGAGGTTTCTTACCTGTTACACCAACATCAGTCTTCCGCAGTTTGCATTTGTCCTGCTCTCATTGGGTTATTGTAGTAAAAAAGCAAAACTATGTGCCAAAGATGTTTTAAAGTTAGATAGTCTGGGGGACAAGGGTAATTTTAGTGAAGAGTGGCTAGGTCTAATAATGCACCTTTTGACCTTTTTCTTCATCAGAATAAAATGCATTTTTCCATAATGTGTGAACTGTTTTGTGGTGAGATATTCTGGGCCAAAATGAGCTCTATAAAAACTTACAAAACAAAATAAAATGTTAGAAGTGTTGTGTTCCCAAGTGTAACTTGAGCATCCCCATAGCTCACCTGTGGAAGTGTAGGACCAGAATGGAGCAGAGGTCACAGAGGCTTGGTCTTGGGCCGTGAGCTGTGCTCATCCTGGAGCACACACTTGTCTGCCATATTTCTTCATGAGCCCACAGTGACAGAACAGCTCCAAAACGAATGGCCTGTCATCCACAATGAGAATGAATAGTTCCTATGTTCCACCCAAAGAAGTCTCCTCCGACAAAGAGCGTTTGTTTGGAGAAACGTCGTATCAGAGAGAGTGTGGCTAGCATGCTAACAGCAAAGACAACCAAAGAACCCTGCAATACTTAATGAGAGGAATTCATAAAAAAACTAAATGTTTTTAAAAGTGATGACTAACTTTCACATACATAAAAATATGTGTGCAGGGTTTGAAAAGGCAGAGCTAAAAAAAAAAAAAAAAGTATCTGAAAAATACAACTCAAAGTACTAGTTACAGTCTTTCTTTTCAGTGATGCTTCATAGCATTTGCATTTTAGTGGGCGGATAATGGTGCCTGGGATCCAGAGCCCAGACTTCAGCAAATTGCAAAGAGTGGGTCTGGTCACCACACTCCCCATCTGTGTTTCAGATCAATTGCTCAACGTACCGAGCAATCAGATTAGTTCATTTGTGTGACACACATGAAACAAAGGAGCTGATTGGTTGTTTGTCATTTAGACCAAAATCTAACTTCAGTCACCTCACAAATAAAATATTTTTTTGCTTCACTTATTGTTTCTGCAGAAATCCGTGACATTTTTCAGTTCAACATGACTTTGTAAAAATATTTTTGACGTAAGCAGCCATGTTGGTTTTCATACTAAAGACAGTGCGTTTCCCTGATTGGTTAATTAATCTGTCAAATGCCCATTGAAATTTAAAAGAGCAGACGATATATAAAATATATACCACCACTACTACCACATGCGACTACCCCACTAATATACTGTCTGGATTTTCCAGGCAATAATGATGATGCCTATTCTACTGAACATTTAAGAAACTACTTTGTGCACTTTTATAGGCCTTTACACTTGTAAAGTGTTACATTACAAGGGTTTGTAGCTGAGTCCTGAACGTTGTGTCTATCTAATCTCCCCATACAAACATGTGACATTTGATGTGGATGTTAAAAGTTGTTATTTTTTAAAAAGTTATCTTTTTATGTAAGTATTAAGGGTAGGTTAATATCCTTTTTGGTTCAGAAAATTTCAACACTGTTTCCATTCCCAGGAAAAAAACGCCTTTCAAATGATATCAAAATCTCTAAAGAATGTCTATTGGGGTTAGTTATACTTTCCAGTAAATTGCACTACAAAATGACGACTACTACTACAAAATGACTACTGCTACTACAACATTTCTGCTGCCGCCAGCCGGCGTGCCCGCTGCCACCGCTGCCACCGCTGCCACCGCTGCCCACCCCACGTGCTACTACCCCACTACCCCACTATCACTATTTTTTAACAAATAGTCTGACTCATAACAAAAAAATTATTGCGTGTTTCCAATGCAGTGTGTGATGTATACGAAGCCAGTGCAAAAGAAGCAAGACACTGCTACAGTTTTGGAGCGCTTGGGAGTGTTCTGTTTGATTTGTACATATCTACAACAACACCTGAAAGTGAACACAGGTAGCCCTGTTACTGCGTGTGCTACAGGTGAATGCCTCTGTGTATTATGTATCTGAGTGTATTGTCTTAATGTGTGCTTCAATGTTTTTAATATACTTTTTTTTTACTCGGTTTTCACTTCTTTGGCCAGCTATTTCTGACTGGAAGGTGAAGGCATCCACTTGTTTTCTCCTGTTTTAGCAGTTTCCCCCTTCTTCTTTTTCTCCCTTCACTCCACCGCTCTACCCTTTTTTTTTCTGTTTCATCATTAGTGGCTGTCCCGCTCTGAGAAGAGAGTAATCTGAACTACGCGTCCCCGGGGCCCATTCTTTTACTTCCTGCTGTAGGAATAAGCGGCCTATTGATTAGTTATCAGAGCGTAATTGGGCTGCGATCTCCCCGGCCCTCAGATATACCCCAGATATATGACACTCCTGACAGGCTGAGAGCAGGGGGAGGGAGGGAGACAGGGGGAACCATCGCTCTGCCAACTAAATGTCCTCCCAAACAACCAATCACCGTTTGGACTACTTTGGTTTAACCTTAACGGGATTTTCCGGTTGGAGAAGTGTGGTAGGATGGGGTGCCTCTGGATTAAAAAGACCATTACTGCGGTTTGATCCTGGTCAGCACAAGCGGGCCTCCTGTAGGGAAGAGGGTTAAGCACAAGGGACACTGGAGGGTGGTGGTCACATCTAAGGACTTCAGCTAGAAGGACTATTTGGGGCTTTCATTAGGTGTGTTTCGCTCCACACAGTTAAGCGATTGGACTGGTTATTCTCCAATTGGTTGGTTCAGGTGATATCATGACATTTTATAGAGCAATTACATTTAATTATGTGGAAGGCAGCTAAAATAAATACTGTTGTGATACAAAAGATCAATGGGTCTAATCACCTAAAAACAAACTCACCTGTTTGAGATAAATGATGGCAGAGTTCAGCATCAGGAATTATGACAATCCTCTAATTCTGACATTTGCCAAATTTGCGTCAGTCAGTGGTTCTTAGCTTAACTTGATTTTCATTCATTAAAATAACTAATAACTGTTAAACTCACTCATTTGCAACCTTAGCTTCCTAGTCATTTAAACTAAACAGTTCTGATATCTTTAGATGTTTTTTTTTTTTTTTTTTTTTTTTTTTACATTTGATGTTCTCCACAGAACTATTCTCTTTGTTAGCAGTTAATGTTTTAGTTGAATTGTCTTTAAAGGACAAATAGTATATTGCTTTTGTTTTTTATACACGCTCTTGAGTTAGTTCACATTAGACTTTAGACCTAAGCAGTGGAAACTAGTCTGGATGATTTAAGGACTTAAAACCTGTGCAGAATCTATCCCGCCGCTCGGCAGCAAACCAATCACAGTGCACCATTGTGATGTGGGTGCAAACATGGCAGCACTGACGAACATTTCAACTTATTTAAGCAAAAAAACTGATTATTTTGTTTTAAAAACCTGCACACAGAAGACATTTGTGCATTTTGGGACGAGAAAGATGACATAACTTTAAATGCATCAGGTTGCTAAACCAATCAGATTCACATATTACCATGATGTGCTTTTTATTCCCAACAGCTTTTTAGCAACAGTATTCCAGATTGATAATGTGTAGTACTCAGTTCAGAGTTATAAGCATGTCAGTCTGACAAGAGCCAGGTTATTCTAGCTATGTTTTCAGTAAGAAACCACAAGTGTGTCCAGTTATGGGTTACCAAAGACTTCAGACATTCAGCAAATGTCTGAAGCCAAGACGTGTGTCAGCAACAATACAACAGCACAACGTTTGACTCAACTGGAATCAATGCCATGAAATTGCACACTCATTGTTTAAAAGCAATTAACTTATGATGCTCAAACCTAGCTTCCCTTAACAACTATTACTGAACCATTGTATTTAAGTTTTACAGTTGTTTATACCTGTTAATAAAAGAATAGAATAGTAGACTTTGTGATATTAAATGATTTTTAAACTACATTTCCAAGCAGCCACACAAAAGCCTGACCCGAGCAGACCCAGCCCCCCTTCACCACTTCTTGGAGGTCTTACCACACCAACTGCCCACAGCTCTTCAAAGGGATTTCCTTCTCCACCACCAGCGAAAGATTACCCAATCCTTCAAATTATACAGCTCCAAAAAGGTCCAGCGGGATTTCATGCTCCGTGCTAACTATGAGCCGCCATGTTTTTTCAAGCTGGAATAAAGTCTGAAATTGTAATAAGAGTTTTCAAATGAAATGGTGAGGCTTACCGAGACAGAAACTTATATAAGCTGAGAGAGGGGACACCATTGGCGTATGGATAATTGCCTGTGAGGGATTTCAATACAAATTGCGGCTCAAGAAAGCGGATAAGCAACAGGAAGAGTGTCTGTGCTCCTAAGCATCCAAATCTACTGTGAGAGCGCAAAGAGCCGTGACTAACTCTGAATAAGTGTGTTTGTGTTTAGCTCTCAGCTCAAACCCAGGAGCATCTTACACTTTCACTGCCTCTGGTTTTATTCACACATTTTTACACAAGAGTGAAATGTGTGGAGATAAACTTTGGTGCTTAGACTCTGGCAGGTTCAGATGTAAATGATGTGATGAAAGGGGAAGGAATGGTCAGAACGGGTCAAAGATTTGTTAAGAGATAATGAATGGGAACATATACATCTTAATTGAGATTCGAAACAACAAGATCGCATACTTACAAAGAAATGCAGCAATACGGAAATTCAGACTGGAAAATGACGGCTACCTCTCTGTCTGAGCATGTTTCCACATTTCTCGTCACTCTTCCAGCAAGTGAGGAGCGTAGTGGACTTCAGGCAACTATTTCCAACACATTTCACTGTAATGTAGCACATTTATATTTACCAATTGTGGAAATCATAAGATCTTCTTCACAGAGCAAGACAAATACTGTAATGTCATGGTTGGGCAGCAAACGTAAATATACAACAAAATGTACGATAACATGTTTTTTTTTTTTGTTTTTTTTTTTTTGTTTTTTACATCAATAAGCCAAAAAAAAAAAAACACGCCAAAAAAAAGAACTTTGGTTGAAGCAACGTGGCAACTTTTTCTTTGGGTTTAACAGGTAAATTTTAACCCTGCCCCAATCCCCAAACCTAAACTTACCCATTTTAGTCACTTGAAGCCTAAACTTGCCTGTTAGACCCAAAGAAAAGGTCCGTGGCTTCAACC
The DNA here is from genome assembly GCA_038363315.1 of Mugilogobius chulae. Taxonomy (NCBI): domain Eukaryota; kingdom Metazoa; phylum Chordata; class Actinopteri; order Gobiiformes; family Gobiidae; genus Mugilogobius; species Mugilogobius chulae. The sequence continues at coordinate 18,503,870 of CM076411.1, read as the reverse complement.
ATTTGTGTTATCTTTTTCTAGAGTCATATTGACATAAAAAAGGCATGAAAACATGCTTATTGTACGCTTTTGATTTTTTCTTTGGACACTGGTTGGGATTGGAACAGAATCATTTCTGTAGAAGAACATACTCGCTGCAGGAGCTAAACAACAATCAACAGAAGTGGAGCTACCTACATGTAAACCCAAAAGGGTGAGCACCTGAATTTACTGAATAATCACAAGTAGATAAGCAGTGGGTGAGAGGTAGGTGAAAATGGAATTTCCCAATCCTTCAAGTCAAATGAATAAATACAATTTTGAGTAAACATGTTGAGAAAACATTGTAGCAAACAAGTTGCACATTAAAGAAAACAGTTTTCCAGAATATAACTAGCTCAGTCTCTGGGAAAACATATAGTTTCATAGAAGTATGGTTTCATGCCTTTTCTACGTCAATAAGTTAGGAAAAGCCAAAATGGAAAATTACAATGAATGAAGCCATGTGGTGGCATTTTCTTTGGGTTTAACAGGTACATTTTAACCTGCTCCAAGTCCCAGTCCTAAACTTACCCATTTTATAAACTTGAAGTTTCCTGTTAAACCTAAAGAAAGTGTCGCCACATGGCTTCAACCAAAATTCATGGTTATTTTTTTATTTATGTGTAAAAAAAAAAAGGCGTGAGAACCTTTAACAATTTGAAACTTGTTGTATATCTAATGTATATCTCATTTTGCGGAAGATTAGTTCACGGTCTTGACATTTTGAATTCTATTATCAGATAATTTGAGCACACTTCTTGTTTTTGTTCCCCAGCTTATTGAATTTAGATGTTTCCATATTTCACAGTTTACTCTCTGAAGGCCCCCCCTTACATTGCTTGTCTGTTTACGTTCTCAAAGCTGAATCTCTGGCAGACACAACATGTCAGAGGCTCCATTTAGCAGCCAGACTAACACATAACCTGGCCTTCCCTCAGCTCCCACGCCTCCAAACCAAATCTGATAATCATCTCATTTCCACACTCGATATTGTCATCATCAAAAGTCCTGCCGTTTATCACTCTCTGCACCTCGTGACGTTAAAGGAGAGTTAGATGAGGCCAGTATTGTCTGCTTTTTGATCAAATGTGGAATGAAACAGAGTGATCGGTCTTTAGTTTGTCTGCTCTCTCAGTCGCTCAGAGATATCTGGGAATGATTCTGCTCTGCTACAGCAACAAATGAGAACTGCATTTGTGGCGCAAATTTCAAACGGCTATTTACATTTGTTGGAAGTAATCTGTAATATTCAGTGCTTACAGAATTGTTTTTTTTTTTTTTTTTTTTACTTGAATATGGAGGATAAATTGGTGTATCTGATTTTCAAAATGTAGTAAAATGCATTCAGTTGTATTTCAGTTGATTTCTGCATATTAGAGTAACTTTGTGTTGTAAAATGGATACTACTGAACTAAAAAAAAAAAAGTAACTAACTACTAAACTAAATACTCTAAATAAATAAATAAATAAGAGTACTGAGCAAAATACTTATTGTTAATGGAAATATACTAATGACAGAATATGAACTTTTAGCATATTTTAAGACCAAAATCCCTAACCCACATTCTACTGTGATGTGTTACGCTAACTTAGTTTGTTGTTTTATTTCCTTTTTATTGATCGAGAGGTTGTGGTCACTTGTTTTGAGCTTTTTTCACAGACTTGGTCACTTGTTGCTCTCTGAAAATCTGGCACCCTAATGTGAAGTTGAACAACAGATGCAGCATGTCCTTTCCCTTTACAGTGAGATGTCACTATGAGCAGAGCTTTATTAGTTCTGCAGTTTTGAACAGAAAGTCAATAGACCTGCACCTAGTATTAAACCATTTTAGATCAATAGTGACTTGCACTGGGCAAAAATATAAAATAATGATCAATTTCCTAATATGAGTACAGTATGATTATCTCTTTAATTTTATCACCAAAATGTCAAATAAGTACAGTATATACATAAAACACTCCATTATACCAAACACAAGTTTGAGTTTGCTGTTTGTAATTGAAAACCTTGTGCTCCTGAGCCAACAGAGTAATCCAATAATAATAGACTTTACAAAATGATTTGTTTCACCAGTGTTCAAGTAATGTGAATGAAATGGATGTATTCTGTTATTCTAAAACCATTTATGACACAAGGAATCTGTTAGACGGCTTGAAAATGGTATTTCCCATCACTGTTTCAACCCAACACCAAAAGGGTGTGCATTCTATGTATGTAAAATGTTACTGGTTTTCTTAGCCTGGCTAGGGTGTGACCTATTCTCGAGTTGGGTTCATATAGCAAATGTTATGGATTATTGGCTTTTTTTTCTAGTATATAAACTATGAGCTTGATGTGTATTTACCTTGAGGTTCTATTTCAAGGATCAGTCAAGTGCTGCAGGGGTTCTGGTTTGAGGAACGGGTTAGATCTCATCTATGTTCTGATGACTTCATCCAACCAGGATCTGAAACATTCACTGGGATTCTTTAAAGTGATATGTGAGGCATCCAGGATCAATCTGTAGCTTTGAATCTCAGCTAACAAAAACATGGACTCAGCCAAAGAGCCTCTCACCTACAGAATGTGCTCATGAGCTTGACTCAAAGCACTTTCCAAACCCTCTCTGATGAGGAGGAAGGCTTCATGATGTCTGTCTCTCTCTGTGGCCTGCACATGTATAGACTGAATCCCCTAGAAGAGCTGTAAAAGTGGTAGAGCTGGACATACTGCTCAGAAAGATGAATGGCTTTTGAAGTCACATGTTCTATGGAAATCTATGGACACAAGTTGATTCAACTAAATACAAAAGATTATTTTTTAGATGCAGCTTGAACATAGGTGAAAGCATATGTTAAAACAGCAACTACGTTAAAAAAAAAACCCTTGCTGTAGTGTTTTTCTTTATTAAACTGCCCAAAAGTAGTTCAAATCTACATAATACATAACATTTGGGCGCTTCTGTGCTTAGTCATTTGGCTGTGAAGCCTCTTGGCTGGGGTCAGTAGATAACATCAGAGAGTGAATGTAAATGTGGGGGGTGAGCGGGGCACTTTCAGAAGCCGAGGTTTGACTGGTGACTAATAGAGAAGCTCTTTATGTATATGACTCACATAAATAACTGCAGCGGCCGGACATTAATATTGGCCTTTTGCGGGGAGCGTATAGAAGAGAAAATATAGGGCCGCATCAATACAAGCTTCAACCTCCCGAGTAGCATTAATCAGCTGTGCGCTTTACGGGACTGGCTAAAGTTTGGAGGAGGAGTGGAGTGGATAGGTTTGTTTCTCTCTCACACAGTTTGATTCACGGTGGGGATCAGCGCTAATGAAGCCAATGGAGCTGGCTCTGTGTCTGTGTGTGTGTGTGATGGGGGAGCACTATTGTCAGACTGCAACAGAAGTCATTTAACTGTAAACGGCATTTTTGTTATTTATCTTGATACAGTGAGCTTTAGATAGTTTGTGCTCAGTATATATTGAGTGGGTCTTCTTCGTAGGAGGTGAACATGTGAAACAGATGCGATGGGACAGGACAGCGGTGAAGCCCACCTACAGAGACACAGTTAGCACACGTGAGCAGCCTGGCACCTGCACGCTGCTAATTCAACCAATTTAACACTAGCATGACATCTGAGGCATAATTACTGTGTTATGAAATGTTCAATATGAGGTGACATTGGTGCAGTGGGCTGAATGATTGTTCACTTACCACAGGATAAACAAAAGACTGTTTTTTTCTACTTCAGTAATTATATCTTTTCAAACTCAATTATATCCATCCAACTCTAACTAAAGTCTTTTAACTGTTGTGCAATAATGGATTTGTCCAATCACATTTTTCATTGAGTTTTTGGCATTACTAAGTATCTAGTTTGACTGGATGACCTGCAATTGACTCTGTCAAGTGACTTTAGCGTTAGCATGACAGACAAACATCTTATAAACACACTTTGTCTTGTGAAATTCTCTTTTTGTAAAGATTAACATGTTCAGAGAATCCAACCGCTCACTGTTCACTGCCTGATCTTTAGTAATTTTTATTTTAGGCTGAGTAGTGAAACCTCATAGAATGAACTAACAGGAATGACTGCCAGATGTTAGCATTTTTGAAAAAAAAAAAAAATACACATCAATTCAGTCTTGGTTGAGCACACACTGTTGTTATGTACATGGGCAGGACTTTTCACCCTTTTGCAAATCAAAACAGCTTACTAAAAAGTTAAGTACTTGGATTCAGAATTTAAATCTGGATTTGAGTCATTTTAACTGGTTAAGATGTATTTGCTAATGTAATGTAGAACATTAGGGTTTCAAGGATTTTCCGACTGTTTATAGGAGAATTTAGCTTAAAACAATAACATAAATTTACCAATAGGATAAGAATTTTCTTAACCCAGCGGCAAAGATTTTGGCTCGAAAAAAGAATAAATGTCTTGAAATCAGTTCAAAAATATTTTAAACAAGAAAAATTATCTCTGTGTCTAAATAGAGCCTAAATTAGTCCAAATGCTTGAAATTAGTTTTCAAATCCGAGAATCAAACAATTTTAACTGGTCCTGTAATTCACTTTTTGTAGTGTGGAAAAGTCTGCCCATTAATATCAGCAGAGACTTTCTTATCCATCACTAAGTGGCATTGCATTGGTTTTATATTATGGAACAATGTTTTTCTACCTTATGTATTTCATAATTATACAGGTCCCATATGTGATGACTGAAAGGAGCACAACATGATCAGTTCTGATCAATGATTCATGTTCAGAAACAAAACAACAAAAACATGTTCCAGTGTTCAGTAATCATGAGTCTAACAGCAGATGGAAACAGATCTGGATGTATGGACGCCTGAGAGAAGTGACTCAAATACTTGTGTCCAGAGTGTGAAGGGTCAGCTGCTGTTCCAGAGATCTAGATACAGGGGACAGTCTTGTACTCATTCCAGTAATGAGTTGTAGGATTACTTGAAAGGGTTGCACGATTTAAACTTGAATGAAGACGCATTGCCATGGAGTGTTCAAGCAATCCCCTTCATCCAATTTTCTTATTTTGATTAAAAGAATTTTCAACCTTCAGTGATGGATGCACTGTTTTCCTGACAATACCTTATTCTATCATTGTGCCATATAAAAAGATGGTTGCAACTGGAATTTGAAAGGCTGTCAAAACTAAACAAATGCTTACTATTTTTTAGTCCATACAAGAGCATTGCATTTTCCACTTTTCTCTCTAACATAACTAACCTTTTGTCCCGCTGCTGACTATATGCACAGAACCAGAACAGCTCCTCATTTTATTCAAAAATATCTAGGAGTTAGTTAACGCTTCCTTCATAGTTGTGCTAATTAAAAGCGTGTGACGAGCCCGCTGAGCCCACTCATTTGGGATGGACCCATTTGAAGTGCCGCACGCTGTAATAGAGGACATAAGTGAGGATGGATATGCAGCCAGCTCCCATTGGGAACGTAATGGATGATTAGAAGGCATAATCTTGGGAAAGCAGAAATACTTTAGTTTCCTCTGTGTCTTTTATTCAACTTAGTGTCTGTTAAATATGTAAATTTATAAGACTATTTCAGTAGAAGGAACTGCAAGCTTGCACAAATTAGAGGTAATTATTTTACGGTAAATCTACAACTATTGTCAAAACAAGAAAAGAAAAATTGTAATGTGGTGTAGGCATATCAAACAGATTTAGGCCTGCTTTGTGACTTTGACCCTGGTTGAAAAGATAGAAGAAAAAGAAAGGAGGAAAGCATATTCAAATCAATAGGTTTTGTGGTTGTAAAGAGGAGGAACCTTTAGAGAACGAGGATAGCTGCTGAGGTGGAGCTCAAGTTAGCTTAAAAGGGAAGACATTTTCAAAGAGCAAATGTTCTGAAGGCAGGTCATAGGTAGGGCACTTCAACAAGAATAGGGACAGCTATAAATATATTTTGTGGTTAAAGATGTCTTCCGAAGTGCTTCACACAGCAACCCATCCTCCATACTTAGTCGTAGCAAGCAGCAAAGAGGTAACTCAGCAGAAGCAATACGCCTAAACACCTGGCACCTCAACCTCAAACCACCACCAAGCCTTGCCTAACCTGCATGTTATCGGTTGGTGAGGGAAACCACCCAGACATGAGGAGAAACGTGCAAACTCCACATAATAAAGCTGGGCCATGCGGGAGTCGAACCTGCAACCTTATTGTGCGAGGTGAGAGTACCACAGAACGTTGTTTTGACGAAACAAAATGGCTTTATGTGTCAAAATATCAACATCATAGGTCAGGCACTTCGCAAATTAAATTCAACACCAGCCTCTCCAGCGTGTCCCGAGTCTTCCTAGGCATCCCAGTAGGATATGAATGCCCCAACATGGAGTGTTTGACATCCAGAACTTTGAGAGAGAACACAACAGTACTAAAAGTTGTAGAATATATGTCTAACCTTCAAGAAGTCCTACATTTCTATCAAGTGCTTATTCCTACTTACTTACGGCTCCAGCGAAGGGGGCAGTGTCCCGTCCCCATGCATTGAGCCAAAGCAGTTTTTTCAAATGCTGTCAGTCTTGACCCAGCTGTTCTGCTTCATCCACAGTGACTCCAAGTTGTTGAAAGTCGACCGTATATATCAAGCTATCAGGTACGAGGTTTGCCTGGTCTTTTCCAGCCCGCGACCTTTAGGTTCAACTACAAAATAGCTCTTGTGGGATAGTTGGAAGGAAGGCGCACAACATGGCTTAACCTGCGGGTGCGACATTGTGCAGCCAGGCAAGATGCCTTAGGTTGACACGTACGGGCTCCGAGCACCTGATTTTTTTAGTGGTTCAAAGAGCCCTGCTGTCTAGCAGTCAGAGTCTTGTTCAGGGGCCACGTCTCCAAGCCATAGAGCAGGATAGAGAGTATGGCAATGTTATGAGCATCGTCAGAGACCAGAGAGACCGCAGAGCTAAAGTGCGGGCTCTTTTGGTTATCTCTGGATTAGGTCCGTGCAGTCACTAGGATCGAGGTACACAAAGCTTGACAGGTCGATGATGTTGCCAAGATGCATGGAGGGTGGATCCGGTCTATCACTGATATACATGAAGTTAGTCTTGGTCCAGCTCACTTGAAGGCCGAGCTTCTTTGCTTCTTCACTGTAAATGACAAGAGTCCTTACTGGCTGTGAGATGCACTGAGCAAAATGGTGTCATCAGCGTATTCCAGGTCAGTCAGGTGATAGATGCCGACTTATTCCTACATGTTAATATTTTATTATAAACATATCTAACTAAAAGTTATCACAGAAACCAATTTAAAGCCCTCTGACCTTGAATCAGGACAATAAAGCTGTTCAACCCTGAATACAGTGACTACAACAAATGTGTTAATTCTGATTTTACAGACCTCACAAGGAGCCATAAATAGAAACAACATAAAGCTAAAACAAAGGCACATTTGCTGATGACAAATGCAATGTTTTTCTGTATGCATTATATGGGTGCATCTCCACACACCCCAGGGGCCAACCAAAGGTGAGTGTGCTCAAAGTGCCTCCTCACACCACATAAGTCATCCTGTAACCACACGCCTTTTAATAGATGTAACAATTAGTAAAGTCAGGCCAGCGCTAAATCACACCCAAGTCTGGAGCCAGGTGATTCTTTACCCACAATGCACTGTGTTCTCAGGGGTGAGCAGGAAAGGTCAGGGAGCCTCATTAACACCAGCACAGAGGGGCCCCGTACTTTAACACGGGCCCTAGACTTTAACATGGGGCAGCACCAGAGCACAAGACTTGCAGCAAAGAAGTAAAGAGGATTTTTGTGGTTGGGACAGCAACTATAGAAAGTTCCATCATCACAAACTGATGTAGTGTCCATGGGCAACTACTGATAACTTCAACCTACTTTCCAGAAAACTCCTGACTAAAACTGTCAAATTGAAAGTGTTTCTGAACCCTTTGAATCACACTCAGTTTGGTGGACTCTGTCTTTGACCTTTGATGTTCATATAGGGTTAGGGTTAGCTCTGCAAAAAGTCACAGCTTGATTCCCACCTAAAGATTGTTTGGAAATTATAAAGGAGCAAGTGAAGCGGGGGTAAGGTTAGGGTTTGGGCCTAAAGGGCCAAATGGTTTTGAGCAATGGGCAATTGCTCCTAAAAAACAGAAAATTGTTTTACTCAGCATGAGTTTGGGGACTTTGTTTAAAAAGTCATTTCGGGTCATAATTTAAAAAGTTTAGCACATTCAAAAGTCCTTTTGTTTTGGGGGATTTTTTATTTAAAGATGTAGAGGATAAAGTCAGTTTGATTCATCCCACAATGGCTGATTTTCCTGGAAATAAGGAGTATTACAATTTTCATGTTATCAGATGGAGGACAAAGGAATCAATTAAGAAAAAGTGAAGTATTTAAAGGGGTTGAAGCAAGAAACAAATGTATCATGGTCAAATGGAAGAGTTAGCAGTCATTTTTCTTATTATTAAAGTATTGGCAGTTTGCTTTTAGTTTCTACATGCAAAGACTTTTTAATCACAAGTTTAAAGTAGGCTCTTTCTTAAAAATTTGAAGAGATAAAATATGTATTAGTTAGATAAAGGAACATTATTTTGGTATGCCAAAAAAGTACTTCAATGGTGGTCAGACTGGCCATACAAATGTCTGAATCCAGTATTGAACGAGCTGCGGGAGCCAGCCTGGTTTCATTGAGAGCATGTAGGTCTGGTGTAGCCTGTTTCTCCATGCTCCAAAATACTATTGCAACATACTCATCTTAGGATAAAGAGAGATTATTAGTCGATGTCACTTTCCTTTCTAGTGTATAAGTCGCCTTCTGTACATCTAGTTTGCTGTGGAAACTATTTGGCAGTAGCATCAAGCAGCAACTTCACTGCTTAACCAGACCCAAACACAAAGAGCACCATACCCAATTTTGAGGTATCCTTTTGAACAGGACAAATGTGATCCCATAGATGTATTGGTACAGTTCATTTAAGGTTGCGTACAAATTTGCACACACAAGAGAATCAAATCAAATTTACTTTAAGACCTCAGAGCAGCTCTAACTTCACTCTGATTTCAAAACTTCAATCTTACTTTAGTCATTAGATTGCTTGGATCTAAATATTAATCTAAATATCTGTCTAAACTTTGTACTGTTAAGTATGCTGGCTGTTTGTGTGACTCGCAGCCAGTAAAATGCTCTGAGTGAAAGTACCTCCTCATACATGCAGGCTATTTCTGATGCTCCGGTCGCTCCTTATGTTGTGGCTTGTCACATATGATAAAGTAAATGCACAAAAGGGGGACGGTGGTATGGAGGAGGCAGTGCAAAGCAGCTGGAGGACTATATATGCAGCGCTTAATCCTTACAACACTATACCACACTGTAAAAGTAACAGCACCTTCTTTATTAGCCCACAAATAATTATATTACTGCAAATGAAGTGTAAGGAGGAAATCTTCGCTGTGATAAAATGACAAATATGATGTGTTGATTTTTGCACACCTTGTGAAGTCTAAATAAAGTGAAGTTGATTTTAAAAGCAAGGCAAGCAAAGTATCTTAACTGAATGTAGCCTGGTTGTTGGAAAGCTTAGTACAACTTAAATACTGTAAAATAATGTTCTTTTTCTTCTTTTGAACACATCCACAATTGAGTTTGTCTTTTCACAATAAAACTGCAAACCTGCAACGCTAACAGACAGTTTTTACTGAGGGTCAAGGAAGTTAGTTGGAAACAATAGCTCACACAATGCAACATACTGTACAAAACACATGAAAAAAATGCATGTTACCAAAATGTTCAAAGATGGGAAAAAGAAGGGCAGTAGATGGGTTTAGGGATTGTGCAATCCAAATCTCCCATAGACATAGGCAATGTGCAATCAAAACCTCCCATAGACATAGGCAATGTGCAATCAAAATCTCCCATAGACTTGGGCAATGTGCAATCAAAACCTCCAATAGACTAGGGCGAAGTGCAATTAAAACCTCCCATAGACTTGGGCAATGTGAAATCATAACTGCCCAAATAGTTGGGCAATGTGCAATCAAAACTGCCCATAAGCATAGGCAATGTGCAATCAAAAAGCTTTAGAGCATTCACAAGTAAAACTGCACATAAACATGAATGTGCAGAGACTTATACAATGTACAACCAAAACTGTATAGGCTTAACGAATGTGCAATCAAAACTGTACATAGGCTTATGAAATGTGCAATCAAAACTGCACGTACATTTTGGACAAATCTTTAAAATACAATCTAAAGTATGTTTGCAAATAACCAAGAAAATGCCTGCTCGTGTTGAGTTTTTCCCCTTCACACATTGGTAAGTTTTTGATTCCAGTGTCTTTACCAGCACAAGACAGCCTCCTCAGACTTGTTCATTATTAGTACAGCGTACGTCCTCTGTAGTGTTCTAATGAATAAAACAGCATGTTTATGAGAGGTTTGATTCTCCAGAACACTGTAGTGTTTGCTATAGTGAGAAGAGGACGCAGGGGACCGTCTTTGAGCTGAGGCTTTGTAGTGTCCCCCTGGTGACATGCTCCACAGAGACACATTTTTATTTACACTCCTGTCCTGTGAGGAAAGTGTATGTTTGCTCTCACATGCCACTGCTGAGACTGAAGCAAGATCATGGGATTGGAAGAAAGATGATCAAAATTAGAAAGCAGATGTTTAGTCAGCACAAATGGGCCAAGGCCAATAGAGAACTTGAAATAATGGACATAAAATGGGACACCGACATAAAATGTATTTTTGTCAAAATCATAGATCTAAGCTGAAGCTTGTAAGATTATTCTCTTCATGTTTCAACAATACCAACAGAATTTCTGTTTACTCAAGTAAAATAAACAGCTATGTCTGTTTTTGAAAAAATGAATGGAAGTTTTTAAGATAAAATGTAATACATTTTATAGACCAATTTCTTCCGAATTCTCATTTATTGAATATTGATTGCTTTACATTTTTGTCTTGACCTTTCAAAGCTTTCAAAGTCAAGTTCACAATCACTGACCACTATCACAATCAGAACACTGTCACAATAAAAGGAGCCTCATAATGGCATAGATCTGGTTATGTTTGACCCTTATTAAAATTAATAACTATCAAGTGACACAATTAAATACATCATTCGAGTAGAAGAATGGTGTAAACTGCTAAAGTCTGATTCATTTTTGAAAAGTTATTACGGTAATATATATATGAAAGCAAAGAAGACCCCTTCTTTACAAAATTATCAGAAATAGGAAAAAAACATCAACTTAAAAGACGTCGCAGAAGAAAAAAAAATCTCTATTTCCAAAACCACATGCAACAAAACAAGTTGTTGTCTGTTTTCATCCTGTATACAATAGGCATACTGCATGTGTACAAATGTATGCTTCTGAGCAGACAAAATAGTACAACTGGATTGTTTTGATAATTCACTGAAGATAGAAGTTTCAAAGCAAAATAACAACAATTCAATCAAAAAGTCAGAATCTTGTTTGACCAAAGATTGCAAAGCATGTGTGTGACTTTTGAAAACTGCAATTGAATCTAATGTCTCATTTTAAATCACCTAATCTAAAGATCATCTAACATTTATTAAATAAATATATTATAATTTATTGCCTCTTTGTGTACAGATTACACAGTATCCACTTGGGAAAAAAGAAAGAAAAAAAAGAAAAGAAAGGCACAAAAAATGGAGGGAAGATGAACTAAATTAGTGATGAATTTAACCAAAGTCGCCATCGCTTACATTTGAATACACGAGGCTGAGTTGAGGTGACGCTTTATGCCAAAAGGTGGCGCCAGAGGACGCAGCAGGACGTCCCGTCCTTGCCTCTGTGCGCTCCTCCTCGGACCTCTGCTGCTGCTGCGTGCGCGCTTTGTTTAGTGCGTGAGGACAAAAGAAAACGTTCATCACATGAAACATTACACACACTTCAAACACGAGCTGTGGATTGTGACGCTTAGAAGTTTTATCAGGAACAGGCTCACTTTTAGTGAAATATGATAAAGTCATTGTCGAATAATTAATAAACAGGTCATAATTAGGTCAACTGGTCGAGGCACTGAGATTTGTTTGGGTGTGTTTACGCAGTGACGCACGGCAGATGAGTTCTTCAGTCTAAACTGAACTAAAGCATCTTTATAAACAAAAGCAGTAGCGGAGGATTTGTTTATTTCCCATTGTGTTTATGCAGAATGACTGATCTGTTACCCATGTGAGGACGCGCTGCTGCAGACTATAACCTACAGTGTACATACCGGAACACAGCCCAAACCCAGGACAGTGCCTCTCCACTCCAAGTGACGCTTGTGTGCGCGTGCTAAATGAGAGAAAAACAGCGGCTGATTTCTTTGGACACTTGACAAACTTTGCTTTCCGTCCCGTTATGCTAATGAGCTCTCGGGGCTGCGCGCTCATTGGCTGCACTCCGCTCAATTTCATATTTGAGTTGTGACGTCAGGCTGCCTATAAAACTAAGCAATGCTTTTTAACTCGCCGTCTGACTGATCTCTTAGAAAAAACCTATCAATCCTTGGGTGGAGTTTTTCCTTCTCCACGAGGCAAGTGTTTGCCCCGGACACGCGCGTGAACCTCCTCAATTTGCGCACTAATCCTAAAAGGAGCCATGAAGTGTTAAATGGTGAAAGAGAGAGCGCGGCGCTCAGACACCTGCACGCTGGGAGAGAGGGAGGAAAGAGCGGCGCTCCAATGCGTCTGTGCAACACAGACTGAAGAAAAAAAAACTTATCGACTCGCAAAAGCAACCTGCGCGGCGCAATTAGTGTGAGAAAACACACTTTTCCTTCCGTTTTGAAGAAAATAAATAAAGAAATCAAGCTGGCTCAGTGCGTGTCTCAGCAGCCTACTTTGACAGGTGCTCCTCACCCCCTTTGGAGGACTGTCAACAGCAAGAGGATGGCATCAGAGCTGGCAATGAGCAACTCCGACCTGCCCACCAGTCCCCTGGCCATGGAATATGTTAATGACTTCGATCTGATGAAGTTTGAAGTGAAAAAGGAGCCGGTGGAGCCCGATCGCAGCATCAGCCAGTGCAGCCGCCTGGTCGCCGGGGATCCCTGTCTTCCACCCCGATGAGCACGCCTTGCAGCTCGGTTCCCCCCTCTCCAAGTTTCTCGGCGCCCAGTCCGGGCTCAGGGAGCGAGCAGAAGGCGCACCTGGAGGACTTCTACTGGATGAGCGGCTACCAACAGCAGCTGAACCCCGAGGCTCTGGGCTTTAGCCCGGAGGACGCCGTAGAAGCGCTCATCAGCAGCAGTCACCAGCTCCAGTCTTTCGATGGCTACGCCAGGGGGCAGCAGTTTGGAGCGTCGGCCGGCCCGGGGGGCGCCATGGCCGGGGAAGAGATGGGCTCAGCGGCCGCTGTGGTGTCCGCTGTTATCGCGGCCGCAGCGGCTCAGAATGGGACTCCTCACCATCACCACCACCATCACCACCACCACCCGAGCGCACACCACCCCGTGTCCGGCACGCAGCCCGGCGGAGCCGCGGGGAGCCACGCGCACCTGCGTCTGGATGACCGTTTCTCGGACGAACAGCTCGTCACCATGTCCGTCCGGGAACTGAACCGGCAGCTCCGCGGCGTGAGCAAAGAGGAGGTGATCCGGCTGAAACAGAAGAGGAGGACGCTAAAGAACAGAGGCTACGCGCAGTCCTGCCGCTTCAAGCGCGTTCAGCAGCGGCACGTGCTGGAGGGCGAGAAGACGCAGCTGCAGCAGCAGGTGGACCACCTCAAAGCGGAGATCTCACGGCTGGCCCGGGAACGGGACGTCTACAAGGAGAAGTACGAGAAGCTCATCAGCACCGGCTTCCGAGAGAACGGCTCCGCCAGCGACAACAACCCGTCCTCCCCGGAGTTTTTCATGTGAGTGTCCGCGAGCCCGCAGGCACACGCAGCAGCAGCACCAGCAGCACCAGCACACACTTTACCACATTTGGCTCAAAAGGAACAAAATCTGTTATGTCAGTGTTTGGTGTCTGACTCAGGGCTCAGATAATACGCACACATAGAAGTGGATCCTGGAGTTTCACAAGTTAAACTAAAGTTACTTAAATTATTTAAAACGTGTTTTTGGTTTTGTGCACCTGACACACACATTAGATGCACTGCTTTTACATGTAACTCATCATGTTTGTTCTGCTCCTGTGTCCGTGCGTCATGACACTTCACTAAAGTTTATTGTAAATGAAACATTCCTCTGGAGAAGCTTTTATTTCACATGTGCTGGATATTGTTTGTGTTGAGTGTTTTGGAGGTGAATGATGAATCTCATTCCATGTCATTCATCTTGTTTGTCCTGTGCGCGCGCCGCGTGGGCTGTGGGACAGCGCGTGGAGCTGCTGCATGTGGACTGGAGCCATGCGGGTCATGTGCGGCCAGTCCGTTCCATCATGTCGTGCGTATCCAGCGCGCGGGTCACGGCTGAGCATTATCACAAATTTATTTAGACATTTTCCAAAGCTTTGTTCTCATGTCACGCTCTCCTGGACTATGACATTCTGTGGACTTTAAACAAACTGGGACACACGGTCACATCTTCATCACAAACTGTCCCATTTACGCGCAGATTCTGTGGACAGATATTCAACAAGTGGCCCCACTCACTCTTTGCGCTAATTCTAATCTGACCGTATTCTCACTCAGCATGTCTTTTCACAAGAGACTGTCAGGAAAAGACTGCTGTGTCAAATGTACCTGGGCTGGACTGTTGGGCTGTGGGGTGAGAATAATTAACCCGAGCACAGCCATCCTCTGTCACGCACAGCCAAACGCATCGTGGACTTTTATTGAATGATTCTGCCATTCAAGAATAAACGTGTCTGAATAGAAACGTCTATTCAATTGCTTCATTTTGTTCTTTTTCATTTTGCATGCTTGTGTAAGAGTCTTTAGAACAGCACAGTATTTAAATCAGAAAATGCCAAACAAAAAGAGAAATCATATTCTATTAATTCTGCATAACACTCAAAGCGAAAGCTTTAAAAACAAATTAAGTTGTATCAGCTGTTGATTTTACGTCAAAATCCACATATTTCTATGATTACAATCCAACACAATTTACACTTCTTCACACTCTTAATTTTACCCCGAATAAAAGCCAAAGCCTTGAAGAGATTTGCCTTTACGCACAATTACGCACGGAAGACTATTTGAATTTTGGTCTTAAACATTTGTGTTTTTGACTTTGACGTTTGACAGACGAGTGCAGCAGGTGTCCAAAGCTCACGGTAAATGATTGATTTTCGAGCAAACACATTTTCCCCCTCGCTGACAGCGCAGGCCACTTGTTGAACTCAACCAGAAAGAGAGTGTATTTTAAAATTAAAACATCCAAAAACACATAATCTGACATTGGGAAATTGAGCCAAAAAATATTCAAATCCAAACAAAATCATTGTTATTTTTACAGATTAACTTTCCAATAAAATGTGGTGCTTTTCATTCATTTTTATTTCGTGGTTGAACATTTTCTTTCGCTGACAAAATAAAATTACGCGCAATTACGCACAGACTTGGACACGTATTTTTTCTGCTTTTTACCTGCAACGACACTGATTAAACGTCAATACGCACGTGACTGTCAGCTGTCAAACATACAAATCTCGGCCTTTTGTGCCTTCACCTTTTCTCTTTCTTCAAACCAAACATTAAATCACCTTTCAACAGAAACACATTTTTAAACATCTCTTCCGCGGTCTAACTTTTACAACATCTTCGCGTATTTATTTATTTTTTATCTAACCTCCACCTCAATCACCTTTCCAGATATAGATACGCGATCAAGACGCGGAGGAGACATTTTTAGACGCTCAGCCGGCTGCTTGCTTTTACCTCTGATTAAAAGCGCGTGCGTAAAAGACAAAGATGGAAAAGGAAGACGGCGATGGGACGAGACAAGAGTGGCGGAGGGAGACAGAGAAAGAGGGAGTGCAAAAGGAAAAAGAGAGAGAGGGGGAGAAAGAAGAAAGAGAGCGAGATAACTGCGCTGCTTTCGGATGATAAACGATCAGCTACGCGCGTCTCGGAGCGGAGCCGAGCGAGGGCCTTTTAGTGAGCATGTGTCCGCTAATTTATGGCCCCCGCGATCTGATTAGGTCAATATAGCGCGCGCTTTAATTGCATTTGTGTTCTAACCTCGGACTGGACAGGCTTCTCTTCTGATTCGCTTTGGCACACAGGTGGTTTTTGGAGGCTCGGAGTTTGGAGAGAGTTCTGGAAGAAGAGAGAGAAAGGGAGAAAGAGTTACGCGTAAAATCTTCACGCTGAGGCTTTTTGCACACTTTTAAATACATGTCAGCAGTTTTGATGTGTTCTGTTAGGCTAAAATCACACTTTAAGACTTATTTTATGGAGTGTAGCACTATGTTTGTTGGCAGTTCTGTAAATATCAAGTGATAAAAGGTAGATTTAGACTTTTCTCCTCACACATGTATTTAGTTTTTGTTTCTCATGTTCTCAGCTCTGGTTCTTCTCCTGGTTGACTGCAAGAGTAGCTTCATTTTGTCCATCTGAATGAGAAAAAAATACATTTTGATTAAGATAACGGAGAAGAAAAGGTGCAGATTGTGGGATTTAATTGCTTGTTTAGGAATTAAAAGTTTTAGTCTTAGTGTTGCAGGTCTTAAAGCACACTGAATGTTACTGATCACACCACAGTTTTATCCTGAATCCTGGTGGAATTAACTGTGCTATGTTATAGCTTATTTGTTCATTTGAAAGAGGCACACTTTGAGCCTGAATCCACACTGTATTTTTTCAATTTCACATTTGTATAAGGAGGCAAGAATGACATTTGATCAAATCTTTTGGTCGATTGCAGCAACATAAATATCACTGCTTATTTTAATTTTGGATTCCTCTTTCCATTGCTAGTTCAAGAAGGCAAAAACTATGGATTATTTTGTTTTCTTTGCTCACCTGAATGCACACACTATCATCAGGTTTTAAAAATGTAAAAATAGAATACACATTTAAGTTTTAGAATGAAAAACTGATTTTCCACTTTATGAAGCATCAGTGTAAAAAGATTGGCACGTTTTGGAAAAGAAAGTACATTTCTAAACCTGCTTGAGTCTTGCTATTATTCTAATTAATCAGACGAATGTTATCAGTCCCACATGTTTTATTATTCAGACCAGTAAAGATGCAAAACACACTTCACTTTTTGCAAACGGACAACTGTTCTACAAAAAGACAAACTCACATTCCCTAACACACTTCCATCCGAACATTCCAAGCCTTAATGCTCTGTCCATGTTGTTATTAATCACATCAGTGTGTAATCCTATACATACATATCGACTGGCTCTCGGCGCTGATCATTGTCCCTTCGTCTCATCATTAGGTTATTAAAGATAATGCAGTTGTCCGCTGTCACAATATTGGTCTCTTCCCTTTCAGGTCAACTATGGGAAATCACTTTGAAATGTATCAGCATTGGCAGATGAATCAACACAGCAGCGGCAGCAGTAGCTCTTATTATTATTATAATGCTGTGTGAATGAGAAGTGTGTGTGTGTGAGGGTCCGTCCGAGCAGGCTCAGGGCTCCAGAAGTCGCAGGCTTTGTCTTTGTGACCTTGAGAGGAAGGAGAAAGAGTTCATGCAGAGGAGCTTGGAATGCATCAGGCGTCTGGGGGAGGTGGGGCTTTGGAGTCGAGCTCAGACGGTCACGTTTGTAGAAAATTAGATGTAGATGTGTTCAGTTTGGAAGTTAAGTTAGTTAGGTGTGTGTTGGAAAGTGTGTGATTGGTTAGGATCTATGTAGATATGCAAAGAGAGATCAGGTAAAACTATGAAGACAGCAGAAGAAGATAAGCAAGCCTGGTCTCATGAAATGCATGTCTGTACAATGCCAAAGTTAAACAGCGTATGAAAGAAATGTCTGTTATTGCGAGTGTAGTTCACGTTTTGCTGGCCCTGTTCATTTAGTCTAAAGACGTGTTATTATTTATGAATATTAATGAAATCATAATTTTAACCAATTCCAAGCCTCAGACCTAATCTGAACCATTTAAGTAACTTCAGATCTTAAAGTGTGTATAACAGTTTTCTATGAATTTCACATTTTTATTGAATTTAGTGGATAACACTATAGAAATTATAGTTTTGCTGAATCAAGAACAAGTTTGTGAAGAAAAGTTTGTAAATACTGTTGAAAAAAACAAAGTAGAGGAAAGTTCTTAATTGACTGATGACATTTAATTTTAATGAATTGACCTTTATTTTACAAGAGAAGTCCCACTGAGATTCAGAATGTCTTTTGCTGGGGAGCCATTAATGGACATGTTTTTGGTTGTAGGGGAAACCGGAGTACCCGGAGGAAACCTAGGCAGACACGAGGAGAACATGTAAACTCCACATAGAAAGGCCCAGGGTCGACTGGGAATTGCAGGAACCCTATACACATACGTTTAACAAAAATGAGTGTATTATTAAGTATTTTTTATGTCTCAAGAAGTGAAAACTCGTCGCATTTGAAGAGTTTTGGCTCAATTTAATTATCTATGAATAGGAAGTAAACTTGTAATCCAAAAAAAATGGCTAAACTGGGACGAACAAAATGTTTAGTGAAATCTCAACTATAATGATGTAACTTTGTTTTAGTGAAATGAGCACTTTAAGTAAACTGTTACATCCAAATAAAAGCTCCAGTGTGACCGCAGCCAAAACACCATTGGACACGTCACGCCCAGAACATGAACAAGTGTAGACATTGGTGTAATATAGATACACAATTTATGAGAACAGCAGGCTCTAGCAATGGAATAAAATGATCTTTTTGCACTTTTGTGGCTGACTTTTAATGCCTGAATTTCAACCAAGACACTAAGAGACTAATTTCATCATGTTCTGATACATTATGAAAGAAAATTGTTTCAATGTAACGCAAAAATGTTGCATAAAACAAAAACAAAAAATCACTTCATTTTTTTCTCAAGTCTTAAAGCCTCTAGAATACTGCATTTGTAAGATTAGATTTAACTGAATCTGGACCAGCAAGTCTAGTTTTTGTTAGTCTCAAATGTCCTACATGAGCTGCAGAACCAACATTTTAAAGTTGTATAGATCTAATAAAAGTGTGGTGACTTCAATGTCAAATGCAACATTTTCACTGATTCACTTCATTGTCCTGCAATCTGTGTTTCAGTAATAAACACTTAGTCAAATAAAGTTTGAACAACCCTGAGTGATCAAACTATTGAAACATGCACAGTTTTATTAAACATTATTAAGAATACAGCTTGTTTAACTTATCCATTTCAGACATTTTCCTCCAATCATGATTTTTTTCTTCCTCTATCCATCCATGCTCCTCTCCCCTTTTCTTTTCTTTCCTCTGCCTTCTCCTCTCTTATCCAAACCTCTCTAGAAGACATTCTGAAAAAAAAAAAAAAAAACCACACACATTCAAACAGCAACACGCAATTTCCCCCTCTCCCACTCCATCCGCATTTGCATCAGCGCACCGACCATAAACATTTACATTTAAAGCGATTTAAATCAGGCTTCGTTGATGTTCTTCCGAAACGCGTCCATCATTCTCTCGACCCTTCCCCCCTTTTACTTCATCCAGCCTGCTCCCCTCGCATTGTCCTAAAATATGTGTCATTTACTTGAAAAGATAATAATTTAACATGTCGGGGGCAGTTGTGCGTGCGTAACTAAAGAATCTGTGTGTTTCTGCGTGTGTGAGCGTGGAAAGGAAGATAATGTGATTGTAGTGAGTGACGCCGACTTTATTTATGTGAGTATCAGGACATGTGCGGGGTTTTGTGTTGCGGAGGATTGGATTTGCATGGACGTAGCAGGATAAAGGGTAATTGCTTGGGATGTCTTAGGGCTGAAGGTTTTTTGGGGTGTGTGTGAGATTGATTTGGGAGGTTATATAAATCAAGATTGAGTTCCGGGTAAATTAAGATTTGACGACGTGAAAAAGGGATTGTGTTTGGCTTCAGTCATTCTGATCAATCCAGACTTTTGAAATTTCACATTTTTTAACGTGAACAGTGGCTTAAAATAACAGTAAGTTAAATGTCTTACTTAAAAAGTTTGAATTCTTTTAGAGGCAGAGGTTGTTTATTTTAAGGACTTATGTTTGTTATTGGTCAGATTCAAGTTTGAAGTGTTTATAGGTTGGATTTTATCTTAAAGATAGAAAAAAAAAAATTAAAGCAGTTTATCAATACTGGTGGCCATACCAGCTTGCCAAAGCCTGATTCCATCAGACCTCAGAAGCTAAGCAGGGTTGGGCCTGGACAGCACTCGGATGGGAGATTGTGGAGGAACCTCAGGTGCCACAGTGGGGCAACAGAGGAGAGACTCATTGTTGTGTCTGGAGGCAAGACACTTCACCCACATCGCCTAGTATGAGTCTGGTGTGTGTATGAATGTTTGCCCTGACTAAGCCCTGTCCAGGCTACCCCACCATGGTGGGACACAGCCTCGGTATATATACTGTATATTAAAAAAAATCAATACTAAATAAAAAGTCACAATGGATTAAAATCACACAAACTGTACAGTTAAAGCAAAAAGACTCCAAGTTATGAATAGAATAATCAACAGTGAGTGACCTCAGTGAAGTATTCCAAAGACAATTCACCACATCAGGGCTGTGCCATTAATCAAATTAGGAATTTCATTATGATTATTGGTTTAATCCAAAGAAATTGTACAGAGTAATCATTGTTATTATTAACACTTGCTCAGAAGTGTGTTTGATAGCACACATATGTCTCCTTGAGTTGGAAATTTAACTGCCAGACAATGGGGAATCATTCATGACATGTTCTTAATACCTACATGATTGTAGGTTGTGTAATTGTACTAATTATTGCGTATGAAATCATTTAAAAAACAAAAAGTAATCAGTTATTTAGGAAACGTGGCAGCAGCTTGTCCCCAAAGCCTCTGTGTTCTAACCCCCACAGGACTCAGGACCAAAGCCTCTGTGTTCTAACCCCCACAGGACCCAGGACCAGAGCCTCTGTGTTCTAACCCCCACAGGACTCAGGACCCTCTGTGTCACCCCCAAGACCAGAGCCTCTGTGTTCTAACCCCCACTGGACTCAGAACCCTCTGTGTTCTAACCCCCACAGGACTCAGGACCAAAGCCTCTGTGTTCTAACCCCCACAGGACCCAGGACCAGAGCCTCTGTGTTCTAACCCCCACAGGACTCAGGACCAAAGCCTCTGTGTTCTAACCCCCACAGGACTCAGAACCCTGTGTGTCACCCCCCAGGACCAGAGCCTCTGTGTTCTAACCCCCACAGGACTCAGAACCCGTGTGTTCTAACCCCACAGAAGTCAGAACCCTGTGTGTCACCCCCAGGACCAGAGCCTCTGTGTTCTAACGCCCACAGGAATCAGAACCCCCTGTGTCACCCCCAGGACCAGAGCCTCTGTGTTCTAACCCCCACAGGACTCAGGACCAAAGCCTCTGTGTTCTAACCCCACAGGACCCAGGACCAAAGCCTCTGTGTTCTAACCCCCACAGGACTCTCTGTGTGCCCTGGTTCTGTGAGATATGTTAATTATTTAATTCTGTTCACTCAATGCTTTTACAGTGTCTAAAGCTTCACCTTCTTTCCAAGCAAATAACTTTCTAAATATCAGTGATTCTTTTTTTTGTGTGTTACACATGATTACTGCAGGTGTACTGTAGAAATTACAAAACATTTTAAAACATTTCTTCAAACATGTCACTGTATCAACATGAAACCGCACCTTTAAAACTCTTCGTCTGTGCTTTAACAGTCCTGGACATGATTTAAATGTGAAACGTGAACAGTCAAATCACAAAAAGTGTCCGTCCAATCCCACACCGCTGAACCCTATTGAGAAGTACCACGCGTCTATCAGTTCTGTTTGTATTCTGCTCTCCAGCGTACGGAAGTGTCAGTCTGTCTGTCACTCACACACACATCCCAGCAGAAGCAGGCAAGGTGACCCCCTATAGACCCTGGACCCTCCTGAGCTCACGTG
This sequence comes from Mugilogobius chulae, assembly GCA_038363315.1. Classification (NCBI taxonomy): domain Eukaryota; kingdom Metazoa; phylum Chordata; class Actinopteri; order Gobiiformes; family Gobiidae; genus Mugilogobius; species Mugilogobius chulae. The sequence goes on along the minus strand of CM076411.1, from coordinate 18,481,891 downwards.
GACCGGTCAGACCCCGCCCAGCCGTGTGTTAGCAGAGTAAACATGATTGTGCACATGCAGCTGTAGAGAGAGAGAGAGAGAGAGAGTGGGTCAGGGTCCCGTGGCCCCGTGTGAAGCCGATTACTGCTCAGCGCTCTCTAAAGCTTCTTTGTCGGCTGGATGTGGATTGGGGCCGTAACACCGCTTCACCTGATTTCTGTTGAGAAGTTTCCAGGCAGAGACTAGATTTGGAGCAGATTTAAGTGCCTTTGTCAAGTGTGTGTGTGGCGGCTAAAAGGAGATGTGTGATAAATGAGTCAACTACTAACGTGCCACATACTGTGATTTTGTTTTTATTTATTTTTTAAATTATGAGATTTTAAGGAGCCACAACACATTGACATTTTCTCTGGTTAACATAAATAAAATAAAAAAAAGTTGATTTATCTTTAAAGTTTTGACTATTACATGTATTAAGATTTTATTTGATGCAAAATCTTAAAATAGAAATAAGATTTTTTTTTTTAGTTACACTTAAATGCTTAAAAAAGTTTAAAATACATTTATGTGTTTTTTCTGTTTGTTTTTTATTCATTTCGCAACTCATATTTCACACCTCAAGTTTTTGGGGTTTTTTTGTTAAAAGAAAAAGTCACAATTCCATATCAAGCATTATCATAGAATCAAACTGAAACATTTGGACATTTTGAGACACATTTATATATATTCACCTCTGTGACAAATGAGTGTGTGTTGGTTGATTACACTGCTTATGCTTATATACACTCCCATATGTGTTTCATATTATTTTGGATCGTTTGAGATGACTAAACGTGTTCTCTGTGTGTTTTTCAGGACGTCAAGAAAATTCCTGCATCTGTGATAGAGAGCCAAGACTGTAGGTCCACACTCACTCAGGTAACTTTTACAACTTCTACAGCACCAAACGCAGAGTGTTTTTGACCAAATGAGCGGAAAGGTCCAGACACACACGGGGATGTTGTTTCATTTGCTTATGCCATTCACAATATACTGTATAGCTTGAATTTATTTATGCGTCATCAGTGTAAACTTTGTGCCCGTGAGCTCACCTCTCCACAGATCTGACTTGTAACTGATGGTTCTACTTGCATGTCTCAAGATGAATATTTTACCTCTTTCTAAAAATACTATGTTGTTTTATATTGTTGATTATTGTGGTAAATAGTTTGTAATTCTGAAATCTGTATGTAGGAAGTCTCCAAAAACAGTAACTTGAGGCGGACGGGAAGTACCTTTCTAAGATTCTAGGTTTTAAAGTTGTTGCCAGATTCTGTACGCATATGCAGTATTTATATATTATATTTTATGTCTACTGTAGTAGCACAATTGTTTGTCTATCATCAGTATAAAGGCTTCTCTCCCAAAATCTGGCTTGGAACCAGCCTGTTTTCACTAAAAAACGACACATTTTTTCTACAACAGTAAAGCTGGTGGCACTAGCTGCGGCCAGAATAAATTTGAGCAAAATTTAAGTTTTGACCATTTTTCTATAAAAGCTGAAGGTGTTTTAACAAAAAAAATATATAGAGTATATATGCCTTAGAAGTTTAGACAGGGCATATTAAAAAGTCAAATTCACAATTTTATAGGTATTTTTTGTTCATCAGAAGATCATTTAAACAAGCACAGAGTCGTCTTAGAATGGCTGATTTGACTGTAACTAAAAGGGTTGCATCAACTAACTAACCATGTTTTAAATATTCAGAAGTATATTCAACAAAATTGAAAAAATAGGAAAAAGGTGTGAGAAACGGCACATATCCCATTGGTGCCTTAAGGGGTTGCTACCAGCACTAAAAGTCACACTGAGCAAAATTTGAAAAAGAATTTTGAGATTAAAATATTGCAGATAAAACTCTCGGTTGCTTAGTTACAGTGCTTTGGTGATGGAAGCTCCGGTAGTGTTTGGGGATGTTCGTGACAGCGTTTGACAGACAGCGGTGACATGCTCCTCATTCTGACCCCTGACTCTGACTTGACTCCTGACCCTGTGACCTCTCTCTGCACTCGGCCCTGCTGCCTCTGCACACTGTACACTCACATTAGACCAGGCTGACGTGACGAGGGCTGACACGCTGATGCTTCTCATGCTCCGGTGTCAGAAGTAAGAAATCAGATGCTTTTCCAAACTGCCTGTGTGTTTGAACGGACTCGTGCAAGACATATGTTGAATACATTTAAAGTAAACAAGGAACAGCGTTAGTGAACGTGCATGGTTTCGCTTTGTATTTTCATATATTTTTTTTATTTTCACAAAATGTGAAAGCATCATATATTTATCTGTAACTGCTCTTGTTTTGAAGATTATGTCAGTAGCTAGTAAAATCATTATTTGTGTACCTGCTGTTCAATGTCTGATCTTGCTAAGTAGGACAGGCCCTGGTTAGTACTTGGATGGGAGACCAGCGGAATGCCACATGACACATACGATAAGAGTTGTGGTGTGGTGTGTGGATGAGTGTTGGTGGTGGCAGCCTCACTTCTGCCAGTCTGCCCCTGTGGCTACATTATTAACTAATGTGGAAATAGTGTCAGGAAAGGTGCTATAGAAATTCAACAATGAATTAATAAGAAATTGCAATAATTATTTATTTATTTTAAAACCTAAATACTGTATAGATGGTGTTAATAGAAATATTGAGAATATATGCACAGGGCTATTCAACATAAGGCCCGGTGGCCAGATTAGGCCCTTAAATCAATGAAGTCTGGCCCCCTAATCTTCCAAACACTAGAAAATATATTTGTTCTTATTTGATTTGATTCTCAGCTGTCGTTTTGCTCTAGTTCAGCCTCCAAATGCTTTATTATTTTATAGTTTTCTACAGTACTAGTTTACAATGTTAAAACAGATCTAGTATTAAGAATATTTTTTGTGAATCCAGATCAAATTGTGGTTTGTTGTGCACTTCGGCGCATAGGTCTCTACTCGCTGAAAACTCGGTCCCTCTGCAATACAGTTGAATAGCCCTGATCTAATATAAAATGCTGGGATCAAGGTCAAATTTTTGTATTGTTCTTTAAATTTATTGCAATTGCAAATTATTATAATGACCAAGACCTAATTTTCATCTAAATTAGTGACAGTTTTTATTTCATTTTGACTTAATTATCAAACAATATGTACACATTTTGGGCATTCCTTCTTTATTGCAGCATGAATGCACGTTCATAGTTGTAAGTCCTAAGAGAAGTTGTAAAAAGGTAATGTTCATGTTAAAAGCATGTGACTGTGTGTAGGTTCTGGTAGCCAGAGGAAGTGCTGCATGTATAGTTAAAAACATGCTCCAGCAGCAGCAGACAGAGCAGAGTAACCAGATTCAGCCTGTGACCTTCTGCCTTCAGCTGGAGATCGAACCCTTTTTATTTAAGCTTCTGGTCAATGCTGCTGCTGCTGTTGGTGCTGCTGCTGCTGACGGAGGTATCATCAGCCTGTGAGCCTGCAGTGAGTCTGAGAGCAGGGCCAGACATCACCAGTGTAACACAACCCCTCCCCCAGCCCCGCCCCCTCCACAGGCCGGAGCAGGACAGGACCGTAGACCTGGAGGCTGCACTCTTGAGCACTTTACTAACATTTGAATTGACACAAACCAATCAGGAACTTTGTCATCAGGAATTGAGTTAGTCCTCTATCTACTGATGGCTGATGGGTTTACAACCAGAAGAGCCCTTGACATGTTACCCTCATACATTAGTTATGAATGTGATTAGAACAACACAGTCTCTGAAGAAAACGTAGATGTACAACAAAATGTCAAAAACATACAATACGCACTTTTTTACTCTTTTTAAGCGGAAAATATGTTTCGAAAAGCCACATGGCGACAGTTTCTTTGGGTTTAAAGGGTAAGCTTAGGCTTCGAGTTACTAAAATGAGGGCTAGGGTTTAGGGCAGGTTAATATTTACCCATAAAACCTAAAGACAATGCCGCCATGTGGGTTGCTTATCTTCTGAGATCTGACAGGATCAGGCTTTGACAAGGTTTGGCCAACATACTTACTGTATGTTTTTGACCTTCCATTGTATATCAACGTTTTCTTCTGAGACTGGGCTGGATTAGAGTCAGAATGCTCCAAATGAAATGGTGATGATTAATGGGCTTTAAAAAAAATGGTGTTTTTGGAAATGTATAGGTAGAGAATTATGACATACAGACTATTGCAGCAGATATTTGAAAACAAACTAATGTTCAACGCGCACCTCTTCTTTGAAGTCTTTCGTCTCTTCAAATTCAAACATTGTTTTCCTGGTCCTGTTTCATCCTTGTTTGTGCTCACGGATGGACACACAAGGCTGAAATGAAAAGAAAACCAGTAAAAGACTCCATAATGTATTGCTCTAGCTGAAATTCCTAAACATTCTTGTACACAAATGAGCATGTGTAGAGATGTGTGTTGACTTAAGCATAAATGACTAAAAAGAGAACCAAATCTTTTACATGGTTTATAGAATTTACAGCAGTCACTGGATTTTCAAAATAGTTAAATGAGCCAACATACATCGGGATGTACGTCGTGTGACAAATTAAGCGCTTCCATTACTTCTGTGAGCATGCGCAAGATGAGCACAAGTGGAGGCACTCAAAAGTGTCCTGCAAATGTCTGTTCATAGATGCTTCTTCCAGAATTCAAGGAACATAGTTAGTGGTTAGCACTGCTAGTACCAAATTGTAGGCGTGCTATGGTTAATAACATCACTTTAAATAGAATCTTGACATTTTACTCATTCATTACAGCTTTATGCCTATAAGCATGTCCAGGGAAGGCTAGGTTTGTTTATCTTCCCTTTGTATCAATTTCTGATGCCAATAGGTGGAGCCCAAGGTTAATTTTGTAGATTAATCTTTGATAGAGTGACATTCAGGTAGTTGATTTAGGAAAAAAAAAAAAGAAAAAGAAAGAAAGAAACACTTCCAAAATAACGAGTATTAAAAAGAAAAAAACAAACAAACATGTTTTAACAACAAAAACTAACAAAACAATACAGAAAAGAAAAGGACAGAACACATAAGTACAGGACAGATCCATACAAGAGCAGCCTCCAGGTCTGCAGACTCCCCTCACACACGCACACACACAGACAGACACCTCCGGCTCGGCTGCTCACGCCGCACAAGCCTGGACACTCCAAACAAAGTCCTGCCTCAGCATCAGCTAATTTTACTGTGCAGCCGGCAGAATGCTGCTGCTGTCCTCATGCCTCAGCACCGCCAGCACATGCTTGTTTTGCCTTTTAATACGCACACTCCATCACTGTCCGCTTTCCCTAACGTTGACTAATTATACGCGGCAACTGGGGCTGAACAATAGATCAAAAATTATCTTCGCATCGCAACATCAACACTTACAATCTTCAGGATCGCACTTATCTTCTGTGTTGTGTCCAGTTCAGTCAGTTTTCAGATTGCTTTGTCCCGCTGATAAAGAGTCGCTGGGACATTTTAAATCAACAATAGAGTACAAACTAGTCATGTCTTCAAAGTTAATCACAGTAGAAAGATATTGTGAGTAACTTACGCCATCCTTGACTAACTTAGAATTTACTAAAACATTTGTTGACACAGCCAGATGAGTTCAGCTTTGAAATAATGTATTTTGCAAAACTTAAGAGACTTACAGTAGTTTTGTTTTATGTAAAAGAAGATTCACAGTTCAGTCTGCATTCTCTCTTAACCAATCATCTGACTCAAAAGTGAAGGCCATCGGAAGTCAAAATGAGTCAGACCCTTTTGGAGGTTGTACACTTGTGAGTTTTTTAGATCACTTACATTGACCGTTACAGTTCACTTCTAACAGCGGAGACACTTTTGGACCATCTCAATCACAGAATGAGTCAGACAGAGTCAGTGGAAACATGTCAGTTGTGTGTGATTTTGGGGTTTCAGTGTATGGGTCAAAATGAAAGTAGAGAACAGAGGCAGGATATCTGTGTTCTGAGCAACTCCAGGACACTTGCAACCTACAGCACTGTCCCGTTACCTCTTTAGAGGTCACAGGCAGGACAGGGAGAAATGGGTGATAGAGGGAGACAGGGGAGAGAAAGAGGGGTGAAAGGGAGAAAGATGTAGGGGAGAGAGATGTAGGGGAAAGAGGGGTACAGGAGAAAGAAAAGGGAAGAGAGAGAGACATGGAACAAGGGCGAGAAGGAAGGGTGAAGGGGAGAAAGAGAGGTGAGAGATGGGATAAGATAGAGAAAAAGGGGTGATAGAATAAGGGACAGGGGAGAGAAAGAGGGGTGAAGGGGAGAAAAAGGTGCAGGGGAAAGGAAGAGATGGGCGCATGGGGTGAAGTCAGACGGTACATTCGTGTGTGAGCTTATGGTGCAATTTCTGTTTTTGTTGTGACTTTCTGTGTTAAATATACCTCTTTTTTGGAAGTCACAGATTAAGACTTGAAGTTAGCATAAAGTTTCTTGCTCTAGGGCATAACAACATCAGACTCATGCATGCACTTTGAACCAGCTGCCCTTTATATTTTTAACACAGCACAAACTTGCTGTAATGTGGAATAAAGGCGCAGACAAAGAGCAGACTCTGCTGTCAGCTGTTTCTGATATGTCTGAGATCATATTTATACAGAATCATACACAGTATGTATTATATGTGCTGAACATGAGACAGCAGGGTTAGGTTATGATGGGAAGTGTCCTCATGTCATGACCTGGACACGCTAGGCTTATGAATGTGGCATTAAGAAAGATTTCTAGAGTGTGTCTAACTGCTAACTAGCTTGTTTAATCTAGTAGTCACTTCTTGCTGTTAAGTTTTTGTTTAATAGTTTGTCATAAGGTTTCATGTCGTTAATTTGGAAGCAGGATCAGAATCACATTATCAATCAATTTTTTTTTTTAGAAACAAGGATATTGTCTTGTTTAAATCCTTTAAAAATTACACTGATAAAGACACTCCGACTAAAAGTTGCAGTACTTTAGCTCAAACTTTGCCCAAACAGTCTTTATAAGTTTTCTGTGTCACCTTTTTATCACAGTTTCACTTTAATCTGCTGAAATATATATTTATAATTGTAATGGAGAATGATCCATGGCAGTTAAAATTTGAAGATTTCCATGTGGAGTTTTGTTGAATCAATAGACGTTAAATTCAGACTAGAAACGGTTAAAATCACAGACATGAGCCTTATTTAAACATGGATGATTAACTGTGGACTAGAAACACAGATGAGGTTCAGAATCAGAACAATTTACCCAAGATTTTAACATAAAACTAAGGGAATCCTGCATATAAAGTTAAAACAATATTCAGTCTTCTTATTGCTGCAGGCACAATTTCTATTCTTTGTTTGGAAACCATTAAACTTAATCCTAAACGATCATAATTTCAACATTTTTGCCAAAGTTTTAATGAAGCTACCCTACACAATATGAACATAAGTGAGTGTGAAGGCATGTTACGGAGACAAAGCCTGGGCCATTTCACTTTGTCAGACCTGCACAGTGACACATACAGCGCTTTGGTTTGGTCTACGTCTATCTCCAGCCTGACACCCTTCAGCGACCGGACTATATTTAACCATCTGTGTGTGTAGGGTGTGTGTGAGTGTGTCTGCCGCTGCCCAGTGCCACTTGTTACTCACACGACATCACTCCATCCGCACCTCCCTCTGACAGACTCACACAGCTCGTTATGTGAGGAGGCTAAAATTACATCACGGTGAAACAAGTTTTGGGGAAATTTGGTCTTTCCATTATGGACAGTGTTTAAAAATTGCACAAGGATTGGTGTTGGAGTTGGACCTCAGTTTTGTCATCTTAAAAAACGCAAACAAAAGCACATATCTTTCCTTTGTCTACAGTATGTTTGTTTACTAATCTAATGCGACTGCTAATCACAAAGTATTATGCAGACTAACTGAATTGTCAAGAGTCACGCTAAAGGCAAATTAAGCTTTATTGTAGCTTCAGTATTAAAGCCTACATTTTATCCATAGCTTTTTAGCCTAACTTTTCAAATTAGTAGGGCTAGATTTATGAAAAAAAAACAAAACATTAAAAAAAAAAAAACATAATAGATTAATTATCGCATATGGAATAAGTCACCATATCAAACAGAAACATTTTAATTGGGTTAGGGTAGGGTAGGTTAGGGTTACCCGCTTCCTAATTCTGAGCCTACTAATTCTTCATCACAATAAGTTCCTTACAATTGTAGGTCCACGTTTTGTCATCCCAGTAAAGCTAACAACATAGCATGCTAACGGCCCATTTCTTTGTTTTGTAGAACAAAAAGCTCTAATAATTTGTTGTAGAATTGGCAATGCAAACTTACAACAGTGTTTCTCAAACAAACACCAAGAAAGTATAATTGTCACATGGGTTGTGTGTTTGGTCGTGGATAGTCAAGTGTGTGTTTTTGATGTGTTGTTCCAAGTCTGTATGCTAGTGTGATTGTTTATGTTGCAGCACAACATCCTCAAGACAAGCTTCCTATGTGGGGCAATAAAGCATAGCTTACCTTACCATAAGAACATACTGTTTTTGATCTAAAGAAGGGCTATAATGCGACCAAAACAGGTCTACAATGGGACTAAGAATGAACATACGCATGAGTGTTCTAAACAGTTATTCATTCAACAGTTTTTAAAGCTTTTTGGCCAAGCTCTAACATTGTTCCCACATCAAACACACCTTTAGTTGTATAAATCTAATTCACCCTTCCATGCAACTCCAAATTTTCCAGATGTGTGACACAGTGGGATTTTGTTTATCAACACATTGACCAAGCTGGAGAAACAACTCAAGCTAAGGATGTTCTCAGCTAACTACAAGAGTTTACCACTGTGAAAAAACAAAAGGTATGCTGCTAATGCAACATTTGTGAATGAAATTCGACCCTACGACCCTTACATTCAGGTGAGAAAAACTTGTCAGAATGGTTCATACCTGATTGAAACAGCTTGTTCTCATCTCGTTTTGTTGTTTTATTCAAAGTTTCCCCAGCTAAGTGGACGAAAAGGAGCTTGTTCTGCATAAAGCATGTGCAGTAGAGCGGAAAGTGATAAAAAACAAATCTCCCTCTACAAGTCAGGTTCCAAGTCCCGATTTTCTGCCCCTCTTATGTTCATAAAAGCTAAGTTTGTTCATCTCCCATTTGTTATTTCTTCAGTAAATTTTTAGACTAAAACATGAGATGCACATTCAAAGACAAATGTGATCATGTTCTGTACTCCGTAGAAAAGTTACCTGCTGAAAACGACAAGTGAAAGTTTGTTTTACCCTGCAGCTGGAGGCCTCACCCCTGAACACAAACCCTGTTCTTTTTAACTTATGCTAATACACTATTTATCTGCTCATTTGGGTTGTTTAAGCATAATCTGTGTTGTTTTATATGGTGCGAGGGGTTTAATGTATGCGGAAGTGAGGCTGCTCCAGGCCCTTCCTCTCAGCCTGCAGTGTGCTCCTTTTCTCTCACACAAACATGATTTCAGCTCGCCGTCCCTCCAGCGCATGACTTCAGTTTGTGAGGATTGTTAGCTAAAGAGATGTTAACATGGAGCTTTGCTAACACTCCACAGGAACATACATGTGCAGCTAGCGGCGTATGATTTATTCAAAGTTACAAGTCTTGCAGGCGCTGAGATCAAAGTGAAGATCTTTTTGTGTGGAATGAGAGGGTTTTGTCTGTTATATGTGGAGCTAGTTCTGGTTCAGATGTGGATTAGTCTGAAGAGTTTTGTCGAAGGATGGGGCAAGAGCCGGTAACATCGCTAGTTCATAAAAGCTGAGAACAGGACATGTCAATAGCGTATGATTTGCACAATGTCATGAATTTTTTGTTTATAACTGACGCGCATTGCAGCCCCAGTTCATTTCTATGGTAAGATGTGTTGTTCTTTATGATTATTAACAAAACCATATCTATCTAATCTAACCTACCCCAAGCCCCAGCCCAAATCATCAAATCATACAATAAATACGTTGAAACATATACTGCTATGTGCAAAAAAAAAAAAAAAAGCATGAAATTGTGCTCAACATAATGCTGTTGACATATTGTGGTATTTATGCATTCTTGTGATACTCTGTTGGGGTGCCTGGTCAAGATGGTTGTTTTTGTGATGCATCTTTTTTTTTATGCAGTCATCTAGCCAAGTTTAGGATTGGGGTTAAGGTGAGTGTTAGAATGGGAAAAAAAATTATTAGCTAGAACTAAGTTCAAACAAAGATGACATTGACAGAAGTGTAGAGCTTGATAGAACGCCTGCTCCTGCTGTTAGGTTTAAGCTGGACCATCAGTTGGTTGTCTGGAATCCAGAACCCATGCTTCAGCAATGCTGTGAGAAAGTGGGTCTGGTCACCACTCCTTCTGCCAAATCTTAAATAAACTCCACAACCAACCACTCAATGAAGTGAGTTTATTTGCGTGGGACACATGAAACAAAGGAGCTCACAGGTCGTCTTCATAAATCTATCACACAATAGCTTTTTTGCTTCCCTCTCTGATTCTGCAAAATATGCAATCTTTTTTATATTTTTCTATTTTTTTTTTTCTCTCATAAGCATCCATGTTTACTTTCATGCTTCTACGCCATTTAAGCATTTAATCATTCACTACAATGTGTGTTGAAGAGCTTTTCCTGACTTTTAGAAGTCAATAGAGTTCTGTGTCGTGTCAGTATGCTAACAGCACTTAGCCAAGTACTAGAACAACGTAAAGAAACACAATTCCTGGATTTTTGAGACAAACATTCTATTAGTCAACATACATAAGATACTCTCATTATCTCATTATTTTGTATAAGTACGATGCTTCAACGTTTTTTTCACTCCTCAGCTTGTTCAGCTTTTGTGGCACTTTGGTCAGTCAGGTTCAAGTCAAGTCCTTCCCAAACATTCTTTATATTTTTGTAAATTATCCTACTAAAGAAAAAGATCTAAAAGCAAAGAGGCAGGTATAAGTTTTTTGGAGAAGAATCATTCCGTCATCTCAAATTATAAGACAAAGTATTTAGAAAAAACGACCCAACTGCCACCTTCTCCATTCACTTATTCACTTGCTTCTGCGGCTCATTGTGCTTTCGTGTTCCTCCCTGTCGCCGCTCCTCATCCCTCTTCAGGACTGTCCCGTGTACAAATGTGTCCGCGGCCGCCTCTACATCCATATTAGCTCCGAGGCAGTCCATTCCCCTGCTTCCTGACACGCTCACTTTGGCCACGCGGCTACTCCAAAGCCCAGCGCCGGGGATTTTTAATGGGACATATTTCCTGCTCTCCGGATGCTTCTCCTCCTTGTTAGCTTGATAAATAACCGGGCCGCTCGGAAAGTGCTGAATTTTAGCTTTCAGACGCTATTTTCTGCAGGATGACATTAATTTTAAGTGCTGAAAAGGAGCTAACTAATACGGACAAATAAATAAGGAGGAGGAAAGTGGTGGAAGGAGGTGGAGAAGTCGCGTGTGGACCTGTAAATATGCAATATGCAAAGTTGCAGAAAATAAACAATGCGTGAGAAGTGATTCAATTATGCTCCGGAGAGACGGGGAAGTGTCCGAAACTGTCCCATCCGTGTTGTAGGAAGGATGGTGTGCGTTTTAGGCGCTAACCAAAACACTACATGGGTTTAATAGACAAGCTCTTTACACTGGAAGGATTGAAAGAGATGCTAAGAGTGTATTTATTTATATATTTGGATTTCATTCTAGATTTATGTTGTTAGCATGTCTTTGTCTCTTTTTGTGGTGTGTAAGCTTTAAGTATGTTCACTTGATAAAGTTAAGTGAGGCTAAGTTTACAAATTGCTGCAGTCCCAAGCTGTAAGGTTGTGTAACTGAGGCTAATAACAATAGCTTAAGTTGAGATTCTTCTTGGTGAACTGTTACATTTGTAGTCTTTTTGAGAAGCTTATTTTTAGAGGAAAAAAAACATCTTGACACTATTTTTCCTCAACTCACCAGGAGTGTTAACATTTGAGAGAGATTGATTGAATGTCTGTGCAAATCTAAATTACAGGTACATTTATATAAAAGGACTTATAAATAAATGTACTTTTTTTATATAAAGCCAGTGGTTCCTAAAGTGGGGGTCACAAACCAAAATCTGGGGGTCAAGAGAAGATTTCAAGATGTCATTTCCCAATTAAGACTTGGTATTTTTTTTTTTTTTTTTTTTTTTACATGAAGCATCATGTTTGATTGAAGTTTGGTTTTGTTAAACAATAAACTACTAAAATAAATGCCCATTAAACACAATTTTAATCGTTTTCCAACTTGAAATTATTAGTCATCTATTTTATTTTGCTGTTGTGGTCATAAATTGGTTTTGGGTCCCGGTAGACATATAGACAGACATATAGGCCTAATTTTCCACATAATGGGAATTACTAATTTGAGTTGCAAAATCTAATTTGATACTCAAATTAGAATTTTGATTCTATTTATCACAATGGTAAAAAACAAAATTCAGAACCAACGTAAAACTTGTTACACATTTTAAAACAATATTTTAATGAGAAAATGAAATACTGAAATACCTGCTTTTGCAGGATCTCAAACTATATGTCCAACACAGTCTCACAAGAAAGGGCAAATATAACCACAATACAAAACATTTTAGGCACAATTTCACTCCCGTTTTGCGTACCTATGTTACGTCGTAGATATAGCACATAACAAGAGATTTCATAGAATAAAAAACACGAGTATTGGTTGAAGGAAGCTCGGACATTTTCTTTAGGTTTAACAAGTAAGTTTAGGCATCAGGTTACTAAAATGGGTACGTTTAGGTCTGGGACTTGGGGTAAGTTAAGATTAGGATCAGGATTTTGTTAAAATGCATAAGAACAGATCTTTACAACTACCATAGAAATGAACTGGGACTGCGACGCGTGTCATATTTACGCAAAAAAGCCATGAAATCGAGCTAATCATACGCAACTCTGATGTCCTGTTATGTCGTGGTATATTATGTACACTTTCTTGTGAGATCGAGTTGGAACATCAGAGTGACAGAAGAGGTGAAGTGGGCGGGGCTGAGCTCATTCTGTTCTTATCATGATCCAAAATCTAGTACAGTCCTTTCATTTTTACTCTGAGGAACTTGGTCATTCTGTGTATTTTCTCATCCCAGTACGCTCTAATACCACTTTTTTACTACAGTTACAAACATCTTTATCGCACACATTCCTCTCCACACAACGCACTTTGCCTCCTCCTCTCGTGTGTTGCGTTTTGCCATAGAAAAGACATAAGTTAAACTTATATTACAGAGGGTGACGGCAGCAAATGCACAATCATAAAGGTGATGTAGTGCGAGCTATAAATAAAGCACACGTGAGAACATGCACATCACATCACTGCTGAGGGCGCCATGTTCTGTAGACCGAATATTTTAGCACGCGTTCCAATCTGCATGTGATAAAGACGAGCGAGAGTCTGCATATGCAAAGTTTATGCTAAAACTTGCAATTAGACTTAAAATACAAGGTTTGGTGCTGCATTCTTTTTAACCTATGCATTTTTTCTCTTTTGATTACATACAATTCATACTTTTGTCCCAGCCGCCGATGCATTTAGAGCGATACGGCGTGGGTTTAATTTCCAAAGTGTATTTATCAGCAGCTGTCATGTTGCGGTCACATGGCAGCCTGAACCAGTGCCAACAATTAAGGCTGATAAATCACTCATTTACAGAGGGAAAGAGGAGGGCTGGAGTGTGCCGTGCTGGGACTGATAAGACCGGGGCTAGTACTGGCTGATGGATTTGCCCCTAGCCTCGCAAAAAAAAAAAAAAAAACACATGTATTTTATCCATTTTGGGGTCGAGCTATGTTTTTTTTTATGTTATTGTGCTGTTGGCAAAGTGGTATGAGACTGTCGGAAATGTTCATTAATGTGAGCGTGAAAGAGATAAAGAGACAGCGCAGGAATTTGTGTAAGCAAGTTAAGAGAGTTTGCTGCTGGAATAGACCAGGGAAGAACATGTGCAGTAGTATTTTACAATTAAATCATAATTAGTATCATTAACCCTACGGCACCCAGATATTTTAGGTCACACCTGTGTCCATTGTGTCACAAATGGTTCCTGACACACAAATGGGCAATAAAATAATACAAATCCACTTTCAATAGCTCTTTTTTCTGTTAGCTTGTTTTCTATCTAAATATTTTAAGAAAATTCTCAAAGTTTATTAATATTTTTGTTGTTGTTATAAGTCATTTTAGGTCCAAAAGTCAACATTTTTGAGTATCAAAAACACAAAATTTGCAAAATTGTAAAAAAAAAAAAGTCTGAAGTGGATTATTTGAGTTGATGGGATTAGACCCTCACATTATTTTTAAAAAGTCACACCTGTACCCCTTGTGACAAAAACAGTTCCTGACACACAAATGGGCAACAAATGAATACTTATTTTAAATATTTTTCGGTAACACTTATAATAATTACATCTTGATTAGCCTTAACAAACACTAAATAAAGCATGACTAATGGGTTAACTCATTATGAACAAATGCTAAATTAATGGTTTATTAAGGCTTTATAACAACTTAGTTAACCACAAGCCCTTCTCTTCAACCCTAAATCCTAACCTCAGCTCTTTAAGTAAGTAGTTACTAAGCTTTAATAAACGTTTTCATCTATTATTTGATCATGAATTATTAGCTCTTTAGTCATGCTTTATTAAGGCTTTACTCAGGCTAATTAAGGTGTAGTTATTATAAAGTGGTACCTATTTTCTACTTTCAATAGCTAATTTTTTGTTAGCTTGTCTTCTGTCCAATTACATTAAAAAAAAGAAAATCTTAAAGTTTATTGTTTTTTTTTTTTTTATTGTTTGTTTGTTACAGTCCATAAGCAAATTAGGTGCGTTTGCTGCTCGAATAGACCTGGGACAACTAGAAGAAAACGTGCAGTAGTATTTTTTACAAACAAATCATAATTAGTATCATTTATAAAAACTTCTTAAAAGTCATTTTGCCGTTTCTTTTGACTGTGTTGGACTCGAATAGTGAGCAAAACCTCTGTCCACTCGACTTCTGCTTGGAAATTGACTGACTTCATGTCCTTAAATGCCTTTAAAACCAATCTGAAAACATGTGCACTTATAATATACTAAGTTGGTGGTCATGAGAATGAAAATACTCTCAATTCTATTCCCTAAATTTTAATACAAATGAAAGAAAATTTGTGAATTGCAGTGCCTTATTCCAAGTATGAAACCATATGTCATTTTTAAGGTTAAATGTGAAATCTGTGAGCACATTCTGTTGTGTCCTTCTACAAGACACCACCTAAAGAAAGTGGTGAGGGATTTGTGGCGGTCAGAGCTGCTCTCTCTGCTCAGATTGTCAGTCTTTCCCTGTACAGCGGCGGTGACAAAGTAGCTTACACTTACTAATATAGAGAGAGTGAACTGAGAAGCTACAAGGTCATCTTTTCGAAGGGCTAAATAAATAACTCCATGTGTAACATTTCCAACTAAAATCATCGCATGGTCAACAAGTTTGCCACAATTTCATTTTGTCTTTTAAACAGTCAAACACCTGAATATAGCAAACTATGTTTTATTATTCTGATTCTGATTGCAAGTGTAATGGCCACCAAAAGTGTGTTTAGAAGCCATAAAGCAAACAGTGCATGATAAGTACCTGTCAGTTTACACAGGTTTGCAAATTACCATCAAACGCACATCAATACAAAAAAATGTAATTGTTTGTGCTTCATTTGTGCTGCAAAAGTTTCATTTGTGCTGCTTTAATTTTGCTATATTAAAAGATGCACTGCACAACTTTTTGGTCAAAAATAAACTTAAATAAATGCATTTAGATGCCTTTGTTAGAGTAAATATAAAGAAAAATCTTCATTTTTGCTTTGAGTGGGCTTGCATGGCCACATAATAGTCTATTATTTGGCCTGGAGGAGCCTGGACACGTCTGTTTCCACAGAAAAGCTGCTTCTTCAGCCTTTTTTTTTTTCATATTATGGCATAAAATATAATTTATCTCTATTCAGAAACTTTCTAATTTTACTGAATTATGTAGATGATTATGATTAAGTTAAATTGCTAATATTTTCAAAAAGTAAAGCAGCACAAACAAAACACAAATGATTAACACTATTTTGGGCCGTTTTGGAGGTTTTTTTAAGTTTCCTGAAAGGTTGGATTGCCTTAATATGATCTATAAAAAAATTGTTAATATCTCAAAAACTAAAACAGCACAAATGAAACTTTTTGCAGATCAAAACAACACAAACGACTGACATAGTTTTTCTGTAGATGTACGTTTGATGGGAGCCAACTCACAGAGGTTTGCAAATTAAGCATTGTGAAATAGTGTTTGACTAAAAGATATTTCCACCATATTGTGTGCAGGCTTACTGAAACGTAGTTGCAGAAGTGACACATTTGCAGTGCAGTGGAGGGAAGACTTCTCCCTCAGTCTACCTCAGAAGGAGCATGTGAAGGCTCCGACTAACTACTGCACACAGCTAGTCCTTTGCCCGCTTTGTCGTCTAAAACACTGTTTACTCCTGTTGACAAGTGCAGGAAAGAAAAAGAAAACCGGCTGCTGCTTGTAAATACAGGGAAGAATATATTTTACGAATGCAGACAATTGTGTTCAGGTGAGAGGAAATAGTGCTACTGCCAATGAGACAAACATGTTCACAGTTTGTTTTGCGCGTCAAAATAATTAAAACCAAATTTAAAAGTCTTCTTGAGATGCTGAGGTCAAAATGTCTCCACACATTCACAGTTTAGACTAAATAATGAATGTAATTGTCAAATACTGTATGAGAGAATAATATTTATAGACTTGTAAATGAGTGACTGAGTAGAATGTTTTTGACTCTGGGTGTCCAGTGAACTGTCCCTTTTGTCCTGCAAAAGGTAAACATGTGGAGGGGAGGGGCCAGTGCAGATGGAAGCTAAGGAGGCGGAGCTAACGCCAAGGAAACAAACAGACCAGAGGAATATTTGATCACACTTTATGTGGTGGAAGAGATTTGCTTTTCTAATTGCTTTTTAACATTGTCCTGTTGTAATAAGTCTGAGTTTCACCATGCAATATTATTATTATCTTTTTTAGTTAATGTAATGTCTGTTGACAATAACACGTTTTCTGTTAAAGTGCTATTCCAGTTTACTTCCTAAAATGTAATCAGAAGAAATGATTTATTTTAAACTTCATGCGTCACCCCACATGTTTTGTTCACTTACATTCTAGGCTCTGAATTCATCACAAAGTGTTTAAGCACTTAGAAGCAATGTGTTGGTAATGCCAACAACAGTTAGCCCAATGCTAACAACAACAGACGAGTTTAGTAGATTTTGGTGAGCAAACAGGACATTATTAGACCTAGTCTGGACAGTGTGGACTAATTTTCACCTCAATAGATACAATAACAAGAGATCTGTGCTACAGGACAGTGATTTTGAAGGTGTTTTATTTTAATAAAAAAAAAAGTTATAATGGACTTTTTTGTTTATTGAAAAGGGACAGATACAACGACAATGACTAATGCATGTGTCGTTGTGCTTAGATCCGAAGCTAATTTACACCACTTGTCCCTGGAAGAGCTTTTAAAAAACAAAAGAAACATACAGCAAGAACCATTAACACATTAAAAAACTGCTTAAGATTAATAAAATATTGGAAATTTGAGTAAAATATTCTGAAACAAATGATTATTCAAGCTGATGAGGTAAAACCTTTCTGGCTGGGGATGGTCAAATGACACAACAGTTCGTGCTGAATCTGAAAAAATAACCAACGACTAAAACATTTAAGATATGTTGTTGCTGTCAAACGTTAGTCTTGTGCTAAATAGAAATATAAATTACATTTAGCTAATTGACTGGACAGTGCATTAGTCAAGTTTCCACGACCCTGCTCAGTGACTTATTCCTTTAGTTTTGACCTAAGTGCATGTTTTGCGAGTGACTTTAAGAGCCTGTAAAGCGGTGGCTGTTATTGGAGCACCTGGACTTCCTCTCCTCTCTTATCTTATCTCTCATCCATCTCTCCATGTTTGCTCTTATTGACTTGTGTTTGTTCACACTGCCTATTAAAGATGCCCCGCTGCTCCAGGTCAAGTCCAGGTTCCTCTGCTCCGATCAGTACAAGGTCAAAGGTCGTCGAGGCCAGGGTCATCAAATCCGATCAGTTTGTCCCACGGCGATTCCACAACACTGTGTTTATCTTGTCCTTTTGAATAATTACATTTCCGTTTCATGTTCTATTAGTAATGCTTTTTTTCTTAGGCTCGCCGCTTTTTTTTTTTCATTTTCAAAGTGAACACGAAAATAGGCCGATCATTGCAATTTAATTACTACAAATCCCTTTGTGAATATGCTGTAGTGTTTATTTACATGCATAGATTTGCCCACTTTGCACTTTTTTTCCGCGCTCCCTTGAATGTCTCTTATTTTCATATATCTTTTAATGTACGCATGTGTGTCTACGCGCTCGCTGAGGTTTATTTAAATAGATACCAAGCTGTTTTATTTCCAATCAGAGCGGTCTCTTGTCGCATTTCAGTCTCTTCATAATAACCTCCAGCACTGCTCTGCATCCTCCCGGCGCGCTGGCACACACACAAACGCCAAACAAGCGCACACAGCCGCACATGCCGACGCAGCACTTTCCCCGCTGCTCTCGNTTTATGATAGCACCAGTTTTCAAAGTAAAGACATAAAGGACGTTCAACACAGACACTTTCAAAAATAATTGTATAATTTTCAAAAATAAAAAATTGATTTCTTCTAATGACATTAACCTGTTACTCCTCCTGCTTGTGGATGTACTGATAGTGCGCTTAGCATGTTTTTTGTTTTGTGGTAACAAAGCAAAATTCACTTCCATATGAAATTACTTAACTTTTAGATTTTTATAAGTGCTTTTAAACAAGAATGATATTTGTTGACTATAATTAAATTGCACAGTGCGCTCACTTCAATGTCATACTTAAACGTAGCAGAAAGTTTTCCATTTTAAACTACAGTAATTTGTAAATTTAATATACATTTTTAAGTCATTTGTTATGATGGATTTTATATACAGAACTAACTGATGTCAGCGTGACTCCTATTCATTTGTCCTTTCAGGTATAGCCAAGTGTCTGTTATCTAAAAGAGCACTTTTTGTCTCCACAGTTTATTAAAATAATTTTCTATTATTTATCACTTGAGTTCACATGTTGACTTTGACGCCCTAATTTTCATACATTACAGAACTTAGGCATAAACAAGGTTACACCCCAGATTTCAGAGCATGACAGCTGCTGCTCTACACAATATAGTAGTTATAACAGATAACATTTGCAAAGCTCACTATGACCAAGTCCAGTACTCTCATTGAGTTTCTGTGGGTTAAGAGAGTATCAATTGAGCAATTTTCAATTCCGCTTATATATAGTAAAAAAAGACAGCACGTAATAAACAATTTTGACCATTTCTGTTCTACTACATACGCTTTAACATTACAATGTCTTTTATTGCTTAACTACTCACCAGATACTCCTTGATCATTTGATTTGGGTCTTCTCCAAGGTAAAGAATTAGACACTTCAGCAGACACTCTCTTTTTATATTGCTGCTCTAGATGAAAACACCACAAAAAGTATTCTTTCCAATTCCAGAAACAAACTAAAACAAAACAAAACTTAGAGTTACAGTAGTTGAAAGACAAAACAGTGACAGAATATTAAGGAGCTTAATCCTGCTTCCACATTCAACAATAGGCATGTACAGGGTCCTGCCAATGAATTGGAATGTGGAAATTAAGTGATTTTCAGTCATTCCAGAAAATAAAATTCATCACCTTTTTTTTCCCTTGAATAAATCATTCACATGTAAAGGCTTTTTTTTCCTGAATTTAAGATACACTCATCTTGGAAATGTTTCTTGCATTTAATTAGAAAAAAACATATTCATGTTCAAATATTTTAAAATAATAGGAATATCTCAAAAAGTCCTGAAGTAAAAAATAAAATTAAAAATCAATAAAAATGTGAGGAGTAACAATTTCTGGAATAATTAAAATCACATTGCATTTTCTGTATCATTGAAAGGACCATGTCAGTTCTAAAATGTTACTTTTTGTGCTGTGATATTATGTTTTCTGAATGTTTTGTGTTTATGATTCTTTGTGCTGTCATATTTGTAAATAACTTTTGTGTCCTCTGAACTGGTTCACAGCCAGTACAGCCAGGTCATCATTGAAAATGACAATCTGTGTCATTCATCGACCTCACAAAACATTCACAAGACAAACAGAATTAACAGTTTTCATTGCATTCAAATTTATATTAATATCTGGCACAATAACTTCATGAGAGGCCGCCCATTTCAGAAGGTTTGTATCACGCATCAAGAATTTAAGCGCAAAACAAACCTTGAGAAAACACTTGAATGTCCAGAAAAAGTATGAGCACTTCTGTTTGTCAGGTAAAATAAAAGCTAACCTACAGTTTATTGAAGAGCGTCTAGTAGTCATGTTGATAAATTTCATAAGTGTGACATTGAAAGATGCTGATGCAATGCAGTATTTTGATAAGTTATTTATGACTGACATTATTCCAGAAATGAAAGTGTCATTATTTGATTATTATTTGAGTGTATTCCCTATATCTGGTAGCATAGCGTTCAATTTTAAAATCTATATTTAAATGCAAACCACAATTGCAAATTTCTAATCAGAATATAATCCATAAGGCAATATAGAGGGGGCATACTAAAAATGTATTAACAAACAATTTATCAGAATACATACCAGATCAAGAACTTTAAGTATCTCCTGGGTCTTCTCTCGAATAACTCCTGCTTTTCTTCTGATGAGCTCGATCAGCTTGCTGTAGTGCTTGTCCAAAGAAGCCAAGAATCTTGTCTGAAGTGGACAGTTGTAATCCTGAGAAATTCTGCGTTGATCTTAATACAGAAAAAAGTGACATGACATGAGATAGTGAAAATTTTAACATGCATTTTGTACAATGCTACCATATATTTACATACCTCATCCACTGTGAATAATGCAGGCCATCGTTCTCTCAACTCCTCCACTCCCAATTCCTTTTCTACTATTTCACGTCTTCGCAGAGAAAAGGTTTTGGCCATTTTGTCCTTTATCACAGCACGATTATCTCGTTTCATTACATCCGTTAAAAGTGACAGTCTCTCATTTTCAAGTTTTTCTTGAGTCTCTCCAGTTGGAAGGTCAGGTATGTGGTTAGCTTCCCCTCTCCTTGGTCTTTTAACATTTTTTGCTGGCAAGGCATCCTCTGGAGTTTTGGACTTCAATGAATTGACAAGTAACTCAGAACACCCACTTCCTTTCAGCTGAGTTCGGTAGTTGCCCATTTTTGTCTTTAGACGCTGCTTCCAACCATAGCAGCCATTGTATGACCCAGGTTCAGAAAGGCATGGATGCTTCTTTATGAGAGCTTCAGCCACTTCACTGTAGTCAGCATCTGTTGGGTAAGCTTTGAACTTAAAAATTTCTTCAGCTACCTTTTCAAGAATATCTGACTTTGTTTTTGTACTGTGTTCAAACCTTGTCTTGTTTGCCCTATACTCTGCATTTCCTTTTTCTAACTGCAGCTCAGTGTCATATGAAAACTTGGGGATTGGAAATTCTCTAGGCCACATTTCAGATCTTGTAGACACTGAGCTTGATGGTGAGGAAAGGATCTCTGTGTCATCTGAATGCCAGCTTAAAGACAGAGGAGACTGTGCATCTTCCAAGACAATGACATCAGATCTTTGACTGCACTCATCAGATGTCGGGATGACCTTGATTGTTGACAAATCTTCCAATTCATCTGTAGATGTCAAATTTACAAGTGCATCTCCAAAGTCTTTGTCTTGGTATTGTAGTCTAAACTCCCCATTCAAGCCACACCTTTCCTGACTTCATCCATGAGTTGCTCCATTGTATTTGGTATTCCATCTCTCAGAAGTAGCTTTCTAGTGTCATCAGGCTTCAGAATAATTCTCAACTTGACTGGCATCTTCTCTGCTGTGTCACCAAATATCTAATAATAAAAAAAAAAAACATTACAATAGGTTGCACTTTTGTTAAGCTTTACAAGCCTGTAAGTTCTAAGCTGTTATAACTACTCTTTTACATAAATAATATTCTGACAAATGGTAGACTAAGGGATGGAAGGCTGCTAATCTGCACAGTCAACCCTCTGTTCAACATTTCATTCATTGATAAAATCACACAGGATGTTGTTTGGCATCGCTGGACAAACAACTACTGTACTAGGGCTGGAACAATAAATCTGTGTCTCATTATGTAGACAAGTATCATAACACTTTAAGTGGAGCGTAAAGCAATGTTAAATGGACTTTCATTGACTTTTAGGCTGTGGCATATGAGGCATTCAATGTGGTCACTTCAGTTTGTGAATGCGGCGAATGAGATCTGGACAAATGAGTCTAAAGTGCCTTCCAAGTCTTGCAGGTACATGGACAACTCAAATAGATGCAAGGATAGGATGTCAACGTCCGTAGTGTCTGTGCTCAAGCTTATAATGTTTAAAGAGAAGCTAAACCCTAAAATACGTTTTTTTGGCTGTTAAACTATGTATATGGTGTTTAAATAGCATTGTCTACTGTTCAGAGTTATTTTTTGGCATTTTTAGTGCAAACTGATCAATTTAGCAGGTTTCAGGTCAAAATAGTCACAAACTGGCTGTGTCTCTCATGTCAGCTCCAGGTTCTATCTGACCTCAGTGTGTATTGTCCATTCAAAATCGAGCTTTAATTACAGACACCTGCTGTCAGTCCAATCACACTGCTGCTCTCCTCTCTGAGCCCTCCTTTGCCCTTCTCCCATGCTTTTCAATTAGTTTGCTGTTAGGGCTGCACGATATTGAAAATTCTGCGATATGCGATATGGGCTCTGAGATTGCGATATTCGATATTTTTGCGATATTTATTTTTCAATTAAGAATTCTCTGTACATTTATTAAAGTCGTTATTACACTATTAAAACGATGTACGTATAAACCGCACACGTTCTGTGGCTTTGTAATTGCTTAATCATTTTATTAACTTATTTTTATTGAGGCGCGGTCATGTTTTAGGATGATTTTTTCCACGGCTTAGTTGCTGGTTGCTCTGAAAATCTGGCAACCGCAGTCGATACCCCTACACACGTTATGCCTGACAGGTCACAGCTTTATCACAACTAGTTTTTGTGCCTTTTCAATCTTGTTTTAAACCAACACAAATCACAAGAGTTGTTCTTAAGAGGAGAAGACGAGAACAGAGTCAAATCACTCGCCGCTAAAAACGGATAAATAATGCATAAAAATTGAATAAATTATTGCACATCCTTGCGATATGGATATTGCACGTGTCAATATTGCGATATCGATATTTTTTCGATATATTGTGCAGCCCTATTTGCTGTGTTTGAAATGTGTTTGTGGGTGGAGTTTGGGGGGTGAGCTTACCTTTAAGGAGTTCAGATCGTCGTGAAACAGAAGCACCAGTCTTTGCACTTCCACATTCATCAGAAAACTAGGGGAAAAAACAAAGACCTGCATTATTTGCAGTTTAATACAATTTTCATAAAGCAGGATCATACTTTTGCAATTTTAATATTTATGTTAATTAGTGAAAACATCTCTTGTATCAAAATGACATTGATTTAACTGGATAGATAATATTTATATGATGTCAGTCTTTCTTTAGTCCAACAGGCCAATAAATAAAATTGTTTAAAAACGGGATATTTTGGCTCTGATGCAGCCACAACTCTGAAGCGAAAGCTATTCTCACAGAAATACCAGCCAAATATTTTCTCCTGTGTGTAACTTTGAAGAGAAAATACCAGTTGAAAGTAAACGCACAAAACCTGTCCAAAATGGTAATAAAGATTCCAATGCTCTACATCTGATAATGGTGAGCTGCTGCTCGCTAATGCTCCCCAACATATTTGTGAGAAAGACTATTGATAAAATCAAGATGAAAATGAAAACAGTTCATGATAGAAAGCGTGTGTGCGATTAATTGAGAGTGCATTAAAATATATACAGTATATATATATAAAATTTCACTTGTTTGAGGAATGCATGCTAAGGTGGAAGCAGACTGGCTCTGATCATTGGTTCATCAATCTGGCTCAGTTTTTTAACTTAAAACAAGGAATTTAAATTTTTGCTTTATTTAGTGTGGAACAATTTGAATTGTTATATTGAGAATTTTCTGACAAAACTTAAGTAGTGTGAAATAGATCAGGAAATTTGACACAAATTGCTTCATTAAAAATGTAAGACCACTGCAAACAATTTAAGAGCTACAATAGCATTTTGTTGGGGGGCTTACAATGTGAATTTTAAAACCCCACAGAAACTCTGTATAGAAAACATATGAGACAAAAATCATGAATTGATATAAGACAGAAAGTAGACTAAATGTTTTCATCATCATTTTCTCTCACTACAGTTTTGCACTTTATGATGCTTGTGACACAGGTTTGTAAAGCAGACCACTAAAGGCATAATTGTTCCTGTACTCACACATACAAATAATGTTCACTGTCTGGTGTAGATCACCTACCAAAATTAGCAGCGGTGAATGGTTCCAAGAGAGAACACCTGTAAATACAAGTTAAATGAAAGCATGGATATTATTTCTAATTTGTCAAGTTCTGTTTTATAACATTTTTAATGTATTGCTTGTTTTTTTAAGTTAAACATCATTGTCACTACCGCATAGAATATTTAATTATTAGGTATAAAAATGTATGAAACAATGCAAAATCTACAATTGTTTTTATTTAACGCTACCAAAAGATAACCATCGTGCCAAAACTGACATTGAATTTTAAAAAGTACCACTATATCAGCTTCTTGTAGCCACAAGTATACAACCCCTCCAAAAATCATCTTAAACTTTACGGGGCGCTTTAATAGTCCGTCTGATCCCCTCCCAAAGGCACATATGCCCGATACATACCGGAGACTTTACTTCTCCGCGCCGCAAAGTGCTCCGTGCGCCGCTCGCACTTCGTTCGCCTTCATATCAGCCTTAAAAGTTTCTAACAGACAGCAGCAGCGTGATCAATACAGCCGCTCCGCCATGTTTGAAGTACGGGCCACGCACGAGCACGCAAAGCACCACGGTATATGTAGTTTACCACAGCCTCGTTTTCGGCGACAACCTGCCCAACACGACATTGAGACACTTTTACAACCGCATTATCGTCTACATATGTAACTGTAAGTCATGCATTTAGCCACCCGCTCGGTACAATTTGTCCCCAAAGCACCTATTTCTGTCCTCCCGCCTAAACACGGCAGCAGCTCCGTGAAGGATTGCGACTCGCCATCGATAAAACATGTCCAGACATTTTCACGTCTCTCCAGTTTATCTAAGCACTAGCTAAACACGAACATTTTAATATATCTGGTAACGTTTGAACTTACACGACCACAAATAATTATCAGCAACAACTCTAGATGACAAATTTAGCTAGCTTGCTTGTTCATTCTTTCAAAACTCCAGCACAAAACACCCATACGTCTTCAAAGTAGTTCGCAATTTTTTTTACTTAATGTTAATTATTTTAAAATCAAGATCTAACCACCAAGCAACACAAATCAAGTTTATACCTGGTTTAGATGAGTTTTCTGGCAGGCAAGACGGTTCTTCCAGAGCGAGGCGAGCGAAGCGAGGTAATGGCGGACAGCAAAATTTTTCCACAGATCGGGGTATTGTGACGTCACTTGATCACGTGACACACAACCCTTTGGATTAACCTTAAATGAACCCTCAGCTCAAAGTAATGTTTTAACACTTGTCTAGGGGGCGCAACAATTACTTTGATGCAAACTGATACAATAAGGTACAAACTGAAATTATTTTTTTTAATTGGATCAGTGTTAATATGTACTTTGAGGTAACTGCACAGATGTTTCACTTTTTTCAGTGCAGACATATAGGCCTAATTTTCCACATAATGGGAATTACTAATTTGAGTTGCAAAATTCTAATTTGATACTCAAATTAGAATTTTGATTCTATTTATCACAATGGTAAAAAAACAAAATTCAGAACCAACGTTAAAACTTGTTACACATTTTAAAACAATATTTTAATGAGAAAATGAAATACTGAAATACCTGCTTTTGCAGGATCTCAAACTATATGTCCAACACAGTCTCACAAGAAAGAGCAAACATACATGACACAAAGCAGAGTATTTTAGGCACAATTTCACTCCCGTTTTGCGTACCTATGTTACGTCGTAGATATAGCACATAACAAGAGATTTCATAGAATAAAAACACGAGTATTGGTTGAAGGAAGCTCGGACATTTTCTTTAGGTTTAACAAGTAAGTTTAGGCATCAGGTTACTAAATGGGTACGTTTAGGTCTGGGACTTGGGGTAAGTTAAGATTAGGATCAGGATTTTGTTAAAATTCATAAGAACAGATCTTTACAACTACCATAGAAATGAACTGGGACTGCGACGCGTGGCATATTTAAGCAAAAAGCCATGAAATCTAGCTAATCATACGCAACTCTGATGTCCTGTTATGTCGTGGTATATTATGTACACTTTCTTGTGAGATCGAGTTGGAACATCAGAGTGACAGAAGAGGTGAAGTGGGCGGGGCTAAGCTCATTCTGTTCTTCTATCATGATCCAAAATGTAGTACAGTCCTTTCATTTTTACTCTGAGGAACTTGGTCTTTCTGTGTATTTTCTCTAAGCTCTAATACCACTTTTTTTTCTACTTTTTTACTACAGTTACAAACATCTTTATCGCACACATTCCTCTCCACACAACGCACTTTGCCTCCTCCTCTCGTGTGTTGCGTTTTGCCATAGAAAAGACATAAGTTAAACTTATATTACAGAGGGTGACGGCAGCAAATGCACAATCATAAAGGTGATGTAGTGCGAGCTATAAATAAAGCACACGTGAGAACATGCACATCACATCACTGCTGAGGGCGCCATGTTCTGTAGACCGAATATTTTAGCACGCGTTCCAATCTGCATGTGATAAAGACGAGTGAGAGTCTGCATATGCAAAGTTTATGCTAAAACTTGCAATTAGACTTAAAATACAAGGTTTGGTGCTGCATTCTTTTCAACCTATGCCTTTTTTCTCTTTGATTACATACAATTCATACTTTTGTCCCAGCCGCCGATGCATTTAGAGCGATACGGCGTGGGTTTAATTTCCAAAGTGTATTTATCAGCAGCTGTCATGTTGCGGTCACATGGCAGCCTGAACCAGTGCCAACAATTAAGGCTGATAAATCACTCATTTATAGAGGGAAAGAGGAGGGCTGGAGTGTGCCGTGCTGGGACTGATAAGACCGGGGCTAGTACTGGCTGATGGATTTGCCCCTAGCCTCGCAAAAAAAAAAAAAAAAAACACATGGATTTTATCCATTTTGGGGTCGAGCTATGTTTTTTTTTATGTTATTGTGCTGTTGGCAGTGTGGTATGAGACTGTCAGAAATGTTCATTAATGTGAGCGTGAAGAGATAAAGAGACAGCGCAGGAATTTGTGTAAGCAAGTTAAGAGAGTTTGCTGCTGGAATAGACCAGGGAAGAAAATGTGCTGTAGTATTTTTACAATTAAATCATAATTAGTATCATTAACCCTACGGCACCCAGATATTTTAGGTCACACCTGTGTCCATTGTGTCACAAATGGTTCCTGACACACAAATGGGCAATAAAATAATACAAATCCACTTTCAATAGCTCTTTTTTCTGTTAGCTTGTCTTCTGTCCAAATATTTTAAGAAAATTCTCAAAGTTTATTAATTTTTTTGTTATAAGTCATTTTAGGTCCAAAAGTCAACATTTTTTGAGTATCAAAAACACAAAATTTGCAAAAAAAAAAAAAAAAAAAAAAAAAAAAGTGAAGTGGATTATTTGAGTTGATGGGATTAGACTCTCACATTATTTTTAAAAAGTCACACCTGTATCCATTGTGACAAAAACGGTTCCTGACACACAAATGGGCAACAAATGAAGACTTATTTTAAATATTTTTCAGTAACACTTTATAACAACTACATCTTGATTAGCCTTAACAAACACTAAATAAAGCATGACTAATGGGTTAACTCATTATGAACAAATGCTAAATTAATGGTTTATTTATAACAAACTTGGCTCTTTAAGTAAGTAGTTACTAAGCTTTAATAAACGTTTTCATCTATTATTTGATCATGAATTATTAACTCTTTAGTCATGCTTTATTAAGGCTTTACTCAGGCTAATTAAGGTGTAGTTATTATAAAGTGGTACCTATGTTTTTTACTTTCAATTGCTCATTTTTTGTTAGCTTGTCTTCTGCCCAATTACATAAAAAAAAGAAAATCTCAAAGTTTATTGTTTTTTTTAATGGTTTGTTTGTTATAGTCCATAAGCAAATTAGGTGTGTTTGCTGCTCGAATAGACCTGGGACAACTAGAAGAAATCGTGCAGTAGTATTTTTTACAAACAAATCATAATTAGTATCATTTATAAAAACTTCTTAAAAGTCTTTTTGCCGTTTCATTTGACTGTGTTGGACTCAAATAGTGACCAAAACCTCTGTCCACTTCTGCTTGGAAATTGACTGACTTCATGTCCTTAAATGCCTTTAAACCCAATCTGAAAACATGTGCACTTATAATATACTAAGTTGGTAGTCATGAGAATGAAAATACTCTCAATTCTATTCCCTAAATTTTAGTATAAATGAGAGAAAATTTGTGAATTGCAGTGCCTTATTCCAAGTATGAAACCATATGATGTCATTTTTAAGGCTAAATGTAATATATCTGTGAGCACATTCTGTTGTGTCCTTCTACAAGACACCACCTAAAGAAAGTAGTGAGGGATTTGTGGCGGTCAGAGCTGCTCTCTCTGCTCAGATTGTCAGTCTTTCCCAGTACAGCCGCGGTGACAAAGTAGCTTACACTTACTAATATAGAGAGAGTGAACTGAGAAGCTACAAGGTCATCTTTTCGAAGGGCTAAATAAACAACTCCGTGTGTAAAATTTCCAACTAAAGTCATCGCGTGGTCAACAAGTTTGTCACGATTTTATTTTGTCTTTTAAACAGTCAAACACCTGAAGATAGCAAACTATGTTTCATTATTCTGATTCTGATTGCAAGTGTATTGGCCACCAAAAGTGTGTCTAGAAGCCATAAAGCAAACAGTGCATGATAAGTACACGTTAGGCTACACAGGTTTGCAAATTACCATCAAACGCACATCAATACAAAAAAAATTTAAAAATGTAATTGTTTGTGCTTCATTTGTGCTGCAAAAAGTTTCATTTGTGCTGCTTTAATTTTTGCTATATTAAAAGATGCACCGCACAACTTTTTGGTCAAAAATAAACTTAAATAAATGCATTTAGATGCCTTTGTTAGAGTAAATGATTAATAAAAATCTTCATTTTTGCTTTGAGTGGGCTTGCATGGCTACATAATAGTCTATAATTTGGCCTGGAGGAGCCTGGACACGTCTGTTTCCTTAGAAAAGCTGTTTCTTCAGCCTTTTTTTTTTTTTTTTTTTCATATTATGGCATAAAATGTATTTATCTCTATTCAGAAATTTTCTAATTTTACTGAATTATATTAAGTTAAAATTTCTAATATTTTCAAAAAGAAAAGCAGCACAAATGCAAGTTTTTACAGCAGATGCGAGCACAAACAAAACACAAATGATTAACACTATTTTGGGCCGTTTTGGAGGTTTTTTTAAGCTTCCTGAAAGGTTGGATTGCCTTAAAATGATCTATAAAAAATCTTTAATATCTCAAAAACTAAAACAGCACAAATGAAACTTTTTGCAGATCAAAACAGCACAAACGACTGACATAGTTTTTCTGTAGATGTACGTTTGATGGGAGCCAGTTTCACAGAGGTTTGCAAATTGAGCGTTGTAAAATAGATTTAGACTAAAAGATATTTCCACCATATTGTGTGCAGGCTTACTGAAACGTAGCTGCAGAAGTGACACATTTGCAGTGCAGTAGAGGGAAGACTTCTCCCTCAGTCTACCTCAGAAGGAGCATGTGAAGGCTCTGACTAACTACTGCACACTGCTAGTCCTTTGCCCGCTTTGTCGTCTAAAACAGGCAACAACACACATGCACTGTTTACTCCTGTTGACAAGTGTAGGAAAGGAAAAAGAAAACCGGCTGCTGCTTGTAAATACAGGGAAGAATATATTTTTACGAATGCAGACAATTTGTTCAGGTGAGAGGAAATAGTGCCACTGCCAATGAGACAAAACATGTTCACAGTTTGTTTGCGCGTCAAAATAATTAAAACCAAATTTAAAAATCTTCTTGAGATGCTGAGGTCAAAATGTCTCCACACATTCACAGTTTAGACTAAATAATGAATGTAATTTGTCAAATACTGTATGAGAGAATAATATTTATAGGACTTGTAAATGAGTGACTGAGTAGAATGTTTTTGACTGTGGGTGTCCAGTGAACTCCTTTTGTCCTGCAAAAGGTAAACATGTGGAGGGGGAGGGGCCAGTGCAGAGGGAAGCTAAGGAGGCGGAGCTAACGCCAAGGAAACAAACAGACCAGAGGAATATTTGATCGCACTTTATGTGGTGGAAGAGATTTGCTTTTCTAATTGCTTTTTAACATTTGTCCTGTTGTAATAAGTCTGAGTTTCACCATGCAATATTATTATTATCTTTTTAGTTAATGCAATGTCTGTTGACAATAACATGTTTCTGTTAAAAGTGCTATTCCAGATTACTTCCTAAAAATGTAATCAGAAAGAAATAATTTATTTTAAACTTCATGCATCACCCCACATGTTTTGTTCACTTACATTCTAGGCTCTGAATTCATCACAAAGTGTTTAAGCAGTTAGAAACAATGTGTTGGTATGCCAACAACAGTTAGCCCAATGCTAACAACAACAGACGAGTTTAGTAGATTTTGGTGAGCAAACAGGACATTATTAGACCTAGTCTGGACAGTGTGGACTAATTTTCACCTCAATAGATACAATAACAAGAGATCTGTGCTACAGGACAGTGATTTTGAAGGTGTTTTATTCTAATAAAAAAAAGTTATAATGGACTTTTTTGTTTATTTGGAAAGGAACAGATACAACGACAATGACTAATGCATGCAACGTTGTGCTTAGATCTGAAGCTAATTCACATCACTTGTCCCTGGAAGAGCGTTTGGAAAAACACAAGAAACATACAGCAAAGAACCATTAACACATTTAAGATTAATAAAATATTGGAAATTTGAGTAAAATATTCTGAAACAAATGATTATTCAAGCTGATGAGGTAAAACCTTTCTGGCTGGGGATGGTCAAATGACACCAACAGTTCGTGCTGAATCTGAAAAAATAACCAACGACTAAAACATTTAAGATATGTTGTTGGTAGCAGGCTGTCAAACGTTAGTCTTGTGCTAAATAGAAATATAAATTACATTTAGCTAATTGACTGAACAGTGCATTAGTCAAGTTTCCACGACCCTGCTCAGTGACTTATTCCTTTAGTTTTGACCTAAGTGCATGTTTTGCGAGTGACTTTAAGAGCCTGTAAAGCGGTGGCTGTTATTGGAGCACCTGGACTTCCTCTCCTCTCTTATCTTATCTCTCATCCATCTCTCCATGTTTGCTCTTATTGACTTGTGTTTGTTCACACTGCCTATTAAAGATGCCCCGCTGCTCCAGGTCAAGTCCAGGTTCCTCTGCTCCGATCAGTACAAGGTCAAAGGTCGTCGAGGCCAGGGTCATCAAATCCGATCAGTTTGTCCCACGGCGATTCCACAACACTGTGTTTATCTTGTCCTTTTGAATAATTACATTTCCGTTTCATGTTCTATTAGTAATGCTTTTTTTCTTAGGCTCGCCGCTTTTTTTTTTTTCATTTTCAAAGTGAACACGAAAATAGGCCGATCATTGCAATTTAATTACTACAAATCCCTTTGTGAATATGCTGTAGTGTTTATTTACATGCATAGATTTGCCCACTTTGCACTTTTTTTCCGCGCTCCCTTGAATGTCTCTTATTTTCATATATCTTTTAATGTACGCATGTGTGTCTACGCGCTCGCTGAGGTTTATTTAAATAGATACCAAGCTGTTTTATTTCCAATCAGAGCGGTCTCTTGTCGCATTTCAGTCTCTTCATAATAACCTCCAGCACTGCTCTGCATCCTCCCGGCGCGCTGGCACACACACAAACGCCAAACAAGCGCACACAGCCGCACATGCCGACGCAGCACTTTCCCCGCTGCTCTCGGGGGTAAAAGCCTTTGATAAATGGAAATAAATACTTTCTTCATATAGCAAGGAACAGGAGAGAGGCAGAGAAATGGCAAGTGACAGGAGGGGCCTTGACAGTTTGATGCCCGGACAGGAGCAGAGCAGAGCAGGGGCGACAAAGCAGGAGCAGGAAGGGGAAACAGAAGACTTTCTCCTGGCTGGCTCGCCAACAAGAATGCAGGCAAAGTGAAATATGGAGCTATTAGCGAGGGGGACTATTTGTGAAGCGGGCCAGAGTGGTGTCTGCGGCTTTGTGGATGTGTACGTGAAATCATAAGGGTGTGAGTCGGAAGTTTGCACACCAGTGAATTGTAAAGGGCAGATGGGATAAAAGGTCCGCAAACGCACAAAGGAAGTTAAATGTGAAGCTGTTTGCTCGTTCATGTCGGTCAGATGTGGAAGTTACATGTGTTATCGCTGCCTTTTGGTATTTGCTTGAGGTTGGCCGGTTTAGTTTGGGAATTAACTAATACTGTACGAAATACAATATTTATTTTGAGAAACTGTATTTAGTTACATTTACTCTTGCATTTGACTGTATTCGGGATGTAGGAACTTTTTTCCCCTTTCTTTTTTCTGATAAGACAATAACATAATATTACCTTGATGGTGAAAAAAATGCAAGTATTAACCCTAACCATTTTCTAGTTTAAGGTGAAAGGTTCTCATTGTATCTTAAATAAACCATGAACCAAAAAAAGAAAAAGTTTTTTGTTAGATAATTTGTTCACTCTAAATATTTTGCATCTCACCATGAATGTATTAAATTGTATTGTAAATTCTGTAACTAAATGACATTTTAGAATTCTTCTTTAAAGCTACGTTTGGATCCAAGCTCAAGTTGTTGTTTGTGATAATCAATATACATACATATATAGTACACACTAACACACATGATACTTCCTGATACACGAGTCACATTTTTTGTGACATACATGTGTTTGTTACATACAGGTCTGCGTGGTTCAGTTTTAGTGATGTTCGCTTTCGGACATAAATGTGTTTTCTTATCGGTGAATTTGCCTTATCATGCAGAAATCAAATCAAATCAATTTATTTTGGTATACCCAAATTGACAACAACATTCATCCTGAGGACTTCCCAAGATTGTTCTTGGTTGTTTAGTTAATTATTAAAATTTTGGTCGACTAAATCTGCATGAACTTATTAGGTTTTTATGATTACTTCTATAGAACTGCATTTTCTTTTTTTCACTGTTTCGGTAAGTTTAATGATCAGATCTAAAATATGCTCCCCCTTTGAGTTGATAATCAATCAACCAACAGAAAATGTTGAAAAGTAATTTTTTTGGCTGCCATAAAACTTATGTTTGAATACCGTTTACACATTTATTTAGATTTATAATCTTCACAATCCAAATTTTTCTGCATTGTCACATTTGACAGACGATTTTGGATTGTTCTTTTATTTGAAAATTAAAAATACTTGGTCCTATGTTTGTTGACAATTGCTCAAAGGGGTTTTGATGCTACCATCATTTTTGCACTATTGAGTACACCTGAATTTAAGTCGCAGCATCTAAAACAACAACAACAAAAGATTTGTTTGTACTTATATAAAACTATCATTTAGCCACATCGTTGTATAAGCCACAGAATTCAAAGCTTGTGGAAAAAGTAACAGCTTATAGACTGGAGAATATTGAGTTTTTGTTATCACTGACTTCTGATACTTTTGACTGCCTTCATTCAGACTGGAACCAACTTCGTTGATCCAAAGCTGAAATGATTAGACCCCAGTTGTTTAGAACAAAACACTTTAAAAACATGCAATAATCCAATAGAAAAAGCAACATAAAAACTGTATAATCCAATTTTATCCAAACACGTTCACTAAAATAACACAGAACCTGTTCTCTGCAGCTGAACAGCAGTGAGAGTTGTGCTGCTGACATGTTGTGTGAAACAAATAAACAACTGTGCCATGATTTAGCAGGAGCATGTGCCTGTCCCCCCTCAGCCTCTGCACCTTTGTTTTCTCTCTCTCTCTCTCTCTTTCTCCGGCGCTCCCCGACAGCTCCATAACTATAACTCTGGCTCGCTCTCCTCTCCTCATCCGCAGCTAAATGAGTCTGTCAGAAATAAAGAGCACTTATCTTATCTAGTGCCTCCACTCCGCTGTCTGCTGCTGCGCTCCGTCGTCGCACACACACACACACACACACACACTATCCACGCGGGACGACAAAACAAACACACACTTTTGTCGTTTATGAAGAGGGCTTTTCACGGGAGTTTAGCTGGATCGTGTTGGGATTTTGTAGCTACAGATGTGAGACAAGAGACAGGTTACAGATGGGAATTTGGGCGGAAAAGCACTGTTTCATATTGTGTTTTCAGGTTTTTTTTTACCCCCAAATAAAATTCTTAAAGCTATTATTTCTGAAAATGATAAATTGAAAGTACAGATTTTTTTGAGAAATTATAAGATACAATAACACTGATTTGTAACTTGTTGATTTGAATGTTAAGTTGAATAAACATAAAATGTGCTAGGAATGTTGTTTCAGGATTGTGAGGTCAAACACTGGACATTTTTAACTATATCACTGTTATCTTGTTAAATTCTGATTGAATATTGCTTAAATTTAGAGACTTTTATTGGGAACCTATTGTGCTTTTTCTACGTATTGAAGATTAAACAATAAAAAATGTAGATCAGCGATTTACTTTTTTTTTTTTTTTTTTGTAAAACACAAAATATGTAAACAGAAAGAGGTCTATTTACTTCTTGCAGAACTGATAAGCCCCGCCTCTCCATTGTAACATTTTAAAGTAACAAGCAGCGGATATTCAATTTGAAGTTTTTGTTGTTGTAATGTGGCTTTGTGACTATTTTGAACATACACACAAACACATACGTTTTTGATTTTCTTATTAGTTTATATTCCACCTGCTGCTCTTTCTTTTTCACATCATCTGTTTTACTCTTTCTCACAAACACAGGTGTCCATTCGTCTCTATGCTCTCAGAATAGTGTGCTCTCTGTTAGCATGTGTTTGCTCTCAGACTCATCAGAGAAGAGGCAGACGGTGTGGGAGGAGGTCTAGGCTCTGTTATGTTTATAAGTGGTCTGTCATAGTTAGCTTTAAAGAAAAACTGTGATGGTGCTCAGCAAATAGATGTTTATTTGATCTTTTAAAATAAACCTTTTAGTGATTGAAGTGGGGAATATGACACACTAGGATGTACTGTGATTGGAGATGCTTGACTCAAGAACAGTATTTGTTTTAATATTCTTTTATCATTCATATGGAATTGTGGATAATTTGCTAGTTGTAACTTAACTGCAACAATAAATGATCAAGAATTAAAAGTACTTCTGAAGATATTTTGGTTTGAAATGGCTCCAAATAAAACTAAATGTAGAAAATGAAAACATTTATGTTATGTTAGGTTGTTTGGTGATGTCTTCACCCGTTTTGTTTTAGTGTTGTGTGTTTTCTTTTTAGCTTAACAGGTGAGAACTACTGCCTACTATAACAGTCACATATTTTTGTGTTAGCAGCAGTGCGTGCTTCTCAGGAGACTGATTTTAAGTGTGCACAGTAATATGAAGCTTTTTCCATCAGACACACAAAAAAGTTTATGTCTTAAGTGCTGCGACTCATGTTATGTGTGCTGGTCTTTTCCTTAGACACACACAGACAGGACAGGAGCGACCTGCATGGTGCCTGTTTTTAAACCACTTTTGGACAGACATCATCCAGGCTTTGGAATTAATTCCCCTCTATCTGATAAACATTAAAGAATGTGTAGATCTTTTGTTGGAGTGTGGTTGTGTTTGAGGTCTGATTACGTCACTTGGAGGAACCTAAATGTAGATACAGGTAACATAGAAATTACTTCTGGCAACCAAAAGCATAAATTTAAGTTCACAATTAAGTCCCAGTCTCTCCTCCTTTTGCTCCCTTCATTCACCCTCTCACAGTTA
Source organism: Mugilogobius chulae (assembly GCA_038363315.1). NCBI lineage: Eukaryota > Metazoa > Chordata > Actinopteri > Gobiiformes > Gobiidae > Mugilogobius > Mugilogobius chulae. The sequence continues at coordinate 18,445,666 of CM076411.1, read as the reverse complement.
TCAGTCTCTCCTCCCTTTACCCTCTTCATTCACCCTCTCACAGTCTCTCCTCCCTTTACCCTCTTCATTCACCCTCTCACAGTACCAGTCTCTCCTCCTTTACCCCCTTCATTCACCCTCTCACAGTCCCAGTCTCTCCCTCCTTTACCCCCTTCATTCACCCTCTCATAGTTACCAGTCTCTCCTCCCTTTACCCTCTTCATTCACCCTCTCACAGTACCAATCTCTCCTTTCTTTGTCCTCTTCATTCACCCTCTCACAGTTACCAGTCTCTCCTCCCTTTACCCTCTTCATTCACTTCATTTACCCTCTCACAGTCCCAGTCTCTCCTCCCTTTGCCCAACTCATTACCCTCTCACAGTCCCAGTCTCTCCTCCCTTTACCCCCTTCATTCACCCTCTCACAGCCCCAGTCTCTCCCTCCTTTTGCCCCCTTCATTCACCCTCTCACAGTACCAGTCTCTCCTCCCTTACCCCCTTCATTCACCCTCTCACAGTACCAGTCTCTCCTCCCTTTACCCCCTTCATTCACCCTCTGTCCATCATATTCTTCCTCCACACTCTAGATTCTGATGACTTGGCCTTTCTGGCAGCAGGGCCACAGGTCACATGTAAACCATATCGACTGATTTATCTTCGAGGACCAGCTTATGCATATGTTTACTCAACCTCAGATCTGCAGCTTCTTTCATGCCGGCTTTTGTCTCCTCTCTGAAGCGCTACACCAAACGGAAGCTAGCTCCAGAACGAACGCCCTGGCTAGCTCGCCGCACACATCCGCATTTATGTGTGCGAGGATGCGAACGAGAGATGAAAAGAGTGATAATTCTCCTGCTGCCCCGGGGCCCTCGACTGCCTCGCGGGCTGCCTATAGGTCCCCTGACACATGCCTGCGCAGAAATCCAGGGCCCCGCTAATTGGCCCCTGTGATAACACCGCAGAGAGCTAAGACTCGAGAAAGAAGAAAAAAAATGCTCATGTTTTTCCAGTCGTAATCATTTGTTGGTTTGTAATTCCGCTTTGAAGGCTGTTTTGATTTGCACGACGTTTATTATTGTGATCTGCTAGCGTAGCGTAAGACAATTAAAGCGAATTAGCGCGTAGTTCAAAGCCGCGCTCCAGTCTTTAAGGAGGCTTGTTTCTGGCTAATTGTTCCATTATCTCCGTGTGCTTATTAAATGTGCGATAATTGTTAATTACCACATGAGGATTTGTAGTAAAGGATTTGTTTGAGTATCAAAACAAATTAATTAAAAAGTGTAGAGTCGGGAACAGCAGGTGTGGTTGGAGAGGAGAGAGAGATTTTTTTATGTATATTTCCGTGCTTTTAATTGCCATTCGGAGCCGGAGAAGGCAAAATGAGATTCAAATGAGATTCATAGCTAATTGTAGCAGCACAGGTAATATGCAGATGTGTGTAATGATGATTCAGTGGTTGTACCGTGTGAGTTACGAGAGTTTGATTAGACTATTGGAGCACTTATGTGGCGCCGTGAGAAAGCAGAGGAATCTTTAATACTGGAAACACAAACACTGCATTATCATTAGGAATAACAGAGCAGATTATCAGGACTGGGAAGTGCTAGTTTGGGGGAAAGGGAAAGGAAATGATTGGGAAAAGTACAACAAGCAAACATAGGATGGGCTTGGTTCACATGACGTAGAATTTGTGGGTTTGTTGACCCGGTTCGTTTCTCTGTAACTACTGGGCCTGTTCACACGAAACAAAAAATGTCAGAAAGGTCAATGTTGTCTAAGAGAGTATAGAAAACACTTCTCTTTTCACAACAGCCATAAGAAGTAGTGCCATTATTTGACTCTCAAGATATAACGGTAGTCATTTAGAAGGAGTTTCAGATATGACAAGTTTGTGGTAGCCTGATGTATCAGCCAGTTTCATTTCACTCTGTGGAAAGGGTCAGACGTCTCACCATTGGAACTTGTTTGTTCCATGGTAGACGACCAACACATCAGTTGTAGCCCGGGAGGTACAGCATAAATATGGACATTCGTGATCGTTGCCGTTTCCACAGGCTAGAGCGACACTATCACATCATAAAAAAGGCGATATTAGAATCTAATATTCCAGCTGCTACTACTTTAACGGCAAACTTGCGGAACTACAAACAGACGCTTGAATTTGACGTCACCGCTTAATTTCTGTTCGCTGATTGGTCGATTGTCTCTCAATTGACCTAGTTGCTGGAGAGTTAAGTTTACGGTGCCAGTCCCAAACAACAAGAGATGAGGTTCAACTTTTTTTTATTTATTTTGTTTTATTCCTTCTTAAAACAGCAACTCTTGTGTATGTACATTGCATAGGCCATCAGGCATGGGTCTTTTTCACCATGATGCACCACATTATAAAACACAGACGAGGTTGACAAGACAGAAAAAACTTTTTTTTATTTAACTCGGAATCTTCAGGTATACACTTTTCATATGTACCGTAGATTTTTCCATGAATATAATGCGTATAGGTTAGCAAAGCTGTTTTGTCAAGGAATCTCTCATTTGGCACTTCAGTTAAAGCAAAGAATCATGGGCTGAGCACAATGGCAAAAATACATCACAATTTTCAAAATCATGTTTATTGACAAAAACGTACGCCAGGCACTGAAATGAACTCTGTCTGTGTGTGAGGACAAGCAGGCTGTTTGGCTCCACAGTGTGTGTAAGTGTTGTGTGTAACTGTGTGCATGTGGATACAGGTTTTTTGTGGTATTCTTTTTCTTTCCAAAATGAAAACATGCAGTTTAAGTTTTGATTAATAAAGGAATCCAAAAAGCCTTCAAACTTTGACATTAGAAATAAAAATAAAAGTGTCAATTAAAAATATATTCCCTGGCCAGCCCTAGGCCCTTGTTTAAAAATACTTCTGCACTTTTACCTCTGTGCTGCTGTCAAGTTGTCCACTTTGGGCTGAGGTGTTTAATGTGACTGTCCTTTTTCTTATTTCTTTGTGCTTTATTCTACACATATGACTCTACCCTTTTTGTGCCTGAAGACAATGCAGATCCACGCTTGTGTTGAGGTGTAGTTATCGTGGCTGGCTCACATCTGCTCACACATCTGGGACAGTCCAAGTCTCTACACTACACTAGTGAATGTGCACAGATGTGCGCCTCACACTGCTGTTGTACCAGAGCTGAACAGATTATATGCATGATCAAGCACTTCATATATATTCTGCACAACTCACTTACTTACATTATTTGTTTAATGAAGTGATCTGGACCACACATATGATCTGTATGACTCCATTATCACTGCGCATCAGTTTATTTTTCATTATCATAATAGGTTAGGTTTTGTTTATGTTGGCTTACCCAAGTCAGTCCTCGTTAGCAACCCAAACTCTCTTGTCTTATCTGAAAAAGTGCTGTTTTATTAGGGAAAATATAATGGTTTTATGGTTAGAAAATATCTTTAATGGCGATAGATAGTAATAAAAGCAATAAAACATGCAATCCCATTGTTAAAAAGCTCTTCTGGACACCTGGTAAGAACCTTTGTCCTGGTAAGAACCTATGTCACTACCCTGAAGGTACATGGATCATAATTCTTAGCTCCAGTTTAATACCATACATTTATAAAAGCATGCATAGTAAAACTAATTAAACATGTATATATAAACAACGTTACACATTACTTTTGTTAATAAAAGAGCAAATGATTCTTAGTTCATCTTAAAGAGCTTCCAGCCCATACATCCTCCCTGTATCTTAAGGCAGTGGCACATCCTCCTGTGGTCTGCAGCAGGCCTAGCTTACACTATTGATAGATTCTGAGTGTAGCTTCCCACTTTATTTCAATTAGCTCACAGGAAGCAGGATATAACCGGCAAATCAATTGTCATTTCTGCCGGCCTGTCCGTGTGCGTGAGCGCCGCCGCTGCAGGCTGCTGTTCACTTTGTCGGCCAATAAAAGATGATGTGAGAGAGATTAAAGAGGTGTTTCTGTGTTGTGGTGAGGTGCGTGTAATGTGCTGATAGACACTGCCTTCCAGCTACAAATGTGCTTCTGCAGCCAGCCTCCTGTGAGTTTGTCTTTGTACAGGTCATTTTTCTTCACTTCATTTTGAGATGGCTTCAAGTGGCTGGTTTTATCGTACATATACACACGTGTTATTCAGTGTTTGTGTTGTTATTTAAGCATGGCCCTGGGTGTTGTTACTATACTAGTAAGGCATTCAATCATCAGGATTTGTAAGAACTAAAAGAAAGACAAAACAGAGCTAAACAAACCTAGCTTGTCTCAAAATGCTACACTATGCTGTTGTAACTAACATGCTCAAATGAGTCTGGTGATGTTTTTGGAATAAAAAAGTGTTGTAGATTTTAAGCGGGATTGCAGGAACAAGAATGAAATCATCTAAAAGATAAATACAACACACATGTATGTTTTTATTGAGGGAACAATACATATGTATCTATAGACTGTGTGAAACAAAGACAACAATATGCTAATTACATTGAACATTGTTACACAAGAGAAACTTAATTAAAGTTGGGCCATCAGAGGCAGAGTTGGTCATTTTAAAATGTAGGCCTAAATATATTCTTCATAAATAAGGCCTTTATGTAACATAAACCCAAATATAATATATTGAGTTCACATTCTTTATTTTACATATACTCTCAAGTGATTTAAATGTAAGTGGGTAAATAAGGTCAGACTGTTCTGTACAGGAAAAATTTGAACAAAATGTACGTAATTTGCTTTGTTCAAATTGTACATAATTTGCTTTGTCTCAAACTGGTGGCCTGGGGGCCAAATGCGGCCCTTTAGATGATTTCATGTGGTCCCCAGGATTATTTCTGAGTATATTTGATAGTGGCCCCTAAAACATACAGCTAATTACACACAAGTACATTTACCAGGGCAGAACAGTTGGACTCTAGTTATCCACTTTTATTCACATTATCAGTTTGGTGTGAGACGTACAATGTCACACAATAGATGTGAACATATCAGAATATATGCTACAATAGGCTTTACACAGCCTAATATGCTTATTTATAGAATATTATTATTTTAAAATGTGGCCCTCGACCAACTCTGATTTTGATTACTTCAGCCCCAGCTCCATTTGAGTTTGAGACCCCTGTTAGTCCATCTTACAGGTTTTGTAGTAATTTTAGAACAATAGATTTGATTTGTAGGCCACTATCAAGAAGATTCAGAAATTCTCCCATAGGTCACATGATGAAATCATCTCAGGGGATTTGTTTTAGAGCAAAAAGTTTCATTTTCGACAGGGACTTGTACACAATTTTACATGAGCGAGAACATTCAGAAACAGTTGCAGAGCAAATATCTCATCATGAAACAAACTTTCACTGTCCCATTTAGATTTACTGATCAGACAAGTAGGTTCAACTAAATAACAAAACGTGTCTTGCAGGTTAGACAGTGTTGTGTCTGGAGAGGACTTTCGAAAACCAAAAAGTATGTTTCTCCACAACTTTAAACTAGTTTAGAGCAATTCTCAGTTTCTGCCTTCAACCTTTGTCTTTCATGCGCTCATTTCAAGAAAAACATTCATTTCACCTCTGCACATAAAAACCCTTTTGTAACGTACACATCCTGTTTGTCAAAATCAGGTCAGACACAGCGGCTTCTCTTCTCGCTCTCTTTCGACAAAACCAACTCCTAATAAATCAGGTTTAGCACATTCTCAAAGCCGGGTCAGTCTTGATAAGTGCATGAATGTGTATTATCATGTACATCGATGTGTTTGTGTATGTGTGTGGTGCAGTGGACCGTGGCTGCTGCTGCTGCTGGAGGTAGTAACTGTTTGATGGTAGGCTTTATGGAGACACTATATAACAGGCCTGACAGTTTGTTCAGAGCGTGTCAGGAGCAGCAGATTTGTGACGTGACGATGAGAGCAGCCAGAGAGGAAAGAGAGAGATTCAGAATTGTGCTGTAATGTGTCTGTCTTAATCAAGTGTTTTGTTTTATTCAGAGACACAACAATTGATAATTTCGCTTAACAGTTTTAAAGTATAATGTCAATTTCTTGGTGGCTGAAATATGGCCTGAAATATCAAAGATTATTGTTTTAATCAAGCGTAAATTTAATTTGATGAATCTTGTTTAAGCTAAGAAGACATTGTGTTTGGATTTTCAGTTTTGTGACATAATAGACAAGATATTGTAAACAGTTTTAAAGTGAATATAGCAACACCAGAGTCTTTGTAAGCATTTCAGATCATATTCATTGCAATCTAGGTTTGGTTATCTTCTCTTTCTCTGAAGATGTTAGATGACTGACTGATGTAGATAAGGTAATGTAAATAATTTGTTGGCGCAAACATAAAATGCCAAAAACAATATAGAATAATGTTTGGTCTCTATAACTTCAAAATGTTTGTACATAGATTTAATCATTTTAGCTGTTTGTTATAGGAAGGCCCAACAGAAATGAGTCTGATGGACATAAGAAGCCCCTGGGTCAGAGTTTGGACAGTCTGTTTAAAATGTAACATGTAACTTCCCATGGTTGTCGACATGCATGATGCATCACAATAATAAGAATCTTTAGATCATAGACACGCCTTAAGTTGAAGAATATTGTTTTGCAAAAGGATATTTTGTGATCATTTGTTGTTTGTTGATTGTGTTACCTGCCTTGATGCAAATTATTTGAAAGAAGTAGCTGATTTTCACCCTGCAAACAAGATTTATGTGTTAAATCTGACTAATTCCTCACATAAATCCTTCTACACGTGGTTGATATCGACATGTGTTCATTTTGGTTACAATTATGGTCAGTAACTGGAGAGGACCACCCAAGCACAGCCAATCAGAGAGCTGCATTCTGCTCCTCATTAGAACAATAATTCTTCATTATTCAATTCAGACAGGACACAGTGGTCTCATGTTTTTTTTCATTCATCATTTACTATGTAATTGAAAACACAAAGTTTAATAACTTACTAAAAAAAAAATGTTACCCCAACTTTAACTTAGTGTTTGTCAGTGGAAGGACACAATAGTTTGATTGATTTAATTGAAAAATACTGAAGAAAAAATAAATGAATGAATGCATCTCTTCATAAACATGATCTGCTGTTTTGGTTTACTCAATTCCCCTGAACTTGTGCTCCTTGTGTCTTGTCCCTGGGGGTTTGGGGATGCCATTAGTGCTGTGATTGTGTATTGAATTAGCTTGCTGATTGGGTATTGAAGGCGTGAAGACTGATGAGAAGATTTGGAAAAGCTTTCTTCTGCAAAGCCCATTACTCAGGCTCAAACAGAACATAGCAGAGTCCAGTTAACACACTCAACCGATGACCAATGACATACTTTAATGGTGATTTAATGTGTTTTTCATGTCTTCAGTACTAAACCATAACATACGTAAATCATTAATTTATTTTGTGTCCATTGTAAAACATAAAAATGATCTAGAACAGCTTAGAAAAACAAACCAGTTCACTGACTTCCACCTCTCCCCTTTTTATTGTGACATTTGGTTTAACAAGCAGCAGATTTTAAATGACAGTTGTTTGCTTTAGGGACACCTGTACTACTCCTCCGCTGCAGACTAACTTATGTAAGAGCCCAAAAACACATCTCAAACCTCAGAAGTCCTGATTTACATAAAGATTATAGATGATGATGTGAGTATTGTCTGAGCTAAAACACAGACCTCTGCCTCGTTATGGTCAGAGAGGAGAAGAGGAGATCGTTCTCTCAGCATGGGCAGCGCTTTAACCTGGATTATAGAGGAGTAGGTCTGTCACCAGAGGAATAAGAGGAGAGAGAGAGAGAGAGAGAGAAAGAAGGAAAGAGAGAGAGGAGAGAGAGGGAGACAGAGAGAGGAGAGAGAGGAGAGAAAGAGAGAGAGAGAAAGGGGGAAAGAGAAAAATGAGAGAGGAGAGAGAGCGCGAGAGAGAGAGAGAAGAGAGAGAAAGACAGAGACAGGAGAGAGAGGGGTAAAGAGAGAGAGAGAGAGAAAGGGGTCAGGGGAAAAGAGAGAGCAAGCAAGTGACAGAGACAGAGTGAGTGACAGAGAGAGTGAAAGTAAGTGAGAAACAGAGAGGGAGAGAGACAGAGAGAATGAGAAAAAAGAGGGAGAGAGAGACAGAGAGTTAGAAAAAAGAGAGCAGAGAGAGAGGGAGACAGAGAAAGGGAGAAGAAGTTAGAGAGAGTGAGAAAGAATGAGAGTGAGGAGAGAGAGACAGAAAGAAGAGAGAGAGAAGAGAGACACAGAGAGGAGAGAGTGGTAGAACGAAGAGAGACGGAGAGAGAGAGAGAGAGAGAGAGAGAGAGAGAGAAAGAAAGAAAGCTCAGTTTAAATGTAACATAAAAATGTAGCTATTGCATATTAAAGAGAAGGGTATAGCTGCAGACCGGGAGAACCACGAGAACCTGCAGATCTGAGCTGCAGGTCTGAACCGCAGATCCACACCATGAAGCAAAACGGAATGCGGAAGTGTCAGTGTGTGCTTTTAACGAAGTTTATTTTATTTTTTTTTTTATTAACAAATTTAAATAAAGCTATTAAATCTTCTTTTTTAATTTTTTTAATTAAAATAACAAACTTTTTTTTTTTTTTTTTAACTTTTCCTAAACCCTTTTCCTCACCCTAACCTAATCATCATCTTGAACCCACTCTTGCTGTAATTCAACATTATGCCCCGAGCTCAAGCACAATGATCCCGGCGGCGTATTGCCGTGGCTCAGAGGCCAGGCACCGGGACTGCCGCGGGTCTCAGCCTCGGACAGAACCAGAGGCACAGGGGCTGCTGCGGGGATCGCGCCCGTGTTTGTGATGCGTGTTTGTGGAGACCGATCTCAAGTTTACAAGCGGAGATGCAGCAGGATGTCCGGACAGACAATACGCGTTCATCTGGTACCACGTGGAAGGGCACCCGACTCCAATGCTCCCTTAACTGGGTAGAGTTTGTAAGAGTGTGCTGGAAGGGGCCGGGGGACATCCAGGCTGGTAGCATCGCATTATTGTGAGCCTCTGGCCGGTGGACAGTCCAGACCTGCTATGGTCCACTCTGGAAGTCCTATCAGCTAGCATTAGCTGGCCAGAGAACCATCCAGTCACATTGTGGGAAAAGTTATTAAAATGTATTTATTTTTAACAAGTTAATGCACTAAGCACATTCCCTCAGCTAATACATTTCAACAGCAGGTGGCGTTTTCAACAGCTATGGCGTTATCTCGGCAAAAATAAACCGCAGAGAAGAAGAAAGGTGTATATCTGCGGTTCAGATTAACAGCTCAGATCTGCAGGTGTCTCCCAGTCTCCAGCTTTATATTACTGTATTTAAAGGGAGACACTACAGGGGTTATTTTTATACAGTACCTATCAGTGTTAAACTTCTCTTGCACATTACCATAAATAAACAAGTTTATCATGTTTTCTTAAAGAAATAAGGCATTTTATGTGCAAAGCAGGCCAAAAATGACACATAACAAGGTCTGCAAAATCAGGAAAAATCATGCCAGTTTTAAAGTTTTTGATACATTTTGTTGACACATTAGATAGAAACGTATTTGAGGAACATCGAATACTTAGGTATTCAATAGGTATTCAAACAAAACCTTATTTAGGTTTTGTTTGGTTTATCTACTTTATTATCATTGATGACAGTATATTTGAATGTCCATAGAACTCTATGAAGTGAATTAAAAACGTGAAGTATTACTGAATGTCACTAGTGGACATACATGTTTTGCTTTATTTATTTCTGTACTATTGTGTAATTTTGCCTTGTTTTAACACAAATAGAATACTACATGGTCCTCTTCTCTAGTGGTGTGGTTTGTGTGCTACTGTTGACATTATTTTTCAATAAAAAGAAAAAATCAGGTTCTGAAAATTGAAAGATGTTTCTATTAAAAAGACAAACAGTGGAAAAGCTCAAACAGAAGAACACAGTTTGTCTGGAGACGGGAACAGAGGCTGATAAGAGCCTTGTGTTTGAAAACGGTTCAGTCAGTCGTGCACAAGAACACGTCACTGGGGTTTTCAGTCACAATCATACTTCGTACTCTGACCCAGTAGTGAGTGTAACAGGCAACTTCTCCTTTTAGCGTGTCACAGTTCATTTCTATGGATTTAAAAATGTGTTTTTATTTTTTTCATACTAACAAAATTTTAATACTAATCTGAACCAATCGACTCTGTGCACGGAACTTCAGTTGGCTTGCGTACTGTACGTTCAAAATACCTAACTTCTGTACCTACAACTACTTCCTGTTAGCGTTAGCATTTAGACACAATCATGTCTCTTTTTAAACACACAAGTGTCTCTGGTGAAATATTCCTCTAATATGTAAAGTCTTTAACATGTTTTCTGTCTGATCTAAGAAGGATTTATTTGTTTTAAACTGATGCAGTGAAAACCTCATAGGAAAGAAGTTAACAGGAAGTGATTGTATGTACAGGATGTACTATTTTGAACAAAAACAAGCCAACTGCACTGAGTCAATTCCAAGCCGCAGACCTGAATGTACCCATTTTTGTCACTTTAAACCTAAACATAGCTGTTAAACCCAAAGACAGTATTGCCCCGTGACTTCAACACCTGTCTATAAGACGCTAAGAAAATAGTGTCTTTTTGAATCTTTTCACATCGTGAATATTATGCCGTGTTCATGTGGTCCTCAGGAACTTGGAAACAAGTGACAGCGAAGTGTTTACGCTCGGTGCAAAGCATTCATGTCAGATCATCTCAGGAAGTCGGAAAAACTGTGACATGGACACGAAAAAAAAAACAAAAATACAAAAGAAATTTTAAAAAAACCTTTACCATTGAGAAAGTGTTTTGTTTCTGCCATCATATCTGCAATAACTGACGTCAGGTGTTGAGTTTGAGCAGCTTTGTTTGACTTGAGTTTCTGAGCAGTTGTTCTGAGCTGCTCAAGCGCTTACATGCATTTTTAAATTCTGAACATTTTTCTCATTTCTGATCGCTGCATTAGACATGCAAAAAAGGGGCTAGAAACGTGCTCATGAGTCATGAACATCATAGTATAGCTACAAATGCTCATTTTGTGCAACAAAATACAATTTGAAGAAATATAACTTTAACAAATAAACATCATTAACAATGAATTAACAACATTATTTGTCCACTCTCCAAACAAAGACTGAGATAACATTTTAACTAACAGTTTTCTCTGTTGTCTCAACACTTAACTAATCTCCCATTTATATAAAAAAAAAAAACAAAAAAAAAAACCATCCTCCTCCCACATTATTAAACCATTCCAACCCGGGCCTATGGAGACTATTATTCCCTGTAATATCACTAAATGCTGCTTCTATTAGAGTGCTTGAGAGGGACAATGGTGCCCAAAGTACTCTCTCTTTTAATTAATGACTGTCTTTTGTTTAGGCCAACACACGCTCACTTAGGAAACAGAAAAAGCCAAAGTAGAGAGGGGGCTATCTATCGCGCGGGCTATCTATCCTCTCCTCCGCCGGCGCCGGGTCCCAATCCTCTTTGGAAATAACAAATGCATAAAAGAAAGAAGGCGCTACACAAATATATCTGGGCTGCCTGGGAAAGATAGGCTGTGCAGCGGTTTAATACCCCGATGTAAACAATCAACGGCACGCACACACCCCCACATCACCGCAGAGGGACAATAACGCTCGCTCTCCACCAAAATGCTTTTCTTGGGCGAGATACGAGACAAAGCGGTGAACCGGAGATCGCTGGAGTGGTTGTGTTTTTTGTTTTTTTGTTTTTTTTTTTTACAAAAGAAGACCCCTGCCGACCTCTGAGACCGAAGCCATGTCGGGGTTTTTACTCACGCACGCTTTGATATCTTACTCGTGGCACCGATTTGGTTTTATACTTCGCTTATGAGACTCGTTTGTTCATCAGTGTTTGTGTTTGTGAGTGAAACTGGTGGGGAAAGTGAATGGAAGGCTGCGCTCTATGGAACAGATTGTAATATGGTTGTTTAAAAGGTTAATTTAATCTTGGTTACATTTAAACTATAAACCAACTTGTCCTTGGCATTTACAAAAGTGATTCTGTCAAAATATAACGTAAAAAAGGAAAAGAAAAAAAAAGAACACTGCTTTGATTGAATCCACAGGTGATTATGAAAAACGTGATATGTGAAGATTTAGCTTAGACAGTCAGTTTGAAATAGTTATGTTTGGTTGGTTGAGTTTCCCTTCACAATATTCAATATTCTCTCTTTATCAAAATTATAACTGATTTTGTGTTAATTTTCCAGCCCAGTTTCACAAGAAAACGTAGATATTTAGCAAAATGTCAAAAAGATCTTAGATCTACTCTGAGCCCCAGTCCTAAACATATTCATTTTAGTAACTTGAAGCCTAAATTCTCCCCAAGAAAATGTCACCATGTGGCTTCAACCAAATGTGTGTTTTTTTTTACGTTTTGGCTTTTGGCAACATATTGAAGTTTAAAAAAAAAGGAGTGAAAACATGCTTGTTGTACGGTTTTGACATGAGCATTGTATATCAGTAAGACTGCGTTGTAACTTTACAGACAGATATAATAGTAAGTTATTTAACTTAGGCAAAATTTACTTTAAGAAAGTTTTAGCACATTTGAAGGACACAACCACTGCTCTTTTTTTTGTTTTTGTAAGTTTATTATTTTTATTTTTAAAAAGGGACAGTCTTAGAAAATACAGAAATTGTCAAAGCAGTTCAGGGTAGTTTAATATTGATAAATAAAATTAATGTCAAGTAGCCAAGAGGTTCTCCTATCAATCAACTGAAAACACAAAAACTGGAATTATAATCACTACTGCAAAAGTTCTAAATCAGTATTCATTTGGTATTTAAGTGGAGCTGTACGTATTGAAATAACACATTGAAATGTATTTCTTCATATTTTTAATGAAATGGAAGATTAGGCCAATTAGGAAAAACACCAGCACCACCACTATTACTATAGTATTTAAAACTTTTTAAATAGGACAAAAAAATAATAACAACAACAATGCAAAACTAAATATGAATATGTTACCTAAAAAAGTTCATTCAGCTCTCAGTATCAATATGTCAGTGTGGACTCACCCTTCACTAATGTGTGATTATTTTGACCCAGTTTTAAGTGCTCACGAGTCACAACTAAACAAATGTAGTAGTTTGTTGCAGGTAGTTTTGTTTGTTTTTTCATTAAGCTAAAGTGCTAGAGGAGAATGATGAGGGTTGTTGCAGGCTTTCTGTAACGGTTTAACATCAGGGCAACAAAAGGTGAGGCTATTTTGTGTTATTTATTCTTTACACAAACTTGTACCAGTGTCAGAGCAGCTTTGAAAATACACTTCTGATATACAGTAGCTTATTCAGAGAGATTCAGGTGCCATGGGCCTACAGTGAATCAAATGTCCAACTTTATGCAACAAAAATGACATGATTCTTCTCTTCTAGCTGAACCTTTAAATAGCCCGTGTTTTCCTCCTCTGGTGTGCACATGTATTGTGTATTGTGTATTGTGTATTGTGCTGCTCGTGTTTGAAGCAGCAGACAGCAGCTGGCACAAGAAAGGTTAACTCCATACATCATGTGAAAAGACTATACGTATATATACAGTACTACGTGTGTATACTGTCTCTTTAAGCAGCTCAGTGATAGCTCAGCACTTTCACTCAGGACTGGGCCACAGATGATCACCACACCACCACCACGGAGATGGAAAGTTGTGTCAGTCAGTCAGCATGAGAGCTTTTGAAGTGTGTAGTCAGAGCGGTGGCAGTGGGAGGTGTGGTGGCGGCAGCAGGTTTGGTCGTAGGTTTAGAGAGTTTCATGTAGAAACAGAACTGTATAATGTCATGTCTTGTTTGAAAGAGCCATGTGTGTTTTCACAAGCTTTGAACCCTGCGGTCTTTATGACTGTGTGGCGAAGTTATAGATTCTCATTGACTTTCTATAAACAAATGAGGCTTATCTACTGTATGTGTGTTTCTATTTTTAATGCAGTTGGTGCAATTTATAATAAGATGAGCTAAAATGTGGACATTACGGTAATAATAATAAAATTTTCTCATGTACTGGCTGATCTCACTTTCCAATTCCATTTACTTTCATCTTTTTAAAAAACTAAATGACTTTCCTGAACATAAACTATACAAAGTTCCATTCAGTTTTGTCTTCCAAAGTCTGACTTTTACTCCAAGCTTTATGTTTTACTGACATAAAGCTTGAGAGATTATGGTTTTTTAAGGATGTAGAAGAATACATTGCAAGTTTATTCTGTTGTAAGTTGTGATATGTTTATTTAATTTTATTTTAATTTGGACCCCTACTAGTTAATATTGTTGTAAAAACTATTCCTCCTGGGGTCCACATAAAACCGTACATTGAAAATCAGATTACATTACAAAAATGTAATGTTAATTTAAATTATGTGTTAATTTAACTCTTGTTAGTAATTATGCCACATGTTAGAAAATTGAAATTAATTTCACACATGGAAATACAATGTTACATCAGCAATTCAATTCATCTTTATTTCAGACTCCAGGTCTATTTAAAAAAAAAAAAAAAAGTTAATCTAAAATGTATTTTTTTTTTTACATTTATATTTACTTTTAAACAAATTCTCTTGTGCTGATTCTGTTAAGAATGAATTCATCTCAGTGCAAACAGTCAGAAGTCCTCCGAGATTGTGTTCCAGTTTAGAACCAATATTCAATTCAATTATTGAGACACTTAATGGCCAACTAATAAATGCACATACAGTCCTGGACTTGTCATGCATTTACTACTAATTTCTACTTCTGTGTGCAGAGTGTAGATTTTATTTATTTTTTAGGTTTCCCATCTGTTTGTTTTCTAGACATAAAAAATATTTTTAATAGAGTCAGATGCTCTGAAAAACATTTGTACATGTAAAAACTATTAATCATTATATCAAGTGTGACTACTTCTGCCATTATCACAGTGAAAGTAAAAACAACTCTTTACAAGCTCCTAAATGCAAAAAATAGCACATCTTTTTTAAGATCTACAAAACTTCCTGACATAGACCAAACAAACGCCTCTTTATTTTTTTATCTTAACTTTTATCATGTGTCTCATATGTACAGAAGTCCCTTATTCTAGAGTCATAAGTGCAACAAAGGTCATCAGCAAATCATCAGCACTTATTTACTTGCTTATTAATCAGAAGTCTAATTTGTAGGTGTAAGTATCTTGTCCTATTTTTTCCTTGAGAATGCATACCTCTTCACCTTGCCCCATCCAAACACCCGTATCTTCTCATCAGTTTTCCAACATATACAACTCATCTCCCGTCTTTTCTTTTCTGCAAGTCATGTCCACATTTTGCTGTCGTTTGGGTGAAAAGAGCCGACCGTGGCGCTGCGCATGAGACGTTACCAATCCCCCCTTTTCCCTGCAAGCTCAGCGAGACCTGATCAACATCTGTAAGCTAACCGGCCAACACGCTGTAACTCTATGCACTGCGGCCTGTCCACATCCATACAGAACTCTACACTATTCGCTCCCAGCAGCCCGGCGTTTGACCATGCACTTTTAATACTACAGTACGTGCCCCGGTCCAGTCGCCGGCGTGATAAAGCGGCCCCCTCGCCCTTTTCTCGCCCTGCGCTTTGGAATTCCCCCGGCCGATATATAAGAGCCTGTAAGGAAAGCATCAAATATTAATACGGCATTATCCCAGATGCTGGAGCGGCTGCAACCAAAACACAACGCTGGGTAGTTATGAATTCATTGACTTTTGGTTGGTTTGTTGTAGCGAAGGTGGCAAAGAGTCGTGAGTTATGATGTTGGAGTTATGAGGGTTTTACTTAAATACAAGGTTAAAGTGAAAATGCATTGTTATATTACGTTTGCCTAGCTTGATTAGTATTTGGAAAAAAGGTTTAGTTCAGTTTTTGAGTTGTTATAACATTACTCCGTTGTTCACTTTCTGTAATCAATTACAGAAAGAACCATTTTTAGCAGGATTTGTCTCAGAAATTCAACTTTTGTGTACGTTTTATATTTTTTATTTGTCAATGTTAAGATATGAATTTTGAAAGTGAGACAATTGCCAATCCATATACCCAAGTATTTGCAAGACTGGACCATTTCAATGAGTTTCAATGAGCATAATGTTTGGTTTACAGTTCTTTACCCGTGCCGTTTATGAAGATGGTGAAAAGTGTAGGCGCAAGAACTGATCCCTGCGGGACACCCTTTTTGATAAAGCTGAAAAGTCTTACATCTGTTTTAAACAACACAGTCTCCAAAGAAAACGTAGACTTACAACAAAATGTCAAAAGTGTTCGCTAAGAACATTTCAGGCCTTTTTTTTAATATGCTACAAAATGTCAAAACGTAAATGAAACCACAAATTTGGTTGGAGTCACATTTTTTGGAGTGACATTTTTTGGCGGGGTTTAATGGGAAAGTTCAAACTTCAGGTTAATAAAATGTTTAAGTTTAGGGCTAAACCTTTGGCTTCAACCAAAACTTGTGGTTGTTTTACGTTTAGCATATTGATGTAAAAAAAGACTTAAAAACTAGCTTATAGGTTTCTGACATTATGTTGTACGTATATTTATGTTTTCTTCAGAAACTGGGCTGGTTTTAAATATGAATGCATCAGATTTTTGTGATGGCATGTAAACACAAAGTACAAAGTCTTGTTCCATTGATTAATACGTTTTCCTACAAAGAGAGAAACCATGTCGGATAGAAATGAATTCATTGTCCATTCTTGAATTAACGTAACAAGAGTTGTAGTAAGTATAGGCTGCCTTTCTATGGTAGTTTAGTGCATTAAAAAATACCATCAAATTTAAGGGTACAGTCCAAGAAACAGTTGTGGTTGTGTTTTTACATTTTATGAGTGATTCTCCCTAATTCTTTTACTAAACTTTTATTTGAATAATTACAATCTTTCTCTTCATTCTCTAACATTTTTCTAAGCACACTTTTTGCACTCTTTCCACACTCCTATCCCCCAAACTAGTCCAATCTGTGCCTCTATGACAGAATTGTGATTAAAGGGGAGGACGGTGCAGAAAACAAAGATCATAAATTGCGGATGTGCCACTCTTGAGCGTCTGCGGCGTGTGAAAGCTGTTTTACTGAGCTCACAAAGCCAACGCTGCTGTTGTTTGGGCTGATTGATGGTTCAGGCCCCGGGCTCTGAGCGAGAGGGCCCCGACCGACTGTTTACTGGAATGGAAGAATCACAAGCTCAGATGTGACAGCAGAGAGAGAGAGAGAATGAGAGGAAGGCCACACGCACTAGAGACGACTGAGACTTTAATAGAAATGCACTTTTAGTTCTCTTAATAAAGCATGGGCAGACTCAAGTATACATGAACAAAACATTATTGAAAGAGTCTATACCTGATTTTTTATAATAAATTTAATTAAAATCAATTTCACCCAGATATCTTGTCAATATATAACTAATGATGTCCCTTTTGGTCACCCAAACCTACAAAATTAATCTGATGTTGTTGATGTTGTTGTTGTTAGCATTGTGGCCAACTGCCATTACCATACCGACATGCCCAGCTCGTACAGCTGTGAAAAAAGCTTAAAACGCAATGGCCGTTTCTCAATGTACGTACTTGTGCGGACCTGTGTGCTCGTGTGCTTGTGACACATTATCCATTGCAGTCCAAGTATTGTTCCAATTCTCTGTATTCGGGTTGCGTTCTCCTGTTCTCTCTAAGTCTTAGCGTTAGCATTTAGACACAAACATGTCTCTTTATAAACACACACGTGTCTTTTGGTGAAATATTCTCCTGATTTGTAAAGTCTTTGAAATGTTTTCAGAGATGTCAATCACAACTCACTGTTTATTGCCGGATTTTTCAAGTATTTATTCATTTTAGACCGATGTAAGGAAAACCCCGTACAAATGAATTGAACAGGAAATGCTCATAAGTACAGAAATTTAGCTACTTTGAACATAAACAAGCCAAATAACATTTCATGCACAAAGCCAATTCAGAAGCTCAGAATGCATTAGGTAAGTGAATAAAACATGCAGCTGTATAGTTTGCTTACAGGTGTAAGGAAGCAAAGTTGAGTATACAACTAATCAAAAATAATTGATTATTAAAATAATTGCCAACTAATTAAACAATTAAAAAAATGTTAACTGCTCTTTAAATAGACTTTAAAACATGTCATGAGCTGAGAAACACCTTAAATTAAATTAAATGACATGAAAATTACTATATTGTAATTATTGAAGTAATGGTGGAAGGTCTTTTTCCACAATGGACCAAAACTATGATCTGTATATTTTCCTCTGTCTCCTTTGACATTAGTTGTAAGCATGCTTATGTCACTTTTGATAATACAGCAAAGTCGAGATTATGTTGTCCCACCCTAAACAATTAATGTTAGACTAAACAAGTAAAGATTTTCAATGCTAAATTCTAAAGTTGTAGAGTACAGTGTAATAAATTTACAAAAGGAAATACAGCTGCTTTGTTTATACTTTTTGGATTGTGCTGCTAATGAATCTCTTAAACTCAATTTTAACCTCTGACCAAGACTCTAATGTGCCCTGTGCTGTTGCATGCCTCCTCACTCTGACTCTGGTTTCTCTGCAGACTTGTTCTTTTAGTATGTTAGTGCTTTTGGACGGACACAAGCGCCCTGGGCTCCTGTCTGTCACGGTGTGTGTGTTTACTGTGGTGCGTTCAGGGTCCTCCTCCACAGTGTAGGACATGTCAGGATGACAGACAGACTGACAGTCTCAGAGAGGTCGCAGCCTCCAAATCCAGCGTCTTTCATTCCTCTGTCAGAGAAGCAGCTCCTGCAGTCCCACGTCTGCTCTGAGCTGTGCCTGACACTGAGAGAACACACACACACTGGACTGAGCTTCACTTACACTTTTACTGCCAGGTGAAGCACACTTTTCTAAAGTTTGTCAACAAAAACACAGAAAAGTCAAGCAGAACTTACACTGGGGAAAACATGACCATCTGAAATAAGGGAACAAGTGCTAGAAATAAGTGTTTTTACTGTACTTTTCACTATGTCGTACCATTTCATTTATCATTGGAACAAGCAAAGCATATTAAGTTGTACTAGTAATTATAAAACAGGACATTCATAGCTTGAAACTAGACAAAAATTATGCAACTTGATTTGTAAATAGAAAAAAAACATACACTAATGGACAATGTGAGTTCAAGATTTTAAACGTGTGGTTTTACTCTGAGTGCTTGCTTGGTCCCCCACTGTTTTGTGACTTGGAGGAAGACAAAACAACAAATTAATTTTCTATATTTTGAGATTAGCGTTCACAAAATATGGAAAATCTAGATGTAGCTATCTGTCAAATAAAGTAAAAGTAGTGTGAGACATTTACTATTGGATTATCAGTCAGCGTTTTTCTACTTCCTGTTGACCTGTTTTAGTCAGATTTTGTAGGTAAAAGTGCAACCTATTTTTGTTGTTCATCTTGTTTTTCGTATGTTTCTAATCTGCTGCTATTCTTGAAGTGAGTGTTCAACTTTGGACTTCCCCTGTTGTGAGAGAAATGAGTGTGGAAGGTGAAGAAATGATAACACAAATAAGAATATGTTTAAACAGACACATTAGATAAAACTATTGGAAATACAAATCACTCAAAGGCCTGTAGAAGCTGCTCCAGTGCAGTGTGAGGTAGGATGATGATGATGATGAATAGTTTACACAGCCCGGCGGACACGTGTTACTGATGCAACAAACTCACAATATGAAGATTCTTTCACTGCTGTTTGTGTGTATGTGAAGATGTATAGAGATAAGAAATGTTTGTCACACTGGGTAGAGAAAGGAGAGGCTGAGGAGGTCAACATTCTGCTGCTGTGGGCCTAGACAAGGACTGTTCTCTGGGCCAAATGCACCCATCACTGGTTTACTGGCCCTGTGGCTTCCTGGTGAACACATTAGCTACACAATAGGAATCCTACAGTAATATAAAATGACATTGTGAGACAAACCAAAAATGAATGCTACCAGCCTTAGATACAGTGGTTCTGGTGAAGATATAATAAATATTTATCTGAATATCTGACGAAGTTACAGTGACACATTTAGCACATTTCTGATGGAAAATAAAAATGGAAAATACCTTTTGTAAATATTGTCCCAAAGAACATTCTAAAAGATCAGGGGTCTTATTTATAAAGTGTGCGTGCGTACAAAAATAACATACGTCACAATCCACGTTCGGTTTGTGATTTATAAAAAGACCGCTTGGCATAAAAATTAGCAATCCAATCTGAAATTTTTCAACTAGGTTTCAGAAATGAAGCAGAAAGAGATCAGTGCTGAGAGACATGAGAAAAAATTAAGTTTGTTGAAGTGTGTGTTTTGTTTGTAGGTACATTTTTAGTAAGAATTCTACGCAGAGTTTGATAAATGAGAGCCCAGGTGTGTTTGTAAATGCACATGCTAGTGAAGATTCTTTACCTGGAATTAGCTTCCTTCGAAACTTTAGCAAAAATAACTTTTCTTTTTAGGCCCAAAGTCACTGGGATAGGCTCCAGTCACCCGCGACCCCTAACGGGATTAAGCGGTAGAAAAAAAATAAATGAATGAACTTTTCTTTTATTTTAAACTTTCATTGTAACAGTAAGCAGTCTAAATGTTTTGCTCATTCTAAATCTTTGAATTTCTCACCACAGTGTGTTTTAAGCACTATTCACAACTAGCGAGAGTTAGCCTTAATGCTAACAACAGCGCACTTACTGGATAAAGCAGCAGAACGATTATTAGATGTAAACGAGACACAGCTAACTAAAAGTGCTCTATGGAACTTTCCTTCACCTGCATGTCTCCATAGAAAGATAATACTGCTTTGCCCGGAATGTTCCACATCATGAAATCAGACCTTTCTATCATGATTTATCAAGCCAGGTGCTAAATTGTGGGTGCAAAGTAAAACTAAAATCCTGTTATTTGCTAGCACTTTATGCAAACTTTAGTGAAGATGTTCATATAACATAAAACACAAAACAGATATGCACCATCTCAAATTCTGCATCTTTAGTGTCTGTGTGAAGGAAAAATGTCAGTTTTTGCCCACAAGTTTTTGCTCCCACTAACCTGTTTTGCACATGACCAAATGCTTGATAAATCTGGCCCTGTGTCTTTTAAATGGCAAAACAATGCATTCTTAATTTGAGTGGGCTCGCCTCTCCCCAGATCTGACCACTAATCTGATCTGCAGGTGGAAACTTGGTCCCAGGTAAAGCGATAACATTTCCCTTTAACCAGTGCAGTTTCCCAATACTCCTTTACCTCGTACATGTGACTGTCTAATTGTCCTTTTGTAGCGCAGCGATGTCGGGAAGCCCAGCTCAAACACACCCAGTCAGCACTAACGCCGTGTGATTGTGTAATGCTCCAAACCTCAAAGTGAGCTTGTCTACTGCTCATCTGCTCCGTCTGCAGATTATATTCTCAGATTAAGAGTGGGAACTGCAGAGGTGTCGCAGATAACAGCCTCTGCTCTGCTCCGCTCTGACAAAAGAGCATTTTCAGGTCACTCATTGTCTCACAGCTAAAAAGTGAGAAAATGTGTTGCATTGTTAAACTGGAGGTGTTTTTAGGTTTGTTGTAAAGATCAGGTAAATATGAACAAAAATGTCACTAGAAATCAAAATTTTATACTTTAAAATTCCTCAAAGTTTACATTTGCGTTGGAATAGGAACCAACATTATATCAAAAATTAACTCTTTGTCAAAACTACACAACAACAAAAAAGAAAGAAAGAAAGAAAATACCACAAAAAAAAAAAAAAAAAAAAAAAAAGATAACAAAATAAAAGATCAAACACAATTTCATGGAAGCTATACCGTATCTACAGTATATACCATATATCAATGAATTTTTATTGTAACCTTTTGTTATTGCCTAGCCTTTTAATTCAATACTCTTTTATAATAGTATTATTTACTGGATTTGAAAAGAGTAAAAATTGGAATCAAAGAGATTCTTTGGTATCAATTAATTTGTTCTTTTCATATTGTAACTAAATGGAATACATTGAGACATTTGTTGGATTTGATGCACCAATATTGACATTAATTCAGCCAACAACAATATCTAAATGTTTCAAGCAACTGAAAATGTAGCTTTATAATAACATAAAAATGTAAAAATAGTGCCTGTTTAAACTACAGTGTAAACCAGATCTGTCGATTTAAAAGGTTATATGTAATACCATCATTTTTAACATTTTTCCAAGTTTTAATTAAAAAGAAAACATACAGAAGTAAAAATACACTTTTGTATTCAGAAAATTAAGGTGTTTGAAGCAAATTACATAAAATTATTTAATTTTAATTTTAATGACATTTATTTATTGACATTTTTGACTAAACTAAAAGTAAAAAAATAAATATGTGTTTTAGCAATGTTTCTTTCAGTTTTAGATCCAAATGTTTACCAAGCCAGCTGAATTGTTTTATGGATTCAGAAATGTTTCTAGAAAAACTATGGCAACACATTTCTGACTTCAGTAGGTATATTTTTCTTAAAACGTGTGAAAATTTGAAATAATAGACTTACTTTAGTCAAAAATTACAAAGGTTAGGGTTACAAATTTTTACAAAGTGGCATTTGAGCTTATTTTAAGTAAACCTTGCATCTGCGTTTAAGGTATTTTTTGGTCTTTGTACAAAAGCGTTTCCTATTCTTACATTTGCCACTATCATTACATATTCTAACACATATACAGATTTTTTTTCTCTTCTTTAAGTTTGAGCTGAGAAAAGGAGGAGAAAACACACTCCAAAGCCTTTTTAACAGCAACGCGCGCACACATCACAAACAGTTTAAAATGAAAGATTATAAGTGCTAACAATCCCACTGCTCTCTGTGGAGGATGTTACGCTAAATGTGATTTGGTGGCGGCTAGAACGCAGCGTGATGGAGGAAAAAGGCTGAAGAAGTGTAGTTTTGTATATTAATGTTGGATTTGAGAATTTGAGGATTTTGATTTGTGACCATTTTAATTTCACAGTTGAGTATAATGATGGGTGACGCAATACCAAATATTCTTTCATTTATCAATACATATATTAATATCTGTACCACATCTTTGTTAACAGTTCTGTGTAAAAATATTGGGAATTTCTAGCCGTTGTTGTACCTGGACCATACGTTTTTGACATATTCTCTGAGTAAGTCCGTTTTTCTTGTTTAGTGTGAGTGAAATGTCCCTGTCAGCTTTATTTGGGTTTGTTAATGAGATAATAAAGGTGGTGACCTGACGGTGAGTGTGTGAGGCTCTGCATGTCAATCAGCCCAGGTCAGCTGCTCCAAGTACAACTGGGAGGGAAATATTACATCCTGTCATTTGTGTGATTTAGGCTTCAGTTATCGTAGACACCAACATAGTTACTCAGGAATTTTTGTGAAGTTACTGTCAAAAAAGCTCAAGAAGTCTGACTAGTAACAGAAACGGCTTTAAGTTTTTGGGTGTTTTATCTGCAATGGACAAAATATGGCTGTATAGTCACATACTTGTGCTGCAAGATATATCATTCCAGATAAATACATTTATATTTTTTACTAAAGTCAGAAGTGATTTTGTGAGCCATGCAGTGGATTTTAAAATGCAAGTTTTGGAAGAAGACTGCTTCATATTGGCTCAAGCTTAGGCTCTAGGCTCCCAGAGTATTGTTTCTAATATTTTACAAAACAAAATGGATTTCAAAGTTGTATTAACATGTGGCATACAGTATATAAGCTCTTCTAAAGATCGTTTTTAGAACTAAGTGAGTTTATTTCTGTTTTTTAACCATGAAATTGCAGAATCAGTCTAAGTTTTGCTGTGCTCTTTTCTTGTGATTAGTAAAGCACTTCATTTTGAAGCTTCATTTGTTTTAATGTGCAGTATAAACAAATAGCCCTAGCTTTATTCAACCAGAGAGAGTTTTTTTCTCATACTTTGTTTGAAGCTATACCATTCTGTAGCTCATCATTTTACAGGCCGGAGCTGTTCAGTGTAAACCACAATGTTGACCTGAAATGACTTGGTAACAGAAACAGATCTAAAACTGCAGAACTGAGTTCATAATCTCCACATCTTCATATCGACATTTCTCTGTAACTAGATAATACTCAGGTTTGAAAAGTGGCTAAGACATGTTTCTAATACTTAAACGTGCATTAATCAATCAAATACAACTTTGTGCAAATCAGTGATGAGGAAATATAGTATTGTAACAAGTTTAATACATCCCTGTAACCTCACTGTTTATCCTAAAATGCCTCCAAAGTGAGTCTTTTTCTAGACCTTTGGTGTATAAACAAATGCCTCGAGATGACCATAGACTGTAGCCTATATATGAGTTTTATATACAGTCTATGGAGATGACACTATTGCCTTCATGCCTGATTGAATAATGGTAAAGGAAGAAAGTTCTGCTCAGAAATAGTGGATTTTAAGTTATAAGTTGGTGTTTAGAGAGATGATGTTAACACTAGATTGGAGAGACTATTAGATAAAAGTCCTATTAATAGGTTTGGTTCACATCATGCATTTGTGAACTCTCTGTGTTTTGTCTCTTACTCAGGTCCAGTTGATTCTCGCTGACTCAATTCCAAACCTTCCATTTCCCTTTTACACCGTGTCATGTTTGGCACCGGTTTCTACAACCAGCCTCACATTAGCCTCTCTCTTTCTCTGCTCTTCTCTTGTGTATCTCACCCAAATCCCCTCACACCCCTCCTCTCCCTCCCGTGCGATGGCTGCTTTTCTGGCTGCCTGCCTGACTCTTCTCAGTGATAGACGCGCTCAGGGACTAGAAACCCAAAACACAACACTGCATCTTTCCTCACTACTAAACCCGAGTGCGTTCGATAAACAGTGGATCACTCTGAGGGGGGGCAAATTTCAACTTTAAGCCTATTATTCTGATAAACACAAGCGGCGTAGACACAGTAGCGACTTTCTTTGGCGTGATGAAAACAGATAGGAGCGAGGAGTGGGGAGTTTGTGGAGCGTGTTTTTTCGCCCAGAGGTTTAAAAGAAGTTGAATGCAATCTTGACAGCAGCGTATCTGGAATCACGCAGACCTCCGAGGGGATGAGAGAAAGAGAGAATGGGACTTTCTTTGTTTGAGCTGTTGATTCGAGTGAGTTTGGAGTCGGCTGGGGAGCGTGTACGGGAGAGTATGAAAAATAAAAAATGGCTCCAGGAGGGTTTTGTAGACAGTGGACAGTGCGAGGTGTGTCGGAGCGATCAGAACTCTGTGTTTGGGGGTAAATGTGGAGTGAGTTTATCTGAATATTTCAAAATTCCCAATGTAAATGTGTGTAGTTATTCTAATGTTGTTTTAGAATGAGGGGAGCTTCTTAAATGCGAGTTAAGTGTGTCGAGGTTTTCTCAAGGTAATGTTGCATTAGGTTGAAGGCTGTGAAATTGCATCCTGCAGCTCCGTGTGTGTTTGGGGAAAAGTACGTGAAAGTTTGAATCTGATGTCATCAAGGCTAAAAGTCAACACATATTACATTCTTAAATAGTTTTTAAACAGGAACATAAAATTGTAGACCAAACTGGCCTACGAAGTGATGTTTTTATGTCAACAAGTCTTTATAATGCATTATTCATTCACTCTACTCTTGGTAGAGTAAAACAAGAGCAGCCACACCTGCCCCAAGGCAGTCTGGTAGAAGTAAGGCTGAGTCAACCACCAACAACCACTGAGATAAAAAAAAAATTTGGATATAACTGACGATATCTTTTTAAAATGTGTATTTAGTTCTAATTAAGCTGTGTTATTTCTTGTTCAGAATTATTGTTTTAGCCTCTGCATGGGTTTCTCTGGGTGTGTGGGTTTCTCTGTGCACAAATATTTCTGAAAACTCTCACATTTATCAGTGATTTATCAGTCATTTTTTGTGATTATATATATATATATATTTTCTTGGTCTCCCATCCAAGCACTAACCAGGTTCGGTCGTGCTTCTGACATCAAATTAGATCAGTTGTTTAAAAAATATATATGTACAGTGTATGTATATTTCTTTGCTTATTTATTTTCAAAAAATGCTTGTTTCAGTGAACCGTGAGTTGTTGGGGGTTTTCTTTGAAAACATGTTAAAGACTGTACAAATGAGGAGAATATTTCACCAAAGAACCAAAGCATGTTTATAAAAAGATATGTTTGTGTGTCAATGCTAACGCTAAAGTCTGACTATTTAAAATAAACAGCTTCTGTGCACAAGGTCAGTTGCAGTTGTCAACACATCATATTTGTGGGCAAATTTCATGGTTAAAGATTCACAAGAATCCATTGGGAACTGCAACTTTCTCACTCTTTTAAGACACTTCCTGGTGATCTAAGTGTCTTCTGAGCATTTCAAGTCGACTCACATTAATGGATGTTGTTGAAGTGGTGTTATCAGAAAATAAAACCGATTGTTCTGTAGATGTTAAATACCCCAGGCACCACAAGGTTAGCATACCTTTCCCAGATCTGTGAAATAAATTTACTTAACTTAACCTAAACCTAACCCAACCCTAAACTTACTAAAATCCTTGAAGTAAATATTTTTACAAAATTAACTTTTACTAGCATAGTCACCAATACAAAGAAAATAGCTAGCGTTACTTTAGCCTCTAGCTAGCATTGAGCCAGCAGCTGCTGTTAGCATTGTTGGATATATTTCCAAGCTTGGACTGTTGGATCACTTTATTCATCTCCATGTCTTCATATCTATATTTGACACAATATTCTTCCGTAAATTCACATTTGCTGTTGTAGTTGTTGAGTAGTGAGCGAGAAAGCTATTGTTCTGATTCACTGTAAATGTTACGTTTCCCCGTCAAAGTTTTGCTAGTGGGCGTTCCCTCAGATAGAGAATAGGCTACATTCTTTGAATTAAAAAATACTTTGTAACAAGATCAGAAATAAAATCACGTTTAATCAAAAGAACATTTCATTTCAGCATAAACCAAAAAGAATTTCTAAAAGTCACTTCCTGTTGAACAGAACCGAGCAAACTCTCACGATCATTGTAATTTTAAAATCACTGCCTGAACCTGCTGCTATAATTGTCCTGTACTTGTGATTGGGAAACACTGTTGAACAGCTTTAATAGCACAGGCCATAATGAAGCAGGCCAACGCTGCTAATAAGTGCTAACAACAAACAGCTCCACGGCCATATGTCAGCGCACGCATTAGCCGCTAGCGAGTGTCACCCGGGCACTACATTACATACATTAGCTGTGCTTCCATTCTCTATAAGGCTGGATTACAATAAACGCACTCTCCCATTGTGATGATGGCGCCAACAATAACAGAGCGTGAATTAATATGGCTTTGCACTCTAAATGCCATTAAGTCTTTTACAGTAGAAAGCTGTTTGTTTGACTTTAGAAAGAGAATGTGTGAATGTACAATGATGAAATGAATAGAACATAATCTTACATAATTTAGAGATATGTATATGAAACTTATACAGTGTGCCGTACTCATTGATTTTGCATGGGCATTTCAAGCGTAGAAACTAGCAAAATCGCACAAGACAAACATTTCTAAAAAAAAAAAAAAAAAAAAAGAACAAGGGTTAAAAGTCTAGCTTCGATTTGTTCCAAGAGGATGTGTACCAGTGTATTTGTGGTTTTAAAAATTGAACTTAAATGAATAAGAATGAAGAATTAGTTTTGCAGAATGATTTATCGATATATTTGTTTCCAAAGAGCTTCTTTAAAGGCTAATGATCCTTGTTTTAACAATGTCTTCAAATATTGGTGTGTACATAAATTAAATAAATGCATACAAAAATAAAAATCACCAAACAGACCAAAAAAAAATTATAATAATACAATTTAAGAAATATGGAAGTTTACTCCAATAAAGTTGAATTTCCCAGGTAAATTAATAATCAATTTTCAGATTAAAATTTGATCCTGCTCTTGACTGTGAGGAATCCATGATAGTCACCATGATAGTTAGAAACTATAATGGCTGAGTGATATAACTATAATTTTCTTAGAGCCAGATGACAATTTCATTTTATCACAATTCATGTAAAATTTTCTTATTGCCTTTGAGGTAAATAAAATCTAATTTCTATTTCAGTTGGAGTTAAAACTAGTTGGTCCATGGAAAAGCTGTACTTTATCAGATTATGACAAAAATGCGCTTATCCCCATTCAGATTGTATGCTTTTAACTTCCTTTTTCTACTGAATTGTGAAGTTAACTTTTTTACCTCCAGAAAAGTTACATAGTGCACTTTTAAATCCAGCCATCATTCACTCAGAATAGGACAAAGGCTGACTTGTGTTGCCAGATTTACAGAGAGACCAAGCGAGCAAAACAAGCAATCTCAGACCTTTAATAAAGCGATTCATTAGAACACAAAAACTGCTAAAATTCACTTATTTTATGACTTTTATGACTTCTTTAACAAAAGAAGCCCAAAGTCACTTATATAGAAGTGGACTTGGCGTATTTGACCAGAAAGATGCATGGGAATGTACAATATAAAGCAATTCAATAATTAATTTGAATTGTATTTTATTCATTTAATTTCCCAGCCTTCTAATGTTCAACAATTTACAAAGCATTTATGGTCTCAATCTAGTGTCAGTGAGCAGTCTATAATCAACTTGTTTCTTGGTTCCTCATCCTCCTTCAGTAAAAGCATGTGTTTGAGTTTAGAAAAAGAACATTGTATTCCATAATTTTAGTCTTGGTGATAATTGCACCTATTGGAATTCCCTCCGTTCATCTCTTCAGATCATTTCCACGGTGGAAGTGTACCGTATTAGTGGACAGGCTGGCTCTGCTTGTATCAGTCCGACCTCATATGAAACGTACGCCAGCTGAGTCTCCTGTGTGTTAATGGCTTTTTAAATGTCAGGGAAAGTGGAAGAATGATAAAAGAGAGATAGGTGATCCGCTGTACTCTCGGTCTGTGTTTGGAGGAGTCGCTGGTGCTGATGTCTGCGTGATTTATGCACCAATCCCCGCACACAGAGAGCGGAGAGTGAGGAGAGAGTTTCACAGCAGTGTTTTCTGTTTGGATTTGAAGCCAGATTTAAATGTCAAAGGGCATGAAACTGTGTGGAAAAAGAAAGGTATAACTGTCATGTGTGTGCTGGGAAATACAATAATTCTGTTTGTATATGTACTTTAAACATGGAGGTGAAGTATTTGCAGTTTGATTTTGTTCTAAATAAAGAGTGTGGAACCATCCAGAATCCTACTACTCAAAAGGAAATTGATCGCCAGCTTATTGATTAACTATTAAACATTATCATCTGGACAAGACAAAGGAAGAAAGGAAGGAGAGAAGGAAGGAAAGAGTCTGAAGTGTCTTAGTAGGAGCCATATTTGACCCTGAGACCCATTTTTGTTGGTTAGTTTTTCTCATGCATTGACCTTTTATTATACAATGTTTACAGCAGGATCCTTACTTTTCACTTTACCACACTGGGAAAAGATGAAGCAATAATAAACCCACTACGGCAGAGGTCCCCAACCTTTTTTCTTGAAGGACCAGTACAGTCACAATCTTTTTTCAGGGACCGGTCAAGGTTGGGCAGTGATAATAACTATGTAAAATGGGACAGTGTAATCCTCATTCGTCCTGAAGTGATCCATAGTAGAAAGTCTTCAAAGTTCTCATCTGAACTGTGATTCAAAATCAAGACGTTTCAACTCTTATGCGAAAGTCATTTTCAATCTGATGGAAGTGATCTCAGACTGACTGTATTTATACTTCTTATTGCTTGAGTTTGCCGTTTATTTGAGTAAGTGGCTCTATATTTCATAGTAAAGCACCATGATGGACTGCAAAATAAACTATAATAAGATCTCTGGGCCTGGAAGCAGATGGTCCACAACCAGGTCTTGGGCCCTGGACTGGTGGTTGGGGATCCCTGCACTACAGAGTTTGTCTACATTTTGAAGCTTTGTCACAATATTCCAAAGACATCTGAAGCACAAATCCACTTTCTTTGTCTCTTCTGTAAGTTTTACATCCAGAATGTTTGCTATGTAAAGTAAATCTCTGCCAAGTTTCTGGTTAGATTTAGTGTCATGTCTTCTTCTAGTTTTGTGACTTTCTGTGTCATTGTCACAGCACCACATTCTGGTCACTAACAGGTATTGCAGCTGTTTCAGAAAATGTTTGTGATTCAAGTGGATGCTCACAAATACTGAGCCTTCTGGTGCGTTTTTGAAATAATCACTGTTTTATCTCTGTGTGGACCAGGCCTTACATCTGATGTTAACTTTATTAAACAAACATGTAAATGTGTTCGTTTGATTGACTGTTATGATACCAGTCTGTCACTTTCTGGTTTAATCTAATATGCTTAATAACAAGCATAGTATAACAACTAAATTGTACTGTAAATGTATTAGTCAAATAATTGAACATGTTACCAGGCATTTTATAGCTGAGAACAATCATATAGTTTGTGATATGTCTTTAAATATAATTATATAAAGACATTTTAGACTTATGCTAATGAAACTCACAATATTACAGATATCAGCGATGCAAAGGAAATATTTGTTTGCAGTTGTAGTGTGAAAAAAGCTGCATGTGACCTGAATTTAAAACCTGAATGTATTGTTATCCAGCACATATTTGAACAATTAAAAGCAGTCATTACTCTTACACAGAGAAGTCATTACAGGACAGGGTCAGGGTGCACCCTCCTCACACACTCATCCTCACACACTCTCGTTAGCAGGACCACTTCATTAACTGTGCTTAAGTGATTCACACTCTCTTAATTAATGTGGCGGGTTTGGAAAGGTGACACGTTTAGAGACACAGTGACATGAGAAGGACACACAGCCATGTGAATGCTCAAATCACTTTTCAATTAGTGGCCAATAGAAAAAAAAGTAATAATTGTTCATTAATGGTCTTAAATGAGTTTGAACTCTGATCGTGTGAAAGAGAAAATGTATTTAGTTTTACAAATTAGCAGGACAAGAGCAGAGGTTATTCTCTTAGCGTTTTTGTGTCCCATCTTTTCATTTTTTTTCCTTGTCAAAATTGTCACTAATTGTGGCTTGTTCGGCTCTACATTTACAGAAGAATAGATTGACACACACAGACAACAAAATATCCAACACATGACATCAGCAGATGAGTTTAAAACATGACGACCCCCAAAAATGTTCGAGGTTTTGCAGCCGACATCACAGCATTCTAAATGTTAGAAGTGAGTGGCAAGAAATGAGAGTCAATGGAAATGACATTTTCTCATCCAGATAAAACAGAAAAAAAAACCACTACAGTCTGAGAACACGTTCACTGAACTGAGAAAATCAGGTAAACAGTGGTAGAAAAGCAGTTAAACGACACGACTTTAGCTTCTCTCACATTTATCACAGACACTAGATCACACACAGTTGAACTTGTAACTTTTTTTCCTTAAAAGATGTTTTTGATTCTGTTTGTTGCAGTTAAAATGTACTAAATCATCAATTGTCATTGTAGCAAACAAGCCATTGTCACGACAACAAAGAAATGCATTGCTTTCCTTGTAATTTTCCCATTTCTCAAACAAAGGTGTCCCAGAACTCAGCTGGGAATTTTGAAATCCAAACACATCAAACCAATGTCGATGAACAGTCCCAAAACAACCTGAAAACTGCATTCTCTTCATAGAGATCAGATATGTTCCCAATCCATCAGTTACAACACAACGCGTTTTTGATGCAACACGTTATTTCCTGAGCACTCTCAACAATCATAAGGCCAATAAGTTAACTTGAGTCTTTGTTTTGATATAAATATGACAATAGAAACTTGATTAAAGAACTACTTTTAAGCTGAACTGATTATAGTAAACTCAAAGAAAATTTTTAACTTAAAACTTTAAAGCAGAAATTGTCTTGTATTTTAACTTACTGTTACTACCAGTGATGAGCATGTCGACAAAGCTACAAAGATTTCACACCACTTTCAATTGTGAAGCTGAAAGAGACTTTTAGACATTGTCAAAAAAATAAAAATGTGCTGAAACTAATATGCTGAACGATTGCATCTGAGCAGACTTGCGCTGGATTTATGACATCGTAATCTAAGTTTTTTTGTTGCTTATTTTGCTTAACCTCAATTATTGAAAGAAGCACTCAGCATCATCACTTTGTTTCATTTCTGTCATTTTGCCTCTAAACAAATTGAAAATCACACTTATTAATCACATCCTCTCTGACCCTGACACTGTAATTCTCACATTTTTCAAACATGGTGCATTCGGAGCAATTTGGAAATGAAAGAAATGTGAAAAATGAAAGCATCTGCCAGAGTGACGGATGAGGAGGCATAACTCTCTGTCGCTCGCACCTATCCACATATTCTTCTGATTTGAGACTGCGTACGTACCAGTGTAATTTATTAGAATCAAAGGTTTACAGGCAGCTTTGGGTGTGAGCCAGCCAGCCCATTAAGAGCATTGTAACAGGGAGAGTGATCAAACAGAACAATGTAATGATGGTTCTGTGAGTGAGAGACAGAGAAGTGATTATCTGAGCTGCTGTTGGTCTGTGGCCACGGTTGAGTTACATGTTCAGTATGAACTAAGAGAGTGTGGATATAAATAGGGTATTACTTTTTGTCCTGAAATGAAGACATTTTGTTTTTCAACCCATAACATAAGTGTATTTTTGCTAAATTAGAATCATTAGCTGCAAAACATATGCATCCATGGGAGATGAAATCTTTATTTTGCTTGATTAGAGCATAAAAGCTCAGGGAGCCCACTAGTGTTGAAGGCAAGGTAATAATTGAATTTATGAAGAAAATAAACACAATTTCCTCTGATCTGAGGTATTTTTGACCAGTTAATACATTTTTTAAATTGTTAAGCTTTGTGTATATGTGTACTTTAATATGCAGTATATATATCTAACTCCAACCTCTGCTCTCTCTCCTCCACCACTCTTCCCTCATCAGAGCTGAGCACAGTCGATAAACTTCATCCTCACACAGCATTTTGTGAACAGAAATACTAAAGACTGAATTTTTTGTCAAGACAAATAGGCTCATGTTTTAAGAGGCTTCTACCACTGCAGTAGTTTTTGTGATTAACAGTGTATAAGTACTGTTCTATAAGGTCAACTTTTTGTCGTCATAACTCAATGAATATGTGTCCTAAAACTGGCTAATAGTGAGTCATAGAACTTTATTTTAGTTTTATAGAGCTGCAATTTGGCGCCCTCACCACGAGATGCCGCCCTAGGCAACATCCTAGTTTGTCTATGCCCGGGGTCGGCCACGGTTCAGACTGTAAACCACTCAGTTGGTGGGGAATTTCTCAAGTTAGTGAATTCACAAATATCAGAATCCATCTGGCTTGCCAGGTTATTATGTTGCATTAATTACCAAAATATTGCTCAGAATAGTAGACTAGTCATTTTCAACCAGTGTGCAGATACTGCCAGATGTGCCTTGAAAAAAAAAAAAAAAATGTCATTTTATAAAGTCATAAAGTGTCATATATGTAACTTAAAATAATATTAATATTAATAATTTAGAGTGTCCTGGATACCATTTTCACAAAGCCATCACAAGACAATCAATCAATCAATCAATCAATCAAAGTTAAAGTGTAATGGACAATATTTCCTACAATAAATAGCCTAACTATGTTTTTCTAAAATGTTTAATTTGGCTCTTTTTGAGTGATGTGCAGCATACAATTTTGAACCGAAACAGTGTGCCGTGACTCAAAAAAGTTTGGGAAACACAATATTATTAAACCACCATGTACACAGTTTAACAGCGAGACCTGGAGACATGAAT
Organism: Mugilogobius chulae; assembly: GCA_038363315.1. Taxonomy (NCBI): domain Eukaryota; kingdom Metazoa; phylum Chordata; class Actinopteri; order Gobiiformes; family Gobiidae; genus Mugilogobius; species Mugilogobius chulae. The sequence continues at coordinate 18,411,932 of CM076411.1, read as the reverse complement.
ATTAATAAACTGCTATAGTGTGCATTCCAGTCTGATCCATTCAAGTCTGGCTGTGCATCTGCTCATGTGCTTCTGATGACACAGGCCAAGATAACAAGAGCTGAGCTGGCACAAGGCATTTTCTCTCACACCATTAAATAAGTTGGTGATGTTTGTCTTAAAGCTACACTCCTCTAAAAATGATCACACACTGACACGATTCTGTCTCATTCTGTGTAGTTTAGTTCATGCAATCAAAAACAACATGCTTTCAGAGGCGATTCAACAGATAGATGACCCTTGTAGAATCCACTTAGCTAAATGCAGCAGGACAGTTAGTGATGCTGCTGCTGCTGCTGCTGCTGCTGGTGGTGATTGTAGCCGGAGCAGAGTGACAGAGAGACTGCTCCATCACCAGAGGACAGGCTGCTCACAGATAGTCCTGCTCCATCACAAGAGGACGGACAGGGTCAGAGGAGGACACTCTATCACTCTCCATCACAATCTGTCCATCCTGGTTTCTGTCTGTTATCAGATCAAAGCTTTCTGCAGGGCTGTTCTTATACTGAAGTCACAATGTAGGGCTAGAAGTCTAAAATGGAAGTAACCAAGAGGGTTTAGCTGATCAACTTTGGTTCAGGCAGGTAGAGAAATCAGGAATGCAATTAGAGTTGATGATAAATGCAGGAGGCGTAACTTTGGTTTTATTTTGGGGGGTCGAAAGGTCATGATGGGGCAAATGATTGTGTTAGGCATCGGCCGGACAAAATATGTTCTAACAGCAGCCTGATATCTGTGTACATCGATATCACATCATCTACGTGCATTGCAAATGTGTGGTTTGTTTTCAGCTACTTTGTCTCATGAGGTTCACAAGTGTGGACATTGCCTGCTAATATTATGCTTGTGTCATTACATGACTGTATTGACCAGGACAACATTAAAAACAGAGGCACAAATACTTTTGCTGCTCATGATTTGAAGTACGTCAGCCTTTACACACATGAGCATAGAGCCTACCACAGATATATACAAGAAAAGTCACAGAAAAACCCGGCCTTATACAAATGAATACACTGTCCCAGCAGTGCTTCATTTGTAAATCAAACATTGTCAGAACTAGAAGTGACTTTGAAACACAGGTGTCTGACAACAAACATACAGCGCACAACAGAGCAAGTGACATAAGCTATGAGCCCAAATAACAGAGAACACACGCTGTGTTGTTACTCACCACAAAGCTGCAGGTCTTGATCCTGCGTGAGACTCAGGGTGCACAGTTTAGTTCAGCACAGTAGTCCACGGAGGTCACAAAACGTGCAGATCCATAATGACAAAATCCAATGTGGTTCGTTTTCTTTCCGAAAAGTAAACTCCATCAGAATTGATAGTTGATTGATAGCTTCCACACGAGCTTTTGTAAAATCCAGTAGGCATTCTGGCATTCTTCAGCAGGTTCAAGGATTATTAAGAACCAAACAAATAGAGTTGTTTTTATATACTGTATATATTAAAAAAATGTTTAAAGTCTTTGATTTAAAACGGGAATATGCTGGAGGGAAGGGAAAGTCCATATCTGGGTAACTAACTTGTCCAGGGGCATTTTTAGTCTGGTTGGTCTTTGGACTGAATGCCTGGGGGACCTCGGCTGGACAGTGGAGACACACGGACTGAGAGCGACAAATACACAACTTAACTAAGTCTAAACTATCCCATTCTAAATAAAGTCCAAAGTTCAGTTAGAAGCAACAATCAATTTTACAAACTGATGTGGACAAAGGAGACAGAACGTTTCAGAAAAAGTGAGGGAGGAGGAGGGTAGAGATTTTAAACTAGAAGCACCGCCCAGGAACCTAGCTGCCAACCAATTAAAACGAGCAGCCATTGGCCCACCACAAACAAAGCCACACCCACAAAGACTGTTACAATTTTCTTCTCTGTCTCTTTAAACTCCAAAAGCTATATTAGCAAGACTGTTTGCTAACAGTCCCGCTTTCCAGACACTGTACATCAGGTGTCATCTCACACACAACGTAGCTGCATCTGATTGGTTAATTTTTCACTGAGCCTTTTCTCCTTTCTGCTCATTTAACACACAACACATACATAGATAACACTTTTATCTCCTCATAATATACGCCCGTGCTTGAAAAAGACAGAATGAGGAGAGAAGGCATTTATTTGGATGAGATGATTGAACGTTTTGTCATTGGAAAAACTGTCTGATTTTTTTTTTCAACCCAGTTATGCCTCATTGGCATCACTTTGTATTTGTGGCTATGCTAGCAAAAGTTTCTATTTTAAAATATTTACTTGAAAGTGCACTGTGTAACTACAAAAATACAGCTAGAGTAACCACTTTTCTATAGAACAAAGGTTATGGGCTTCTAGGCAAATAACAGTTACAATGTTGTGACCATGCATGTCTCTTTAAAGTAAGGAAGCAGATTTTTATTATTTATTTCGTGCAACAAAAAAATCTAAATAACATATATATTATATATTACATAGTATATTTTATTGTGTATTTTGGCCAAATGGTTACACAGCGCACTTTTAAGAAATTTGCTTAGGTTTAGGTTTAGACTTAGGTTGGTTAAATTTGGGATTTGGGAAAGTTATGCTAACCGTGTCATGGCATAACTCCAATGGGGAAAACACGTTGAAAAGCTACCTGATCAGAAATGTATTTATTTGGATTTTTAGCATTTTATTGTTATTGTTAGCAGCAATGCTAGATTCACTTGTCAACTCTTTCAGTGTAAAACCACCCAAGATTAATCAAGGAATCTGCACTTTATGTCATTTTTTTTTCCATTAAAATGTTCTCAAAAAAAACAAATCCTCATTAAAAAGATTTTGACTACAGTATGATATTGTCTTTACAGTAGTGACCAGCAGTTTATTAGGTTATTCCATAATACATTGCTTTGAGTAATATTTATGAACATATTTAACACTGCTTTATTGAAAATATTATGTGCACATGTCACTTCTGAGAGGGTCTCCTTCATGTCTCAAACACACACATTTATGAACCTGACAGAGTACATCCAGACTACAGTCAGCTCTATCATTAGGTCTCCACACCTGGTCACAGCGCATGACTCCGGCCCGTCCTCCGTGTCACCGCTCTGGATCCTCTTTCACTCTGTGTCGTGGGCCTAACCAGACAGAAGAGCCTGACAGATGTATTTATGTAACACTTTTGATAGCTATTGATTCAGGCTGCGGCGGGGCAGTTAAAGAAGCGTGGAAAAATGAGGTTTGGATGTTAGTCGGGGTTGACAGGGGAGATGACGCCTCAGAGAGACAGCAGCTGTGAAATGGGAGGGAAACGAAGAGGTCAGACTGATAAAATGAAATGTGAATGTTCAGAATGAAGTATGTTCTGTGGGAAATGAACTTGTTTTTCTGTAGTTTATATATGTTATATTGAATGAGACTAGAATGAACCTGCTCTATGGTTTTGAAAAGTATTGAATTGAAATTTAGAACAGAACAAAAACAACAATGAAATTTGGTCTTCCCTGCATTATATTATGACTGGGGCTAAGAAAAATGTTAAGTCACTGTGCACCATCAAAGCATAACAATAAAATTACATCTGAAGATCTATCAATTAGCCTGGAATTACTAGAATTAAAGTACTTCCAGTGTATTTTGGCCCATAATGAAAAAAATTGGCCATGGACCAGATCCATGATTTTGGTTGAGCTTAGCAACATTTTCTTTGATTTAACAGGTAAGTTTAGCTACAAGTTACTAACTGTAAATTAGGCTGGTGCTTGAAGTAGATAAGATTTACCTTTAAGCCAAAAATGTCTCTTCAACCAAATTGTGTTATTTACGTTTTAGCTTTTGTAACATATGACCTAAAAAAGACATAAAAACATGCTCATCATCCGTTTTTATATTTTGTCAATATCTACATTTCTTTGGAGACTGGACTGCTTACTGTATGCGCAACATTTAATCCAAATTATGTTCTGTCATTTAAATGGTTAAGACCTTCAGTCTCAGTTCATATTCTAGTCTTATTAAAAGTAAGGTTTATCGTCTTGGTTTGCAAACTTGGTCCCACTGTTGGTTTTGTTTTGGCTTTGTCCTGTTTTTGTATTTGTTTCAGTGAAAATAGTTATGTATTGCAGTTGTTTGTGGATTGTTAACTTTGGTAGTTCGGCCCTCAAACCAGAATGCTCCAACATACACAGCCCACTGGTAAATAGAATTGGATAGCCCTCTTCTATGCTTATTTAGCTAATAGACACATTGCATATGGTTGCCATGACACCAAAAATCAAATCATTTTGTGACGATGAATAAATCATTCTTCAAATAAAACCCAGATCAATGCTGAAGTGCATTTGTAGCTTAATAAATATATGTAAGTCTACTGACTAACTTAGTCTGTTTAACTGCAGAAATCCACATCTGTTGTCAAATCAAGCTTTGACAACCCTGCAAAATGCTGTAGTTTCTTCTTTAGTAGTGTCTGTAGATCTGAGTGTGCAAAAATAATCTGCATCTTCTAAAACTCCAAAGAAGTTTGATAATCACAGCCGCCACTAATAAAATGAATGGCACAGGAAGCTATCTTCACTGCCAAAACAGAGCTACAGAGTTCATACTAGGATAGTGTCACAATAACTGCAGGAGCTTTATTGTAATTGCAAAGAGCAGATATGTAAACACATGCACTTTGTAGCACTTAAAGCCTGTAAGCAAATTTAGACGATCAACAAGAGAGAATAGAAGATCAACAGTAAGCAGTGTGTAGAATAACTATTTTAATGATGCTCTCACTGCTTTAATGTGAAGCTGCCATTATGTATACCATAATAGTTCTTTTATTTTCTTTGTGTCTATGAACTCGGTGAAGCTTTACATGTACATTGAAAGACTTTACTTCAAGGTGAGTAGCTGATTTTACACACAAAACTGAAGCAAGGTCCAACTAGTTTCTGACTATCACAAATCCTCAGCAGAAGAAAATATCTGTACCTTATTTTTTGTCTGCAATTAAACATTAAAAATATATTTAGGTGACAAAATGAGACTAGAGTGACCACTCAAGACAGCCAATCAGAGCACTACATTGGCACTTGAGTAGAAATAAAAATGATTTATTTGAGTCAGACAGTGCAGTGTACACAATCTGTACTTATGCAAATACTTTTAGTGACAAGTTTATCATTTACAACTAAAAAGTCAAGTTTTGTTACCTAGCATGACCAGTTTAACCAGCTTGTCTTTTCTCTGCGTCATTACTAACGATTACTAACGTGTAAAACAAAGATGCGATCACGGAGAGAAGGGTAAACGCTGGCTTATCTACGTGCGTGTTAAAGTCACCTTGGCGTGGCCCGAAGCTGGAGAGGTCGTCAGGAGAGTCGTCTGTGTTCATCCAAGCGTTCTGCTGCAGATTAACACTCTTTATTACCGCCACCAACCAGCGGCCTGACAAATCCTCTTATTTCATTCCACGTTCTCCACACTACCCATTCTCTGCTGGGCTTTAGAGATTCTGAAATGTGACGTACGGAATGTTTCTGTCGTCTGATTGGTCGGTAGTAGACAGCAAATGTGCAGATTAAGAAAGGATGAGATAATTGTTATTGTCATATTGTCACATGGATTCAAGACTATAATGCTTTTTTAATGTCAAGGTAATATACAATAATCTATAAACGTGTCATTTTATTGTCTCTTTGTGTATGAAAGATTACTTAACCTTTATAGAGTTTTTAAATTGTTAATTTTAAAATGTCTGCTTCTGAATAATTGTACAGACAGAGTTATGTTCCAAATGAACACAGACTTGGAGGAGGCTACAGCAATGATTTTTATTTGCTTTACCTGTTGTCTTTGTGCAGTTGAAGAAAACATAAGTCAGTAAATTATCCAGAATTGGCAAAACAATTGAGCTGACACTATTGTGGATTTAGTTTCAGGGCCAGTATGAAGATGTATTTACTCTGACTGAAATCAAATGTCGTGGTTAGAGTTTTGGCTTTTCAATAAGCAGATAGTGGATTTAAACCTGATGACCTTTCTGGTGGAGTTTGCATGTTCACCTCCAAACACATGCATGTATATTGTAGGTTAAATGGCTACTCTGCAAAATTCCTTTAATCCAGACTTGCGTTACTCATTGTGGAGCGTTATTGTCTAGTTTAGGTTAAAACTACAGTTCAGAATATTCATCTAATTTTAGTTGTTTTAGCCAGGTTAGAATAAATTGCTAATAGCATATTTTACTTGTTTCAAGACATTTCTGACTGTTTACAAGATATTTTAGTTACATTTGCTAATCTTTTTAAGCAAGAAAGAAACACCCTGAAACAAGTTAAATAATACAGGTCCAATATAAAACCATCTTAACCAGAAAAAAAAAAAAAAAAAAACGATTTTCAAAACAAGGCAAATGTAGAATTACATTTTTGACAGTTTAGATGATTTTTTTTTTTATTATTTGTCTTGGGTTAAAATATAAATAAGCAGCATCTTTTTTTATATACAAAATATGCTTGCAATAACAACAAATTTCTATATCAATATTGTTGGTCCGGCTCTTTGTCACTATCTGGATTGGAATGTGACCCTTGGGGAAAAATAACTGCCCACCCCTGGTCTAGTGAATGAATGAGACAGTAAATTACTCTATATTTATTATTCATGCGATGAGTCTTCTGCTTAAGGCCCAAAGTTACTGAGACTGGCTTCTGCCATACATGGCCTCAAACGGAAAAAAAGAAGCAGAAAATGTATAAATACATTTGTTCCGTTAAGTCAAAAATGATCTAAATTTCTTGAAAAACATATGCTATGACTATGAGCAGGGTCACCTCTTCACAGATCTGGCCTGTAACTTGCTTTGTTAAGTCAAATGCAAATAAATACGTTTAGAAAAACAATAAAAGCACAACAAGACAAGAAACAGACAACGGCTCATTACTTTTAACTCATCTGTTAAACTGAAAAGCATGTCCCACAGATCAGACTCATGCTTTCCCTCTGTCTCTTTTCCTTCTTTCCCGCTCTCTCTCTTTTCCTTCTCTCTCTCTCTGAACAGTGTGATGAATCTGCAGACAGGGGCTAATAATTGTACTTCAGCCCAAGTGCTCATTTTTCTTGTGTTTGAGAGCTGTGACAGGCAGCCGCTGGTTTCCCACCCCTCTCTTTCTCCTTTCTCTCTCTCTCTCTCTCTTGTACACAACGGGAGGGTGAAATAACTCAGAGGTTTACAAGGTCAGGTCGTCTGGTGGTGAGGACGCGCTGGGGACGAGGAGAAGGACTGACTTCCTCGGAGGTGTCGTTGTACAGGAGGTTCAATAAAAAGGGTAAAGTTATGAGTGGAATGAGAGCTGAGTCTGAGGGGGCTTATAAGTGAACACGCTCGCTCCGTCAGGAAGGAAGCTGCAGATGGTTGTACACGCCCAGCAGGGAGGGCAAAAAGGGATGGTTTTGGTGGTGAGGTTTGGAGGTTCTTTGGAAATGTGAGGGGAAGAAGTATAGATAGTTTGGAAATGTTTATAAATATTCAAAATGTTTTACTGAATGTCAGAGGAGAGAGGCATGTTAGCTACGTTTCAGTCACACAGAGTTATATTATACAGTTGCTATATGCATCTTTATTTCGCCTATCCATGGTTTGGTGTTGGTCTTCATCAAATGAAGTCAGTGCAAATATTTCAAAAAAGTTTGGGTGAGCCATTCCCGTACCTTTTGTTTGTAGCTTCAACGTTAACTCACACAAATGCTAATTAAGTAATCCTTTGGACATGTTTAGCCCAAAGTCTTGTTTAAGTTTTCCCAAAATATAAGTTTATTTGGTTAAGTTTAAGGGTTTGGGAAAGGTATGGAAGCGGCATAACTGCGTTGAGGAGATTAAAGATGCATCTTCTGCGTTCTTTTAACCTTCACATTTGTTTTGAGCATTTCTGTGGCATTAGCATATGGAAATGATTTGATGATGCTTGTGTCTTTGCAGTCAGAAGTTGGAACTCTCAGTTCCTGATGTAGGAAGCACATGACTGTCATGTGTGCTTTACCTTTTTAATGGTTCTGATGCAAGGATTATATAGTGGAAGAACCCAGGAGTTGTTTGAAGGATGGAAAAAAATGCATAATATTATTCTATAAATGGGATGTTTAGTTTGATAGTTTATGGTGTACAGCACAGCTCTAGAGTCACAACACCAGTACAAACTTTACTAGACTTTTGTGTTGTGATCATTGTTCAGTCATATTAGACATATGTATCAGACTTACAGCGCTCACTTCAGTTTTACTCCTTATGTAAATCTTAGCTGGCGTTTCATTCACTGTAGACAGTGAATGTCTTACTTAGACCTGAGATCCAACAGCATGCTCACGACGCATGTGTTTTAACAAATATACAGTTTGAGTTAACTCATTTGTGGCATTGATTGAATAAGTTATCTCTTAGATGTATTTTAGGATGGTTTATCCAGCTGGGTCTCACTGAATAGCTTGTTTATCCTACGCAATGTAAATAGCATGTTATGTGAATGACTGTGTTGTCTATCTTCTGTGTAGTTATGGCATGTAATGCTGCTCTAGTATTTTTCAATGATAGATATTAATCATATTATTATTTATGAATAGAAACAAAATACAAATACTAATGTAATCCTAACCAAAAGTGTGCTTTGATTTGAAATTGTTTGAATAACACTGGAGACTGTGCTTGCTAGGGACACAACCACTCACCCTCAAATGATAGTGACTACTTAACTCATATGACCCCATTGACTCATTTAACTATAATATATATGTGGTCATTCAGAAGACTCAAACTCAAACGAAAAAAAAAAACAATCTTGTTTTAAGCAAGGCACCGTCAAGTGCTGTTCATCCATAGCTTGAGCTAAAATATTTTTTTTAAATCCATTGGAACGCTTCCAAATGAACAAAACATGCACGCTTGTCAAACTAAATGAAAAGTGAATCTTTCCATCCGCGCAGCAGAACAAATGACATTAAAAACCATTCAAACCACCTTTAATTGAGCCGTGCCATGGAGTACTTTATTAAAACGCTGTAATTATAAAGTCTGTGGGGGAAAACGACATCATTTCAATCCGATCTTTGCACAATTCTACATGCTGTATTAACTTCATGCCCAGCCCAGCACAAGCGCACATATTGAAAGAAAATAACATTTCCATTGACGCGCAGCACTTTATGAAAATTGATCAGCAGTTTTTAATCACACTGTCATCCTCTGTGGCCGCGTTCCTCATGGGGGCGGTACCTGTGCCCGGTGCAGCAGTTAAGATGCTAAATTTCCTCTCGCTAGATTGTTATTGAGTAGTCCGAGTCTGCAGAGAAAGCTTTAACCATCGATTGTTTGTGAGCATTAAATATATCCGACTGAAACGGCAACATGGCATTCCCTTCCGTCAATGGAGCGCACAACAAAGCCACAATCAAATCAATTTACTCATAATTATTCCGGCGCAGGCGAGATTTATCACAATGAAAACAATAATGCCAAATGAAACGGTCAATCGTAAACAAATTGGAATGAAATCAGCGGAGGGAGAAATAAGTTGTAATGAAAACGGCCATAATTGAAATATGGGTTGTTTGTTTTGTGCTGCTGTGAGTTGGTTGGTGGGTTTTGGGATTTTTGTTACTCAGCATGACGTCAGTTTTGTGTGATTTTAAAAATGGGCTTTTAAATCTTTTTCTTACTCCAGTGTTAAACATTGAGTAAAGTTGGGTTTGCAACATAAGTCAGTTGAGTCTGACAGCGTAACAATAAAGATGCTGGCACAAAGAGAGGTGAGCACAGGCCTACATAACAGAGTTACTTTAAATCTCCAGAACATTTAAAGGTGGAGTGTCTGATTTTCACACTGTAAACAAGATTTAAGATTTAAATCAACGTTTAAAGTTAGTTACCCCACCTTTAAGATGTTTATTGCTATAAACCAAAAGTGTATTGGTGTGACAAAAGATCAAACACAGTTCATCTGCATTTATGAAGCAGGAAGACTTCACTAAAACTAAAAAATAAATTTAACAATATTAATTTATTTTAAATCTCTGTTTTGGAAAAGCAGGTGCAGTGTAACAGCCTGTTTCCTAACAATAAAAATGTAATTACAAGAGTTGCAACAAAGCAGATGAGTGTCATCGTGAAAAGTCATTGATGCCTTGCAGTTTACCCTTTGCACAGCAAAGTTTTAAAATGACAAATATAGCTCAGTGCAGTGACAACATCCTACTTGATAAAATCAAATCATCATCATTGTAAATTATTTAAGGTAAAATTTCAAAACAGAGATATTTGTTTTTACAGTTGAACTCTTTAACTGTGCAACCATAATCATAATCGTAATAATCGATTTTTCTCTGATAAGATAGTTGTAATAAGCTATAAGCTCATAGCTGACAGTTTCAGCGGCAGGCTTCTGCCTTCGTCTGAGCTGTCAGGTACAGCTTATTGCTCAACTGTATTTTCAGAGAAAAGTCATATAAATAGTAATCAAAGTAGACAGAATGAATTTACCAAGCATAATACTGTATGTGCAACCATAGTTAACACTGTAATATAATGTGTGGCAGATGTGTCTGGTGGTAACACAGAAGGAAATCAACTTTTAAAAGCTGTGTGTACACGGGTTGGCTCTCTCACAAACATTATTTACTTAAAATGAAAATACAACTTTTCAAGCATAGAATACACCTGATTGTTTGCTGTAATAGAATATTGTAATTTATAAGCCACACATTTTTTTCACAAGCTTTTAACTCTTATACAACAGCTTGTACAACAATGTAGCAAAATGATAAATCCTCATAGACTGCAACCTATATGTACTTTATCGTTGTTCTTATTGAAGTCTAGTTGATGCGACTCACATTCAGGTGCACTCAATAGTGTAGAAATTGCAGTAATTTGGTTTATTTTAATTATTACAAGTGCTACGTTTGATCCACAATATACCTTTCTAACACAAAGTGACCTCCATCTTCTGCAAGAATTCTCATCAACTGCAAAGTTTGACCACGTCATCAGTCACATCCGCTCTGAGCTCAGCCTGTGTCCTCTGTCTGAAAAACCCTGAAGAGACACAACAAGACAGGAAGTAGTGACACAAACACTAAACTAGCAACAGCCATTAAACTAATAAAATAATTCACACAAAAAAAAGCATTTTCAGGTGTATTTTTCACATATCAGAACAGAAAACCAGCTCCACACCTCCAAACATCACATTTCTTCCTTTCAGCGGCAGCAGACAGAGAAGGGTGGGTGAAGACTTCCAGGATGAAACCAGAGGGTCAGGAGATCAAGGTCCTGCTGCTGCTCCGAGGAAGTGTAGAGCATTGATTAGCTATCAGATGATTCCGATAAAGCCTGATCAATGGGACTTTGTTTGCGAGCCAGACGGGACCCTCCCCTGTGAACACACCCACTGCAGCAGCTCTGGACAGGGAGAAGGAGAGGGGGGGGGGGGGGTGTCTATCGGCTCCGGGATGAGAGGAAGCCCCGCTCAGACGCCCTGGAGTCAGCTACAGGACAGATATAGGCTTTGGAAAGTTACACTGAGGAAGCTTGGAGTTCTGTTCTTAGTGCAGACTTTTTTAGTTGTGCTGCTTGTTCTAGAGAAAAAGACGGGGTGAAAGGAGGGAGTGAGAGTGCAAAAGAGCATTGTGATTGATGTGACATTATAGTACAACTGATATTGTCCACTACAGTAAGCACACGGTTAGTTTGTGACTTGCTAATTTGCTCAAAGATAAACAAAAAATGACTTGGAATTACTGCTGGGCAACATCATATCGCAAATCATATATCGCGATATAATGTGGAAAAGTCGAAAATCGAGAATATCGTGATGTAACTGCGGTTTTCCTCTTAGAAGTCGGACAGCAATTCTGACTTCTTCCCAATGTTGCCAGTTGTTTTATGACATTTTAAACTATATTTTTTATCGTTAATAATAAAATATATGCTAATTGTATATATTCTTGTCATTATTGGGTATATTTTTATGGTTGAACTTTGCCAAATTGACCATGATTATCAAAATTCACTAGCTAGAACATGCACTTTTGTTCAAACGCTCTAAAAGCTTGAACAAGAGCAATGCAAGCTCAGACTAGAGGCTCTGCAGAAGCTAAAACAGGAATAATGAAAGACATAACGTGGAAGCAGAAACGCTATATATCGTCAATATTATCGTTATCACAAATGCACTTGTCATGTGGGAAGAAAAAAATATTTTGTACAGTTTTTGCGTTTTGATAGTTGCAGCCGTGAAAATGTTGATTTTCGAGTAATTGTGCAGCTGCAATTTAGTTTAATTCACAATTGTTTGATGAATCTTGTTTTGTAAGTCTCTCCTGTTTCACTGTTTCAAATGTCTCTGCTGTTTCTATATCCCTATATCATTGTCACACTCTGGGAATGGGAATATAATCTTAAAATAAAACAAATCTGTCACTACCACTTTTATTATTATTCTTTTGCTGATAAAACTCTTACTTTATCCTAAAATTCTGCCAAAAAATAAATACAGATTTCTGCTTAATCACTGCACACATTTAAAGCTGGCTCGGACTTGTTTGGGCACTGTTCCAAGAGAGAATTTAGAAGGCATGATTTAGGAGCAAATGAAGTGATTAGGATCTCTGTTAGAAAGTGTGAGCGCGAGCAGAAGAGGGAAAGTGCAGTAACGCAAACACACAGATGTGGAGACTCACTATCAGGACAGCTGTTGTTAGCCCTATTTACACTGTTCTTTTCCAGTTTGTCGTCTGATACCTGATATATGAGCATGTTTTAGAAGTTTTATTAAAGGTGCTATACTTGATATACTTTTGCTTTCTTAAACACACATAATTATTTTAAACTTTCTACAGTTTTGCTCACTTACACATTCTAAGTCTCCAATATTCACCACAATGTGTTGTTTTAAGCTGTCAGGAGCAAGACGTGCCGGTATGTTAACAGCAGTTAGCACCATGCTAACAACAGATGGACTTTAGTGACAGGACTTATTATGACATTGTGATGCATTTTCACCCAAAAAGATATATTAACAAGACATTATTTCAAATTATTCTATTGCACAAAAAAAAAAAAAAAAGAAAGAAAAAGCAATATCGCCTTTAACTGTTCTGTCAATTTTCTAGTTGTGATGTTTTCTGCTAAAATTTTTCGCAATTTTTGTTTAATTTTCTCCCTAAGCTAAAACATAATATGTAAAAAAAAAGTCAATATATATAAATACATATATTTGTATGATACTTTGACTCAGTATGACTATGCAGAAAAAATATGTATATTTTTATTCTCATTTACAGGTCTTAGCTCATCATTCGGTTTTTTTTTTTTTTTGGAACAAACTTTTAAAATTTTTCTTGACTGAAATTGATCAAAAATACACGCCAATGTTATTTCAATGTGGTGAAGGCATCGCTAAAATGAAAATGATATAAATCAATTTTTTGTTGTAATACAAAAGGATTTTTTTTTTTAATTTGATATTTCAAGGCAAAGTTCAATGCTAGTTGTAGAAAAAAAGATTGACTCTTGTTATCATTTGGTCTTGTGATGTAACTGAATTCTAAAACATGAAACCAAACTGCTCTGAAAATGCCATCTTGGTTCAGCACCATGGACAGCGATATGAATATTCTTATTATTAATCTTACTCTGTAGTCTCCCAGTATTGTTTTTACCTTTAGCCCTGTTCGCTCTCAGCTCGGAGCCCCAGCAGGCTCCATGTGCTGTTCTCACTGTGTGCATGAGCTGCAGGTGTGTGGTGTGAGAAGAACCGGCGATAAGACACCTGCGCAGTCACATTATCAGCCTGTATCTGCCATCGGAACAAAGCATGGCATCTTTCCCACTCACTGTACAGAGGTCCCGAGTGCACGAGCCTTGACCGGACATGTCCATGACCAAGGAGAGGGGGGGGGGTCAAGACGGGCTGACATGTGACCACAGGAGCAAAAAACTGAAAGAAAAGGGAAATTACACTAACAATTATACTGAGGAACTTATGAGCAAAGCAATACAATTTTGTACTGTGTAATTTTCCACATATTTCCACAGTCACCTCTGCACTGGTCTTTCATGTATGTTATAGGAATGGGAACATTCTGTAGCAGTGAAGCGATATTATTTCTGACTCAAGTTTTTGTAGTGTGTCTGTGTTAAAAAGTGTTCTGTGTGTAAACAAATGTTGTAAGAACGGTAAAAGTAAGAGAAAGTGTTGCTAGTGGTAGATGTTTTTTTGAGTTGCAGTTGAGTGAATTTAATATATAAAGCATATGATCAGACCTTTTGCAATGACTTCAACTCAAATTCATGCTTAATTCAGAATGTCCAGACTGTACATAGGCTACTGCAGCATTATTTTGTGAGTTTTACGTTGGCTCTTTTTATGTCTTTGTTTCTCCTGGCACTAAAATTGTGATGAGTTTTTGAATCTTATGTGGATTTTGCTTGGTTGTAAAACAAACAATTTTAACCAAATATTTGTTTTTTAGCCATTCAGTTGAAAGACAGATTACATGCGGATAAGACAAGACATGAGCGAGGTCTGAACAAAGGTTGATTCAGATTCAAACCAGATCTCAAGAACCAAACAAATCTAATGTAAAACAAAACAAAGACAACAAATCTAAAGTAGGGTCACCCTAAAATGAAAGTACATAAATAAGAAAATATATATTTTTAAATGTTTGGAAAATAGGTTGGGGGGTCAGATTTATCTGGCCCCCGGGCCTTATGTTGAATAGCCCTGGTCGGTTTTATTGAATGTTTATTGCTTTATTTTCTACCATTGATGTTTGCTAAATTAACAATCTTGGGAAGTCCTCAGAGCCATCTGTTGTTGTGATTTTGGGCTATACAAAATGAAATCAATTTGATATCTGCAACATTTAGCTAAATTTACGTGTTATTATCATTTGTCCTATCATAACAACTGTGTCATTTTGGATTTTGACCCATATTTACAAAGTAGTTGCTATGGAACAGTTGTGTAATTTTTACCTCTACATATGTCATGTTTGTTTGGACAAAAGACAATTATAAACCTAATTAGAATTAGCCAAATTGGGTGAAAACAAGCAAATGTTTAGTGAAAACTTAAAATATAATGTATTTGAAATGTAATATAACCTGTCATACACACTTGAAGCTTTCCAATCATTTAGAACATTAGTAAACTTTATTATCTTTTGTATGAGTACAGAACTGACTCCAGCAGTTTATTGAAGTCACCTTTTGATATAGTTGCAGCATTTCCCTCTAACTCTGCTTTGTTTGAAAATGTATAAAAAGTCCAAACACCAAATTGTATAGAAAACCCTTTATTAACCAGCGTCTCCTTTGTGTGTCCACAGATATCACAAGAAGCTCCACCTGCGGCACCCGGACTGCCACAAAGCACAATCCCACTGCAAGCGTCAGGGAGACCCAACCTCCACACTCCATTTAATTTCCACAACAAACGGACACTCTTACCTCTTCTTCACCACGTGTACACAGTCCCATGGCAACAGAGCAAACACAAGCCCCTGTGTGATTTTGTAAATACTGTACAGAGAAGACATAGGGACCTTGCAAAGAGTCGTGAGACAGAATTATGTAAATAGACGTACAAATCATCATATCTTTAGTGTTTATATATCCACCATTAATAATCTTTATTTATTACGTGCTGAGAATCCTTTTTGCATAATACGGCCCATGTGTTTTTCAGAAAATTAGCAAAGTAGGCTAAAGCTAAAAGGGAAGACGTCATAAAAACAGTGCACTAAAATCAAACGTTAGCTTGACAAATCATTTATTTAAAGCAACACTATGTAACTCAGATGTTGATTGTTTATTTCCCCACATACGAGGGTTAGTAGAAAACTTAGAAACGGCTATGCTAATGTCATGTTAGCTTGTCACAGAACGACAACAATAGTTAGCTGTAGTTAAGCTATACGTTAGCACTATGTATGCTAAAGGTAAGTTATAGGCCTCCATTTCAAACTATCTGGTAAATATATTCTTCCCAAGCATGTTTTGCATTGTTTTTTATTTAGTGTAAGTATAAAAAGGCTAATTTTGCAAACTTCAAGTTATTCAAGATTTTTAAAGATGGCTAGCTAGCAGAAATTTCCTCAAGATTGGTCAGCAAGTTTAGTGAAATATGTAAGAATAAATTTACATTATGGAGATGATATTGTGTTTTTATGACAAAAGCTTTTTAACACCTAAAGTGAATTTATGTCACACATTTTGTGTGTTGGATTAAACAATGTGAACTGATAGAAAGAAAAAGCAAACATTCAATTACTCTGTATGAAAAATTGTCACTGGTATTTTAAAATAAGAGTCTATTTGTGCGTTTTCTTCATCTTAAACTCCAACTGTACAAAATTGTACAGTTTAAATGGTAAATAGCTTCAGACACTGAAAATATTTGAAATTGTATTTTAATAAACTGCATTTTTTTATACAGAATTTCTGAACAATGTTTTTATATTCAACTATGAATTGTTTTTTCAGTTCATAGAAACAGTTTTAACAATTAACTTACACAAAAAGCTTTGGTAATAAAAACACAACATAACTTTGAAAACTGCATGTCCATAAAAGTTAAGTAGTGTTGCTTTAAATACAACTAAACAGGAATGAAAGACTGAAAAAAGACAAAAACTATTTCCATCTCCTTTCTCTCCTTATATTCACTGTAAACTAGCACCTCCTTTGTATTCCTTGTATTATAGCGTGTTGCCCACAGATCCGCAGATAAACTACTTTCCCCAGTCTTTTGTTCAGAGGGACAGAAAAACACCCCCCCTTTTCACAGAGAGCGCACCCCTCCAGAGCGCTCCGACACCAGCCTCTCGCTCAGCTCCCACAGGCTGGTCGCGCTCGCCTCGTCCTGGGCCTGCAGAGAGGGCAGGCAGCGGAAACAGTTGTTGAAGTACATGGCTCCCAGGCCCTCCAGCTCCGGGGCCACTGCGCAGTACACTGTGGTGGCTGCTCCTTGTTGCTGCAAATACACAAAACAGAGAAAGAACATAAAGTTAGTGATTCAGGAGATGGAATGATTATGAATTTATGTAATATTTTAGCATTTTAATTGTGCAAACAGGTAATACTTTGCTTAATTCAAACAAAAACTTAAATCAAATCTTACACAGCATAACATTCATAGATAAGGGAGCACTGTGAGACATACATAGGGACGCAAGGAATACAAACCACTGACCAATCACGGAGCGAGGGAACGAGGGACAGCTCAAGCATCAACCGAGCGACAAACAAACTACGAACACATCGAGTAAGGGACCAAGGAACTAGGAAACAAGGGACTACTGACACACCGAGGAGGCAGAGACAAGGAACTACTGCTGACACACGACGGACAAGTGGACTACATACGCTTCTGTCCAGAGAGTTCTCAGAGGACAGACACGAGAGACACGAGCTGTTCCAGGAGCTCCAAGCTGTACATATATTTATATCACAGTATATTTATTTATTTGTCTACTGGACTATAATATGGGACCATGTCAAAGCAGAGGAACGGAATCGTCAGGACAACCATAGCTTTTCAATGTGTCGATGAGTTTTGTGTTTATGGGTTGTCCAAATGTGTGTGTTCTGGGAAATATGTTGCAAAAGTAAGAAACACGTTTAGAAACAGGCTCGCAGAACATTCTTAAAGCAATATCATTAAGCAAAATACAGTTCATTCACTGCATGCTTATTTTGATTTTAACTATTTTAAGATCTATTATTGCATGGACAATTTCTGACTTGTGTCAATACATACAGTCGTTCAAGCTAATTTAGTTGCTAATGGCTGGTCAAAATGATCTCCATTTGCAAATTAATGTTCTTCATTAAAGCTAAATCAGAGTCAGAAATACCTCAAAACTTGGGACAAACAACTAATGAATTAAATAAAACAATAAATGGAAGTTTAATTGATTACTACTGCTAGTGGCAGAAATTGTAATGAACCCTAATCGACAATGCTGACAACATCAAAAATAAAAATATATATACCATAATTCCTGCATTATTAAGCACACCTGAATATACTGTAAGTCGCACCAACTAGATTTTAAAATATATATTATGAAGTACGTATATAAGCCACACTTAAAAGTAAGTCTATGATAATCTATAATTTTGATGCAACATTGCCAAAAGCCGCAAAGTTCAAAGCATGTGAAAAAAGTAGTGGCTAATAGTCAGAAATGATGGTTTATATCAAAATCTTAAAGCGACAACTTATAAACCAAGTAAAAGTCTGTTAATATGAAAGCAAATGTGAAGTAACATCATATTGTAATGGAAATAACCTCAGAATATCACAAAAACTAATTCAAAACATTGAGACAAGAAATAGAATTTTAAATGTATTTTTTAATCAAAAACAGCCTTTCTGCCTGGTTTCTATCAAACCGTTAACATTTAGATATAACAACAGTTTATCATATTCAAATCAAATTATTTTGTTACAATTGGAACTTCAGGGTATTCACTTTATTCTGCCCGCCCACTTTTCTTGACAGTGTACTTCCTGTTAGCTCTGTTAAGGTAACTTAACATGTTAGCTTGTCTGTCTTGTGGTAACTACAGCAAAACCAGAAGTACGCTGCCAAGTCAAGGGGGTGGACGGAATAAGGTGAATAAGAAAAACTGGAAAGAGGAAAAGAACTGAAAAACATTGTGTCAGTAACAGATTTGACAAGTTATTTTTCAGAAGTGATACACCAAAATTAAATTAAATTTAAAGTAAAGAACCAATACCTGATTTTTCCATTTAAAACAACTGTCCACAAATAACCACTGAGCTATTGCTATATGCGCTTCCATTGAGTACTGTTGAAACATTACTTGTCACACTGTGTTTTGCTTAATAGACATTTTTCTATCAAACCACAAAATTAAACAGGTTTTTAAGTTGAAAAAATGTGTTTCTAACTTGCAAAGCCAATGTAATTAACGGGATAATACTCTAATCTTTACACATTTAACTCCACTGGTTTAAATTCCTGTGTTTTCTGTCATTTCACTCCGGACACAACCTGCTCCATTCAACACGGCCGTCCTGTCACGTCGTAATTAGCCCGGATGTTCTCCAGAAAAAGGGAGCAAAATAAACATGTCATATGGAATTACACACATAAGCAGCTCACTCAGACGTAGAGCCAGTGTTCAAAGTGTTCAAAGCTCCTGCCATGGCTTCTCCTCCAATCTGACCCAGGGATTCTGTGCAATGTTGACTGAAGACAGCTGTGCAGCTGCTAATGGAGTAAAAAGGGCAAATATATTAGGATCTTGTGTATAAAACCACTCAGAGTAGGAATCTGTATCTGCATAAGTGATTCATTTATGTGTTTTTTCTGCAATCAGTCCAAATGTCCAAACTAAACAACAGGACCACTGTAATAAGTTTTTCAATTGGATTTTTTTGCAATAAAAGACAACAGTGATAAAATAAAAGCATGCAAAAAAAAAAAAAAAAAAAAAAAAAAATAGGCAAACATTAGCTGAAAATACATTCAAGTATTATATCCTGGACCAAATAATGCAAGCAATGCACAACTACCAGTTAAAATCAAGTACAAAAAAGCATTTTAAATAGTTTTAAGTGCATTGTAAACAGTTTTTTAATCAAGAATTTGAAAGTCTATCATAAATGAAAGTAAAAAGGTCACTGACGTCTGAAGATATTTTTAGATCTAAATGACAAGCTATCCAGACCTAATTTAAGAACATATACAGTGCAAAACTTCTTTAATAGAAATAACACTTTATTTTGTTGACTGGTGAAAAATACAGCCTAGTAAATTTAAAATTACATTTTATTTACTAGGAAAGTCCCACTGTGACATGAATCTCTTTTTCAAAGAAGTTCTGAGAGGCGCCTGTTGTACATATTTTTAGTGCAGCAGTATGGAAATTGGAGAAACCCAGGGAAAACCTACACATTCATGTGCAGAAATTGTACATATAGAAAGACCCTTACTGTCCAGGATTCAAACCAAGGACATTCTTGAGGCAATAGTTTTAACTATATAGTCTAATTTCTAAAATCACGCCAACAGCTTAGAACAAAGTAACTTACTTGTTAAATGTCTTTGTAAGTTTCCAATGGTTACATATGTGTTTTTGGGACATTTGAAGCATGTGTCGGCTTCTCCGCTGCTCCTGCAGCAAATACAGCACTGTAGTTCCCCTCAACCCCTTCCGACCCGAACTACTCTCCTAAAAAAACTGGCACTTTGATTTATTTTTTCTTTAGTTGTATAAAATGTGCTTAGATTGTTTTTGCTGTCTTACTTCAATACTAAAAATGCACAAAAATTAAAAAATAATGTTAAGGTTCGAAATCATAATGTACTGATTTGTGTAATTATACAAGACAGTTTCTTGGTTCTGATTTTACACAAAAATCTCATATGGTGGTTGTAAAGGTTAGCATGGTTTGCAAATTAGACAAGGTATTTCATTTTAACAGAACACATTAAATACTGTATGTTCTATTATGCGTAAACACAACATTCAATACAAGTAGAGTACTAAAATGAATGTTGTTTCTATGCAGTTTTTGTTTAATGCAAAAAGTGAATGGGTCCAGTCACTAATGAAAATCACCAGATTGAAAATGAGTGAAATTACTTTTAGATATGATTGAAAATACAAACTCCAGTTCTGCTAATTGCGACTATTCCACTCCTCATTCAGTCATCAAGTACAAAGCAAAGGGTTCGAAACACTGCTGTAACTGGCAGCCCACATCGACATCCACATCTATACCAGCTCACATGTAAAGCCGACTGAACAGCTTCCCCGAGCAGATGCGATACAAACCCAAAAAGATGCACACCAAATGCAAATACACAGATTTGTGCGAATGTTTACGACGAGTTAAGTTGTGCCAGTAGGAGTCCAGAGCGGTATGTCTAGAAGCATGGCAGATGAGCGCGTTTGAAGTCTGCCGGTGATGAGAGAGAGGCGACATGAAACAAGCTTGTCCCAGCCGCTGTCGGTCTGTCTGTCTCACCTGCCCCGGCGCCGATAACTGCGTGTCAAAGCTCTATCAAAGGCCCCACAAATGCCACGCCAGTGTCTCCGGCCTCTGAGCTTCACAGCACAGGCCATCTTGATGTAGCTAGGGCGGCTCAAATGTTCTGGACCTTCTGAAGATTTGCAAGTCCGCTTGAACCAGGTTTGACTTATAGAGCGGTTTGTTAACGCTTCAAATGATGCGTAAGTGCTTTCAAGCCGGGATCCAGATGCAATATCACTTTCTGTCTTCACTATTAATATCAATTTAGCTTCTCTGCTGGGAAAGTTTTTAAGATGTTTTAATTTTGACTTAGCTTGGTGGAAAAAAAGCTTTAAAAACAAGTACAATATTACTTATTGCTTTTTAAAAGTAGAATTGGTTAAACTGTTGGAATTTCTCAATGTGCAGTATTGCTGACACTAGGGTGTTGAAAAAAATCGATTCTTAAAAGGATCGCGATTCTACCTCCAACGATTCAGGATCGATTCCAAATTCTCCAAAATCGATTTTAAATTACGTCAGTGTTTATGCTGCATCTGCGGTCCGCTGCGTTAAAATAGCTCCTGTATGACATGAGTTACATCGTCAGAAAACTGCTAAAATGTCTGTGTCTGAGTTTAAACACATATAATATCTTCTAATAAACTCTTTGTGCCAAAATTTCAACAAAACTTTGTGTTGGAGCAGCCTCTTTCTCTCTCTCCTTCTCTCCCTCCGCGCGGGAGCGAGGGGAAGGAGGGGGCCGGTGCCGAGCGCACAGACACAGACACACACACAGAGCAGGAGACTTACGTGAGGCAGAAGGGAGAAAGTGGATCGACATTCAGAGTATTTTAGCGCTACTTACATCCATGTGCTCCATGATTTGTCCCGTGTTGTTGTTGTTGTTAGCGGTGGGGAGCAGCTAACGCGCTAACTACAGCCACAATTTGTCTGCATTAAAGGGCCAGTGACCCATTTATTACATTTACTGCTAAATTATTTCTAAAGCATTGAAAAATGTTCTCTTTGACAAATACATAAGTGTAATAATTGCAAGATAGTGATAAATTAGCCCCAACAATATTTTAATCAAGAAAAAACAAAAAAAACCTAAGAAAAAAATTAAAAATGATATTTAAAATAAATTGAGAATCGTTTAGAATCGAAAATCGAGAATCGTTTTGAATCAAAAATCGAGAATCGTTTTTGAATCGAATCGTGACCCCAAGAATCGGAATCGAATCGAATCGCCTGACACTCAAAGATTCACACCCCTAGCTGACACTGGTCAATTTTAGGATTTATTGCTGTATTCTTTGTATTTAAATGAAGGTAGACAACAAAAGAGTCAATAGAAATGATTCCCAGCCCTGCTCCAGCTGCTGATCCGTCTCTGAGGTGCTTTGCCTGGCAGAATCTTATTTTAAAACTAAGTATTTTGTTAGTAACTGTAATTCAATTACAAGTATTTTCTACAAAGCATTACTAACTTACTTACAATGATTATGTAATCAAAGTAACAAAGTGTTTGCAACTTAGCTACACACAATGAATATGTTTTACATAAATACATTATTCCAAAAGAAAAGCTTACAGTATATAACTATACATTCTCTTATCATTTTTAGAAATACAAAAGCTTTTGCATTGCCCTGTATTTGTGACATTGGAAAAGTTTTGGCTCAGTGAATACTATAGTTAGATACTAAGTTTGAGAGTGACGTTATCATTTCCAACCAGGGAGTACAAATTACTAAATTGGGACAAAATTAGTAAATTTATAAGCAAAATTTAATATAATCATCTTTTCCCAGCTTGTAGCCTCCATTTAAAATACAATTTTAAGAGGTTGCAAATCAAATTAGGAAAGAATTCTTGCAGTTTTTTATTACTGACAAGGGAAATCTGTTTATGGAAAGATAGATGAGAGTCAATATTGCAGAAATATTTTTTGCCCAGGTCAGTTTGTAAGAGAAGCACAAATGAAACAGAAGTCTGAGTGAGATCACAGCACATCCACAACAATCTGTGCATGTTCTGAGCATGCAATCGCCCAAGCAACTCCAAATACAACCTTACCAAAATGTACAAGGAAAAGTGTACATAAGGACTTCCAAATGCAAATATACAGTCTGTAATAAGTTTCTTCTGTGTCTTCTTATGTAACTTGTGATTCATTACATTATTGTACTTCTATGCCTCTGATAAACATCAATGGTGTGTTAGACGAAGGCGTTTGAAAATGTACACAAAAGCTATGCGTAACAAGCAATGACAATACAAAAGGTTTATCTATGTGTTATTCAATTAAAAAAGCATTGCAAAAATGGAAGTCAACATTAGCTTAAAGATTCTTGAATTCATTCACAATTTTGTATTACCTGTTTACTGCAATACGTGTTATTAATTATGACGTAACACTGTATGACATACATTTATAGGACACATAATTATGACGTAACACTGCATGACATACAATTGTTTAAGAAGGTAATAAAATAAAAATTTAGATACCCAAAAATGTAACACTGTATGACATATAAGTACACCACCTGACACACAAGCTAAGCAACAACATGCTAAATTATAGAAATAATACCAAAGACATCAATCTAATGTTATATAGTCTTGCTTAAAATTAAAAATGTTTCGTAAGACATTAAGAACTAATGTAACTTTCCTTTTTGCAATGCAGTAAAGCAATATGGCAAACCAAAGGAGAAATGCACACACCTCTAGTTTTCGTCCTGTAATTTTGCAATAATAATGACCCCAGTCTTCCTGTTCAGACTTCTGAGGACCTCACAGAGTCTCATAGAACCGTCCTTGTACAGAATTGCGCAATAATCTGTTGTTTAAAAAGCGTATCAAAAGCAAAAAGGGTTAAAGATTTGTGACGTTGTGTTCTTCTGCTGTGTTCTGTTTTGTGTCTCCATCAGCTCTAGGTTTTTTGACCCTGTGCATGTGACCCTGAACATATGTAACATTCACCTTTGACCCGGTTGTAAATACACCCACTGTAGAGCTGCTGTTTTTGGCCCATCCCTGTATATAAAAAGCATTGTAAATATGGAAAACACCTATGCATGCAAAAAAAGAAAATAGCAATTCTTTCAGGTACTTTTATAACCTCAAGTTCTCATATGGCATGCACTTAAAAAATAATGATATAAAAAGTAGAAAAAAAAAAGGAAAACTAAAAATGACTTGATCATATCGTCAGGCAATCCCCTCTCTTGGACAGTGTTGTAGAGTCGTCCTGTTGTCCCTCCTGTGGGTGGTTCTCCTTTTGCCTGTCCCGTGTTTCTGCGCACCATCCGTGTCAGTGTGCTCAGTTTGTGCAGTGCAGCTCCAGCGAGGGCTGAGGCATGGTGGCAAAGACGGCGGTGCTCATACAGCTCTGCAAAACTGTTTTTCTGTTGAAATCTGTCTATACAAGTCAAACGCAATATTAAAGATTAAATGTTATGATACGGTGCAGTTTTTTTTAGATTATGTTAATCTGACACAACCAATACTTTGGTGTGAAAACATAATTGGGATTTTTTGTTGTTGTTGTTGCTGCTCAATCAAAACATGCCATACAGTATTTGTTTTGTCCAGTTGTAACTCAAACATTAAGATGGTTTCCCATTCTGAACGCCTTCCCCAATCCCAGGGGAGTACAGGTGCAGTTTTGCCTCAGCCCTCTGTCCAGTTGTGGATCCTCACAGTGGGACTCCAAAGGGTTTGTAATTCTGTTTCAGGAATGTTTTTATTTCCACCTGTGATGTTTCAAATAGATGGAGGTGTCTGATTTTTAATCTGTGATGAAGATATTTTACATTTAATAAATAAGCAGTGAAACACATGCCTTCCTGTCTCAGTGTGTTGCCCTCAGCTATGTGGAGCCTCTGAAGCTGACAGCTCAGCTGAGCGTGCCTGGCCCAGCTGTACAGGGAATCCTGGGTAACGCCGTCCCCTCACAGATAAACAAGCTGTCCCTCTATTCAGCCTGACCAGTGGACCAGCAGCAGAGAAGATTAGCTCCTCAAACACTCGGCTCACAGAGCAGTGACACCCACATCATGGTTCAAGTAACCTCTGTCACCCTGGGCCAGGGCCCCTCAGGTCACACTGCAATACACTCTAAACACTGAAGAAGGCAGTGCACATTCTAGACACTGAGCTATCACTGCAGTACACACTCTGAACACTGAGATATAACAACCATGAACACTCTAAACGTGAGCTAACACTGAAATACACACTTTAAACACTGAAAAAGGCAGTGTACACCCCAAAGACTGCGCTATCACCACCATACACACTCTAAAACCTGAGCTAACACCATTAAGCTAACAATGTAATACACTTCAGACACTGAAGAAGGCAGTGAGCACCCTAGACCAGAGGTGTCAAACTGGTGGATATACACCACAGCCATAACACTGAACGGACATATACCACTGCCATAACACCGCAGGACATATACAAATGCCATAACACTGCTGGACACACACCACTGCCATAACACTGCACAACATACACCACTGCTATAACACAGCAGGACATACATCACTGCCATAACACTGTAGGATATACACCACAGCCATAACAGCGCAGGACATATACCACTATCATAACACTGCAGAACATACACCACAACTATAACACTGGCAGAACATACACCACAGCCATAACACTGCAGAACATACACCACTGCCATAACACTGCAGAACATACACCACTGCCATAACACTGCAGAACATACACAAACTGCCGTAACACTGGCAGAACATACACCACTGCTGTAACACTGCAGAACATACACCACTGCCATAACACTGGCAGAACATACACAACTGCCGTAACACTGCAGAACATACACCACTGCTGTAACACTGGCATGACATAAATCACTGCCATTATCTTGCACAACATACAGCACCAATGTAACACTGCAGGACGTACACCACTGGTATATTGCTGCAAGGCATACACCACAGACGTAACACTGCAAGACGTACACTGCTGATGTAACATTGCAGGACATCAACTGCTAATGTAACACTGTAGAACATAGACCACTGACGCAACACATCGGGACATCACTAATGTAAAAGTGTAACGCAAGCACCACTATTGTACTATGGTGAAATGACTAGAGCTGATTATTGTCAGATGTCCCAATAAATTGAACTTCCCAGCATAATCCTCATGTAAACTGTACTAAATTCTCCATTAGTGGGAGAGCTGAGGGCTAATACTGACCCGAGGCAGGCTGTTCCCTGGAGGAGCATTTAGAACAGGATGGACCGCTCCTGCTTTCCATTACGTCATCCATGTCATTTTAAATCTGGGTCCATCTACCTTTTCTTTTCTACATCTTTGTCCTGTGATGGCCCCTTGTCCCTCCAGGCCCATCACTCAACACAGGAGCACGCCCAGAGGCCTTATGGGAAATGGTCATAATAAAGCGTTTTAAAGGTAAGTGAATTTAGACTGCTAGGGGAAACAATATTTATTTCTGTTAAGGCAGCACTGTCACATCTGGATATTCAGATGCTTGTCAAATCAAAACCGTAGGTAAACATTCAGCTTTGATAGGATTGTGGAATCAGTTTGGATGTAGAGTTACTTCCAAGTAATTGTTACAATCCGGGTTTAATGATTTTGTAAGTTGTAAAATTGTAAAAGTGAAATGTGTTTTTATGCTTGTTTGTTGTGGTGATGAGTTTCTATAGCTTTTGGGCCTTTGGTAAAGTACACTGTGGATAACTTTAACAAGATGTGACCTGCAATAAGTCAATTTCATGCGTTGTTATCAGGTTTTCATATGAATATTTCATCACATAAGTTGTTTTTAATTATCTTACTGTTTGTTTATTGAAATGCTGAACCTGTCCCTTCACAGACATGTCTCAATATATAATATACTTCTTGATATCTTTGAAATTATATAATTGAAGTCTAAACCTTCTAGTTGATATCTCTAATTGGTCTTTTCATCCTATCTTTGTCACTTTTCTCTGTAACTGTGACCAACTGTTGTTTTCATCAGTTTTATCAGCTCTATTTACACAGGATTAAGTATGATATGGCCAAATTTAAATCTTGTACATTAAAAAATCTCAATACATCATTGATAGATGCTCAGCACTAGCACTGGTATCAGATTTATTACTTTAAAGGAGACCTCTTGGATTTTTCTCTATATTTAAAAAGAGACTTTGGCATAAGTACAATTATAATTCACATTGTGTTTATTGCAAAACACAAAAATTCCCTAAAACGGCTTAGGAACAGAAATAGGTTTATTGACTTCCTGTTGAAAACTGCAGAACTGGTTGATTGTAAAATTAAATTTTAATAAGCCACAAACTAAAAAATGACTATTGTTGGATGTTGGAAATTGTCTTACATGACAACTTTGAACCCTACATGTTTTACTCAGGATCTTAGTTTAATGCAAAAAGTGGGCGGAGATAGGTGAAGACAGGGATTTTCTGAGGACTCAATCATCAGCTGCAGGACAATTCAAGTTTGCTCAAACATACATGAATCAATCCAAACACAACTTTGGATAAACTAATGACAGAAAACTGTCATCTTCTTTAATAAATGTTGTGAAACATACATTTCCTCTGCTTAGTTAACTTGCTGTTCTTTCTGTTCAAAATATACATCTGGTTTTAAAAAAAGAATCTTGATCGAATCTATGATCATTTTTCAGATGCGTGTTAAACAGAACCAGTCGTAACTCTGTGTGTTTTTTTTACAAGTTGTGTGTACAACTAAAGAGCATGCACACATCACAGGACAATAATTAAGCCATTACTTAAGCATTAATTAAGCTCATGAAAGTCAATTCAGCATTAAATATCTTCTTTAGTTTCTTCAAACGAGCATTCAAGCTGAAGCTGAAGCAGAAAAACTCCTCGAAACTTCTTACCATAACAAATTAAGAGCAGTATCACACAACAATGGTATATACTGTAACACCCAATCCACTCACTAGCCCACTTCATGTTTTTCTATAACCCCGCAGTCCTAATTTCTCTCTGCATCCACAAAGAAAAGAATGGATGAAGTATGTAGGAGTGACAAGTCGACAGCACAAAGGCGTGTACAAATCCCTTCCTGTAGTCGTGTACGCTTTTTTCCCCTTCAAATTTCCCCCCTTTTGTGGCGATAAGATCACCCGCATGTCAGCCATCAAAAGCCTATAGCCGGAGCGCCATTGTTCAAGGTGTTAATGCGCACTCCGCCATACCTTCGCGCTGTATGTTGGCGGAAACAATGGAAAGTGTAAGAAACGATAGCGTAGGACAGTGGGAGGAGGGGAGGAATGGAAGAGGGGAGGGAAAGGTAAAAAAGAGGAGGAGATGTAGAGTCAGGACACAAGCCATCCAAGGGGAAAACGATAGGACTCGGAAGGACTTGCCCAGCCACTGTGAAACTATCTCATTGTGATCTGGCGAGAGGACTTCCGAAGTGATCCGCGCGAGCTAATTATTTTCAGCTAATAAAAGCAACATATGCTAAGACAATAAAAGGCCTTATTGGACACCTATTCATTAAAGGGGGGCAGTAAAAGAGCAGGACACTGGCGACGGGATTAGCTTTTAAAGGGCTTTTCTCTGCCTGGAAATGGGCTTCCTTTAGCATAGTCTGCCGTAAAAGATGTGAATTATACATGAAGAGGTGGCCGGCTTTATTGGGCGTCATCTGCATTTTTCCCATTTTACCTGAGCACTGGACGGTGGCCCAAAGTTGGGAAGGGTAGAGCTTAAAGAGAGGCGCAGTGAGGCACAAAGGAATAGTTCTGAATGTTAACATTTGAGACAGTGTTGTGTAGAGCAGTTTTTCAACCTTTTCGAGTGTGGCCAGGACAGAGGAATATGGCCTTAAAAATGATCGCAAATTAAAGAGAAAATAAGGAAGCTTCATAGGGGGTGTTTCATAATATTTGTAACTAAATCACACATGACTCCATAGACCATGACTCCATAGACCATGTCTCCCTATTGGTACTGAGACCCCTGCAAACACTTACTAGGTGGTACTTGGAGGAGACTTTTTTGACCTGAAACTTGCTAATTTGCCCTATTGGCACTTAAATTGCCCAAAATGACACGGAATAAGAGGCAATCCTATTGAAACACCATATACACAGTTTAGTTTAAGTGAAACTATTCCATTAGGAAACCCATTATTTACTTAAAACCCAAAGTCAGGGGTATAGTGTGAAATTCGGGGGTATTTGGGACAAAAAGGTTTTGAACAAGTGCCATAGACTACACCTTTCAGAACAGAAAGACTAAGGCTAACTTTTAAACAGACTATAATATTTATAATTTTTTAAACTTTACAACCGTGTGCATGTTTGCCTACTTACTTTTGAGGCTTCAAATTATTCGCCGTTATGAGAATTTTTTTAGAGCGATTTTCCTTTTGTGAAAAAAATTACCTTATTAGATGTAGGTGTAACACTGTTAACTCATTTTCATGTCTGATGCATGAATATACAGTACATGTGCTGGAGGATAAATAATTTTATCTATTTTTTAAAAAAAAAAAAAATGTAATGCTTTTATGTACAATTTACTGACCATAAGAAATATATAATGCAGCATTATGTGAAAAAGCGTCATGAAACTGGAACTAAATAAAAGAAGTAGTTCAGGAGTGAATATTGATTGTTATTGGCTGGCCTCTCCAGTTTCACTTTGTTGTTTGTAAAAACTGATCATATTTGCAACCAAAACAAAGACATGTCTATATTAACCATGTGTCAAAAAACTTGAAAGGAAGTTGTCAGATTTAAAACCTAAATGGTGTTTGCAGTGTAAAATCAACTACCCTACTATAAAAAGCACAGGGCACAGACATGGCTTATAAAGACCACAGGAGAGTAGGTATTGGTTGCAGGTGAGAGGACTTACTGTGGGTG
Organism: Mugilogobius chulae; assembly: GCA_038363315.1. Classification (NCBI taxonomy): domain Eukaryota; kingdom Metazoa; phylum Chordata; class Actinopteri; order Gobiiformes; family Gobiidae; genus Mugilogobius; species Mugilogobius chulae. The sequence goes on along the minus strand of CM076411.1, from coordinate 18,381,953 downwards.
TAATAAAAAAAGTTTGTACAAAGTGGGTTATTTTCTACATTAAGAGTCACTGTCACAAGGTAACGAAAGCAGGCTATGTAAAGGTCCTCATGCAACAATCTGGAACCTTACAATGATATCTGACAAAAGTCATAACAGAGTGCACTGCCTCACAGATAGGATGAGTGACGACAAATGAACTTGAACATTGGGCTAGTGTGCAGAAGGCTGTAGACTTCTGCACACTAGTGTATTGGTCAAATATAATCGATGGATTATTTAGCCTATTTGATTGTTTATTCATTTTTTTTCCTTTTTGTTTATTTTCTTGAATTGTACTTTATTTGTTGGAATTCACAGTCAAGTGTGGCTTTATAACCTGCCTAAAAGTCACTGTGTGAGTGAAAAACATCCTGAAGCTATTGTTTTTTGAAGTATTTCTCTGCAACCAAACATCACATTTAGTTTAGTTATAATGACAAGCCAAGTCTTTGTAATTGAAATTTGCCATTGTCAGTTTTGATTACAATTACAAACTAGTCCTGGTGGGTACTTCTTCACCAAAAAAAAACCCAACTCCCAAATTCCCGGTTTAAGGAGAAAGACTCAAATGTAAAGTTACACATCGCTAACGACAAGCATTCAGGCGCAGTAAGATAAGGAGATAATTCACAAAAGTTGGTTAAGTTGGTACCACCTGGTGCAGAGCGCGCTGACTAGCGGCTGACAGTTTGACACGCTCCAGTCATTATTCCATATGGTCAATGTACTATAAGTGTCAGTGTTTCTATTATGAGCCGAGCCGCGCTGTCCGTGTGATGAGCTGGTGTAATAGGGCCACCTCCTCAGTGACGCTCCAGCTAATTGGTCTCCCGCGGCAACCTGACATATCCCCGCACAGACAGAGGGTGAATCGCAGACTTGGAGGCTGCACTCTGAAGGACCGCACTCACGTGTCTGAATATGAGTGGATGTCTTTTCTGAAATGTTTTGTAGAATGGAAAATTTAAATGTTTGGCTCTTTTTTGGAACAGTTTGGATGTTCAAAAACTTTTAATCTGATGAATACTTCGAAAGGGAATAGGTGAAGAACACAATTTTTCCACGAAGTAAAAAAAAAGAATCTCCCTAAAAGTCTGTTCTTGAATTTAAAAAAGCTTGATTTTCAAAAAACCTAAAAATAGACTTAATGTCAAAGTATTTATTTGGGGGAAATAGACATATTAAAAAATAAATAAACTGTGTTTTCCAACAAAAAGTATACAATAAATGCAGCCTTTTGTGAAAAAAATAGCCTACAGAGTACTCTCTGAATCGGAAAATAAAGAATTTGAGTTTAATCAGGAGCAGAATGCAGTGTTCTGATTGGCTGAGCTTGGGTGGTCCACTTCAGTTTCACTTTAAAAAAGAAAAAAAGAAGGTTTTAAGTCAAAATTACAACCTAAACTTAAATAAATATTGATATTAATAATGTGTTTAAAGATTTATGAGAGGAAGTTGTCAGATTTAAAACCTAAATTGTGTTTGCAGTGTAAAAATCACCTACCCCACCTTTGTCCTGTCAACAAAGTTGTATGTTATATAGTTCTGTTTGCTCACATTTGTATGGCAAAAATCAAGTACAGCATATTTATGTGAAAATACTGGAGTACCAGTACTAAATGGTCTTTATTTATAGTTCTTTCCCACCTTTTAAGGCACATAAAGCTCTTTACACATAAAAACTCACCAACCAGTGTATGCCGACACTGGGGGAAGGTGTCTCGGTCTTGTTTAGATCATGGACGCATTCAGAAAGTTTGGCTGCACGTACATCTTGATCGAGAACTATGCTGGTTTTCAGTCAATGAAGCAACTGAATCTACAATAACTCAAAGACCTAACAGTGCTGCCTCCGTGTCTGCAGATTCACACACTACTCACAGCACCACACTCAGACACACAGCAGCACACAGAGGAGCAGAGTGAAGGTGTTTCAGCCCTGTACACCACACTAACACCGCTGGATTCATGCACAGGCAGCCCGCAGAGCACATCACCAAATTAACTCATTATCACACGCCGCACTCCCAGTGACGAATGACATCCACGGCACCGCACCCGCTAAAATACTGCGAAAAAAAGTCCAAAAAGACGAGGGAGAGGAGTGTAAAAAGGCAAAAGCAGGACAGGAATGCAACAAGCCTGTTCAAGCAGAGATGGGACAGCAACAAGAAGCAGAAGGGAGGAACTGGTACATTTAAGTGGTACAGTTGTATGGTTAACGGTGCTAAAGTTTTGAAAGATCTTTGTTGACTTGGAAACAAAAATACAGCTGCAAAAAGACATAAAAAATGTTGCATTGTTGAATGAAAAGAGAAGTGAGTCAAATGCTGCTGTTAAGCTTATCTGGTGTTTTAAAAAAGAGTCTATAGCCAGTTTGCAATATTCGGTTGTTTTTGATCTATGTTAGAGTTGCAAAGAACAAAATATAAATATGTGTTAGTTTGTAAGAAAAAAGATGATGTCCTCTTAAAGTAAAACTGTTCTTTCTTTTGGACATCGCTACCCACCTCAATCTGCTTTTTCGTTTTCCACTTATGTTCAGCATTTAGGAAAAAAATCCTGTATAACATGTTTCTAAAATGACCAACTAAATGGGTATAGTAAATTTGGAACCATTGCGGGCAGATAATGGCTAAAACTGTACAGCTCTTTTCACATTTATCTGTATAGTCCATAGGGACATTTCTCCTCTGTCAAGACCAGAGTGATCATAGCAGTGTCCCTCCAAAAATCATTTAAATCTGGAGGAAAGAATATGGTCATGGGGTAAGGCAGTCACTCAGGAGAGATAATACAAACTTCATCAAGTCAGATTCACTACTTGATTATGTTGATTTATCTAAATATTGTGTATTATTTATAACGGTGATCTTACATGTGGACTGTGTGAATCATAGTTAAATATGTGGCTGTGTGTACCACTTTGTGCAGGGCAAATTTATGTTGTAAAAATCTAAATTTTATTGTTGGAATGTGGAGTGGGCAGGGGTTTAAATCAAACTAGGCTAGTTATCAGGTTTTCCTCACCTCCATGTAAACGCCCTGACCAAGGTTAAGGTTAGGGTAAGGGTTCATGAAATAAATGTAAGTGAATGTAATGTCCCAATGAAATATGAAAAAACAGCACTGACTCAGGTGTTCATGAGTCATGCTTTATAGCTGAATAAACACACCAAGTCTCAAGAGTGGACCTCTGTGCCTAAAGTCTGTGTGATGTGTTTAATAAAGCTTCAGAATGAATGAGTCAAATATCATGTCCACATCCAGTCACAGTCTCAGGTGAGCATCTATACTGTATAAACTGAAGTCTGAACCAAACTTACTAATGAATAACTTGTGTAGTGGTAGGTATGGGGGAAGCAAACAAGAAACTATGACTGACTGCTAAACTAAGATGTTCCTCAACATGACTCATGTGTCTGACTTCAATCTAGTTCTTGAGTCTCCAAAAGGCAGACTGAGAACAGATCCAATCCATTCTATTTGGATTGGCCCACAACCCCCCAAACTGTAATGCTGTAGAAACTATTTCTTAGACCTGAAGTAATTCTAATTTAGATCTACTGTAGCCTGATAATCCAAGTATGAGTTAATCCGGTTAGTTTGTTTAGTCTGGTTTTGTCCTAGATCCGCAATGAGCTGCAGTAGTTCAGTCTGTTTCTGATTAACACTGGGTTAATCTTGCTTTAATCCTGTTTTATTTGTTGTGGCAGAACAATAGTTTAGTTTCACTAATTGATGAAATGCCCTACTGTGAGTTGTTTGTGGATATGACAAAAAAAAAAATTCTAGATCTATAGTCGGAATCTCAAAAACCTGCTCTAGTCAATATGTTTTTGTGCTAACTTTTAAGTATACATTTTAAAATCTCATTAATCACTGAGAATTATTTTTTGCATAATATTGGGCATTAACTCTTTAAAAAATAGCTATCAGCATATCATGAGGTATTGTTGGAAGTAGTAGCATTGAAAAGCGTCCAATGACACACTTTACTGAGAACTTCTAACCACCTTCAAGAACAGCTACACTCTTAACCTCGTCCTGACCCAAGCAGAACTGTTCCACTGCGAGGTAAAAGGTAAAAAGTAGTCCCTTCTCCTCATTTATCTCATCATGTGAAGCCCATTCTCCTCACCGTCCCTCCCCCGCGCTGGAGGTCGACACGGGGATGTTCTGTTTTAAATAAGAAGGCAGCGCTGGCCCATTAAACTCTGATCGTAATGATATTAATTTGGCAGGAACGTGTCATTTTCACAGGAGAGCAACTAAGCTGGTGTGCCATTACCACACACAAGCATGCGAGCCCGACACTCCCAGGACCACGTCACAGCAGAGCAGCTAGCAGTAACATTATGAGAGAGTCGTCGGGACCGGCTAATGGCATAGATTAGTGTGCCCTTGGTCACAATGGCTACAATGGAGTGAGGGAGCCTACATCAATGTCTTCCCCTCTTCCTCACCCCCTTCTCGGCTCCTGACCTGCACTTCGGAGCTCGCTAACAGCCGTGTGCTTAGTGTGGACCAGCTCATGCAGACAGAGAGAGTAAAAGGAGCTGGAAATCAAGGAATCATGTTAGTATTCAGGAGAGGAATGCTATTTTTCTGTGTATGGATTGTTGTTAATGAGTAGCTAATTAGCGCAGAGGGATTGGCTAATCTATAGTGAGATAAAAATCAGATGGAGTGAAAACTCTGCTTAGGGTACTGGGAGTTAGACACTGGGATTCTTACCCAAGTAAGGTATGAGGAGAAATAGCTCAAATGATCATCAGTCAAGTCTCTATTCTTAAGGTCTGGGTCAAAGAGACCCAAGAGCCCAAGAAAAAAAGACTCCTTAAAAAGCAAATGGAGTTAAAAGGAAGGTTGATTAAATTCCAAGTTTTTAAGTTTACAATAGCTTAGCCACGTTTATGCTAATATCTCCACACTGCATTGAAAACACAATATTTTTGGTCTTGCATGAGTGAATGAATCTGATCAGTTTTTGTGTTTTGTGATTGTTTATTTATGTTTTTCTCACTAAGCATTTTGGAAGACACATTGAGTAAGAGTACTTTGGAAGGTAATATCCACTTTGCAATCCTTAAATGGGCCTTACAATTCAAAAATTGACACTTTTGAATTGTACTGACCTACCCTAAAGCAAAGTATAAACCTGTTTATACTTTGATCTATTGTTTTAAGCATGGATCATGACAATGTCTGAAAGCCAAGTGGGTTAAATGAGCTTCCTCAGCAGAGTGGCTGAGTGGTTAGAGATAGGCTAAGGAGCTCTGTAGCTCAGTAGGTACTTGGACTAGAGCTGCTGTTCCTCTACATGAAGAGGAGCCAGATAAGGATTGGGCAGCTGTTCTAGAAGCTATGGAAACATTTCCCAGGGAGGTGTTCATCCCAGAAGGTGGGGGCTTTGGAGCAGACCTGACACAAGAGCATGGATTATGGGAGTGCTTCTGGATACTTAGAGCGACTGGAGGAAGTGTATGTGAGAGGTAATGCTGCTGCTGTACTCAGACTGCTGCCTCTACCACTTGTGTGGGTCTTGTTTTAAATAGGCTGAAGGCCTGAAAGTGAGGAACAACTAAAGCAAACCCAAACATGTCTGACCTGTCAGTGCAGCCCCCTGTCTGAGTCAGACAGTGTGTTCAGAGCAGAGGCTTGTGCTGATGTATTTACCTCTCTGTGGGTACATGTATGTGTGTGTGCACACCTGTATGTGTGTGTTTGTGGGGCCCAGCCTGACCCCATCTCACACTCCTGACCGCTTCAATGCAGGCTGCATAAATTAGCACTGATGCTCGGCGATGTAATTATGCTGCTGTCAGGACAACCCCTCCACTCAAATTCATTTTAATACAGTTGGTCTCCAAGGTTACCGCCCGGGGGTCACCTTCTGTGTCAGCGCCTATGGATCTCACCATGAACAGTCTGAGAGTCTGCTCTGAAGAGGCTCTGAACATACGGCCACCTGAGCACAGAACAGAGACAAACAGGATCTCACTGAGACTGAGGCTGAGGGCTGGATGGCTGGGGACAGAGGCAGGCCTGAGACTGAGGCTGGGGACAGAGGCAGGCCTGAGACTATGACAGGGAACACTGGCCACTGTGCTGACCCAATAGTCCCTTCTATATTCTGGTTGAATGCAGAAGGGTTCCAAATCAGATAGCGGAATACCAGGTTTTATAAAGTTTTACATTATAATAAATTTCAGGGAGAAATTAGAGGACAAAGATAAGCTCAAGGAGACACAGGGAGAACATGCAACAATCAGTGTTAACCACAGACACTGCCAACTACAAGCAAAATATAACACAAAGAAAAATAGATTGAGAGGTACCAAAGCATGTTAGTGGGCCAAGAGGACACAAATGAGCAGATCAGGGAGTAGAAGGGCAAAAACAGGGCTAGAAGTAGTGGTAGTGGAGACGAAACTGTACACTGTGAGATTAAAGAAGGGGACAGAGGTTGGAGGGACAAGGAGAGGCCGAGGCAGACTCTCCGTGGGCAGATGGTGCGCTGTATTCTCATTTGTCCTGCTGCTAACACTACCTCCAGGGCACAGCTCGGCACACAACACGCTACTCGCAATTAACCACTATCAGCCACAAGACACAGAGGGAGGGTCCGCGGGCACTGCCAGAGTTTAGCACAGCAAACTGCTACGTAATGCTTGATCCTTCTATAGTTATGTGATGTTTTTGAGAGATCATAACTGGATGAGTCTATGCAATACCATTAATAATAGAATAAACAATATAGATAGAAAAGAATAGATTTAAAGAATATACAAAAAGTTTACAAGACGAGTTCCTGAATTACTACTGCAATGCTTTCTCAAGGATAGAAATCTACAAACTTTTGATAGAGAACTAGTCTCCAAACATCACAAATGTTGAAAACACAAGGATAGCACAAAGAAGGTCTTTCCATGGTTGGGGTCCATTTCAGGCACACACACACATTCTGCTGCTCATCAGACATACAGACAATGATGAGGGTTGGGTTCAGACAGTCCATGGGTCTCCTCGAGCTGGAAAGAATTACAGCTCAACACTGGTCTGTTTTGGCAACTGATGACCACTCGTAATTAAGAGTTAGAAAGCATAATGTGCTTAACTGTGTTGTACTGAAAATTAAGTTATGTGAAGTTGTCCTTTTTATCTTTCAAGGTGCACTATGTATCTTTCTGGAGGTGAAAAGTCAACTTCACAATTCAATACAAATAGGAAGATAAAATCATGTTTTAGAACATTTTTATTGGGGTGAAATGTTTTCTGTCATAATGTGAAAAATTTAGTTAAATGAGCTGCTTTTCCATGGAAATAAACTGGAAAAAAGCCCTCTTCTTGACCAAACAATAGTTCTGTGGTCATGCAAGCTCGCTTAAGGTAAAGTCACATTTTTTTTTTTATTTATTTAGTGTCACAAAGACATCTAAACTAGAAAAACCTGCTTATATTTAAGTGTACTTTTTGACCAAAAAGTTACACGATGTGCCTTTAAGCAGTCCCCAAATCAGGAAAAACGCTGTCTCAGAGATTGCAGGCTTGTTTGGGTAAGTCAGGTGTTCTGATACAGCTTGGAACATTTAATTGAAATCTTGAAAGTTAGTTTCTTTCAGTTCTAGAAAAAAAAATTATAATAATCTTTTGTGTATGTGTAAAGGCTTTTATAACAGTGCTGCAGACCATTTTAGTCCATGTCACCCCTAAAAAAGAGATGTTGATCTCATATAAAGGTTAAAAAATGAGCACATACAAAAAAAGGTCAAACAAACATGTTATGAAGTGAGCATACAGAGCAAGCATTTTAAAGCCCAAAGATGGCCCCAGTAGCCCTTCTACGGAGCTGAACCCTCTCACAGTGCAGTCTTGCCGTGTGGCCGGGGTGACTTTGACTGCCGGGGTAATAGTTACGGCAGCACGCTTTGTTAGCTGCAGGTAATTTATGGTTGAACTGGCCTGATAGTGCGATACGATCGAATGCTCCGAGTGTCTTCACCCACGGCCCAAAGACACACAGGAGGACTGGACGGAGATGGGAGGGGAAGATGCATAGGCCACTTGAACTGTTGCTAGATTTTCAGAGGAGCGATGGAGAAAAATAATCAAGCCCCAATGACAAAACATAGTAGGGAATGAGTAATACGGGAAAGAGTTGCAGAGCAGTTAAGTTCACAGCATCTCTCTCTCAGAATTAGATTGCATTAAGGAGTGACAGTCCATTCATCTGGGCCACACCAAGACGGAACATTTAGTTAATTGAATGATTAATAAATTCAGCTCAGTCACACTATTTCACTCTGTGGGCTTTGGATAAAAATGTCTGCCAAACGGAATACATCATATATCACGGCTTTGAAATTCCCCGCCTTGCATCCAGCACAAGTCACAACTATGGTGGTTCTGTTAATTATTACATGCTGGGGCCTGAAAAGTAAAAACTGAAAATATCACCTGCATATGGTTCTGAAAGGTAAATTATGGTATTTTTTTGCAAACAATCTCTTATTCATCCCTCTTCTGGGCAAAGTGGACACTCACTTTGTGCCGGCTGAAACAAAAAAAGTTCAATAACTAACTTTGGGATTTTACACTGGTACTAATGTTTGGCTTTGTGGACACAAAAGCAAAAAGTTGTTGGTATCCTAACAGGATGCATCTAAAAAGGAATGTTCATAGCTTAAGGCTGCTAAGCAAGGCCAGAGGACACAATAACTGCACCTGTGGGAGCCCTTTGAGTTGTTGGGGAAAAGCACACCAACTGAGCTGTTATGGCCCGAAAACAGAAAATCTTCTGTGTTTAGTTTGCATATTCTCTCCATAACACCTGCAGAAAAAAGTGAGCTAAACCAAACACATATCTGTTGGATTGATAAAATTCATCTGAATATCGTCATCAGATATTTTGGCAATGTAGCACAGCCAGTTGAAAATCATCTAGAAAAGATTCTGAAGAAAGAAGCTTTTTGTGTGAAGAAATATTGAAACAAGCCCAATTTCCGCATGCATAAACATTTCCCAATTTCTCGAACATAGTCCATACTGTATCTAGATAGGTAGGTACTCCTGAGATACAGTAATTCAAGACTGACACATAACAGGGCCACAGATTCTTCCTCCTGAGACATTGTCCAAAAGTAAAGGGTTGAACAAACAAAGCAAACCCTTTTTATATAAAAATACATATCACTGCCAATCCATGCAATTTAGCTTGATCAGGTATATCCAGGTTGTGCCTTTAATTGACGTAAAGACTAGTTTACTGGTTAATGCTGATCCATGTTGGAAATTTTCTTCAAACAACATAGACAAACAACAGCAACAACAAAAATTGCCAGTAATTTTTTTATGTTTTGAGGAAAAAAAGCTTCAATCCTTGTACTAGTATCAGCCGACATCGAGTATCGCCTAAAGTATTGAAATCAGTATGGAATGGAAAAGGTGGATCAGTGCATTCCTATAGAAACCACAATATTTTAATGTCCTACAGTGTTTGTCACCACAAAAAAAAACAAAAAAATCACCATACTTTTTACTTAATCCATTCCAAGCAAGAGTTCCAATTCAAATTCCAACCATGCTCTTTGGAGTTTCATCATCCGGCTGCAGAAGTTTAGTTGCTGGCTCATCATTAGAACATCCTTCAAACTACAGCATCATCTTAAGAAACCACTGGAGATCTGGTTCTCTTTCGTAACTCCGACAAGCACCAGCGCTCCGCCATCCAACCCAATCCCATCTGCGTCTCTCATCCCAGAAGGCGTGACCACATTCTCACTCGCCTCCGTCCACAATTTAGGCTGACAGGTCCTGACTTGCGCTAACCTTTTATCTGGTACCTTCAAACGGAATGAGCAGGCTTTCATAAGGGCCTTGAGTGGCAGGAGCGGAGACAGCGCTGTGATGTGGACAGTCATTTTGTCCTGTTTAAATATACACTAATGGAGCGTAAGAAGCACGTCAGAGAGACAGCTGAGAATGGGAGAAGACAAAATAAAAATCCAAATGATCAGATGTGAGAGAGAGCAGAGATTACATCAGATGACGAGATGAACCAAAGGGCAGTCGAGAGGTACTGAGTGTGACTTGAAATTGTGAAGAAATTACAAGGAAAAGTTGGGTTTTTCTTATTTTGAAATGTTTAGAATTTTTTAAGTGCAGCAATGACAACTTAAAAGTTAACCCTTTGGCATCAGAACGTTTTCTCCACTTTATAACTTTATAAAATGTATTTATATACGATAGAAACTACAGCTGGATCTCGCCCAATGCAGAACTCATCCAGGTCTAAATTAATAATATTTAGGCCTGCAACTTACGATTATTATGGTATCCTCTGATTATTGTTTCGATAAATCAATTAGTTGCATAGAGTAAGGGACGATAAACTTTGACATTCACTGAGGCGATGTCTCTTGAGGACGTCAAGGAGATCTAGATTTAGGGTGTCAAAAGAATCAAAAATCGATTTCTAATAGCTGAACTAACACAAAAACTGGTATCAAACAATATTCTAAAAAAAAAAAAAAAAACAAAAAAAAAACATTAACTGGACAAAAAAAATTCAAATTTTCTGTGGAGTTTTAGAATCATCTTGACCTCAATCAAAACTAGTTTAAAACCAAAATGTATCTAAAATCTACAGAAGAGACACAGAAAGTGGATTTATAATGCAGATGTCTTTGGAATATCGTGCTTCAAAACAGATTTAATGAAGATTGTGGTTGATTTATTAAAGTTTTCCCTGTCTTGTGTGGTTTACAGTGCAATGAGATGCAGATTTTCACAGTGGACATCATATAAAGATCAGTACATTCTGCATATGAGATGTGACTCTGGGGCAGTGATCATCATCATACAAATTTTCATGGAAATCTTTTCATTCTGGGGCCTGGTTTCAGAGAGATTCATTTTCAGTGTCCTGAAACTTCTGCTTTGTGTGGATGATGTGTGCTTTAGATCAAATATTTGTTGTGAAACACCTGAGCTTGGCTTCGTGTGGACAAGGTCTGAGTCTTGGTTGATTGACTCTAGTAATCAGTGAAAGTAAACTCGTACAAAAGGAAAAAAAAAAAAAAACATCTAGTTTTAATCCCAGATTGTCTGAGTTGATTGTAAAAAGGGTTTTAACTTTCTTTTATTATTTTCCAGAAGCTTGATTGTTAATTTTCATCAAACACGTTTGGGTCCTCAACTTCATAAGCATGTAAAATATAAATTCAACACATTGTATGTTTGCAATTTCTTGCAAAATAAAATATTTTTCCTGTTACTCAATGGATCCATTTTGACATAATAAACACAAATGATGTCGGCTATGCTACTGAACACATTTAAATTTGAGGTTTAAAATTGCATTAAAAAGCAACTTACTTACTGAATAAACCATAAACCCTGAATAATGAAGTTTCACAAATGAGAAACACCTTTAAAACCATCTCTAACATAAACCCTTCCTGAACAAACAAGTGATTACACCAACTCTATCACACAAACTCCTTTCAGAATTAGCATTGTACCACTGACTCCACACTATTCCCTTTAGCGCAAAGGTGCTGATTGATATATCAAAGATGAACCGATTTCCCCTCGAGCCACAACACTCCAATTTCCACGTTACATTAGCACACCAAACACTAGCAAACACACTCACACGCAGAGCTTATAGACGCAGCAGGCCGTCTTTGGGATAGATGGCACCTGCATACGAGAGAAGGGGCACACAAATAGGATTGGAGAGAGAGAACGCAGGTGGGGGAGGGTGAAAGGGACTATATGTTGCGGGACGGGGCCGGAGTCCATAAATAGGATTGTGTAGGAGGCAGGGCGAGCTAAATAGGATTGTAATGTACAGCAAAGGATGTTGAAATAGGATACAGGAGTCATAGCGGTGTTAGCACAAGTCCCAGTAGTGAAGGGGGTCTTTGAGCCTGTATGCAAGTGTGCGTGTGGACTGGACGGAAAGGCCATTAACGTAGGGGCTAATCTTGAAGCAGCTGTCTCCTCAGGCGCTGTATGACCTCCACGGAAAAGGTTCACCCCGGGTTTGTGTCACCAACCCAATTCTTCTTGTATCAACTCTGGTTCTTACCAAGGTCTGCCTTCAGAGACTTCAGAGACCTTCAGAGACCGCTCCATAACACAAAAGTATGAGCTATTTGTCTTCACCGGACTCAACCTCTTTAAACATTCAAAACAACTGGTTCTCCTGTGTTGGGGGAGCGTTGTATTGAAGAATGACAAAAAAAAAGGGGGGGAAACGATATATGGATGGATTAGACAAATACTGAAGAATTGTATGTCAACCAAATATAAGTAAGAGTGATCCAATCTAATTCCTTGATCTACTCTACAACTAACTGGATGGTGGCAACTTTAACTTTTCCGTAACAACCACCACCACCAGTGTGCCTGCTGAGCTCCATTTTACTTGTAATTATGATGACAATGTATCCACCACAAGTCTGATGGAAAAAGGATGGAAGTCAAAAGAAGAGCAAAAATATCATTCAAAATGTGTCAGGCAGCCACTAAGTCTCAGACTTTTAAAAATTACACAAATCTAGCTGTGTTTCAGCAACTTTATTTTTATGGACTTTACAAGTGAACTCTTAACAAACTTCAAATTGTACAAAACTCTTTGCCAGGGTTTTAACAGGACAATCTAGAATGTTCCACATGAATCTCCTTTTTATTACCATTCCTCCACTGGCCTCCATTTAAGTTCAGGATTTATTAAAACATTTTTGTTGTTACTTATAAAGCCCGTCATGTCAGGCTTCTCAGTACATCAATGATCTGTTGACCTCTACTCCTGTGGACAAAATCTTTGATCCTCCAGTCATAACTTGGTTACAATACTTAAAACCAAGTTTAAAACTCTGGGAGATCTGTCCTTCCAAGCAGTGGCCCCAAGCATTCTGCTACAGTTTCTGTGTGAGGTCGACTCTGTGACTCTTTCAAAACGCAGCTGAAGACACTTTTATTTAAAAAGCTTGTAATTATTTTATCTCTGGTTTTGTTGTGATTTAATTTGTAAAGCACTTTTGATTTGTGCAATGCGCTCCAACAAAAAGCTCACTTACTTAAACACAAGTTCTATCTCACGTTAGTTAACTCATGAAATATCACATCATTTGATGACAGACATGCTCAGAAAGAGTCTGGTAATTAGCCAGTTTTTAGAAAACTGAAACACAGTGATTTCTGAGGCTCAGAGCAAGAGGACATCCTGAAGCTAAATACAACTCCAGGGACATTTTGAGGTGGGGAAAAAAAGTAATAACATGCTAAAAGGTAATAAAAAACATTGTAACTAAATAAGCAATCAACTCAACATTCCATGACAGTGACTTCCTTTTAACCTGAAAAGTTCCACTGAGAGTTAATGATCTCTTTTTCAAGTGCGTCTTGACCAGAGGGCTCACCGCAACCCAAGACTCGACATTTCATATGAAGCAGTTACAAACGTTAGAGACATAGTTAGAAGCAGTGACAGGTAAATGACTGCGCTTATTCGAGTGTCGAAATGAGCCATAGACAAAGGGTTTAGAATTTAAAAACTAAAAGAACTCAAGACATTTTTCCCTTTTCTGCTCTGACATTAGGAAGAATCAGTGTGTAGACCTCCTGAGAACACAAATTACAAACATGATCCTTGTACAAACACAAAAGACAACCTCATTTGAATAGATAAGTTGTTTGAAACTCCAGCTCACCCTTTACCCTCTCTCTGCACGTCCCTCTCTTCCAAACCCATCAGTGTACTGTGTGTAACATGTCTGCTCTGGCCTGAACCTCTTTAAACAGGTTCTCTGCCACTCGTGCTGGGCCTACACGGATTCCCCTCGAGGGAAGGTCGCTGCTCCGTCTCTCTCTCATTCTTTTTCTCACTCTCACTGGTTCAACTTCGGGGTCAGTAAGCTTAGGGAGCTGTCAGAGCAGTGGAGGTGTCGGCCGGCTGACGGACCAAGGTTGGAGGTCAGGGTCAGGAGTTAAAGGGCGGGACGCGACCTCAAAGACAAACAGCGTGGGGAGAGGGTCTGTCATTCTCCACACAGGGGGTAATGTAATGTTGGCATACAGAGAGCAGCTCTTTAGCCGGGGCTCTCACACTTCCTGTCAGGGCTTTTCTGTATGTAAATAAGTCATGATGTAACTCTATTATGCTTTCTTTGTTCATGTTGATCGGGTTTTCTAATATTTGCAACCACACTAGCTTTAATCTGAGCTTTTTGAGCTGAAGTGTTGCCAAGACAATCACCAATCACAAATTCTTGAAAGAACATTTTTAGCTACATTAAATATCATTATCAATATGAAAAGTTTTGCAGCTGCTATTGGGGTCGTGTGATGTGTTTGTTCTTTAGTAATTCTGAGATGTGCCATATTTTGGATAAATAGATTACAAACATACTGGGTGCAGAGTGGCTAAGACCTTGGGTTCCCAATATAGAGATTGTCGGTTTGATTCCAAGGTTGGACCAAATCAAAACTTCACAATCTCTCTGAGTGGACTTTGCATGTTCTTCCTGTGTTACTGTGGTTTCTTAGATACTCCAGATTCCTCTTATCTCCAAAACATGCATGTAGGTTAACTGCATCACTGTAAATCTTCTCTAGTGGATGAATGAGAGAGTGATGATTGTCTCAAAGTGTTAACCCTGCAATGTGTTGGCCATTGTCCAAGGCGTTCCCCGCATAAGCCCAAAGTCACTGGTATATCTCTAGCTATCCGCAGGCCTAATGAGAACAAGAAAATGATTACATTCACTCAAAACATATTATAATAATGACTACCTGACAGTCAATACATAACAAGCATTCCAGTGCACTTTGATTGTGCAGGGGCTTTTCTGAGAACTGGATTGAGATGTAGTCTACTGACAGCAGAGGGGATTTACAAAGGTGTGATAAACAAACCTAACTTGACCTGATTTGCTGATGTATTGCATACACTTTTTATTAAAATGATTTGATTGTAGAAGTGCTCAGAATGAGTTTGATCATTTATGAACCAAAAACAGCACAAAATATCTGAATCTCTACTCATGGTGCCATAGAAAAGGGAAATATAGAAACTCACTAAACAAAAATTAGTGAAGCAGAATACAACTACAGTTTTGGATAATGTCTGAATAATGTCAGATTTTACTTTATGCAGGTTCTAGTTTTTTAGTTTAGTCTTTATTTGAAAGGACAATATACAGAGACATTAAGATAAAAAAAGAGATAATATCTAGATAGCTATAGTTTCTATCTGTCGTCCCTGATTTACATAATTATATAATACAGAGCAATTATTCTCAGAGGAATAGTTAATAATATCAGACACAGCATCCCAGTCATACCTTAGCAATGTTATGTTTTCATATGTCATGGGGACAATACATAGACTTACATTCATTTCATGGACCCTTACCCTAACCCTAACCGCAGCGACTACTTGCCTAAACTTAACCTAACCCTCACCCTAATCCTAACCTTAACCTTATTTGAATTTAAAACCATATTATTGATTTCATAATGAAGGATTTACATATAGGACACGCTTTTTTCCCATAAGAAGGCAGGTCCCCATAAAGTGAGTGTTTTACAACTTTTGGTCCTCACAATACCCATTCATTATATCTAACACATTAAGATGCTCTTTGTATATAAATGATCATAAAAGTTCTATGACCTCTGTATGTGTGACCTTTACTGCAGACACACACTTTCAACTCAACTCCTCATACTTTCCAAACATCCCCATCAACCACCAGCCCATTCTTGTTTACCACTAGTAGCACTTAGTCACACAAAACAAACAATACGCTAGCTTCATATCATATTTACACTAAGGTAAAGGCAAACGTTCGTACTCTGGGCCCCTGAGAGTTCCACGGACAGGCAACAAATGACAGCTGTGGAACTGACTCAAGAGGAATGAAGATAAAGCGTGAATCCAAACCACCCATGTATTCAAACCATTTCATATCAGCTCCACTCGTGATGGATTTATGTACAAAGACGCACTCCAACCGCAGAATAAATGTTTGGACAATAGCGGCTCTTTAAATAATTGATCTATGAATCACACACAAGAGATGCACTAAATTATGGAGACAAATAAACTGGTCATATATCAGAGCCCTATTAGAGGAGGTTAAGCATATTTAAGCAGAAAGGGCCGCATCCGCTGCGATGGGAACATTAATATTTTGCTTAGAGGTGTTCTGCATACAGATGGTGCAGGGTAAGGCAGGCACAATTAGAGGTTTTCCCAGCTTTGAGTCGGAGGAGATAATAAAATGTCCTCCGAATTATTCAGGAGTAATTGCAGGTGAAAGAGGTGTCGTGGAAATATGAGCACTGTGGTAAGTTATGGTCAGGTCTGTGGGGGAGCTGAGGTTGGTGGGACTAGGAAGTAATTAGTCTCACATATGGTGTGTTTATTAAAAATAAGTACATTTGGATGGGTTCAACTCTGGGACTGATCAGATCTCAATGGTTTTATTCAAATGATTTACTGAGCCATCGTTGTAAACTTCTACAGTCTATGTCAGAATAATGTCAAATCAAACTGCTCATGTTTGGCTAAACCTACAGCTTTCAAAAAGGGACTCTCATTTTTACAGTTTAGTTTCACTGAAAAAAAATCTGCTAAGAACTGTGTGCATGAGAGCCTGCTCTGAAGAAGTAGAAGAACAACTTGAAGACCTGCATAGCATGTAGCCGCTAAAGAGTAAGCTATAGCATTATGTGAACTGTGCACAATCTATTGGCTCAACAGGAAAAATCTCACCTGAGACTTGCACAGCATTTCAGAATTGTAGTTGTCATTACTGAGGTTTATCAAATGACCAAGTCAGCATTTGGCAGTAAATTATTTTGTTTTCATTTGTTTGTTTTTGATTGTACAAAAAATGCCACTCTCTGCATACAAAAAACAAGAACTTTAGCAGTTTTAAAAAGCTAAAGTAAAGATAATAAGCACCCAGGCTGTGTCTGAATGTGAACCTTATACAAACAGAGGTCATGCCATTTTGCAGTGGTGTCCAGCAGGTCAAAAAGTAGTGCACTCAAAATTTACCACAATGCATCTGGAAAAGTAGTGAGCATCGATGGTCCATTTTTAAAGTTCATTCAGAAAGAGAGTCATGTGAAAGCTGAAAGTATTGTGCTTTGTGTCAGAAAGATCAGATGAATGAGTGCACTGACTAGTTCACTGAACAGGGCAGGACTTTGTAGTGATTGAGTGTTTAGGAAAGAGTGTGGACTTTCGGACACAGCGCCAGTCATCCAAATTTGACAAACATCATCACCTATGCACACTCTCTCTTCTCTGGAAGGCCAAGCTTTGCTTCATAAGCAGCACATAACCCAGTGTGACACGCCAGGTCTGGGCGATAATGGGCTGTGAGGTCATTAGTGAACAGTGTGATGCCCAACAGCGCTCGCTCTGACTGAGGAGAACCCAGGCGCTGGGTAGAGCAGATCAGATCAGCTCAGTCCACACACATCAGCCTCCTGCAGATTTAGAGGTGGTGATCGTCTACAAGTCATTTTGGCACTTAAGATTTGGAAGAAGATTGTCCAATTGTAAAACCAAGTCACTGTTTTCACATCAAGTCTCAAGTAAGTCCCAAGTCTTGTAGAGTCAAGTTCCAAGTCAAAGAGAGGCAAGTCCAATCAGTGCTCCACAAGTCCAATTGGAGTCTAAATTCTCTGCTATAGTTTTAAGTATTTTAGTTTTTATAGCAAACTATCGAATACATCTCGTATTTCTACAACTTCACAGATTTTCATAAATGATTACATTTAAAATCTTCTACATTTCTGGTCACAAACGAAATGAGGGGAGACATGTTCCAGTTCGTCAAGGTAAAAGTACACTATTTTCTCTGGAAAAGCATCAGGTCATCTAAAGTCACAAAGCTCCAAGTCCAAGTCAAGTCTCAAGTCTTAGTCATTTCAAGTCAAGGTTCAAGTCAAAAAAGTGACACAAGTCTGACTCAAGTCCAAGTCATTTAATGAAAACTTCATTCATCAACAATTTCAGAAGACAAAGGTTTCCTCAATTTTATTCATGTTAGAGAACTGTAAAAATATATAATGAAGTTAAAACACAAATTGTGCAGTTAGTTTGAACAAATATTTCTTTACTGCAGAGCTACAAAACAAGCAATCTGTCTTTGAAAAAGTTTTCATTCAGCGTATCTACCTGACCTAGTCACCGATCATGTTGAAAAATACGAACAGCCATATCAAGTTGGATATACCTACTTGAATGTATTTGCATCCCTGACCTGTTGACACACTCAAACCAGCCTAACTGCAAAGCCGCCAACATCCATATATCCTTTTTTAACTCATCAACCTCCTCTCTTCCTCCACACCTTCTCTTGTATCTCCACACACTCACAATCTTCTCTCCCCCTTTTTTTCCTCAGCCACTCCTATTCCTCCTCCCCTCTGGATTAAAAGTACTTTTCATTACGCCCGAGCGGAGATATGGCACTTAAAAATCACCCCATTATCATTTTTCAGCGGGCAAACAGCCACCCCATGCTCCAGCCACATCCACATAATTACCAAACCCTGTCAGAGGCGCGAGATGGAGCCGGAGATTCTCCCTAGCTGGGCCAAAACTGTTGCCTGCCTGCCTGCATGCTCGCTTCTCTTATTGATATTAAAAGTGTTGCATGAAACAGCATTTAAAACGGCTGTCAGGAGCGTGGAGGAGGGAGAGAGGAGAGAGAGAGAGAGAGAGAGAGAGAGAGAGAGAAAGAGAGAGAGAGGGACATCACTGGATCTGCTCTTGGCACTTGGTAATAGCGTGGAAAAAACAGAATGTATCCGGATGATTCTCATTTGGAGCTCTGTGGAGGGAGAGACGAGAGGATAGAGAAGGAGAGAGACAGAGACGGAAGAGAGAGGAAGAAAAAGAAAGAAGAGAGAGGAAGGAGAAAGAAAATGAGCGAGAAAAAAAGTGATCAGGGGAAAAGGACAGGGAAGAAAAAAAGAGTGAAAAAAGTCACAAAAATAGGGAGAAAGATGCAAAGAGTGTCCACCTTATTCCCACCATCCTCCCATCCTTTAATTTTAGTAGGCAACGGAATTGTTATATCGCCTCGTTTAAACATGAAAGCTGGTGTTCCCACATTTTACGTAGTTTTCGATCCAGAAAAAAACAGGAATCGCGATCGGTTCTACATTTGTAATGTAAACAAACGCGGTTCCGGTGTCTACCGGAAGTTTCGCCCATAATTCACGCAAAGGCTCATGGGGGCTAGGAATAAGGTGGGTAAGAGAGTGAGAGGAGAAGTAAGAGAATGAATGAAAGAGAGATTGTGAATAAAATGGTCAGGTCACAGAGCAGGAAAAAGAAAGAATATGGATGGATAGAGCGATCAGTCGACACTTCTTATGTGAGAGGTATAAAGGTGACTGTGTAGCTTGTTCTTAATGTGTTTGAGAAAAAACTTATGATGCTTTTTCCTAAATGACTTTTTTTAAATATAAAAGTTCAACTGAGATCAGATCTCGTTTCAAGAGAGAGAGAGAAAGAGCCTACTATGTAAGAAACCGGAGCAAGTGAAAGAAACCTACACAGACACAGTGTGAACATACAAGCTCCAAAAAGAAAGGACCCAGGACCTTCTTGCCAAGGCAAGAGAACCACTGTGTCTCCCAGAGCTTTAAGTGGGCCTGGGTGCACTGGTACTCTGTTTCACCGCTTCATAAAAAGCCCTATTTGAGTAGCTGCACTTCTCTGAGTGCTCAGCAGGTTCTCCCCAGTCATTTGAACAGGATCAGGACTCTAAACCAGATGGCTCAAACACAAAGCCTGGGGGCCAGAATTGGCCCTCCACCTCATTTTATGCGGCCCTCAAGGTTTTCTAAGACTTATTTGAAACTTATATTACAACGAGTGTCTTAACTTAATGAAACAATTCATTTGAAATTGAAAGAATAATTCTTTTAGACATGTGCAGATGTGTATGCTGTATTTGTAAGTTCAATAAATAACAAACTCCAATACAGAAATGATTAAGGTTTACTACAGTTACCACCGGTCCTTTGGTGACAGTTATGATAACAATGAGGCCTTTGGTGTAAATGAGTTCGACACCTGAGCTTGAAACGATAATGAGAGTACGTCATTTCTTTTTGCCCACTTAGAACACTGAAGTCAAACAATAGTTCGACGTCGATGAAAGTTTGAAACATTTAACTAAATTCTATTACGAGATTTATAAATGTGTCACATCAGTGTGTTGGCATTTCATTAATGTTTTTGATAGTCCACGATTTCAGAAAGCAAATAATAATAATAATACATTTTATTATATAGCGCTTTTCAGATACTCAAAGACACTTTACAGACAAAGGCAGATAAATATGCACAAAATAACACAGTCACCATAACTAAAACATTGATCAAACATTAAAAGCAGATTTGAACAGATGGGTCTTCAGATTCTTCTTGAAAGTGGTGAGGTCAGTGCAGTCTCTGAGTTGTTGAGGTAGCATGTTCCATAGGGTGGGGGCAGCAATGGAGAAGGCTCTGTCGCCCCAGGTTCGGAGTTTTGTCCTGCAGGGGAGGAGAAGGAGGTTGGAGTCTGAGGAGCGGAGGGAGCGCGCTGGACTGTAGCGTTGAAGCAGGTCAGTGAGGTAGGGTGGGGCCAGGTTGTGGAGGGCTTTGAAGGTGATGAGAAGAACTTTAAATTGGATTCGCTGAGGGATAGGGAGCCAGTGGAGATTTTGTAGAACAGGGGTAATATGTTCACGGGAACGTGTGTGAGTGAGGAGGCGGGCAGCAGAATTTTGAATGTATTATATACATATATATATTATATAAATATATATTATAAAGGTCAGCATTACCTTAAAAGCAATGGAGGGACAGAGCAATCGTAACTTGTATATCTTCATATTACTTTGACCACTGAGAATGCAATAAAAAAAGAAAGTTACACTCTGGAGATGTGTCATGTAAAGAGTGTGTGACCAGACATTGTTTGCATATAATCAAAAAGCTCTAGCATCACAGTTGAAGGCCTTGAACAAACACTTCCACGAATGTTAAACTGCTTGTTAGACTTCTACTCAAGAGGTTTTCACTCATTCAATCATAATAGTCACATGGGAGTGTTAAGCATATACATGTTTAAAAGACTCCCCACACTCCTAAATCATCCATCACCATGACAATACCCAGTCACCCTTCCCCCACCCACCAATACGACTCCACGGGGGCCTGCGTTGGCCTGTCACACAAATGGCTGTCCATAATTATGCCTGCAGATAAAGCGGGGTCCTGCATGATTAATGGGTGGCTGTTTGATCACATTTGACTAATTTGTGGCATAAATCTTGAGGCGGGCGCCCTGCTCGAGACCATTAGCCCCAACACTGACACCCGGGTACTCCGAAGGCTTTTAGCAACTCCGCCGGGTAGCCTTTGAGTGCTGCAGCTGGAGGAAAGTGCACATGAAGACAAAACGTATTGAGGTGAGAAATACGGAATGCTTAAAGAAGACACTGTGTACTTTTTCTCTTGTCGGTTTTCTTTAGTTAGTATTAGTGTAGCAAAAAAAAAAAAAAAGCTAAAACCATGAGCCTCCAATCCTGAGTTAGCTGACAATGTTTTAAGTCCAGTTTCAATGTACTTAGTTTTAGCTTAAATTCAAGGCTTCAGACGAATTGCTTTTTTGCCATATTGAAGAAAAACAATGTCTCCATCTCAGGAGGCAGATGTCTGTCAGACCGATTCATTCCAGATCATAACAGCTATAGCTCTTGCCCAGTTTGTTGTTTTAATCAAGTTTCCTCTGCTAACCAGATGAAAAGCAGCTCTTTCTGCATGAAGCATGGCAGTAGAGCAGAAAGTGATGTCAACAAATAATCCCTTTATAGGTTACGTCCTGTTTTATTGCTTGTTTTTGGTATTGCGACATCACAATATCATCAATATTGTTGTGGTTGATATTCATTAAATAATTCATAATTAATGATTGCAGTCCTGACAAAAAATTTCTTTCAAAAATCCTTACTCTGGCCACACCTCCCCGAACTCATAGAAGGGCACATCGGGCTTCAAATCAGACCAAAACTCCTGTAGTGTGCAGAGGTCTTAAGCCACAATATCTAAAACTGCCTATAGGAGTAAGTGATAAGCCTCTTCATTGTAATATTATTTGATAGAAACCACATTGTTATTCTAATTTTACAAAAAAAAAATCACAAAAAGCACAGAATGGAGGCAGGGATAAGGGGTAGGTGAAAACATTAATATTCTGAGAACTCCAGACAACACAAGATTACTCAAACATGCAGCAACCAATCAAACTGCAACTTGTTACCACTGATGTAGAAAGTTTATTAGTTACCTTCATACATTTTACTGTTGCCTGTTTAAGGAGTCTATTTTATTTTCTCACAAAGCTAAAATCTTTTACACACGCACTCTGCTCCGTCAAACGCTCCCAAACGCCGTTTCCACCTCCTCTCTTAAGCACTACGTATGTTGTAGATGCAGGTGTGGAGGATTATAATTTTAAGCAAACACCAGCTCAGAGGTCTAATTATGACACAGGGGAGGTGAGTGTGGAGGGAGGAGATTCACTAGTTTGTGGCGGCGGCGGCGAGGATGCTTACGTCTGCAGAAGCGCGGCCGGGTCATTTGTAAACAGGTAACGATGCGGACCAGGTGTATGAGCATATGTACCGATGAGCCGCGAGGAGGGAGAGGACCCAGCGCCAGTCAACAGCCCAGCGGCAAGAAGCCCAACGAGGAGGCACAAGACTGGGAGGATGTAATTAGGGTGAATTTACTGTGCCCCGTGCCAAACTGCTAAAATGGCCAACTGGGCACAGAGATTTATTAGCGGGTTAAATTAGGCTGCGTGCCGAGGGTGGGAGGACCGCCTGCAGATGGTGATTGTCACAATGATTATTACAGCTGTAGAGAAAGACAACACTGATGAAACATATGCCACACAAACTGCCGCGGAAGGCTGTCAGAACGGTCACAACACAGAGGAACAGTCTGGGAAGCTATGTCAGTGTGAGAAAGCGTTCTACGGGAGAGATTTGAAGGATTTGATTTTAAAGTGGGTTATGTATGGAAGCGGCATGGAAATAAGTTGTCAGTTAAAGTGACACTAACCCAAACCTTCATCACAAAGACCTACAGAGACGTTTAAAAAGGTAAAAATGTTACGTAGTTCTGCTTTAGTAGATGAAAGAAAGGGCTTCTCCTGCTTGTTTCCATAGAAAGGTTGCTACCTCATCTAATAAGACTGCTTTGATTGCTTGAACATTCCATTTCAGTTGGGTTATACAGATGTTTTTACTCCTCCAGAAAGTTCTATGGTGCCACTTTAATCAAATATTTCATTTAAAATGCAGGAAAATTTCAAACCAACACTGAAAATTGCAGCATCTTTGCACAAAATAAAGAACAAACCGATACAGTCTCAGAAGAAAATGTAGATATACAACGAAATGTCAAAAACGTACGATGATGAGCAAGTTTTCAAGCATTTTTTTTACGTCCATATGTTACAAAAATATGTTACAAAAGTCAAAACCACGGATAAAATTACCATGAATTTTGGTTGAAGCCACGCGGCGACATTTTCTTTGGGCTTAACAGCTAAGTTTAGGCTTCAAGTGAGTAAAATGGGTAAGTTTAGAGCTGGAGCTTGGGTAAGTTAAGATTTACCCGTTAAACCTAAAGAAAATGTTGTAAAGAAGTTTTGACGTACGATGAGCACGATGTTTTTTCAGAGACTGGGATGAAACAGTTTAAACATTGCATGCATACATCTATACCTCCAATTCAACAATTTTAATCTTATTATAAATTGTATATTTTATTGTTTAATTTTTTTCCACCAGTTCAAAAGAATATTATATGTTTGTCTGAGAAAAGCATGTTTTTGATCTGATTTATGCCTGAATTGCTTCTCCACAAATAAAAGGAGAAAGACTTTTGTAAGAGATTATTTGTCATAAAGTTGAGGGTCAATGCAACACAGCCAAGCTTCACTCCGTAATGACAGCTTGTATGTAAAAAACAATAGACTGGGCTTTTCATTTGCCTGGAAAATCCAGACGATATATAAAAAATATATCGTCTGGCCACCGTGTCCTTCTTTCGAATTCTGGAGCTGTGATTGACAAATTAATTAGCCAATCAGAGGCACCATCTTCTGCTGTGTGAAAACCAACATGGCTGCTTTCGACAAAAAAAATACCGTAATTTCTTGACTATAAGCCGTTACTTTTTTCACAAACTTTGAACTCTGCGGCTTATACAACAACACAGCAAAATATAGATTCTCATAGACTTACTATTAACAAGTGCGGCCTATGTATGTACTTTGTCATTTTTCTTTTTAAATCTAGTTGGTGCAGCTTATATTCAGGTGCCCTCAATAGGTTGAAAAATACGGTACATAAAAAAAAAAATCAAATGGAACTAAAAACATGGCGGATTTCTACAGAATTAATGAGCAAAGCAAAAAAAAACTATTTTAATGTGAGGTGAGTGAAGTTAGAGATTGGTCTAAATGACAGACGACCAATCAACTCCTTTTTTTCATCTGCGTCAAGCAAATAAACTAATCTGATTGGCCGGTACGATGTAGATTTGATCTGAAACGCAGGCGGTGGGAGTGGTGACCAGACCTACTCTTCACAGTTTTCTGAAGCATGGGCTCTGGATCCTAGGCAACTTTTCATTCAGACCTTTGTGACCAATACGATGAGCGCACTACTCCAGTCTTTACAAACAGACCTGTGATTGCCTCGTTTTACTTTATATTTTTTGCTGTAAATTACAACACATCGCTACAACTCATGCTACCTGCTTTGTGACAATTTTGACTTTTGAAAATCCTCTAGTGTGCAGCCGAGTTTAGCGATCAAAGTCTTACAGCGCAGCCTTTCTAGAAGAATAGTGTAGAATTTAACGACACAGCCCATCTCAACATTCTTTCTGTTTGGGACAATATCAATTTAGTCAAGTGCGTGATTAAGGGCGCTGCTTGGGCCCATTTAGCATGAATCAATGGACCTCCAGACAGAAGGTTCCCAGAGTCTTTGCCTCCATTTGCATCCTTGAGTATCCTTGATCAAATCTGCAAGGCAAACAGCTTTAAAACCTGATGGGGGATATTAAACTTGCAGATTGAGGCCGACTGGCTCCCACCCTTGGCCAGGACGGGACCGGGACGGAGCGGAGGGTTTGGGCTGTGAGCAAGGACACGACGAGGCGGCCCTGTGCACTCGTACCTTCATGGTCGGTTTGCATTTAAATATCCGACTGACGGGGAACATGGCACCGTTATGGTTTCCCCAGAGCCTACCGCAGGAGGAGGAAATGGGCAGATAAAGCCGCCCCAGGGGAGGAGGAGGAAGGGAAGAGGGGAAGGAAGGAGAGGGTGAAGGGTGAGGAGAGGGAACAAGGAGAGAGGGTGAGTGAAGGGCCACCGAGGGCACAAAGACAGAAAGAGATTATTATTAAAAGAGACCATTATACAATACTTTTACTGCAAAAAAGGCCTTTCAAAAATAAGAATAGTTTGCTTTTTTGAGGCAAAAATTTTTATTTTAAGATAAATAATTTGCCAGTGCAATTTGTGCGTATTTTTTAAAGAAGAATAATAAGTTATAAAATAAGTAATTATTTTTTTGTTGTGAATGTGCTCAGCGTGACAGGTGAAGTCACTTGTCTGGAAAATCTAGAGAATATATTTGTAATATATTTAAGAATATAGCTCTATTGTGATAATATTGTTTGACCAACATGTTCATCTCAGTGGGATTGATTAACCAATCAGGCATGTGCGTTGCTGTATCATTAATATGCAAATAAACATACATACTGACAAGGGAAAAGTCTCAGTAGAAAACGTAGATATACAACAAAATTTACAAAAGTCAAAATGTAAAATAACTTGAATTTTGGTTGAAGCCACTTGGCGACATTTTCTTGGGTTTAACAGGTAAGTTTAGGCTTCAAGTGATTAAAATGGGTAAGTTTAGGTCTGGGTCTTGGGGGAGGTTAAGATTTGCCGGTTAAACCCAAAGAAAATGTCACTAAGTGACTTCTACCAAATGTGTGGTTATTTTACACTTTGACTTTTGGTAACATATTTATGTATAAAGAAACAGCCAATGATTTCTTTCTTCGGCAGAAGAGTGCTGACTAGGTCTAGGACTAAGTTACAGAAACAACAATGTCACACATTTTTAAAAAGTTGTGTCACAAAAATAAGAAAAGCTCATTATCTTAAACTTGGGCGCAAGTCAACACCTCTTCTACATCACTTCAGCTACAATATTTTAACAAAACATTCTACCGTTCATTCTTTTTTTTTTTTTTTTCTGTAGTACTTTCACTGTAGGTTCAGGCATCCATGTAAAGAGTGTTTTTGCAGCAATTAACTCTCTTTCTAGCACAAAACGCTATCCATTTTCTCTACAAATCAGTTAAGACACAACTATAAATATATTTTCACCAGAGAATACTATTATAAAATCTAATCTGCTGAACATGTGACCTCTAAAATCATCTAAAACGGTCCTGGCTCTGCTCACGCCCAAAACAACCTTGTCTGGGTGCAACAAAAGCAGGATTTATCTAGCATGACTTGGAGCCCCAGCCTGACTCTCTCCCGATGGCAGCGTGCATGGGGTCATATCGCATGTGTGAGTGCACATGAGCGCCTGGATGGGAGCGCATAAACCGGGGGCCGCTCCGTCAAGCTGTTCTGTATCACTCGAACGAGCCCTCGGCCAATAAAAGAGACGTTCTGGGACAGGCTGAGCTTTTGTCTTCAGGAGTTTAACAATTCTTAGTAAGTATTTTCATCCAAGCAGTTTTTGACATTGGTAAGTATTCAATGATGAGGTCTGTTTAGTTTGTAAAGGAAATAAGTACAGCGTCAGACAGCTATCTTTAGAGTGCATAGAGAACATCTTCGCGCACAGTGAACAAGAATTGAGAGTGTATAAAATGAGCGAAAATTTCTCTGTCTGCGCACTGTTCGTATCTCAGCGTGATGTTTGATTCTTTTGCTTTGCCTCTATCTGAGCGCGCTGTGTTTTTTTTATTCATGATGTGACGTCATCAAAATAGGAGCTGCAGTCGATCACAGATTCAGAGAAGTGTGGAGATCTGACGGTAAAACCAACACATTTCATGAAATAAAGCTATTTTTTAGTAATTTTACGTAGAATTTAATATTCGTAGCCACTAATCACTTGTACACGTAGTTTTTATTATTTAATAATTGCATTTAGGTCAGTGACTGAGGTAGTGGGGGGGTTACACGTGGGTGATTCTTCTTTTGTTTTTAATAGCGTTACCTACTGTACTACAATTGGATTGCAGGTTGTTTCTTCTCCTGGTCTTATTTTTTTCTTTCTTTTGGTCAAATACATTTGCTTATTTGACCCTTCAATAGTATATACTGTATATGTGATATAGTATGTATATGTATACTAGAAAAAAAGATCAAATGGTGTTTATGTTCACATAACATCTTTATTTATACAATTACCAACTTTAAGAAATAAAAAAATGCAATTATTAAATAATAAAAGAAAGAAAGGAAGGAAACCGCGCGCAGACAGAGCCTACGCGCACTTTCAGGAAGTTTGCGCTAATTTTCAATTTATACACTCTCAATTTTGTTTACAGCACAATGATGTTCTCTATGCATGCTCAAGTTAAAAATAGCTGTCTGACGCCATAAAAAAGACGAGTGTGTCTATCTCCATGGAGACAATCAGGTGACCATCATACCATTCTGATCTATGAAGAGGTGCTCACAGTAAAAATGAATGCTTTTATGCATTAAGAAAACATAAAATAATAAATGCAAGTGCAAGCAAGACACAGCAGGTGAATAGAAAAAAATGTTGGATTTGAAATAACCATGTGGTACTTTTTGCATAGTTTGTATATACTTTTCATAATGCAATATTTATGGTACAATAAATACCATAAATTGAGAGTGAAATGAGCAGAGCCGGTCCTTAGGTACAGTAATAGGAGCCCGCTGACCTGTGATGAGCACAATCACAAACACAGAGCTGTTAGCTGATTGGCTGCTGCTGTCGGGCCTGGATCCTGTTCAGCACTTTTGCAGTGGATGCTCAGTCTGGCACTAGACTCTGCTGATTCAGTCATCCTACAGGAACAAATGAGCTGCTTTCCTCATCACGGCTCTTACTGTATTGGCATCCACACTGTTGCTTTGTCTACCACACAACCAAGATGTGGCCTGTTAAACAGGCCAATTAAGACGCAAATGTTGGCTTTTAATATTGTCAAAATATAGCAATTTGATCTATACTACTCCTGCAGTCTTTCTAGAAAGAATTTTAACTTTCATATTTTTATACCGGCCTTGATAAACATATAATTATGATTAAAGAAAACTAACAGATTTTTTTCCGCATATGTAGGAGGAGACTATGGCATAAGTAGATCAATAATGAACACATTTTGTTCATTGCAAAACACAAAAATGAAATAAAATGACTTAAACATGTCCATTAACTTCCTGTTTAAAACTGCAGAACTGATAAGCTCCATCTTTACTGTAAAATTTTACTTTAATAAGCCACAGATAACAGACAAGTGGGTGGGGACAGGTGGTTGGTGAAGGTAGGGATTTTCTGAGCTCTAGAGCATCAGCCTCAGGACAATATTACTCGAACATGCATTAATACAACTTTGGGTAAAGTAATGACACTGCTGTAACATGGTTAAAAACTCAAAAATGTGAATGTTACATTTCACAGCAAACTTTACTTTCTACTGTAACCACAGCTGTCCTGAGGCAAACTGACAGAAGCAAGTATAGGCCATCAGCAACTCCAAGCAGCACCAAAGACATTGTTTTCACGTTTACTTTAACTTTTACATTTAAATATGGCCCCTTTATTTAAAGGTCATCATGCACCTAAACTATCGTGCCCCTGGAAATGGTATCAAACTTTGAAACAAGCATATGTCGTCATCGGGGTCAAGTGCAAACACACGTAGATCAATAAATGCAAGAAAGCATATAGAACACCACCATAAAAGTTGAAAATGTATTTTCAAAAAAGACACTTTAACAGTAGGTTTTACAGAATATTGTGGGATAAACACTGTCCAATCTTGTCCTGATGAAAGCCAGTCACTTGGTCAAAGCACAATGGCATTAAAGGAACATTTCTAAATTTACCAGTCAGATTGCCTTGGGTTTTACTTTGCCACAATATTCAGTGTAAGGACTGTATATAATGTTTTATCTTAAACTCACTTCTCCATGAGCACCTGTACTGTGATATTTATAGATTTTACAACACAGCATACTCTCTACACTTTGAGTCAATGTTTATGTCTAAGCCGAACAATCACTGAACTGAAAGTCATGTTAAGAGAACATACTTTTCCTATTTGCATTATTTTAAACTATCAATGATATGGACCATTTTAAACGCTAGCAGACAGCGCAATAAATCCTCTTTAATGTAAGTGCAAACTGAGGCTAAACGGCTGTCAGAACGAGTCAAACATTAGAGCAAATGGCTCGAGAAACACTGATCCAAATGAGCTCTAAAGCTGCAGGACGTTTGGCTGCTACAGTCTGGACACTGGCACCACAAAGCCACTCGGAGATGTACTTTCACTTCACCATTTCCCACAATTCAGCTTTTTTTCTCCCCTCCGAGACAAGCGTTCCCCTCCCGGCTGGCTGCGTCCGCGCCACTGTCCACTCTGTCAGGGCCAATGAGGGTCAAGTCTGCAGCGGTTCTCTTAAGGAGCTCGTTTGCATCCCGCCGGCAAACAGCCAGTCAGCCGCTTGTTCAAAGGGCCCGGCTAATCCAATCAGATCGCCGGATCAGTGAGGCCTTATCGCCACGGACACGGGCATCTGCGGGGAGCACATCACAGGGCATCAGACGGAGCCGTGAGCTGATTGGTGGAGACAGAGTCGGAGGGAAAGGAGCTGGAAGTTAGAGGGAAGTGACAGGTGGGCAGAGGGAGAGCTTTCTACTGCACGGCCCATGTTATGACTGGTGCCGGATACATATTGGCCGTGAAATGGGAATTAGAACGCTTGGATGTCAACTCTATCAGCTCTGCTTCTATCTGTTCATGAC
Source organism: Mugilogobius chulae (assembly GCA_038363315.1). Taxonomy (NCBI): domain Eukaryota; kingdom Metazoa; phylum Chordata; class Actinopteri; order Gobiiformes; family Gobiidae; genus Mugilogobius; species Mugilogobius chulae. The sequence continues at coordinate 18,351,767 of CM076411.1, read as the reverse complement.
ACTATGAGCAAGTTGGATTGAATGTCGGAGAAATGCAGAGGAAAAAAAGCAAATGCAAAGTGGTTGATAAAAATACGGTTAAGTGTGGGTCAAGATTCAGTAGCTTTCCAATGATGCAAATTGGTAAAAAAAAATCTTTTACCTTGAGAAAAACCTACATCTGTCATGTGAAAAATGTACCTAATTTTACAGTAAATTGCCAAACAATTTAAACAACACTGGCCATTGGAAGAAATGAAGCTCTAAAGAAGATATAACAATGACATGTGCTTAACTGTGTCACTGTATTGTGGTGGCATAGTGGTATCTGCCTGAATAAAAAATACCCAATTAAATTTCGCCAGTTGAGAGGTTACATCGCGAACCTTGGCAGCAAGAAGAATTTTCAAACTCTTGAGAAAAGGCTGCATGGTAGCAGAGAAGTTGGCTTCCTATAAGGAGATTGTGGGTTTGTTTCTGGGGTCAGACCTTAGGCTGGCCAATCTGGTAGAACATATAATCACAATTTCTCATGTTATATTTCTCATATTGATCAATCAATCTAGTCAGACCAAGTCAAGATTTTATGATCTCTCTGACAAAAGTGTTCTCTCTGTGTTACCGCGAGTTCTCTCGGGTGGCATTGTGGGTATTTGCCAATACTGTAAATTCACCAAGTGAATGATGGTCTGTGTCTAGGTGTTAACATAAAGACGCCATGTATTGTCCATTGTGCCCCTTGTTTACCATCTAAGGACCTGGGAAAGTCACTGGGATAGGCACCAGTAATCCACAACCCCCTTCATTTTCTAGCTTGTACCTGAGCTGTAGAAAATAAAGGAATAAAAAAACTCATCAGAATCAATGTGGCCAGATTTCTGCAGTTTTGATTTCTCTTGAACCACAGAGCAGTCTTGTGGAAACCTAATATGACGTACATTTTATTTAGCTGAAAATATATTTCTAAAAAAGTTTGATTTCTTAAGTTGTTCCACAGTTTCCATAGTCATATAATTAACTCAGAACATCATATAAACCTTCCTGTCACTGTAAACATACCAGTTGAATGTGCCACTAGGGTTGACTCAAAAGGGGACCTGGCAGAATTTCACAAGCTACAATTAGGATTATTATTTAACTAATATTCCAAATTGAACTTGATAGAACAAAAAATGTGGAGTTCATGCAAAAACAACAATTTACAAAGAAAGCTATTAGTTTGTATCAAAAAAGACTGCTAAACCAATAATTTCTCCCAAATCTTCAGCTAGTTCACTCCCTTTTATTGTTGCTCAATATAAATTCTTATAATATATCAAATAAAAGAATTAGCTGACTAATATAATTTTGGTTGACTATGACTCCACTGACTAAAGAAACTTACTCCATTATAAATCATTCAATATATCATCCTCTTGCTTATAATAAATCCATTTGCTTGACAGTTTGAAGCTGCGTTGCCATTCAGAAACACAAGTATCCAGCTCAGTATACCTCTATAGGAGCAGGTACATATACCTGTGGTCCATGGGGAGGCAGACAAACCTTGTGTAGGTTAATGTCTACCTTTGAGCACACACCACATACACAGTGTCACTCGGAGTAAAAACACTCCTCGTTCCAAACACATAGAGGTGATCTGGCGGCTGAGCGAGTGCCCGACTTTGCGTCCCGGGACATGGCTGGACACTTTGGGACAACGGGGCGCACTAGCAGACTTGGCTGTCCTTGCACTGCCTCTGCCTAGGTTCCCCTTTGAGACTTCCCGATCCCATCCGTCTCTCCTTGGTCCCTCCCTCCTCCGCCTCTGCACCAGACGCTTCTTCCCTCCTGGTCTGAACGCTGTGTGCCTCCCACGCTCTCTCCACCTGGGCGCCACCGTCGGGCCTGCGGTGCCTGGTCCACACGGTCAGCCGAGCGGAGAGGCGATGGAGCGTGGCACAGAGAGACATCCATATAGAAGCACTGTCAGCCTGCCTCCCACTGCACCAGCCCCTTGATCATTAGCCTGGAGAGCAGCCAGACTGGATTTGGACTAAACTGTGGTTTTAGCATTCAACATGAAGGCTTCTATTATGTTTTCAACTGCTACAATAATTTAGTCTGCCTAGAAGTTGAAATACTTGTAACACAATTGTTGTCTTGATATGCAAAATTATTTGAATACTGACTGTAGTCTATTGTAAGAAGTGCAAGAAAGGAGATGCAAAATAAGCACTTAAGGTAAGTCAGAACAGGCTGTAAAAGCAGTTTTGACCAGTCCAATCATAGCTACAGATGCAGCAGGGTTTGGAGAGTAGAAAAGGATAATAACAGCAATTTGGCTGAACAAGGACATGGCAGTTGTACCATGAGATGTCTTGATGGTATTTTTTGCAGATGGGAAAAGGCATGGAAACATGAAGAGCTTCAAATTTAACCAATACTTCCTAACTTTGACCTCCATGCTCTGGTACCCTGCTGTTACTTCTTGTTTTGTTCTTTTTCTTCAACATACAACTATATTTGAATCAACAAACTTCATCAAGACTAAAAACAACAAACAAAACTTGTTTACACCACAGTTGCAGAACAGAAGCATCCAGGAGAAGCAGCTCTGGTCCTCTCTGTGTCCGAATGTGTAATACCTGCTCCTGTAGTGGTGTCTGGGATAGGCCCGTGTGGAGCTCCTGTGAGGCACCTCAGGCCCTGCTCTCCTGATTAGTCATTTATCAGAGCTGGCAGCACAGACCCACCATAATCACTCTTGTCCCGGCCTCTCCTCCTCCTCCTGGTCCATGTGCAGCCGCTGATCCCACTCTATCCCATTCTATCCCTCCAGATCTCCTCTGGATCCACTACAATACTCTTCTCCAAACCCCCAACATGAGCTCTGTGAGGGGGAGAAGTGAGCCTCGTCCACACTTTTACAGGTATAAGGTAGTGTTGAAGAAACTGAGGTATTCTTGTGTTTGTCAAGAGACTGTACACTAATGTACTCATATAATTGCTACAGTTACAAATAATCTGTAAAAATAATGAATCTTCTGACTGCTGTTTTAAGGCATAACTCGAATGGTTATATGCCACTGATCTATTGAAAAATCTGGATAGGACATTACTAGCTTAACACTGTCTCGAGTTGTAGTGGTGGCCATTCAGTTGGTATTGCAGTGGAAAGATCTTCTCAGTCCAGAAAGATTTTTTTTTCCGTAGCGCACAATGTAATGGCAAACTGCATGCTCATCTCACAGAACCTCTACATATTTTTAAAAAAGGTCGGATATTGTGACGATTCTTCATGAAACCTAGTTTCATAAACTTTTTCCCGATTCAAAAGTCTTCAGTTTTGTTCAAAAACAGCTTTTTAATCTTTAGCTTTGACTGCTTGTTCTAGCAAACTCCCGCTTTGATTGGTCAGCGTAGGTTAAGTGTTACATGAGCTCGCATAACTGGCACAAGTTTGCGTGAGAGAAAGAGCACCTGCGCATGTTTGGTTGACGAAGGTTAGCTGAATCTTCATCACTGGGGATTGTTATGTGCCCTCTAACATGCCAGCCTACATCACAATTCTCTTTGAGTACAGTTACTTTGTCAAAAAAGAAAAACATAACTTCATATGAGCCAGTTGTTTCACTCAAGAAACTGGCTGCAGGGATTATTATAAAGGGTTGTAAATAAGCCTAGCTTGCCCCTGACATGCTAAAGCAGGCGCGATCATTTCAACTGTGCGTGATCACAAAGTCTGTGATAAAAGCTAAAGTATTCCTGTTTATCTACTTTTCTACCACTATTTACCTGATTTCTCTCTGTTCCCTCTTTTAGCTGCTCTCACAGGCAAAAAGGTTCTTTCTTACCATTGACTCTCATGCATTCTTGCCTCATTTAGAATGTTGCGATGTCATCTGCAAAACCTCGATTTATCTTAATTATTGCTGTTCCAATTAAGATTTTCCATTTGTGTTTTCAAACTCTCTTATAAAAAATAAAGGTCATGCAGACATCCTTTTGCAATCCTTCAAAATACAGTCACAGCTGATTGGTGATACATTTGATATTTACTTTAACAAAGACAGCAACATTCCAGAGATGTAGTAATGCTCAGTTCAAGTTCAGAAAAAAACAGAGATTGACAAGCTCTGACTACATCTGACACCATCTTCTCCACCATTGTGATGATCAAAAACAAGGTTGTCATGAGAACACATTTGTCAAAGCCATATAGCAGCAAATTGACAAAAGATAGAAATGTTGAACATGAACTGTCCAGGGAGGATTGTGAAGAGGTACAATCCAGACTATGAGAGCGCACATCGGGTTTGGGGGAATAAATGAGACTTGTATGAGGACTACGGAGATGGTTATGAGGTAAAATGAATTGAGATGCATAGAAGGGTTTATGTAGAATGGTAGGTTGCCATCTTTAGGGGATCAAACCAATGTCATACAACATAATGGAACAAGCACATGCTTCAAATATTTCCCTTATGTACAGTCCAGTGTATCCCTTGTGCTATAAATGTAAATCAGCTGAAGGGTATGCTTACATTGTGTGGGAAAAGTCATATTATACATAACAATTTGGGTCATTTTTTCTTCCAATTTTTATACCATTTGCAATCCTCCCACATCATCACAGTGTGTTTCTTCTCGGGATGTTTTAGATCCATCTTTATAAAGAAAACACATCAAAAAGTCTGGAAACAATTGGGAATCCTTATATAGATTTGAATTAGTATTATATTGGGGCAAAAAACAGAAGCCAACATTTAGTTTGTCATGCTTTCTTTCAGTGGTACTCAGATGTCAGAATTGGAACCTTGGAGTGGAGTTTTCTCAGAGTTTCACTTGTCATGACAGGAAAAAAATCTATGAGGACAATCTTTTAGTGAAGACTCAAAGCAATTAAGAAGGAAACCATTTGTAAGGTGTAAATAAAGGTCGACACTTGTGTTGATGTTAGAAAACATTAGCACACAAGAGAATTTACCTACAACTGCTGAAGTGAAAACTGCACAGAAGCAGGTTGAGCTGAATCAAAGAGAGAAAATAAAGAAAAAACATAAGAATCATTCATATTTAACTGGTCTGATTTAAGCATGATCTAAATGGAGGCACAGCTGTGTTAGATTTTCCAACAAGGGTTTTGAAATGTTCCTCAAGTTTAAAAAAACTCTGATGTTAAGAAACTCCGAGATCAAACAGGATAGTAGGACTGTAACAAGTTGATTAATTCATTTCATTTGATGAATTATTTGAATAATTGTGTAATAGTTTACTCATCATACGCAAGGGTGTGGAGAGAAAAGGTTTTATGCCTCAGACAAAGCAGGAGTTATTCCAAATTGATTGCCTGGAAAATCCAGATGATATATTCAAAATAAATTGTCTGACCAGCAGACAGATAAGTTCATTTGATTGCACACTTCGCTGTGGAGTTAGTTTGGGACACGGCGGTGGGACTGGTGACCAGATGCACTTTTCACAAAGTATTGCAGAAAAAATGGGCAAAGAAATGTGTTTTTGCAAATTATGTTGTCAAGCGGCACTTCTTAAATTTCATAATTGTAAAATTTTGTAAAAAAAAAAAAAAAAAAAAAAAATTGTCATACAGATCTTTTATAACTTAAGTCATGAATTACCAAAGTAATCATTTGTTGAAGCCCTGGAACTCAGCGTCTATACAATGAACTCTTATTTGAATCATTGAGAAGTGATTTAATCATAACGTCAAATCAAGGAGCTAATAATAATGAATGAGTGAACAAATGTGGCAGGATGAAGGACTGGCTGCCACACTTTTGTCAGTCTGCCCAGGGCAGGTGTGGCATTAACAGATACATCAAAAACACATAAATCTCTCTAAGTATGAGGGACAATAATTTTGTCGTTTAAAATGTATACATCCCAACTATCCTCAACTCAATCTCCTATTTTTGCATTTCCTCCAATATTCCTCTGTTTCCTTGCTCAAATTTCCTTCTTTTTGGAGATACGGAAGGCGGAAACGATAGCAAGGCAAGGCTATAGGAAAAAGAAAAGAGGCGTATATGGCAGCACGCTCTTTCAAGTGTCCGCAGTCTGTACAGTCCCGATTACATTCCGCGCTTTTCCAATCTCGTTCCCGAGCCGGAGAAGACAGGTTGAGAATAAGCGGGTTGCTGGTTAGCTGCATTAACTCATTTGGGCCTCTGGGTGTGTGTCGGCTGCCTAATCCCCCTGTGTCGACATGGCAGGACGGCTGAGTGTGGTGCTTGTTGATAGGGAAGTGTTCCTGCTGCCTGCCCAGACACTTGCCCTCCCACATTCTCACGTGTCACGCACTACACATCGCTTCGTGTAAAACTGAAACCGACAAATAGGGAATGTGTCTTTAAAGGGAGACTTAAGTGTGATGTGGAGTGCCCAGATGTTGTAAGAGGAAAGAGAGGAACACTATTTCAGTTTGGCAAAATGGCAATATTTTGACCTGTTGTCATCAAGTTATAGCTCTGAGGTTTGTATATTCTGAGGTTGTCATGAATATAATATTAATAAAGTCTTTATTCAGTCAGTCAGGTCAAATTCAATAGACCAAACATTCACATCACTGAAGGAGCAGAGTGACTTCTCTCATGGAAGATTTACTACTGGCTTGTTTTCATGTAGATGTTCTGATAGAGCAAATAATAGAAGGACAAAAAATTACTTAAAAGGGCCAAATTACGTGGCATGCATACACATTTATACAAATTTGCACATATGCACTTCAGTGAGATCGAGTTGATTGGGCTGTTTACTTTTTTTATATTGGCTAATGTATTCCAATAGAAGCTCAGCAAACCTGCCAATATACATGATGGATTTGGAATTATTTCCATGGTAACCATGGTTTTTGTCACTTCTCAAACTCTATTAAAGACGTTAGTCAATGATCCAAACACTTGTTGACCTTTTTTCATGACTAGTTGTGCTAGTAATGCTATCCAAAAGATGTTGTAGACCAAAGATAACATTATTAAATCTAAATGCTCCAAAAAGTCTAAAGGTTGCATTGCGTTGTTAGAATTTTGTCTTCAGTAATATATTTTTTATGTACGGCAAAGATTTCTAATCAATAATCCTTTGTTTTGAGCATTGTTAGTTCAATATTGCAACTGGGAAAAATATACCATGTTCAATTTGAAAATGAATAAAGATACTGTTTTCAAAACAAATATTGAAATATTATAATACAAATGAAACCTTGAAACACAACGTGTTTCTCACCATTTTGTGTGTCTCCACTTTGAAAAACACTACTCCACAGGTCACATTTCTTAGGTAATTAAGCCTTAGTCAATCAAAGAACCCCTCAACGACTGACTACACTAAAAAGGAGGCACGGCTACTTTATCTGACCACTTGTCTTACATAAAGTGTGCTCGAAAAGGCAAAAAATGTAAAGTTCATGCAAAAGCAACAATGTATGCAGAACATTAATAAGAAACATACATATAAAAATGCAGATTTGACCAATGACTTGGTCCCAAATCGAATTCACTTCTAATCATTGCTGTTTAACCGGCCCGCCGATAGAATTTAGGGGGCTCGGGGCAAAGATGCATGGGCCCACCACAATATAAATTTATATGAAAAGGGTGTCAATCTGAACACCTAAGAAAGTGGGGCGCCCAAGTGTCACTTAAAAAACGAAGTCAGATTTAATAATGTCATTTTGTGAAATCAGAGATTTAATTGAAAAACAAAATGCTTTTGGAGTGTCCTGTTACCTAGTAAAAACAAGATAATTCTCCTTTCCAAATTTAAAGTGTAATGGGCAAAATTTCCAACATTGACTAACTATGTTTTGATAAAAGGTTTGATTTGGCTACATTTGACTATGTGGTGTGCTTGGGAATTTTTTGAACCAAATAAGTGTGCCGTGACTCAAAAAAGATTGGGAAACGCTGGAGTAAGGGACCATAGAACTACAGCACTACAGTCAATCTCACCGTGTTTATGTTTGTGTTTGAGCTGACCCTTTCGCCAACACGTCACCAGACACACAGCGTTCCACCATCACATCATCCACGCTCTCTTTTCTCACTGAAAACCCTCCACACCCCGGCACACATCCGCTGAACTATTCACCTGCTCTTCAACACATCAAGAGCTTATTAAGAGTCTTTGCCAACCATAGAAAGGCCAAGGATGTAATTTGCCAGTCACACTATGCTCTCACAATCCTTCTCTTTAACACATCTCGCGCCCATCTAGCATCCTTAAGTCCCCTGAATGAGACAATTAGCGCTTTCCCAGACAAGGCCGGCGCGCTCAATGCTCGGGGAACGAAAGGACCGGCGCAGAGACAATTTAGCTCGCGAATACATTGTGAAAGAGCGAATGAATGAGCGACTGACAGATCGTCGGAAATGGACTCTTAAGATCCGGGGGAGGAGAGTTTTACGAGCGCCGCTGTGAGAGGCAATCAGACCCGAGTGATATCAAATAAGAGCCGCATGTGTTGGACAGCGGCTGCGTTTCATTGAGCACTTTTACTGATTGTCGGAGAAGGGGTCACGAGAGAATAAGTGATTTGAAGAGTCAGAACGTGATCCGCTCCGTTTTTTTCATAGGAATGTTTGAACATGCGAGTCTCGAATGGGAATGGCGTAATCCAATTTGTTATATAATGTATGCGTCTTGTCGAGTACATTGGGAAGGCTAAAAGCTAATTAATTGAATAAGCTTGTCCTACTTTGTCTGCTAATAGAAGTTTATCTTTTGTCTTTAGAAGTGTATTGGATTATTGGTTCAGTTCACATGACATCACAGCAGAATCCTGTAGATTAAATATGAGCAGGAGCAGATCAGGATTCTATGCTGGTATGTAAAGATTTGTTGTTTCTGGTTTATTTCTCTAAAAGTATTGAGTCTATACACATGAAACAGTAACTAGCACACATTTCAGTATAGTCTCTGTCAGCATAAATAAATTCACACTAACTTAAGACAGTTATTTGTAGTATGATATCGCGCCATTGAGAACTGTTCGATCCATGACTTTTTTTTTTTTTTTGCTTTGACCAGTCACTGCTTTTTGGTTGTTTTGTAATCCATAAACTTGTGTGTCAGTGATTGTAGCTGACTTTTGGGGGGCAAAGTTGTGAATTAAATGTTTGGTATTATGTCTTAAGTTAATGTTTGACTCAGATCAAAGAAAGAGAAGATACAGTCTGCTCTATTTGCTGATTGGCTGATAATACTTCCTGTTTCCTGCAGTTCTGCAATACCTAGTAGTTGGAGTGAAATCAAATAGAGCAGAAGAACTAGATGTACCAATAAAAAATTCTAAACCAGTGAAAAAAAACCCAAAACAATTTTGCCTTGTAATATGCTTGGTAACATTTACTTTGGCACGTTAAGCATTAGAACTTAGGGCGTTCTCTATGTCCCGCACTCACACCTGCACAAGCGACGTCAACCTCTGCCAATGCTGTAGCGGCGAAAATAAGCCCAGCTGGCCGCTATATCTTTAATATAATGAAACAGACACGAGTTTTTCCCATGATGCGCGCTCCTCCATCAGGCTTGGAGTAAAAATCGTGTGACGCAGCAAGTGCTAATTCAAGTAAGCACATATACACGGAGTTTGGTGCATAGTTTTATTTTCCTACTTCTTTTTATAAGAAGCATCAGCACTCACAATGGGTTTGTATGCTATAGTCGTGCATTCTGTGTACATGAGAAACCGTGCCGTTCTCTGGCCCACCTCGACCAACCGCACCAGAGTCAAATCCGCCTGAGCGCGGTTCATTTGCACTCACACTGGACAAAAAATGCACTTTTGGGGCCATAGGGCTTGAACAGGGTTCAGTTGTGCCAGTGTGAGTGCACCCTTAAAAACAGGTAAATTGTGCATTATATTGTGTGCATTATATTTGTGCATTATATTGTGTCTTTTAAGTCTTTAGACCAACTTTGCTAATTCAAAGCAAAAATGTAAAAGTTTTGACATTTCCGGATTTCTATTTTGGATATTTCTTCCAAAAGTATCCATAAAATATCCCAATACAAAATCACAACATCATAATTGTAGAACATGAACATAGCCTATTGCAGCTGAATATCTGTGTCTAAGGCTTTGGGATTCTCTTAGCTGTTCTGAAGGGCTTTGGGCAGAGGCTGCTAATGTAGCATGCAGCTGAATTAAAAGAGTGGGTATTTAATTGTGGCCCACAGATGGCCTCATACATCTTGGGATCATTTAAAGGGCGGTGGCTGAATAATGCGAGTGACACGGCGCTGTGTTTTATAAGAGCTCCTCTATTACGCAGACGGCTCTATAAAGTCAGCAGGGAAAGGCACACAGAGGAGCAGCTTTAATTGTCCTGACACTGTTTTAGACTCTATCACAGTAATGCCACAGGAACGAAAGAACTAAAAATAGCCTTTTTATACAAATATATTTAAGATAATGGAATCAAAATACCCTTTTCAATCATTTAGGATGACGTTTGTTCTGAGAGGTTAATTCCAACACAATGCAGCCAGGTCCACAAGATACAAGGGTTTGATATTGCTAAGTTAACAAAAACTTTGTGGCATGATGAAAATATATTATATTCTACAAAATAACCCATTCATGAAATCAAGGCTATAGAGAGAAGGGTTGCAATGCAATTAGCAATTTTGGCAACTCAAACTAATTTTGACAAACCTGGCTTTACCAGATGTATTCTTGTGATATTTGTTAGTTTCACAAAATCTATCTGGCCACTAACAGCCAGACCAATCACATTGAAGTATTGGACCAACCATTATAGCTTGGGTGAAAGCACATGTTTACCAAAACAAACATGGCGGTGCTGATGGAAGTACTTTAACTTTTAAAATTCATGCACACAGAGACGTTTTGGCGCATTTATAATTGGGAAGATGGCTGTGTTTTTATTCCAACTAGATTTTACAATGCATCAATTAGTTTACAATACTTTGGGTCCATTGTTTCCTGATGGCTTTTAATGATTGTATATCCAAATTGATAAACTCAAGTCAGAGTTATGTACATATTAATCTGATATGAGCCACGTTATATTTTTATCTAAAGACTTTAAAAAAAATACAAAAAAAAAAATTATATAATTCATTCACTGTGCACGGTAGCAGAGTGGTTAGAGCTTACCAATAAGGAGGTCATGGGTTCGACTCCCGGGTCGGACCATATCAACATCTCACGATCTCTCTGGGTGGAGTTTGCATGTTCTCCCCGTGTTACTGTGGGTTTTCTCCGGGTACTCCAGTTTCTTCCCACCTCCAAAAACATGCATGTTTAGATTAACCAGGCATCACTGTAAATTTCCCCAAGTGAGTATATGAGAGAGAGAGTGAATGATTGTCTGTCTAACCCTGCGACGAGTTGTCCATGGTTCCCGCCTTAAGCCCAAAACGACCCCTAACGGAAACAAGCTGTAATATTATATTATTGTGCTAACAACTTTTCATAACCATTTTTTTTTCAGCTTTTAATACGATTTTGAAAAAAGGAAAACAACACTGTATCAGTTGATATTTGGTCTGCAGTTGTTCAAATACCAAGTGCTAATAATGTATAAGAGCTACATCAATGGAAGTGCTGCACTCATCTCTTATGGAGAAGTTAACCATAAACCAAAACATGAAGACATAATTCCAGATACTTGTCCCTTTCAATTTAGTTATAAAAACATTAAAACAGTAATAAATGCAGACAAACAAACACAAAAGTCAAAGTTCCATTCAAACTGTCGAACCATTGTACACTTTTAGATATCCAAGTTGCATACATGTCACAGCAGTATTCTACATATAAACCACTCTGAACAGTTTACATTTATTTTGGAAGTTTGGTACACACCAACAGTGGTTTCAAGCTGATAGTTTAATATGTGACTAGTTCTGCCATTGTTTGTGACTCACAGTAGTTTTAGGCATGTAGCTTTGCCCTGGCTGTTACACTCCTCACCGTAGTGTCCCATATCTACCAGAACAGCACATGTGTACGGGCATGTCCTGCTGCAGTGTTGTTTTTAGATTGTGCCCTCCCACAGGGTATCTTTACAGCGCGTGCCGTATAAAAAGAGACAGATGGGTGAGCGGAGGAAAAGTGGAGAAGAAGGAGAGCGCACACGGGAGTGCAGTAGCTCACGGGGAAGTGTGTCTGGGTCAGAGACAGAGTTTTTCCTCAGGTGAGCTCGACTGGAAGCGGGAGCTGATGCGGCCCTATCCTGTCACCATGAAGATAGCCAGGGCCAACTGTAAAACAAACAGATATGCCCCCGCACCCACTCTGAAACAGCGCGCTACGGGAAATCTCACCTGTTTGAGACAAGGTAAACAACCAGCTTTGTGAACTCGAGCTGCATCGGTGTTGAGTTTTACAAATGTTAACACCAGCTGCCTGGGGGATACAGGTGGAGATTAGCACCAAGCAAAGACACAACAAAGACAGACATTTTAAAACATGTAGAATTTTAGGGCTGCAACAACTAGACAACAGATTGTGACTAATAATTGTTTTTTTCATATTTGTAATCTGGGCAATACAGACTTTAAGGTTGCATCCATATGTGTATGTTCATCAATACTTTAATTTTAAATTTGAACTAAATTTGAACCAGGGCAAAACGTATGCTAACATTATATCTAGACTACAACTAGAACTAGAGCAAGACAAGTGAGTGGTTAAATGGAAATAGTTGCTTGCCTCATTGGGAAAAAAAAACAAACAAACTCTTGACTAGTCAAGTATAGAGGAATTTTTGGTCGACCTCACATTCCGCCCTATTGTCCATGCTCCATTCAGAAAATCTGCTCTCCATCTGGTTAACTAGTGAAACATCTTTGAATGAAATATCAAAACGGGATGAGAACTAGCTGTTTGGATCAGTTATGAATTAATCTGACTGACGTCTGTCTCTTGACGCTTGAAGCAGTGTTTTTCCCGCCGATATTTTACTCACTTGAATGTAACTTTTAAAATCCCCTCTATAGGGCTGGGTGATACTGCTAAAAGTAGATATCCCGATAATTTTTGGCATATCTTGATTACAATATTCTGACAATATTATGTCAAACCAACAAGAAAATGTTCAAAAATGTCTTTAAAAGTATTATTTGAAGTGTAATGATCAAACTAATAAGGCTTTAGTCGACTTGAGATGTGTTTCAGTGACTGACCAAACATCTGACCCCAACTGCACTCACAACACCAGGCTTTTTATTTTGAATCACTGTTTGTATAGAAAAAAATACAGCTGAACAAGATTGTCGTGTATAAAAAGTGAATTTAAAACATTAGAGCTGTGCCTGTGCTGTCTACTGAGGGTAATGAGCACTACGCAACAGCAGAAGCGAAGTGACTGAAACAAACAGACTACTTCTTTGAAATAACCTGCTGGTTATGTAATAGAGCACAGACTGACTGACAGCACCATCCTTCCAGCTCCTTGAATGTTACATCGCTGAGTATGTCAGGCAACAGACTAAGAATAAGATTGGTTAAAATTTTAAAATGTGGTAAAAAGCACAAAACACAAAATACTTTACGTATCAAACAAATATAAAGTATTGGATTACTGGAGAAAAAAAAAAGGTAATCATCACAAGAAAAAATGAGATGTCACACAATGGTTGTTTAAACTAGAATGTTAAGTTTCTGATAGTTAATGTATACAAGAATATTTTTGGATTTGTCTAGAAATAGAATATAGAACATAGAAAATAGTAGTCACGTTTACCTATAGCAAACTATAACTGTATTACTTAATCATGTTTGTCTCATCTTACTGGCCTACAAAAACAGCATGACAATGAAAATGTTGTGGTGCTTTTCCTACCTGAAAGCATACATTTTTATGCCTGTATCTCTGTTCCTCCCACATGCTGCATCCCCAAACACAAACAGTCAGCGTGCAGCGTCAAGAGCGCGACCAAATGCTCTATTTTCCACACAGTGATTTATAAAGGTGTTTCTCACAGCGGGCGGATAGAGCGCAGTGGAACGCTTCATTTCATAAATCTATTCTCCTCCGTTTTCCCATATCCTGCTCCTGTGTGTTTGTGCGCCTCTCCCTGGACCCCGGCACAGGACTCCCTCACAGAACAATCTGCTGGAGTGTGAATGCTGAAGGGGTTTGGAGGGGGCACATAAGTAGGCTTTGTCTGCACTCTAGGTAATGATGCGGGAACAAGCAGAGCCCCTGTAAAGAGCACATTCTCCAGGGGCACGAGACAGGCGCATCCCCTCTCCCCTCACAACTTCACACACAGAATACAGGCCAGGCTGGGAAGTTGTGTAAACAAAACTGATAACAGAGATCGGAGTCCCCAATGAAGACGCTATTAAACATACACATTAATAATGCTGCTGGTGAGAGAGTCTTTGTCAACAAGAGGGAGACAGCTACACAGTGGTTTCAATACAAACAAAAATGAGTGTATGGAATAAATATTCTGAGGAAATAATATTTGTTTTAAAAAAACTGGTAGTTGCAAGGAAAACAAGAGAAGAACACCAAGAGCCAATGTAATCCTACATCCCCCATTCTCCAGGGTAGATAGACAGGCATACCCCATTTCACCTTTAAACAACATTCAAAAAGGTCAACGTAGCTCCACATTGTGAAGAGATAAGTTGCTCATACAAAAAGCACTGTAGTTCTCATGAAGGAAAAACCAAGTTAGCTTAATTTATAGGGCTTTTCACAGACACAGAGTCACAAAGCGCTTTACAGTGAGACTCCTCTCCCCACAAATTACAAATTACTCTTTCAAAAGGTCTTTGTCGGAAGTTGCATAGTTTGTAAACTAACATACTCCATCTAGTCACCTATTGCATCAGATATTAAGACCCAGTACAACCCAGTATAAAACTCTTTGTCCATAGTTGAATGAATGTGTTTTTGAAGATGCTGAATTAATTTGTCTTTAATGTCCTAGAGACACTTTTGAACTCTTAAATACAGTGTAGCTGCCAGCTGCCTTGACTGCATTGACTTAAAAAAGTCAGCTTGTACAACTTTGGACATTAGATGCACTGGACACCAGACACAGCCGCCATAAATGCAAGAACGCTCAAGACGCGCAGCAAGACAAGCTCCAGGCGCACCGCAGAACAGCTGGGAAGTTAGAATGTGCATCAGAGCCGGCTCGTTATATAGGCGGTATAGGCAAATGCAAAGCACTAGCACTGTAAAATCAAAGACCCTGGCTACAGTTTGGAGAGAACACTATCATGCTAAACCTGTGTGGTGAACCGGAGGCTGCATGCGCCTCTTGACCTGTCCGAGTGCGACTTTGGCTAATTCAGAAACATTTGCGTCGCCACACGTGCTCTCTCTCTCTCTCTCTTTTTCTCTCTCCCTCGGGAAGCTGCGTGCGACTGTCAGTGAAAGCGTCAAAGCAGAGCTGTTTAACAGACACATCGTTTCTTTGAGAAGCATTTCGAACTCCCAGTGATATTCTGTGAAACGGGAGCTTCATTTTGATCAAAGGTTTGTTCAAATCTGTCTTATATCCACGGAGAAAAGGTCCAAAATGTACAATGAAATAAAATGTGTGCAAAGAACAATGGCGAAAATCGCGAAAAACGGCGCACCGCGGAAATGTTGAACGCGGGGCTTTAAGATTTTATATTTGTATGACTGTGACAAAAAACACACACTAACCTGACAAAAGTCTATACAACAGCTGTAGCGGTGTTTTCTCTGCTCTGACCACACAGGACAGTCCTGAGTCAGTCTCCTAAAAGCTCAGTTTTACAGGGGTGGAGCTCAGGGGGGCATCTGGGGCTGGAGCCCCTAAAATCTGTCATCTATGGGGATCCCCCCTTTTGATTTTTTTATTTAACTGAATCATGTCTTTTTAATTATAGTAAAATTACATCACATATTAAAAATATCACATCTAAAACTCACCAAAATGCAGGAAAATGCACAGAATTTTTAAAAATTCTCCTGGGGGAGAATTCAACCAGACCCCCCTGAATTACATCAAAACCTTGTTATATTAAAATTTATTTGTATTTAAGGGCTTATGGCACTAAGGGTCTGTTTGCAAATATAATTTAAATGACAATTTCTTTTGGAAAGGGGAAGTAGAGGGCTTAGAACCCACTACAATTTATCTATCAGGGGCGCTGTTTGAAATCTCGCTAAGGGCGTCAAAAGGGCCAGAGCCGGCACTGATGTGCATCTATCATAGATTTTAATGTAAACCTAGCGTCTTTGACACAGTGGTGTGAGCAGACCTTAAAAGAATGGTCAGTTTCATTTGTGACATGCACACATAATGAAATAATGACATTAACAAGATGGGTTAGTTAATAAGGGGTTTTCTCTAAACCCCCCCACACAAAAAAGTGACAGTTGCTGCTTCAGAAAATGTGAACATGATGAGATAAAACATTAAGAAGAGTGAAAAGACACACAGGTTGGATTTGTGATTGACCTGGCGACAAATAAAATCAACACATTTTGTAACACCTTGACAGTCTGCATTATTTTCACATGTTGACAGTTTAACTGCTAAGCCATTCCATTACATTGGATCCCTAAGATGCTAAGAATCATGTTTTTAGTTTTGTTTGAAAGAATTGTAGTAAACTGCATTGTGGGGATGGAGCTAGGATAGAAGCAGGTGTTTTTTTTTTTTTTTTTGCTTTGTTTTCATTTAAATAAGATACAATTTAGGTTTGATATACGGTCTCTTTTGAAAACTGAAAACACCTAAACTGGCTGTAAGTGTCTGAGCCTCAGTCATGTGCTTTGCTTTTATGCTACCATCATCAGCTAACCATTTCAAGCAAACATCTGAATGTGTTCCAATCAGTACATTATCTCTCCACCCTTTCTACATCCAATTCAACGTTTTCCACAACTCTCCATGATCTGCAAAAACAAATCCATCACTATCACCGCTGGGATCTAAGCACCAAGGTTTATCTATTAGGTAACATCCACTGCACCCACTTTAATGTCTCCCTAAGATTCCAAGAAACCTACACAAGCGCCGTTCCCATTTGCACATCTGATTCTTTGTCTGCATTATGATCTCAGGTCATCAGATACAGGGCGGGTGAACAGGCGGGAAACAAAACACTTAAAACAACCCTCCCATTTGCAGCAGAGACGAGAAGGGAGAAAAGAGAGAGTGTGGGGAGAGCCGGGAGAGGGGCCTCGCTGAAGATAAGCCACTCTTGTTCCTTATTTATGTCTTATTATAGCTACAGCAGGGCCAGGCCACAGACACAGTCACCGGGGACACAATGATGAACTGCTCGACACGACGCGGCTGCCTACTCCCGGGGAAGGCGCACTCCACTAAAGCACTACCTCCACTAACACTTCCCCTCTCCACCTTCTTGTGTTTTTAACCCTCTCCTCTCTCTCTCCCACGGTATACTAATTATCCATTCTGTCTTGGCTGTGTAAACGGTGAGTAACCCAAAGGTGCAGCAGTCAGCCAGCCAGGCTAGAGTGGCAGCAGGGGTGACATAATTAAGACGTCCCCCCCATCTCGAAGTCGCTATCGTCGGGACGGCAACGGCAGGCTGCGCGGGGGAGGTTTCTCTGGTGGGTTGACCTGCGAAGGTGCGAGTGACTGAGCTCAATTACCTGGCTTAATGAGAAGACAGGACCGAGGGGACGACAGCTGCGGGTTTACCTGGATGAGAAGAGAGCGAGGAGGCATGTAAATACAGCCGCTGAAGGTCTGACACAAGCAGGATTGGTTTAACAGCTCCTAAGAGAGATAGCGACGTGTGCAGCTCGCAGGGAAGCTAATGTAACGGTGGAACGTACAGTGGCAAGTACAGAGATAGAGGAGTGAACATGACATCAATTAGTGTTGGCGTGAATGCTGCGTTTCAAATGTGATTGTGGTGGTGAGAAGAGGTTTGACATGAAAGTAAATCTAAACACTTTTTTTCATGTTTCTGAAATAGCTTTCAATATAGAATCCAGGTTTCTTCTGATTTGTTGTGTGGTCAAGAAAGGTGTGGCACTCAGCATTCACACTGACTACAGCAAAAGGTGTTCCAAAGAATAAATATATTGTTGGAAACAAAAGTGGAGTGTTTTCTTAACGTGGTCATCATTCAAAACTTAAAAAAGTGAGAGAGAAAAAAAACATATTAACTAGGATGACCAAATGAATGTTTATCAGTCAATAAAAGACACACAAATGAAAAATATGTACAATTTAAGATAATTCTTAATTCACTAAAGGTCAGATTTTTTTCTTGTTTAGCTTTGATACTTCAAAAATACCTAGATTTATAATCAATTAGAATGCAGATAAGGTAATACAGTAAGGTAATGTTTATTCAGGACAATGTACAATTACATTAAGCACAATGGCAGAGATGCTTGTACCAGATTGTAGCTTTTTACAGCTAATTTCTCTCTGTAGTTTTTGAAAGGAGAGAGGGGAGGCACATTTGACATGTTTTTAGTTGTAGGAGGAAACTGGAGTACCCGGAGGAAATCTAATGCTGACACGGGGAGAACATGCAATTGAACCCACAACCCTCTTGCTATCGAGATGTATATATCTCGACAATACCAACTAGATATGGATGAATATTACCTATATATGATTTAAATTACCATTTTTATACTGTTCTGTTTTTATGTTTGCATTGAATCTTGAAGGAAAGTTGTGTTAAATGCTAGCTGTTGATTTTGGGGGTAAGTATTAACATTGATATTTTAAACTAGACTCATGCCCTAAAAATAAAATCAAACATAAGACTAAAGACTACTTTATCAGTTTGCAGGCAGTCTACATTTTGTGTTTGAGGGTTGTGAATACCTATGGTCGTTATTTTGGGGGTTGTGACTGGAAGAGGTTAAAAACGCCACAAAAAACTTCCAAAATATCCTTTTACAGTGTCATATTTTTGTCTCATGATGCAACCACAGTCCCAGTCCCAAGTCAGCCCAGATTGTGGCATGTATCTTGGATGTTGTTCTACAGAATTACCCTTGTACCAACACAAGCTCTTCCGGTGAGTAAAGCTTTTTTTTGCCTGGTTCAGGAAAATTAATGTCTATGAGCGCAATACAATCCATCATAGGCTGAAAGCAGAGGTCATTGAGCAAATGATGGAGGTAAGATAGGGCCCTGGTCTGCGCACACACAGGTGGGAGAGGACTCTGCGGAACACGCCATCACCCAAACCTTTTGCACATTTACTTTGTGACTTTGCTAAGTTTAGGTTTAAGAAGAAGTGGGTGTGGTTAACAGAGGGACATTATTGCACAGTGATGACATTAGGTGTAAGCCTACTTAACTTATGGAGAGGTCAACACACACCAATGTTTCTTGTAGACAATTCTACCTTTGTTGGTTTTATAAGTGTGTAGCGTGTGCTTCTACTGATTAATAACTATGGCACCTCAAAGACTTGGACTCATTTTGTATTATGGTGGGACAAAGTGGCAAAGCACAGATTTAAAGTTTTGAACAATCTTTTACAATTGTCATATGGTTCTATAAATGGATGTGTATCTATAAACTACAAACGAAACAATGATGCAGATTTACTAGCTTTGTTAGCTCACAACTTTTCACTCTGCTTTTTCAACAATTCATCTTATGGCTGTGGTTTGCAGTTTTGACTTTGTCCATAGTAATTTAGTTTTTTTTAATGTAAAGTAACACTTGGTTACAAAATCAGACAGCCATGCACTATCTGCAGCTAAGAAACAAAAGTCATAATCAACTCTCACAGACTGGGATTTGGTAATATGTCCATCACTTTAATCTGTTCTGAAACTGTTAACGCAAAGAGAAATTTGTGTATGCAATGTGGAATTCTGCTCTGTCTTTGACATTACCTAAGTTTTTATCACAGTCTGTAACAGAAGCTTGGTCAGACTTGTGAGGACATTTTCACAAATAGTGAGTGATCAACTGAGTAGCCGAAAAAAAACAGAGGAAGTAGCAAAAAGGACATATACTTACATATACTAATACTTCATTAAGGACCAAAAATAGACTGGCATTACAGCGAGTTTTTGTCACTCACAACATAAATAATGAAAATCTACATCTTTTCTTTGGTTCGGCCATAGCAAGCCACAAAATGTATCATTTTTGGCCTATGAAGGACCTCTTCCTGTATGTTATCATAGAAAATGTGTATTAGAGTTAAATATTTTCATAATATAGTATAACCCCCAGTATCACTCTTGACAAGGTTCCAAAGCATGGTTGTAACTTTTTATTTTTACTGAAATGTGTAGCTGTGTAGCTGCTCTGCTTTTTTATACAATTCATCTTATGGTTGTGGTCTGCAGCGTCTTGTTGAAAAAGTCTGAAAGATTTGAAACTCCTGCTGCGCTTACCAGCCTTTAAAGCTTAGGAAAGTCAATGAAGCATGTTGTGAATGACTGACAATGACAAATACTACTTCCTGGTTGAGTTGACTGTCCCAAATCAGAACCACGGTACTATTGACGCTTCTCATCTTTTATTGACCGCAACATGGCACGTGTATCCTCTTCATTATCGACGTAAGACTTAAACCGTCTTCAGATACGACTGTTGCGGTGCCCCAGAGATGCGCTCCTTTTTGAAGCTTTGTGCCGCGCTGCCGCCTTGTCCCCACCTCTCCCGCGCGATGGGACATGTTGACGGATTAATCACATGCATTAATTATTGACAGTAACTTCAATGCGCAAAGCAAACATCCGTCACCCCCGGTTCCCTGTTTTAAATCATTTATACCTCTCCTACATGGATAATCATATGGCTATCGATTCAGATACTTACAGGCACAAGGGCGTATTGATAAAAACATACTCTCTTTACATTCCAGATGAGCTAAGTGAGGAGTGAATTCCGATGGAGATGGAGTTTGGTGTGCACGGAAAGCTGAGGAGAGGGGAAGAATGGAGCTAGTGAGAATTGTGAGTAGTTTTTTTTTCTTTCGTCCTGACAAGATGAGGTATGAGCAGTTCGGTTGTGCTCTGATGCTCTTGTCCTTTTAGTAAATCAGCCTTCAGGGGTGTCACCTAGGCGACCCACAACCACACATCACCCTGACACCCTACAGCATGTCAAAGAGCCGGGCCAATGCGCACAGAGGCATTACATTTACTTAAGAGGGTAAGTAACACAACAGGCAGAGAGTGGAGCTCTTTTGAGAAGAGAGCATGCACGTTTTAGCATTGATTAGAATAATGTGTGGCTACGCATACACAGCTTTTGTTGACACAAAGTGGTTTGACAATTTATGAATGTCTCAGTCACAAAGTTGTACTGGGGCAGACCGATAAAGCCTGGTGACCAATATGACACAAAGTCATACTGACCAAAGTCAAACCTACACATTCAGACAGGAAAGATGAATGAAGTGTCTTCACCAAGGACACAATGACTGGTATAAGGGAATTGAACCAACAACCAACTGCTGCTATAGGCATACGATATGGTCAGCAGTGCTCACACAGCCCTGTATTGTCATAAATACCACATTCCACGCTGAAGTCATATAAAGTCTAGAAAAGACACGGGTCTTTGCAATAAGACAAAGTCAGTTGTGACCAGTTTGACCTGAATCTTGTTCATTTGCTCAGTTTGAACAAAAAATGCTAAAAAAAAATAAAAAATGAACAGTAGGCAATGCTACTTAAAGTTTAACATTCAAAAAAGTTTATATTGTTTAGATTCCCTTTAAAGAAGGCCTAATATGTAAAATCTACTTTTCTGAGCAGTGTTCTCTCATCATTAGTTTACCCAAAGTTGTATTTGAACTGATTCCTGCATGTTTGAGTTGAGTGCTCAGAAAATCCCCATCTTCACCTACCACCTATCCCAGCCCACTTACTTTACTTTACGTGCGCTTACTCACAAACTTACTTTCCAACAACAAAAACTAATCATTTTTAAATCTGTGGCTTATTAAAAATAAATTTTACAATGAACAGGCTGGGCTTACGAGTTCTGCAGTTTTGAACAGGAAGTCATTGAACCTGTTTCTAATTCTAAGCCGTTTTAAGTAATTTTTTTTTGTTTCACAGTGAACAAAATATGAAACATTGATGTACTTATTATGCCATAGTCTAAATACACGGAAAAATCACATTAGGTCTCCTATAAAGTAACTAGTTGTTGCTTCAATAGACTTTTAAAACCCTTCTGGCCACCTAATGACATCACAAAGCACCACAAAATGTTATCAAATCCATCACAGCCATACAAGATTTGTGAGAATGAAACAGAACGTAGCTGTGTGCATGTTTTTGATGAAGCAAGAGTGCATAATAAGCTGTTCAGTCTGTTTATGAAAATACATATCTACATTTGTTTGCATCTATAGCCACTATTGCAAAGTGGTTGTTCTGTGGAATAAAAAGTCACACGTGGTCAAGATTCTCAATTACAGTATCTGGAGAAAAGGCTAACTCTTTTTTTTTTTTTTTTTTTAACAATGTGTTTATTTTAATTAGGCTAACTCTTGAAAGAATATTTGGAGCCAATGTACAGAATTCCACTTTATAGATAATTTTAAAATGGCAAATGAATGTAAAATCATCACAAATGTCTTAGAAATGCATGCCAGAGATCCTTCACCGTTAGATACATTCAGCTTGTTCTACTGTAAATGTATGATGAGTTCTATGGGTGCATGAAAAAAAAATAAATAAATCCAATCTTTTTATCATCATGGCAACTGTGGACCTCATGCATGGGCTGTAAAATTAAACAACTTAGCTAGATCTCAGATCACGGCTTCGAAAAGGGTCATTCACATAGATTCTTCCAAGCTTGCAGACACCAACGACATTGTCTTTGCACATCTAGTTAAACAAAAGTTGGTAACCTGGCCTGAATGACATCACTCGGAAGGGCATATCTATAGGTGCTTTGAATGCAGAGAAGTTACTGTAGGTTCTCCATCATCAGTAATCTATGCGTGTGTGCGGATGATCACAATGATGGAGAAGGAGCGAGGTCGATACGCAGCTCACACAAGATCTATGAGCTCCTGATCGACTTTTCCCACTGATCAGCCGCACACCAGACACTTCCTCCGCCGTAGAGCCTGCGCATGTGTAGATACTAAAGAACAAGCTCAGCACTTTCACTAGGAGCAGCCATCTTGAAGGAGTTTCCTCTACTTTAGAACATTTTATCTAAGGGATTGTACTGTAAATGCAACAGAATTATGTCTTTGAGTGTAAAAGGTTTCAGTTATGGTACACAATCGAAAGCAGAAGCAGAAGGTTAATCTCTTAGCTAGGCTCCTTGAAGCTTTGATGAAATTGTATGACAGTTACTTTGCATTGTTACTGGCTTTAAACAATCTTTGTGCATTTTTGATTTGGAAGTTTACATATGGAAGTGTTCCCTCCCAAGACATGCTAATGTAAGAATCAAGTTGATGGTAAAAAACACTCTTGAGTATACTTGGCATTTTTGTTTTAGAATTATATTAGTGTATTTATGTGAGACAATGCAGACAATCTCAGAGATCTACTTATGACATCATTTCAGTCTTTTCTGAGTCTTAGGGGAAAGTAAGAGAATCCACAGACCAAACTGCAGCTGTGTTTTGATGAGAAAGCAATTTTAAAACTTGATTAAATAACCTTAAAAATCGCATAATATGTGTTCTTTAAGGCAAACATTTCTAATCGGGATTCCTTCTATTCCTAGTGCTCTGTATTTATCCCCAAAAACTTACGTAGAAATCAGATTCTGTTTTCTTTTCATGTGGAGAAAGTTCTCCCAAAGAGTCCAGCCATCTGTTTGTGCTTCAGAGGTTTCAGAAACAGTTTCAGTTTGAATTTTGGACTATGTTAGTCACACGTTGTAGTGAAAATAGGCCGGAACGATAAGTGGCAAACTTGATCAAGGTTGAGAAAACTGTTGTAAACAGGATGCAGATTAGGGCCGCTCTACAACACAACTAACACGTACGAAAAAGACAGGGCAGTTTCCAGTTAAAACTCTTGACTGAGGAGAGACTAATCTAGCTCAGAGCCAGTACCTGCTACAGCTGTCAGGTTTGCTTCTTTAAAGCAACTTAAGGCTTGCCTCCTGAGCTTCACTTACAAGTCATTTAAAATAGGTCATTGTAGTATTTTTTAAGCCTGTGTTACATATTTGAGAAGAAGACTTTGTTTAAAGCAGCAACTGATTTGTTAACTTGTATGAGCTGGCTTCAAAAGCTTGTTCCTCTATGAAAATCTGTCAAACCTGACACCAGGGCTGATTACATCACAACTTATACATTTTACAACAAACTGAAACTTAGCAGAAACTGAATTCTAAAGAATAGAGCCCAGAATGATTTGCTACTTTGGCTCCTAAAGGGTTAAGTCTAACTGCCCGTGCATAACACTGCAGAAAAACACTTGTGCTGTTACTGCAACATGATTGGCTGATAAACCTCTTCTTCTTTCAATTTCCGAACAACCTAACCTAACATCAGTCTCTTCAGACAGAAATTGACTTATGGATGAGAGTTGAAATGTCTATACTTCAAAAGCAATTTCCAACCAACTAGCTTTGATTTTCCCCCTACTAAAAATAAAAAAAAAATCTACTTGATTTTGAAGTAAAACAGAAAGCATGAACAGAACTCTCCACAACCCTGCCGCCTGACTGTATTTCCCACAACGAGAACAATAGCGCGCAGCCTTGTCACCACTTCCCTCTATCTTAAGTGCATCTTATTGCAATTAATAGCCGGGCACACGGAGGCTAATTCACAAGCGAGCGCCTTCTTCCACTACACACACATTAAAATCCCTCACCATTCATTGTAAACATTTAGGCCATTTAAAAGCTATTGCCTTCTAAATGGCAACAAATAAAGGATCGGGCATTACGTCCCAATAATGTGGCTATAAAAACGCTCTTACACGTACACTGCCCACTACATCACCAGCCATTCTACCGTCCTGCGCCCCCCCCTTTACCCCCAGCGCCTCCCATCACACTTGTATCATATGCATTCCACACAGGACGATCCCGGTATAGCATTGGCCCCTCCTCTCCGCTCCCCTGGGCTCTCCTCCTGTGATTGGAATGAAAGGTAATGGTCCTGAAAAGAGAAGAAAGGCGACTTTGCTACGCTCTTGTGTCTTAACGCCCGCACACACTCAAGAGCATCCTATGTATAGACGAGACATTTGGTGCAAACTGCATATAGTAGCTGCCGGATGATTGCCGAAATAACATTGGTTTAATTGTGGCGTACTTCAAAGTGAGGCAAAGCATCTTGGGGAGGATGAAAGAAGTCGCCAACGGTTTTGTCTCTGGCGCAGAAAGATGTAATGCTAAACAGATACAAAGTAATTTAATCGGAAGTTTAAAATATTCATAAATATTGGATGAATCATTTATAATAGATCTTAAATGAAAAGTCCTTGAAGTATCGGGGTTGTGCAGAGGAGCGCGATAGAGAAGGGAGAGCGGGCGATAAAGGATTAGCCCCGAAGACATGATTCCAGCTGCTGCTAACGCGCACTCACTTTGATAAATGAATATTCATGTTTGATCCAGACAAAGCGGAGAGGGCAGAGACTGATATGGCTGCTAGCTTACAAGAGCTGTCGGGATACTTAAAAGAAAAAGGCTTCACCACTGTACACACGGAGTGATTAGAGGAAAACAAATGTGGGAAGTACACGGAGCTTTTTGGAGTGTTGTAATGCAGAATAAGGAAAAAGTTGATGTGATTTTGATGTGTATTTTTAAGTTAAGTTTACACATTAGCCCAAGATATTGATACAGTGATTATCATTTCACAGTGGGGTAGCGATGTTTTTTAGATGTAAATACTTAACTTTGTGTTTTCCATTAAAAAGTCTATGATAAATGCAGCACTTTGTGAAAAAATGAGACCACTGTGTACTGTCAGAACTGAATAATAAAGACTTTTAGTTCTAATCAAGTGAGCTGAAGTGGTCCTCACCAGTTTCACTTTGTTGTTTGTAAAAAGAAGTTTATTAGCTGTATATGCGACCAAATGAATAAATTTCGATATTAACCATGTGTCGAAGGATTGAGGAGAGAAAGTTGTCAGATTTAAAATCTAACTCATGTTTGCAGTGTGAATTTTACCTACCCCACCTTGAGAAATTACTTGCTGAACCTGTTTTTATCACTCTTAAGTTATAATATACTATATTTACTCATTGTGATAGGTGTATCATATTTATGTTGTAGGAAAAACCAGAGTGACAGGAGGAAACCAGATACAGGGAGAAACATGCCAATTCTACACAGAAAGCCTGAACCATTCGGAGTTGAACCTGCAACATTCTTGAGAGAGGCGATTGTGCAAGTCATCATTTTTATATAAGCATTATTAAAACTATTATTTTAACTGTTAAACTGTTATTTTTTAAAAGTTTTGTTTACCTAATGCATTATGAGTCCAATAAATATTCACAGCAATGGGTTTTAAAGCACTTTTCACAACTTCCAAAAGCTTAGGCAACCCAGAAAAGCAGCAATTATCCATGATAACAACAACAACAACAACAACAACAACAACAACAACCATTGAACAACACATTTCAAATAAAAAAATGCTTTGTTAAAAGACAAAAATACTTTGATCATAGGTCTGGCAATGTGATAAAAATCAAATCGTCATATCGTGATTCCCCTCTTCTCTATTGCTGCATCTGTCTGTTCAAATACAAAGACTATTCTTTCCAACCCATTACTCCTAGTCTCAGAGTTGTCAAATCCAAGTCTTTATGCCGACTTTGAACTTCTTTTTTTTTTAAGTTTCTTTGGATTGCGCTTTTAGTTCATAAAAGGAACAAATCTTAGCAACTTTTCAGGTTTGAAATATTTATTTCATAAAAGGAACAAATCTTAGCAACTTTTCAGGTTTGAAATATTTATAAATATATACATTTATTGGACTGAAACATGAATTTTTAGCATTTTTTCCTGTCTAAAAGTCGCTATTAATGTAAAAAAAAAATACATGCACTTGTTTTGCAGCAACACACAATTGACTATTGCTGGGTTTGCTTGTTTCTCTCTGAAAATCTGGCAACACTGGTCAGATTTGACAGCTGGATTTTCTATTGATAGTGAGTTGTATTAACCTCAAAGACAAAAGGAAAATAAACGGTCTACAAGAATCATGATAAAATCGAAATCATGATCGTGATATTAAATATATTAAATTTTTGCCTTATTGCCAGGCCCTATTTGATCATTTATCCGTACTGGGACATAACTGATGTTAAGCTAAGTGAAAATTTTAAAAGATCAAATCAGGCTTTTGATATCAGCAATACTGTCAATGCCACACAAATAATGATATGATTCAACATTTAAAGTTCATACTGTGACTCTCAAATAAATAGCCTCTTGTTCTTCTTTATTTTTATGATAAAAGATGAACACAACCTAAAAGAAGAATAGCACTTCTACTAAGCTGTAAGCCTTCTCACAATCAACCAATAAATATGACGTGATTAAAATACAGAATTAACTGGCTAACATTTTTAATTGAAAGAGCATCATTAGCCTGGCCATTAGCAGCATGAGAGCGGCTGAATGGTGGTGGGTCTATCTCCACTCATGTGTTTGTATTGAGCGGCCGGTGTGAATGGACAGATGGATGGAGTTAAGGACACTAAAGCCTGCTCTGATAGTATCCTCTGTGTCGCTTCCTGCGACTCCGCATCCTGCCACTGGAAGCTAGCTACTGGTGACCTGAGCCTATTCCACGCCTTGGCCTCAAAATCCCCCTGCGTTACCGAGAGGGGCGCACGCAGACCAGTGTGTGCGCGACAAGAACGGCTGAGTTGGCATTTGGAAGCGAGGCGGAGATAGTGGTGTCTTACAGAAGATTACGGTGGATCCAATCGGCACAGCTAGCGGGAGCGGGCAGGACGGGCGCAGTAATCATCCCAAATGGAGAGTATTGGTGTGGGAGAGGAGAGGAGGGGGAGGAGGGGAGGGGAGACAGACAAACAAATGAGCAAGTATGTATGTGGTGTATGTGTGAAAGTGTGGTGGCTGTCAGAACGTCAGGGCCAGTGTGCTCTGAATCCATCATGTGCTTGAGACGTAGACAGAGGAGGAGTTTGAACGCAGAGAGGACACGCCCCCCGTCCCGAGAGCAAGTGCATTTTCATACTCATACTGTCACAGAAAAGGAGATGTCATGAATGTATCCTTGCTATTATAACAGGTTTTATAGACAAAAGATGATTAAGTAATACAAAAAGTGAGAAAAGGAAAATTATTATTACTATTTATTATATTTTTTTTTCATCTCAAACCAACCGCAGTTTTATAACTTCACTTTCATTACAATAACTTTGGCTTCTCCTGCGAACTGGAAAAGTTAGAACAAAAATGACATTATACCACTGCCTAATTTTACTGACAAATCACTGCAGACTTGAGAAGGTCATCGTTTAAATATACATGTCTCTATTTGAAAATACATGGTCATTCTTAAAGTGGACTCCTTCTATATAAGGGCTTTAAGTTTAAAGAAGACATTCCAAATACTGGATTGTGCATATACAACATTAAAACATTATTATATCATCATTCATCATTATTCATCATTATCTTTTTTATCTTTATTTAAACAACTAAGTTCAACTGAAATTTGGACATTCTTTTTCAGGGAAATCTTGATCGTAGGAAAGTGAAGCAGTAGAAGCAAAAGCCTTGGCAGACATGGGAGGAACTCTTTCTCAGAAATGTGACATAATACAGAGCT